>CM042842.1:67482742-68082742 GCA_023653725.1 Bungarus multicinctus
GGATTCTCCAGATTAGCAACTGACAAAAATGGGGGAGATGCTGCTAAGAGGTGAACAAATGGCCCAGTTCCATTCCAGACAATTTCATATGATCCCAATCCACATTCATTTCATAGCAGAGATACTGGATTTTCAGTATGATGTCTCCCAGATGCTTAATGTACTTAGAGATACCTTTACTGACACTTTATCAATATTTCCTATCCCAACTTCTTACATGAAAAAAAAAAGTTTGATATAAAAGAGCTATGAAGGATTAATGCTACAAAGAAAGAACCAGCCTTCAATATCATTTTGATTTCTATAAATGCCTCTGAGACCCAATGGGTTCCATAAGCTTGAAGGGTAACCTAAAGGTGTTTTTTCAAGAGGCAACTGGACTTTTTTCTTGAAGATATTTTGCTTCTCATCTAAGAAGCTTCTTCAGCTCTCTTGGATGAGAAGCGAAACATTGTCAAAGAAAATCAAGAAAGTCCAGTTGTTTCTTGAAAAAGCACTTTGGGGACAACTATGAGCTGGATGACTGATAATCTCCATAGACCTGTAGGTTAACCACAGTAGAATAGTATCTGGAGAGTAAATTAGAAATGTACAGCTTTTTTTTCACAAGATAATTGACAAGTAATCTGAGAATCACAACAGATATGCCCAACTGGATCATGCAACTGAAATTACATTCTGAGCCCTATATGTTGTTCACAAATTTTTCAGTGCTCCCAGTTTAGATTTCTTTCCAAGCTTCTCTTCCTAGCTTTGCATGAAAGTATGACTACCTGACCTGAAAAAAAATAAAGGTAGGGAAAGATTGGAAGAGTTTGGTAAATTGGCACTTTATAACTGATTATGTCCCCTCTGGGTATATTTTATTCGAACTCCTACAAGCACCTTAGGATATTTTAGGCATTGTAACTAAAACTCCCATTACTTATTTTGTTATTGTCTTGCTGACTTGGGTGAATGAGAATTGAAACCCAAAATATCTACATAGAGTCAGGAGCCTGGCCTGCTCCATCCTAGAAATTTCATCCAGTTAAAATTTTTCTAGTAACAGCACTGCCCTCACTGACACAGTTCATCATTTGCAGACAGAATGTTTGTTGTGGTGACATGGCACTCAAAAGTATTTTCAAACACATCAAGGTGGGATTTGTGTACTCTTCCAATGTTTACATATCAAACACCGCTACTAGCTGCTGTGCAATTTCCATTGGCACTACCTTTGTAAACTCTGTCAGTAGTTCTTGGTACATCTCTCACAAGACTGTCAAACTCTTGTCTCATTCTTTTCGTCAAGAGAAATATTTACCGAAAAAAAGCTAAGATCTGTTTGCCGAGAGCACAAATGACTCTTGTACAGCATCATCAAGCACAGATACGTGCACTTTTCACACAGCTTTTGACCCTGATGTCCCATTAGGGTCAAAAATTCTTAATGATTGAAGCAATCTCATACTTCATGCCAGTTGTCTGAAGAACACCTGCTGCCCTGACATAAGCAACATGAAACCCTGATTTAACCATTATTTAAGCATATTAAAGCATTGCAGCTTGTACTTATGTATGACTTTTCCCATGAAAAAAACTATGTGGGCACATTTGATTTTAGTGCGGTGAGCATATGCATAAAAAGAAAAGGAGGTATGAAATATTTTATGAATCAGCCATGAAAAACACAGTATTTTGTTTTGATTTCTGTGAGAAATCTATTGCTTCCAGAAGACCGGCAACTTGTTCCACTGCTGTTTTTTCCTCTACTACCTCTTGCTGTTTCACAATCATGATTTTAGTTTCTAGTGACCCTAACCCTAACCTTATATTTAAACATACTAGTGCATATCCATGAACCCAAATGTGAAGTGCAAAAATTTAGTTTTTGGAGACACATCCTGAGGACCAGATGGGCTATTCGCTGTAGCAGCCTACCTTTCTAAAGAAGAAGAACCTCAATATTTATTTATTTGGTAGATTTACACTTGGATTTTTCTTCAAGATCTTAAGTAGCATATGCAGTATTTTCTCCTCTTAGATTTTCCCACAGCAACAACCCTGGTTAAGCCAGTGCCCCAGTGAGCTTCCATGGTGGAGGATGAATTTGAACCTGGGCCTTTCCACTCCTCATCCAACACTTATATACAGAAAAACCTGTTTATATATGTCAACAGAATAACAGAGTTGGAAGGGTTCTAGTCCAACAGCCTGCTCCGGCAGAAAATCCTTTATACCATTTCAAACGAATAGTTGTTCAGTCTCTTTTTGGACAAGTAGTTAGAGCATCCACAACTTCTGGAAGCAAATCATTCCACTGATTAATTGTTCTGTCAGGAAATTTCTTCTTAGTTCTAAGGTTGTTTTTCTCCTTGATTAGTTTCCATCCATTACTTCTTGTTCTGCCTTCAGGTGTTTTGAAGAATAGCTTGACTCCCTCTTCTTTGTGGCAGCCCCTGAGATACTGGAACACTGCTCTCACCCCTAGTGACATACATTAAACTAGACATACCCAATTCCTGCATCTATTTTGTTTTCTATATTAACTCTGAAAGAAGGAAAATACTTAACAATACTGTCAAAGCAATTGGGTTAATATGGGGTAGCAATCGAAGTGTTGATTCAGACCTCGCTTAAAATGGGGATAGCAATTAAAATTGAGGATGAGGATCTTAGAGCTTAGCATTTAGAACTGAAAATTCCTCCAGGTCACAATACACATCAGTTGACCTTTAATCAACCATATCCCTACCCAGGTACCTCATAGAGTTAGAAGATTTAAAAAGGGATAGACTCATTTACATTTCCTTGAAATCCTTATGAGAAATCCAGAATGAAACTTACAAAACAGAGCATTAATAATTACTATTTATACAGCTGTGGATGAGAAGTCCTAGTTCCGCTCATATGCTTTTGGTTGGGGGAGGGGGACCATGGTGGCCTCACTCTCAGAATTTGCTTGCAGAAACACAAACATGCTTTGCTAAGCACATTTGGTGGTCACAGTCACAGTCTTACAACTTCATCTCCATCTAACCTAGGTCTGTTACTGAAACAATCTGATGTCATCTGCAAGTATTTTTGTTGAAAGTATTTCCCCCCCTCTTATCCTGACATAAAACATCCTGATGGATAATCCACAGAACAGCAAGAAAGGGGGATGACATACTCAGGGTCTTGAGATGATATACCTAGGATGATGTACTCAGAGTCAGTGATGCTAACCTTTAATTGGGCCAGCAGTTTGGCTATCGGACTATCCCTTCCCATGCAATCATCAGACACAGAGTTTCCTTTGTCTTTTGCTGTGGCAGGGGGAAAAAATGGATGCATGAATATTGATCTCATGGAAGGCTAACATGCTGCTTAGCCAAGAGTTTAATGTTTCAGTTAGTAAAAGTTGAACCTAAAAAGGATTTACCCTTAAAACAGGGCTCTCCAAACTTGGCAACTTTAAGACTTGTGGACTTCAACTCCCACAATTCTCCAGCCATCAGAGCAGAAACAGAAACATAGCTACAGATAAAGCAGATTGAAAAACAGAGCTCAAGGTTTGTCTGTTTTTAAAAATGTTGTATGGATAATCTGTTAGATTCACAACCTAAGACTGGAGAAAACTTAAGAATTCAATTCCTAAACAAGGACCTAAGAATTATTAATATGGTGTGTTTTATGGTTTGTTGCAAAGTCAGCCAGATGTTTATACTGGATTGGCATTTTTTATTTACCTAATGAATCCTCCCCCAAGGACCTGGGATAGATAGATGTTGTTGTTTAAAGGTGTTAAAGATATCATCGCAAGAGGAGAGCTGTTCCAAATAAAATTCCATGAGAAATTTTAAAAAGCGAAGAAAAGACAGTGCAATTCTATGAACAAATCAGAATACTGTGGATCAGTAAGTGATTCCCACAAATTGCAAGCTCAGTATTTATTCATTTAGTAAATGTTTATGTCCACATTTCCAAAGATAACTGAGAATTTATAATAAAAAAGCTTTGTATAAAATGCAGTGCCTTAACAATAAATGAGTACTCAGAGAAGTAACAGCATAATTGAAACATTAGGCAAGAAAAGCAGTTGAGAGACAAACAGGATCAGACCCTGTCAACATCAGCAATGTAAATATGATTTGGCTAGCACAAAGTAAAGCTTTGACATTTAGGAAAGTATCCAAATAGAGCAACTTAAGGAGTCATCACATGCTAAGACCCTCATCTTGTGGGATAGGAAATTGGTATGTCATTATGCAATATACTTTGTTGGCTTCTCATGAAAAATGACAAATATCACATCTCAGAAGTAAAAAAAAAAAAAAAGCTGCTATATCTGATGATACAGATAAACCTCCAGGTGACCTTAACGACTCACTAGAAGAATGCAAATGACCAGCGATCTGCAAGGAGTATAAATCCTTCTATTCCCCACCATCCAGTCAGAGCTGAAGAAACTTCTTAGATGAGAAGTGAAACGTCTTCAAAGAAAAACCAGAAAGACCAGTTGCCTCTTGAAAAAGCATCCTGGATGACTAAGAATCTCCATAGTCATAAAGCTGTTTGAAAATATTTCCAAGACATAGGAATAGGGCTGGCAAGAGAAGTAAAGTGAGGGAAATAGATGGTGTAACTTTAAGGATGAAACTCTCCAATCTTCACTCTGAAGTACTTGCCTTGAAACAATATATACCTCTCTTCCAGATGCCTTTTAATGATTCCAGGCACTCATGTTATAACCCCTTGCTGCAGTAGAAAATGAACAAGCAAATAAAAACTCTCTGCAGATTCAAGATTTACTATCCACAATGGGAAAAGGCCAACCAGATGACATCATTTTCCTTCAGATTTGAGTTTTTGCCAAGTTTAGCAACGTAAAAATGGAGAAATCAATCTTTCTCTTTAAAAGGAGAAAAAAAAACCCACCCAGAACTCTTGGATTTAAGTTATTTATGTAGGTGTCAATATTTAAATAAAGTCAGCTTTGCATAATGCTAAAGGTCAAATAGCTTATTTTGTTTGCAAAAATCTGTTCAATCAGAAATTAGTTTCCAGGCCTTGTGAATGAATGGTTAAAACTGAGGCAATACTTTCATTAGTCATAAAAAGAATAAATCCTGATCTGTAAGATTATTTTAAAAATCTAATTTTAAATATTTATTCGATCCACTAAAACTTCATTATCTGCTTTTTTTCTTAGCCTCTGCAGCAGAATGGGGAGAGAATGGGGTTTCCATTATTTACAAAGATCTATTATATAAGAGCAGATTTCAGAGTAGTTAGAAAAAAAATATTTAATTCCTATGCAGCTTTTTCTAAGCTCACTTCATGAATTGCTACCTTACACCTGCAGATGATGCTCACACAGAAATTCAAACAGAATCAGTGGGGTGGTGGGGAATTACTTGTCTTTTCTCTGACCCTATCCAAATTTATTTTAAGCTACAGACTACTAGTTTTCTTTTCATCTTTTTAGATCTTTCCCATTTTCTCCAAAGCTTTTAAACAGACAACATGAGGAAAATGCTTACATGCTAAGCATTAAAGAACAATTAAGTCTGGAAATACTTAAATCTTCTCCATGGGCTTTTTTTTTTTTTTTTTTTGAAACTAATCATCAGGCCTGAGCAGTGAAGTTCAGAAACTCAAGCAGACTGATTAGTGGGGACATAATATTTATCCAGGGCATTCTTCAATGAAGGGGAACATGTAGTTTTATATTCTCTTTTTTCCCTTAATGACAACCTCTGCTACATTTCACAGAACTGAAATGTTCCTCTGAGGCAAGAAAATGGGAAATAGCCTAAAATCAGGAAGCTGGTAATCACAGGAAAACTAGACCACACGCCTTAGGAGTGTAAATAAGAAAGAAAGAAATGTTTCTGTGAAAGGAACATTAGGAAAAATATGGACATCCTTTGAGTTCTTTAAATATTCAGCCTGAACGGGAATTTAAATACATGAAGCCATGATGTATATCTGCCCCACCATTTCTGGCTCTAGCTTCACTGATGAGTAACAAAACTGAAGGAAGGGGTCTCTCTTTACATTTGTCTTAATGTGCATAAAAGTCTCTGTGGAAATGGGGCCCCTATTTGAAAAAAAACTTTAATTCAAAAGAACATGAATAGGACCCCACTCAGAGCTATGTAAGGGAGTTAGGGAGCAGGCCCTATGCCCCTTAACTGTGTTCAAATAAATACTCTATTCAGGCTGAACACAGGCATTTATGTTTCCCTTCATAATGAACTGTGACCTTGGGTTCCTGCAGCTGCTTTTTATGATGGTTAAAATCAGCACTGCCAGATAGTTGGAGTGTTGGCAATTCAGATACAGTGTACCTGTATCCGAATTATGCTTTCAGATTCTAGGAATCAGAGATGCAAATAGGAAATGCTTGCTACAGCCAAAGCTGACTTTCAAAGGATATATTATTTGTTTGGAATAATAGTGCTAGTATGTTGGTCTTAGTAGGTTCCCCGCCCCCAAATATCTGACACCTTCATTAAAAGCAGGAAACATTAATAATCAAATATAAATCAAATGCATGGATTTTTAAAGAATTTTTTTTGGAGGAACATTAACAATCCATTACATATCAGCTACTAGAGAAGACAAATAATCAAAATTGTATAATCCTCTAATTCCTAACTGTTATCTACTCAGGAGCAAAACACCTGTTTCAAGACAATAATGAATAGCCCCTTGCCTGTCTAAATTGGGACTGTAGTTAACAGTGAAGAGCAGAAGGTACATTGGATTTATCAACAGTGAAGAGACCTGCTGCAATCAGCTGTAGCAATGAAAATCAGCTCTCCATTGACTAAATTGCCTAAGAGAAAAATGAATGCTAGAAAATCCAAGATTTTGCTGTAGTTCTGATCAGGTAATTATGTGTCTTTATCCAGAAATGATAAGAGCAAGGACAAGATCGTCTAATATTTTGATCACTTTTTAATTTTTTTTAAAAATGTTATGCCCTGGGTTTTTTTTTGCAAGTCTTAAAGATTCAAGATAACTCTGCAAAATTCTCCAATTCTGTTACCCAGACTCTTGATATGTTGGATATTCTGTTAGGGGAAATATAGTGTGAGAAGAATTCAAATTGCTTGTAAATATATGTTTACAGTATTAGAACAGAGTTATAGGATCTTCCTTGGATTTTAACCATTAATGACTTTGAGTCAATTCAACCTTCAGTCACAGGGCAAAAGTTACATATAGACATGTATAGAAACATATAGAGACATATATAGAAAAGTTACATATAGCCACGTAGAGAAAAGACATATATATTAACCTTCATTCGTCGAGAAAAGTTATAGTGCCTGGAATCCAGGTTCGTTAAATAAGAAAGAAGCAATTCAATTAACATACCAATTACCCAATAGTTTTCTGTTATGGTAAACCTGCTGCATAAGCTGCCAGAAATTATTCTTCATCATGGCAACTGTTTTGTTTACAATAGGTAGCTAGCTAGCTAGCTAGCTAGCTAGCTAGCTAGCTAGCTAGCTAGCTAGATAGATAGATAGATAGATAGCTAGCTAGCTAGATAGATAGCTAGATAGATAGATAGATAGATAGATAGATAGATAGATAGATAGATAGATAGATAGATAGATAGATAGATAGATAGATAGATAGATAGATGTAACTAGACACAAAATGTGCAACTTCAAGAACAGTATGTAGTTTCAACAGTTTAAAGTTCAAATAAAGTACAGGTTATATATTATGTTAGCTAATGAAAACAATTATAAACAACACAGAAATAAAATGAGCTCCAAACTCTAGGCACCCTCTATTCCTCCACACCATTGCTATTCACTACAGATTACATATAGGCAGAGGTGGTCTGCACATACTGTAACAACCGGTTCACCAAGTGCAAAACCAAAAATGTGAGCACGCATCCACACGCCCCGCTTGCGCATGGCTGCAAAACCACCGAGATTTCCTGCGCATGGCAGCTGCAGTGAGTAGATTGGGCGAGGCGTGGAAAGCAGTTGGGCTGCATAGGCAGGGCAAGCAAGCCAGATATATAGTACAGGATAGTACCTGATATGCTGTGGATCTTAAAAGTGTTTTTGATGCAACTCGATAAAGGTGCTTTGAATTACAAAAATAACTCAGGGTCTCAAAAACTTATGCTACAAAATTTCCAGAACTGCAATAGGCAGAAGAGACTTCTATATACATACAACGCATCGTCTTCCAGATGTCATAAATGTCGATGGAAGCAGGTATAGTGGAGCAGGTATATAAAATGCTCACTCAAAGATATGAACAGGCATATCTTAGAATATTTTGGGAGTGAGACAAATGTGATATCATTTGCATAGACACAATTAATTAGCATGCCCAGAAACTAAACAACTGCAGAGGGCCATAAAACTGGAGTATTTCTTATGCCTGAAATAGTACCTTTAAGAGTATGAGACAATTCATCAGGAACAGATCAGGAGTAGAGATTGGAAAGTGCAACTATGGCTGGTTGACAGAGGAGACACTTTTCAGAGTCATGATATTTATGCTAAAATTCTGCGCCAAAGCTTTTTAAATGCCCTGATGTGGCAACAAAACATATTTGCTCCTCCTATGCCAATTATAAAAGCCAATTTGATTTCTTTTATTTTAGATAGCTTTAGGTCAGGGGTTACAACTCTTAAAGAAAAACAGGCAATGTTATGTCCTTCTCTATGTTTCCTTTCCAGCCAGATTTGCTACAGAAGCTCTGCAGCCTAAGTAAATTTATTGGTTCAAGGATGGCTTTATGTGCTAATTCTCAAGATTAAAAAATTATATATTCCATGAGAGTCTGGTCTGAGGGGGAAAATGGTGGTGACATTCCAAATCTGGATTAAAAAATATTATTACAATTGATGTACCATATTGCCCTTGCTTGAACTTTCATGGCTAACTCTATTTGGGTCTGCATGAATCCAAGTAAAACATGTAATGTGGTCATAAATATGTTTTGCCTAGTTAACAAAAATGCTGAGGAGGAACTACAGGAATGTTCTCAGCTATGTTTTTTCTGATTGGAGGACTGGAAATATGTAAAAGAATCAATGTGATTGCTGTGTTAGTGTATATGTTTTGGCCTCACTGGCTGGCTTTTATAAATATTTGAAATCTAGTAAATGGTCCATTAGCCAGCAGTGTTCCTTCGTTATGAATCATTCCTGGATACAATTCAATGATTTCTGCTATCCAAGCCTAATGACTATGAACATAATTTGCCAGGGAGTCCCCTTGTACAAGCACATTGAAATGAATGGAAGAACCAAAGCAATCCTAATAATTGTGCAGCTTATTTCTGAAAAAATCTGAAGCTATTGAATAGAATATGCATTGAATAGAAGATTGGGTCCATTTTGGAAGCATATTGAGAAACCAGAGCCTATCAAGAAAAAGGCAATGAAGATGAAAAGGGAGGAAAAAATGTAAAGCATAGAACATCTAGGCAGAAGGACAAAGTGGTTGTATTGCGTCTGAGAGTTATTTTGGCAAAGATGCAGCAGAATTGTTCAGAATTGTTCTGGAAGACAGATAAATTACAGAGAATTACAGAGAATTAGATTTCAGTGAAAAGGGAGTGTTATGCTCAGTGGTTAAAGATGCTGAGCTGTTCAAGACCCAAACACTGTGCAATGGGGTGAGCATGCAAATGTAAATCGATAAATGGGTACCACTTTGGTGAAAAGGTAATAGCATCCCATGCACCTTGGTGTATAATCATACTAGTATAGTGTTTAAATAAAGAGCCAGTGGCCATCTTTTGGGGTTAATGTAGCAGGGATTCCTGCAAGGGTCAGAAGGCTGATATAATGTATAATGAATTTTTGCATAACTTTCCCAGATACATTAATTTTTCTATGCATCTTACCCTATTCTCTGCAATGCTATCTTGTATATACTATTTGGATTTGAAACACTAAAAGTCTGGGTACCAGTATATGGTTACTTCTGAATTCCATATTTTGGTAAATTGCGTGTTAAGACTGTACCGATAAACAGTCTTATTTAATTCTTAATACAAAGACTAGAGACACTCTTTTATGTGATTTTAAAACAGTGCTAAAGAAGCATAACGTTTTTCACAGACACTGGAGTACTTTTGCTTCTTTAGTTAATTTTATTTTTTGCTGTCCATAATACAATTGCCCATTCTAATTCTTCTTACACTAAAATGAAAACCTCTCCATTTGGCAATGCTTTGCTGTTTGAAATTATGTGACGCAGTTTGGATCCATTTCATTCACTGAGAGTTTCAAATATATTGAAAGGGTACAG
The DNA here is from genome assembly GCA_023653725.1 of Bungarus multicinctus. Taxonomy (NCBI): domain Eukaryota; kingdom Metazoa; phylum Chordata; class Lepidosauria; order Squamata; family Elapidae; genus Bungarus; species Bungarus multicinctus. Next base: position 67,493,015 of record CM042842.1, read on the forward strand.
AAAAATAATCACTAAAATGGTTATTAATGGTTGGAACAAAATAAATGATTAATAGCAGATCCTACTATATCTATTTTAGCATTAGAAGGGACAACATCTTTCAGAAACTATGATCAAGTATTTTAGGGGCAAATCGTCTTTTACTTTCTACATTCAAAACTAATCAAGATTTGTGCTTTAATGACTGAAGAAAATGAAACGGCAGCCATTTTTTGTCAAACTATTATTTCACTATCTTTGGGAAACTGGTAGTTAATTTTTCTTTTACTCTCATGATAAAAACAATATATTCCATCTTACTTGAAGGCAGCAGGATAATTAGGTGTGAAAGGAAGGCAATTTGTGTGATCCATAACCTTCTTATTTGACACACTGTTGCTACCCACTTGAAATTTCCATCGGAGACAATTATCTCACTTGGCCTGGTAATCCTTCTGCTAAACCCTGATATTGCATTTGGTCCAACATCAGCCTACATAAAACAAGGCCAACCTGTAGCTTGTTTCAGATGTCCACTACAAAATAAAAAAATAAAACATGAAGTCAACTTTTGTAAACATTTGCCTCTTTTAATTCCTTTTCTTGTAAACATTTCTGACATCTGACTTGACATTATTTCAAAAAACACAATCTGGTTTCTGGTATTATTGAAATCTTTTCTTAATTTTTGTTTTAAAATCACCAATCACATGTCACTTTCCACAGCATACATCAAGCTGTTCATGCCACCTTTTGTTTAAGTGACTAGTTGCCTTTTTCTACTTATTATTTTTTCCCAAGTTAATGCTAAATTGGAAAACTATATCGCTTCAGGCCTATCTTATCCTTTTGCTAGTTGTAAACAATCCTACTTTTAAGACCTTTAATAACATCTTGTTTTGCTTCAATTTTTGCTGTGGTGATAGAAAAAAAAAACAAAATAAAATGTTCTTGTAATGATCTTTAATCTTAAACTGCTTCTATTTTTCACTGCCTGTAACGGTTCCAGTCTCAGTTCATACTGACCGGCTCTGTAGATCTGTTTCAAAGATGTGTACTTGACTAGAATGCTTAATAATCTTAATCTGGAGACTCTGAAGATTTTATAAACAAGCATATTTAACTGAAGATAAAGGATTGTTTGTGAGAAAGGAAAACTGAAAAACTGGAGAGCAGCATTCTGCTCATATGGCCAAGAAGTTTAGTCTGTGATAGAGGATGAACATCAAGATACATTAGAAGAGTACTGAACAAAAATGATCAGGGAAGTTTGGAATTTACATTCACTGAATGGAAGCTTTTTAAAAGAGAGGCAAAAGGAAAAGAAAGAAAAGAGGGAAGCAGATGTCATGGGTAGTTTTAGTATAAGATTATTTCCTGTCTCTGGAAAGATTATAAGAAGAGGTGTTTCCTGTAGTTCTGTCATTCTAAGAGGTACTGACAGCTTCAGATAGATATATGTCTTTTACTCATTTTAAGACACCCTAAGTATATAGCAAGCTAGGCTGCAAACATATGGTAAACTTAATAAACATTAATCTCTTCAAATGTATGTTGGGATTTATCCAAACTGTATTGAATACACTGTACCTACTGAGGTCAAGGGAAAAAAATAAGCCCTATTCAATTCTTTTACCATCTTCCTTCTTTAACCCTCCCAAATCCCACTTGCACTTTTGTTTTAAATTGTTGTGACACTATTCATATGTTTTACGCCCATATGACAGCATTCAGCTGCACCTCATGACTCATAGCTTCTAGTTCTACACCTGAGGGTCCTTAAAGGTGCAACATTATTTTGCATCCATTATTTTGCATACCTCCTTCATAAGTATCTTTTTATGTCCTTTACACTTTAAATGACACCTGTGAATGAGAGTACAGCTCAGTATTATGGCAAATAGGACTAGGATTCTTCTGGTATCAGAATAATTCTTCAGATTAGGAAGGGCAATCTTCCTAATAAATAAATAATAAATAATAAATAAATAAATAATAAATAATAAATCTAATAAATAAATAAATAAATAAATAAATAAATTTAGAAAGTTTGAGACTTTTTCAGAAATAAGTTATCCGATGTACATATTTGCCTATATACAAACTCAGGCCTGTTGTCTTTTGACAAATAGGTTTATTGCTGCGCCTGTTTATCTTATACATTCTGAAGTCCATGTGTGTTCATGAACAAAACTGTGACCTCATTTTTCAGGCTGTAATGTTAGGCTAGTTGGTGATCTAGCTTGGTTTCAATTATTATGACATTTCTAGTTAATTATTAGTTGTTTGTCGATTGATGAACTTTATTATGTGCAAACTTGTGAACTATGAGATTTTATTCCATGTTAAAAAGTTCTACATCCTTATAATTACAATATTATATTATATATTACATATACAGTATATTATGTTATTATTATTTTCCTTAGTTAAGAATTCCCTTAAATTGGTGTAGAATCTCTTGGCAAGCTTATTGAAGCACTAGAATTAAATGCATAAAATTAAGTTGCATATTTATACAGAAAAAATACAGTTTTAGGAGCATCATCAATAAATACTTAAAATATAATCAATTTTCCTTATTCTGGTTGGATCCCACCTGCTTTCATGCATCCCTTGAATTACACTCATAATAGGAAAATAACGTAAAAGTATGCCTATGCTTTTAATAAGCAAGTAGCATTTTGGAAGTTTTATCTGTTTTAGCCATAGCCTATGCTCGCACATTTCCTGAAACTATGATGCATTTTAAATGAACGTATTATTGTACCATTGTTTCTTGAGCTGAACTGTTTGCTATTTTTCTGGATTCAGTTCAAGATGCTGGCTATTGGCTTTAAAGCCCTACATGGTGAGGGACCAGGTTATTTGTGTGACTGCTTCTTCCTGAAAGTATCTACCTGTTCCACCTGCTCCAGGTCCCTTTCCTTAAATTTTGCCATCCCATAGAACCTAGAAAGTATGCCTTTTCCATAGCAAATCTTGGTCTTTAAAAAAAAAAAAAACCTTTCTCTGGTCTGCCCATACTCTCTTAGCCTTGCAGAAGGACACAAAGAGTTGGCTCTTTCCCTTAGCATGGAATTGGCTGACATAGGAACCTAGAGGTGTTCCTGTTAGATGTATCTGAGAAGGATGGCTGAGGTGCCAGATTTTTGCCTATTGTTTTTTGGATTTTGTTCCTTTTGATGATCAGTCATATAATACCTAAATAAATAAATACCAGTGAACATCACCCACTATTCTGCATATGGAGCCTGTGTGGCACAGTGGTTAGAATGCAGTACTGCAAATTACTTCTGCAGCCCAGCTGCCTACAATTTGGCAGTTCAGATCCCACCAGGTTCCAGGTTGACTTAGCCTTCCATTCTTCTGAAGTGGGTAAAATGAGGACCCAGATGATTGGGGGCAATAATGCTGATTCTGTAAAGTGCTTAGAGAGGGCTGGAAAGCACTATAAAGTGGTATATAAATCTAAGTGCTACTGTTATATGCTCCTCATTCCTCACCCTTCTTTCACTGAAGTTATTTTAGCAGCATTTAGCAGTTAATTTCGTGAGTTAACACGAAGTAACATGATTCTGAATTAAATATGATCAGCAGATGTCTTTTTCAAAGTTTTGAAATGTATTAAATATATATATATAAGCTGTGCAAATTACAGACAAGCAGTAGCTTATCTATATTTGAGATGAAATGGGTTTTTAAGATTTTACCATTCATTTTCTGAAAACTTTATAGCAAACTATAATAAAACTATTAATTTGTCTAATCTGAAATTTAGTTCAGGTGAAATAGACAATTCCTACCATGCCATGGTTTTCTCCAACAGTCATACTGAGATTTTCAGTTCCCACTTCCTTGAAGTTAATTTAGCCAAGAGCGAGCTTATTCATCCTGATCATTGTTTTTGTCCCATTTCTTTATTTTATGTGTTGCCAGCATTGCTGGTGGTAAAAGATTTGGAAATTTTAATAGGTAAGGTATTAGAGAGCAAATGAAAGTATACGACAGAGGTCTCTAAACTTGGCAACGTTAAGACTTGTGGACTTGAATTCCCAGAATTCTCCAGCCAGATAATTCTAAGAGTATAAGTCCACAAGTCTTAAAGTTGCCAAGTTTGGGGACCTCTGGTATAAGATATCATCAAAAGAATAAAAGAATGGAAATGGAAATGGGCTGGTCATATAGGAAGAAGAACTGATGGCAGGTGGACTAAGGTAGTCACCGAAAGGATCCCAATTGATAAAAAAGTGTCCACAATAGAGACCTTAAACAAGATTAATTGATGACATCATCAAGTATTGCAGGCCCAATTGACAAAAGAAAGCTCAGGACCATATTGGTTGGAAACATACGGAAGAGGCCTTCATCCCGCAGTGGATAATCAATGGCTAGAATGATGATGATGATGATGATGATGATGATGATGATGAATAGGTAAGGTATAGTTATAGAAAGATTTTCTATAAAGCCTTTCATCAATAAAAACACAAGAGCTTGCAACTTACATTTTCTGGATATCTGGAGAATTCTGCCATTTCTTCCTTCTCATATAGCCAAGCAGGCAATTTATGCCTTTCTCGGAATCTCATTTGGACTATTGTTTGCTGTACTTTGATTCAGGTCCAGGATAGCATGATCCAAATTGTCCTGGACTTTTCCCAATTTAGTCCTATTTCTTCCTTCCACCAGCCTTTGTACTGGCAGGATCTTTGGGAATGCTACCAATCCAAACTGCTGATGCTGATTTTCTGGGTCATGCATTCTGGAACATTCTGTTATTTGAATAGTTCGATTGTAATTCACATTCTTGTGTGATCAGCTCAGTCAGGAATCTCAGAATAGCAACCTCACATTACTCTTCGATCTAGCTCCTGCTTTCAAAATCAGCTCTCCCTTTAATTCTGTTTGGGAGCTTTAAAAAGGCCCATTAAATACTTCTTTTTCAAGATTTTAATGAAGTTGACAATTTTTTTAAAGATTAGGATCCTAATCCTAATACCAGTTTAAATTATGGCAGGACTGGGATTAATTAGTATTTATAAAATTTATCATTTTATATTGTGCTGTGATCTTATTGTTATGTTCTTGTTTTGCTCTAGACAAATAATAATAATACAATGGCATAAGGTTTGGCCAAAATATATTCGGCTAGTTTAAATACTTAAATGTATTTTCCAAGATTGGAAAGCCACTTTTCCAGATGAAAGTTACTGAGGTGTTTTTGATACATGGAACATATAAGAAATTCAAAGTAATCCCAAGGATTTTTTCTGAGAAACAATTAAAAAAAATAACCTAATAGTATAATGGCAATTCAAGCAGGAAAAAGATCATTTTCATGCAACCAGACTGAAAGCTTAATATGGTTGCTGATACTCAAGAACACCTTATAAAGACAATTTGACCTTTAGACATATTGTAATTGCAGTTTTGTTACATGTAATTACAACAAAATCTTGTTAGACCCGAAAGGAGCTCCTGATCCTAGGGATATATAGTTCAGAATAAATCAAGTATATTTTAGGAATTATTCTCACAATTATTATATTTTTATAAAGCATAAAATTAACACTAGAGATTCAGGTTAATATAGTGGTTAAGACATCAGGCTAGAAACTGGGAGATTAAGATCTAGTCCCACCTTGTGCACAAAGCCAACTGGGTGATCTTGGGCCAGTCACTTTCTCTCAGTCCTAGAAAGGATGTAATGGCAAACCATGTCTGAAAAACCTTGCCAAAAAAACTTCAGGGACTTGTCCTGGCAGTCTCCAGGAATCGGACATGACTGAACAGGGAAAAAACACATTATGTTGTCTAACATTCTACTTCCAATCATTTAACTATTCTTTTCAGAATTACGTAAATATTTCTCACCAACACCATCCCACATTCTTCAGGAAAAGGAAGAGAGAAAAAAAAAGGATCTTGGAAACACAGTGCACAGATTGTGTTTATAGACAACAAACTATTTGCATAAACAACAATTATCTGAACCTTTTATTTTGCATATACAAATTTGTTTTATTTGGGTTAGAAGATAAACAACCTTATTTATAAATGAATAGCATCTGGGGATCATGGGAAGCCATGTTTTGGGAAATGCATAACTGGAGATTGACTGTTTTGAAAACAATACATTCTTTGACCAATGTTAATTTTTTTTAAATAAACCACCCTGTGTTTTTCACCTTATAGGAATAGACTAGTCAGATAAAAAACAATCTAGTTTGATATTTATTTTATTTAGGGGCTGACCAACTCCAATCTATCCCATGAGCCTGGGTGGTACAGTGGTTAGAGTGCAGTACTGCAGGCTACTTCTGCTGCTTGCCAACTGCCTGCAATTTGACAGTTCAAATCCCACCAGGCTCAAGGGTGACTCAGCCTTCCATCCTTCTGAGGTGAGTAAAATGAGGACCCAGATTGTTGGGGGCAATAGGTTGACTCTGTAAACTGCTTAGATAAGGATGTAAAGCACTGTGAAGCGATATATAAGTCTAAATGCTAAGTGCTTTTGCTATAAGTCTTTATGCTTTGTGGGTAGTTTCTTTCCAATATCAGTTCAGCAACAAATGATCTTACTCAACAATTGGAAAAGGAAACATTCTGAATTTTTATTACATTCTGCTTCAGGCATAAGTAGTGATTAAAGGACTGCTTAATTTTTCTTGAAATATCTTGCTGTTCTCAAGACATAAACTTGAACGTGTTACGAGTACTATAAATCTTGTATGCTGCCTTAATAATCTATGTCTTATCATCTAATGGAAGAGCTTATTTTTTCCTGTATATTTGCAATGCACTTAAGTCCCGTTCTCCTTTTTCTATAGAGCAAATAGAGTTAACTCGGCATTATTTTTGTTGTATAGTACTGTTTTTTTCTGGGTGGTTGAAAATTAAATATTCAACCCCTTATTGGCAGGCTATTTTATCGTTTCCTAATATATCAGGTCTACAGACTGGATCAGAAACAAATAATAATTCTGCTTCTGATGATTCAGCCTATGTGAGGTGCTGACTCCTGTTACATCTTTAGCTAATAGTCAATCAGATTCATTCCAAAGCTCAAAAATCAATATGTGATTCATTTTGCATCCAGGAAATACAGATTAACTTTGGTATGGGATTTATTCCAAAATTCCTTTTCAGAAACCTCCCATTTTTTGACCTAAATTCCAACTGGATGCCTCCCTTTTGGAAGAAAATGCATACTGATTTTAGTGAGAGAGAAGGGTTGAAGGGGTTGAAGAAATGAAAAAAAGATTATTTGAGCCCTTTCATCTGTATGTGTCATTGTGTTTAATACGCTGGTCTAGGTTAAATCAATTCTTAATTCTTATCTAAAGAATTATGCCGGTTGAAGAAAATACCATAAAAATGTCCATGAATGAAACAGATTGATTATTTAATTTTAGCTATAAAGTTCATCCGTTTTAGACTTCCCTAACCTTGCTCCTTTTAGATATGTTGGACTACAAATCTCTGATCAGCACAGATAGCAACAGATTGGGGAAAACACCACAGCAATTTCAACATATTCTCCATGTTCCCTTTGTCTAATCATTTATGCTGGAGAACATGTAGCTTTTCATATGCTGATGAACAGCAATCTTTAATAGTCCTAATTGCCCAGTTGTGACAGATGTTTAGTCAACTATTGTCCTTCTTCAGGATTATCATCAGGGTTTTATATATGTATATCGTAGATTTTCACGGGCACAGGTATGGAGGTCTTGGTGTGTTTGGGTCTTTTCCTGTGTGAGATTGAGAGTATCTTGGGATATTTCGACGAGGTCCCACTCACCATCTTCAGGCTAGTGCTTTCTGCTTCATGCTTGTGTGAGCAAAGCGTGATCAGAGCTACTGTCTCTCTAAAAATACTAGTGGGGAACCTCCACCAGTATTTATATATATATGTGACTATGTGACCTCAAATTCCTGCCAAGCCTGACACACAATATTAAAAAGAACCCAATACACAAGCCTGAGGATGGTAGATGAGATTCTGCCAAAATGTCGCTATAATAAAAGCACAAATATTACGTGGGAAAATACCCGAAGAAACCTAAATACCATACATATAAAAACCCACGAAAACATAAGAAAACAAATATCAGACCTCTATGGGGAGGAAATAAACAGCCAGACCAAAACCTACGAAAAGCTAGAAGTTAAAAGAGCAGCAATACTATGTGACCTCAAATTCCTGCCAAGCCTGACACACAATATTAAAAAGAACCCAATACACAAGCCTGAGGATGGCAGATGAGATTCTCCAAAACGTCGCTATAATAAAAGCACAAATATTACGTGGGAAAATACCTGAAGAAACCTAAATACCATACATATATATACTGTATACTGTATATATACATACTCACACAAAATATATGAGCAAGAAATTCCTAAGTAATAGAGCTACATGATATTTTGAATATGATTATAAAAAATGTTTTGAAGTCTGTGGGGATCTGAACATATCATTTGCTGCAACTCTTCAAAGCAACCATGGCATTTTCAAGGCTCATGAGGCAACTGCAGAGAATCAGCTGCACAATCTAAAGAAAAGATGGAGCTGCTTTAAAGAGTTTCAGGCAGATTCTATGTTTATGCTGTCTTGGACTCGAAAACACCTTTCTAAAATTATTTTCAAAACATTATTTCAGAATTAATTATCGAATCTTACAAGGACCTAATAACTAGCAATAGACCCCTAAATATGTTATATTGAGGTTCAGTTATTTTTGAACAACTCCTGACATTGCTCATATTGTTTGGAACTGCTGACTGTTGCATGGCAGAAGCATCTTAATGGTTTTAGATACTTCATATACACTGTACAGTGATAACAAATATGAATCAAAGGAAGTGAAAAATGCCAATTTTAATAGAAACAGGGAAGAAATTCTCTAACCCAGAGAGGATCATCAGAATTGTAGACCTCCTTTAGCATTGAAATCAGCTCTGTCTATGGAACCCAATATTTAACTGGCCTGCCTAAAAGGCTAGATTTCCTTTCAATATTTAGATAAACTTTATTTCAACTTCTCTTCCAGCAGTTTAGAGCAGAACTGTTTGGAAACAGAACCAAGTGGAGTACCAAGAACATCTGAAAATAGATATCAAGCAAACAGGAATAATATAAAGCTTGATTTTCAAAAGAGTGTGTGCAGTAATAATTCAGGACTGCACTAAATTACAGAAATTGAGAAAAGCTGTGTCCTAGTTTTTTTTCCTGTTTCTTTTTTTACTCCTCCACGCAACATATTTTTTCATTTCAAGAATCTTTTTCAAGGCCCTTCCAACTGCTTTTTATAATAGAAAGCATGCGTGTCTTATTGGTACATTTTCTTTAAAAACTCTTTGCAAAACTGTTCTGCTCTATTAACAAGATTGAAAGGATACTGAAATGCCATATATTCATAAACACAGCATTTCCAGAGACAGTGGGAATTAGGTGGAAAGGACAGATAAATTAAAAAAAACTGAAAATTGTTTGGAATTATGTAAACCAGAAATATTTTTTTAAGAAAGAGGAAAAAAAATGAAGAAATGAAAAATAAGTTTGTTGAAGCTTTTCTAATGAATAAGTAACAAAAGATGTTAAATGTTTTTAACATTCAAACATCTGAAATTCTGAAATTTAATATACCCCATTGAATCATTTTCCAAAGATTTTATAAAGCTTACATTTATGCTTGCACATAGGTTTGGGCAATACTTTATAATTTGTATGGATTAAAAATAATTCTACAATAGTATGTTGCCTGCCTAGAGGACTGATGGCAAGAGAAACCCTATCAGGAATTAAGTCCAGATTGTGTTTATCTTTATCCTTATTGCCAACAAAAATAAAATCCATGATAAGCAGGATAAATGTTTTACTTTTTAAAATGCACAAAATGACCAATGAGATTTGTTCCAATCCATTTTGTTTCAAAAATCCTTTTCTAGTTTTCAAAAAAAAACCAAAAGCCGAACACATGACTTCTTCAAAAAAATTGTTTTATGGCTAAAATTTCTCATTGATCTTGCTTTTTTTAAGAGTAAGTTATGATCTTGTTCCTTCTCAGCCCCAATCTGCCAATCAACCTCGGCTTATATTATTGTTGTTGTTGTTGTTGTTGTTATACACAAAAATGACAGTATACACATCAGACGAGATAACCAGTCTGGGTTTTGTATCACAAATCACTAATCGAACACTTCCCAAGTGTTTAGGACTGCGTGATGTATCGGCGGATTATGTGAGCAGATCCCAGTAAGGTGGCCTTCTGCAGATGACCAATGGTGATCTTGTCAGCATCAATTGTTTTTAAGTGCTTGCCTAGGTCTTTAGGAACAGCACCCAGTGTGCTGAGTACCACTAGAACCACTAGAGTCTCTGCAGTTTGATTCTCAAGTCCTGATATCTGGTGACTTTTTCAAGTTGTTTCTCGTCGATTCTGCTGTCACCAGGTATGGCAATGTTTATTTATTTATTTATTTATTTTTATTTATTCCATTTATATACCGCCCTTCTCCCGAGGGACTCAGGGCGGTGAACAGCTCATCTAAAAACCCCACAAAGAATACAAAAGTTAAAAAATATTAAATTTCAATCGGCTGCTTGATAAAACCAACAAAACCCCACCCCCGCCCTTAAAACCCAATTTAGAATTAAATATGGAGACCAAATTAAAACCATTATCATGTTGATGATCCACATGTTTTTCTTCTCCACAATCGTGATATCCGGGGTGTTGTGTTCCAGAATTTTGTCAGTCTGTATTCGGAAGTCCCACAGTAGTTTTGCATGCTCATTTTTGACCACTTTTTCAGGCTTATGATTCCACTAGTTCTTTGCTACAGGCAGACGGTAGTTGTGATACAAGTTCCAGTGGACCATCTGAGTGATTGTGTTGTGACGTTGTTTGTAGTCAGTCTGAGCTATTGTCTGGCAACAGCTCAGTATGTGATCAATGGTTTCATCCACTTCTTTGCAAAGTCTGCATTTGGGGTCATCAGCAGATTTTTCTATTCTGGCTTTGATTACATTCGTTCTGATGGCTTGTTCTTGGGCTGCAAGAATCAGGCCTTCTGTTTCTTTCTTCAGTGTTCCGTTGGTCAGCCATAACCAGGTCTTTTCCTTATCTACTTTTCCTTGGATCTTTTCAAAGAACTGCCCATGCGGTGCTTTGTTACACTAGCTGTCAACCCAAGTTTGCATCGCTGTTTTCCTGTATTGATTCTTGGTTTGCTGCACTTTGAACAGCTTCCTGTTGTTGACCTCCATCAAAGCTGGTTCAACACTGTCTTTACATAATCTGCCAGAGCATGCTTTTCTTCTTTGACTTCTGCTTCATTTGCAAAAGTCTTCTGCCACCTGCTTTTCTGGGCAAATACAGCCTGTCAATGTCACTATTCAGGTGCAGTGCATAGTGTATGAACATCAGTTTTCTCATTTTCCTATCCAGGCTCTCTAGCTCTCCCTGTGTCCAGTTTACGATGCCAGCAGTATATCTGACGACAGGTATGGCCCAGGTATATCTGATGATGGGTATGGCCCTAGCCTTGATGGTGTTACCGCCATTCAGTTTGCTTTTTAGAATTTTTCTGACTTTTTGTGTGTATTATTTGCTGACCACATTTTTCACCTGGCCATGCTTGATATTGTCCAGCTGCTATATGCCCAGGTGTTTGTAGGCTTCAGGTTGGTGGCACTTGATGGCTTGTCCATTGGGCATTTTTATTCCATCATTTTCTATGATTTTTCCTTTCCTCAGTGCCACTGTGGTGCATTTGTCCAGACCGAACTCCATACTGATGTCAGTGCTGAAAATTCGAACTGTATTGGTCAGTGACTGGATTTTGATTTCTGATTTTCTATATAATTTCAGGCATCCATGTACAGCAGGGAAGAGATTTTCTGTGAATTTTTAGCACTTTGATAACCCAGGTTAGTTTTCTGTAAAATTGTTGAAACGGGGATGATGGCGATGATGAACAGCAGAGGTGACAAAGAATCACCCTGGAAAATCCCTCTTTTGATGTTGACCAGTCTGTAGCTTTCATTTACAATGAACATTTCTGTTTTGCAGTGCTTCATCACATTTGCAGTGAAAGTGCCAATGCAATTGCCTATTCCGATGACATCCAGGCACTTGATGATCCAGCTGTGCAGTAGTGAATCAAATGCTTTTTTGTAGTCAATCCAAGTTGTATACAGATTTGTTTTTTGGCTTTTGCAGTTCTCTAGAATAATTTTGTCGATCAGGAGCTGGTCTTTTGTGCTTCTTCATTTGTTTCCTTTCTGCTCTACTGGCAAGATGTTATTTGCTTCTGGGTAGTCCTGGATCCTGTCAGCTATGATGCCGGTCAGCAGCTTGAACATGGTTGGCAGCCATGTTATTGGCCTGTAATTTGAAGGTGTTGCCCCTTTTTCTGGATCCTTCTGTATCAAGTAGGTCTTCCCAGTTGTTAACCATTCACTGATGTTTCCTGTCTGCAACATTTCATTGAATTGTTCAGCCATTTTTTTTCATGCAGGCTGATCAAGTATTTGAGTCAAAAGCCATGCAGTTGATCATTGCCAGGCGATGTCCAGTTCTTGACTTTTTTTACTCTGTTGCTTATCATTTCATTGATTAATTTATTTGCATGGGTGATGGTGATGGTGATGATGATGATGATGATGGTGATGATGGCAGGGCCTTTTACAGGAGTGGCAATCTTCACCTAAAAGAGGTAGATAGATGAAATGGGCCTACTCTGATGTTTTAAATCTTAAAACTCCCATTGTTCTAAAACTTGCTTCACTATTTGATGATTATGTTATGGTTTTGTTCTGAGGAATACTCAGATATGTACCAGAATGCTTCATCTTACTACAGAAAAGATAAATCTCATCATCAGCATCCATGCAGATGGTTCCAAAAAGTATAAAACATGTCTTACACATAGAGATAATATACTCTCATTGGATTCTGAAGCATGATTTGTTCTTATTAACTTTTGCTAAAGTTAATCCTACTTCCAATAAATTTGGCTCTGTAAGTCACATCATTTTAAATCATCATGACATTAAAAAAGTCCTAGATAAAATTCATTTACTGGTCTTCTTTAGAGACAGTCTATACTTATTAGGTTTTTTTTTATATTAGAGGTGCCCTCAAACAATGAATTTTAGGTATAGATCTTTAAACAAATTTAAGCAAGGGGGTCACACACCACATTATTTATCTGATTCTCCCAAAAGGATTTGTTCCAGCCTCTTGTCATCCAACATCGTTCTAAAATTTTGTAAGGTCTTCATTTTAGCCAGTCTGGATGAAGTCCTTTTGGGACATTTTAAGGATACTCCCATGTCTCTTCAATTATGTCCATGTGATTATGGCTTAATAGAAACTCTAAATTCTATGCTATAGGTAGTTCTTGACTTGAAATTTTTAACTTACTTACTTACGTTCAACAGCACTGAAAAAAGTGATTTATGACCACTTTTCACACTTATGACCATTGTAGCAAATCCATGGTCATGTGGTTTCCATTCAGATTGATAACTGACTTACATTTATGATGTTTGCACTGTCCTTGGGTCATCTGATCACCTCTTTCAACCTTCTCACAAGCGAAGTCAATGGGGAAACCAGATTCATTTAACAACCATGTAACTAACTTAACATTGGCAGTGATTCACTTAATAAATGTGGCAAGTAAAGTCATAAAATGGGACAAAACTCACTTAACAATTTTGGCTCAATTGTGGTCAAAATTTAGGACTATCTATACTACGCCACTCAACTTCTATTTATCCAATCTGGAAGTAATTTCTGAGCAAAGAATGTGATTTCTACTTGCTGTTATCTGCTAGTTTAGTGTTTCTTTAACAAGAGCTGTGTTGTTGTTATGTTTATTGTTGGTTGATCATGAAATCATGGCAATGAATCTCCATCACTAGACCTTGTGTACTTTAACCAAAGAATTTTTTTTTCCCATTGTAGTCTTTCTTTTTCTTTTCCACTGTCAGGATGATAAAAGACAACTTTAGTATAGACATAAGGAAGATTGTTATTTTAAGAATATAGGCTATTTGCTTCCCACAGTAAACCAAACAAAAGTCATTTGTCTTTTAGATTTACTCTGAAGTTTACTAACATGTTTAAATTAAAAAAAAAGACAGAACAGAGAACTTTTTTCTAGTTCTCTTTTGTTTTTGTTTTTGTTCTACTAACTCAGGGGATAGAAACCATTTTGGCAGCCAAGGTCCAGCTCTATAATTATGCAGGGGCCAGACCAAAAAGTGGCAAAAAAATAAATGGGTATAAAAGCCCACAACCATCATTTCATTCTTCTCGGACTGATTTTATGTAAGTACCAAAACATTGAGTCAGTTTGATGTATATTAAAGTTGAAAAAAATACATCCATCATGATATATAATGCTGAAGATGTTATTTGTTAGACTGCTGTTCTACAAAATTTTACAATACAGATCTATAATTTTATATAGAAAAGAAAAGCTTTTCGACAGTACATTATGTACAACACTGGAATAGTTTGTGGATTATCCATATCCAGTTTTTTTAAGAGACTCTCGATGGTTTAATTGATTATCCTGCAGCTTTCAGGGCTTTGGTATTAAATTATCTTTGTGGTTCCTTCCAACTGTACAGTTCTATGACTGTAAATGTATATCTTCCTCAAGTGAATTGGCTAATGGTTTGCTATTGAAATTTGGTGGTAGCAAATTCCATCTACGTCCATGTTTAATGTGGCGGCCAATTCTAACAGCAAAAAAGAGAGCTCTTACCAAATCTTAGGATGGAAAGGGGATATGGAAAGGATATGGTTGATTTATAGGGACTCATTCCATAAGATGGAAAGGGGATATGGAAAGGATATGGTTGATTTATAGGGACTCATTGTTTCCTCCATGTTCCAATGAAAAAGCTCAAGCATCCTGAGGACTATAAATTCAAGTTATAGTTGTTGGATGAAGTGGACTGCAAATTCATGAAAGTTTATGTATTTTATAAAATTTCTTATTCCCAAAAACTACTATAATGAACATGATATTTTTGCCACCATAGACTAATAAGGCTATCCTATCACATGATCCCAACATCCTCTGAAGGAAGAGAAGTGACTAGCTAAGAACTGGTCCTGAATTGTTGTTTTTTTAGGGTGCTTTTATCAACAAAAATGAAACTATTTAAATATATCCATGCTTTCTTAGTGGAAAGAGAATTCTAATCATTCAATATTTGGCATGTGAACAAGGTATTTCTATGTCCTTCCCAATATATGTGTTGTACATATGTGTATAAATTGCAGAAAATTCTACTTTCTGTGTCATCAAATTTGGTACAAGTGCTATAGAATGGATTCCATAAATGCCTAATGAAGCTATCTTAAAGAATAAGGCATTAAAACACAGAAAACTGACAAACATGTTAATGATTTAACATTTGTAAAAATGATTAATAGCTGTTATTGCAATTAAGGAAATGAAAAGTTGATATTAGAGCTTCACTTCTGTTGCTTGTACCATTTATTGATAGAAAATTAGGAACAATTTGATCTTTGTAGGGTCAGGATGCTTTCTAAATTTTCAATGCATATAGTCCAGCAGAAAGAAATCCCAAGAAAAAAGAGAGAGATCACTTTTGTTTCTTTTTACAGATATGTATAGTCCATTTATATAGTGCATATGGATTTGATGACAATCAACCATAATTAAAAACAGATTTTTTTGAAATCTGATTCAAATACATTCAGTACAGTTTTCCATGGCACTTAGCAGGCAGAAATATATCTCTTTGTGCATGGCTTCTGATCTTTTTATTGGCATTTTGGGGTTCCTAAAAAAAAAAATCTATGACAGAAATTGAAAAGAAGAGGGGGAGGGAACTATTATCCAAATCTATCCATGTCAAAAAAAGATATGTATAACTATTCTTTTTTATTGAGTATACAGTAATTTGTTTTTCTTTGTAAGTCATTTATTTAGCAACAATTGCGTGCTTATTATGTAGAGATTGTAACATATAAATATGTTTAACTGGAAAATGCCCAACAAAGACAGATAAAATTAATTTGTTGATGTAGGACACAGTTCCAATATTTCTGCAACTGTGCATTGATTGGCATCTTCCTTATGAGATCAGAGATAAGATTCAAGCTCTAAAAGATAATGATTATAATGTTGATAATGATAATGACAATTTATTAAATTTATATGCTTCCAACCAGATGGCAGTTTCTGAAATTGCAAAATTCTGCATGTTTCTGAAATCCCCCAGCTAAGTACTTTGTAGCATAACATACACAAATAAATATTTGGATCAGCTTAAAAATGGAAATTACCTTAGTTCTGCTACATTAAAGGTATTTCCATTTCTTTATAAAGCCACTACATTCTGCTCTGCTTCCATTTGGCTTTCCTTTATTCACTACCATTGGAACAGGAGAAAAAAGAAATGTAATTAAACAAAAAAAGAAAAAGAAACAGCAATGGATAACAAAAGAAAATAATAAGCCTCTTTCTCCCTCCTTTCTGGGTGCTAAAAATTGGAAAGGCTGGGTTCTTTTTATACTGCAAAGTTCAAATACTCTCCACCCATATTAGAGTCAAAAGGAAATGATTGTATATTAATGTGACATTTACTATCTCCAGTGTTGATCCTTCACCTTCCTCTTTTGTTTTTGTTCTGTTTTACTGCTGAATGGTGCTACTCCTAATTTTGCATTTGTAGAATGTGATAAGAACCTTGATGTTCCCACTACTCCACCTATCATCAGGATGGGTGGAAAGTCTCACCAAGCATGGAGCAACAAACATGGAACTACAGTAGTGTGACTCTGGCTGCAGACCATATCCATCAACTTTAGACTCCTTCTGTCATCCCTTTCCTACATTCCCATTCTGTTATAACTAAAGTATTAACAGAGGGATACAATCAAGATCAAGGGAGGTAGTAATACCACTCTATAAAGCCTTAGTAAAACCACACCTAGAGTACTGCATCCAGTTTTGATCACCACATTATAAAGAAGATGTTGAGACTTTAGAAAAACTACAGAGAAGAGCAACCAGGATGATTAGGGGACTGGAGACTAAAACACATGAAGAACGGTTACAGGAACTTGGCTTGGCTAGTCTAGTAAAGAGAAAGACCAGGGGAGACATGATAGCAGTCTTCCAATATTTGAGAGGAAGGGGTCAATCTATTTTCTAAAGCACCTGTAGGCAAGACAAGGAATAATGAATGGAAACTCAACAAGGAGAGATTTAACCTGGAAATAAGGAGAAACTTTCTGACAGTGAGAACAATCAACCAATGGAACAGCTTGCCCTTGGAAGTTGTGGGACACCATCACTTGAGACGTTCAAGAAGAATTGGACTCCCATTTGTCAGAAATGATATAAGGTCTCCCGCTTGGGTGGGTGGTTGGACTAAATGACAAGGTCCTTCCAACTCTGATTATCTGTTATCTGTTAAAGCTGAATAAGATATCCACTCTCCCTGCTGTCTCCCCCCCCCCAAAAAAAAAACAGATCGCAATTACAAAGACAACAAAGTTACAATCAACATTTTTATCTGGAACTTTTATTTCTTTCTATTTCTTAAAGCTCTGTTTGGGAAGTGATTTGCATCTATCAACATCCCTTGATGGTGAAATGGGGGGCATATAAATTTAATAATTATGTTAATAAAATAATCATTTTATTCTTTCTTTCTTTTACCCTTATGCTAAAGCACTTACTGTGTGTGTGGGGGGGGCGGGGAGATACAGTAGAGGAAGTGCAAAAGGACTGATGATGTCAAAATGCAACTTCATTTAATTCCAAGACTAAGAAATACATCCCTTGGGCAAGGTGAGACAAAGTGCTAGATTTAAACTGCAGTGAAGATAGGAAAGGACTGACATTTTTTTACAAAGTGCAACTTGGAGAGGCTTTATTCTAGAATGTTGCATGTCTTAGAAACCTCTGCCCAGTTCAAACCAGGAAGATTGACACAGTGCTGGCAGCTGGACAGTTCTAATTTTGCTATACCAGTGGCACAATGCTACTATATCCAGAACTTCAGGGAGACAACAGCAGAATAGTGCCAAAGTTTAGCAATAGCAATAGCACTTAGAGTTACATACCACTCCATACTGCTTTAGAACATCATTTGAAGCGGTTTACAATGTCAGCATATTTCCCCTGACAATCTGGGTCCTCATTTTACCTTGAAAGGCTGGAAAGCTGAGTCAATCTTGATTGGGTTAAGAACTGTGGTGGCACAGTGATTAGAATGCAGTACCTGTATTGTAGGCTAATTTCTGCCAACTGCCAGCAGTTCAATTCTAATGTATAAAATATGTCAACCAGCTCAACATTGACTCAGCCTTCCATTCTTCTGAGGTTGATAAAATGA
Source organism: Bungarus multicinctus (assembly GCA_023653725.1). Lineage (NCBI taxonomy): Eukaryota > Metazoa > Chordata > Lepidosauria > Squamata > Elapidae > Bungarus > Bungarus multicinctus. The sequence continues at coordinate 67,511,403 of CM042842.1, forward strand.
GGACCGAGATTGTTGGGGGCAATATGATGACTCTGTAAATCACTTAGAGAGGACTGTGAAGCACTGTGAAGTTTGAGGGCTATTGCTATCAAACTCCTGGCTGTGGGGAGAATTAGCCTGCAATACTGCACTTTAACCACTGCTCATAAAATTAGCAGGGCATAGGGCAAAGGACATGTTCACATAGCCGTCTATGGCCACTGATACCACCCATTATTGAGTATCCAGTATACTATATAGGTGGTCCTCATTTTCCAACCATTCATTAAGCAACCATTCAAAGTCCCAATTTGGATTGTTAAATGAAGACTACCTGTAATAGGAGACAAAGGATAACAACATTGATTGCTATCAATTGAAATGGGTAAACATTATTTTAATACTAAATTGTTCTAAATCTGTTTAACTTGGGTTGAGATGAAGGCAATCTTTGAGGGAGATGTGCACTTGAGAAATGTGAAACATAAATAAAACTAAAAAATAAATATTATTAAACAAGAAGAAAAAAGAGATGACATTACATGCAAGTGGGAAAAGATCCTTAGAAGTAGCAAAATTGCCAATATATTTTATCTCCTATAAATTACATTCTATTAATTCCTCTCATGGAATTAATTGTGAAAAATCATACATTTCTAAGATTTCGTTGAGTGCAACTACCATTTACCTAGGTAGAAATAGATTCTATATTTAGAGAAATCTTTGCAAATCTAATCTTTTTATGTCAAAAGAAGAAATCACTGGTTTATGAATGTAACCTACATTTTATCTGATTCTTACAATATATTGCTCAACTAGTTTGGCACATGGTTTCTTTAAAAAGCTAATATTACAGTTTTGTTTTCCATGTTCCTCACTTACTCTGCACTATAAATATGTACAAAATTGAAGAAATACCACTAAGTGGGATTTCAAATTATTTAGGGGTGGTCTCTTAAGATGATTTCCAAAATCTACAAAACTCAACTCTAACAAATTCCAGATTATCATAGGCAAGTTTCCCTACGTAGTTGTTTTTTTTTGTTCTCGCCCAATTTTGTAAAAACCTCAGCTATGTTTAATATATGAAATAGCTGGAGAATCACCCAATTTGAAATCCACTTGGGTGGATTTGTTTTCATCCTGACTTTTTATATATAGGAAATGGCCCGTGAATGTTGTTGTTTGCATAGAATCTAAATAAAGTGATGTGTGATTATTTTCTGAAGCAGTTGTAAGAAAGAATCTCTGTTAGTTTTGTATACAATAAAACCAATCTGGGTGTTTTCTGTAATTGAAAATAAGTTCCCACAGATGGATTTGCCTTCTTTACTACTACTCTGAAAATTTGGATAAGTAATGCCTGGAGAAACAAGTGAGTTTAAATAAGAATTTAAGAAGAAGGTAATTTCTCATTTGTACAACCTTGACCAGAAATAAGGACAAAGTAAATGAATGTATAAATATACTATCACTGTACTTTTAATATTTCAAACAACTGCAAACGCTTCCCCATCTTTTTCAGATTGAGAACTGGGGGCTTTTGTTCAAAGAGGGGCCAGAACAAAAACTAAATTTGGTGCAAGTGAAATCACTACTATATTAAAATTTATTTTAATTCAGGATAATTCAGTCATTCCCTGTGTAGACTGCCAAATGATTGCTTATGTTTCTGCATGTTCTAGGGCTATTCTCATCTGTTGTTATATTTTTCAACAAAACGGCAATGGGTTTTTTTAAAAAAAACATATCAAGAAAAAAATTATTAGTTGGTCTGGATTCATATGCACGGACCCCACTAGTTGTGAATAGCAAAATTCCAGAGAATGTTTTATTTGCTTTTATAACATAAAATGCACAATTATATTCTGGGCTGGGAGTGGGGTGGGGAATTATATCCTCAGGCCATTCTAATGAACTCAAGAAACTGAACTGGTTGAAGGAGGGTGTTGGCCATAAACCTTTGGCAATGCTTTTGCTCTTTATCTCGAAAATATTCAGAGAATTCTAGTTACTGAATGAATTTCATTTTTTTTTTTAAAAAAACAACCTCATTTTCTTTTTGCATCCTAATGAGAGTCTCAAAAACTACAGAGCCATTAAAAGTACACATGTTTTAGCACTTTCTTCTTTGTAATATATTAATGGGAATCTAGACCAGAGTTTGTCAATCTCAGCAACTGTGTGAATTCCAACTCTCAGAATTGGAAGCAGCAATTATAATAGCAATGCCAATGCATTCTACCTGGAGTGCCAACCACCTTATGCTTGCTTGTACTGTACTTCACTGCTATGGGGTGATAGACTGCCATGAGCTGGAGGGAGAAGGAACTGGATGCAAAGGGGGATGCTTGGGGGAAAGTGAAAGTAAAAGCTATGATACCACAGGACAGTGCTCCAAGGTCACACAACTGGAAGAAGGAGGGAGATGCATACCAACCTATGGTCAGACTGATCGTTAGGAAAACATCTTGCATGAACTGGATTAGTTGAAATGGGATGGGCAGCAAGAGGCAGATGGGGGGGGGGGAAGTAGAATGGTTTTGGTGCTTGAATCCTATTTTTGATTTTTCATTACTGCAATATGCTTGATTTCTATTAAAACTATACCTTTCTCAACAAATGGAGCCAAGGATTGTTTCCACTCAGAGGTTTAAACTATGGCAGGTGTGACACAAACTATATTAGGAAAAAAAAAATCTGTTTTTCACCTTTTACATGTTTTCATTCAGAGCGCTTTACCAGGTGTATAATAATTTTATTTCTCTTCAGAGTGGCTGCTGAGCCAGTGACAAGGCAAAAAGAGAGTTGGAAGGCCAGAATGACATTAATATTCAATCTGTTGCTGAACACACACACAAAAACATATGATTAGACCATTTGTCGTATTGGCTCAAACAGTTTGGCTCTATTCCAGAAGTTTTTTAGTTTTATAGATCACTTTACACAATTATTGATTAAACAGTGACAACTGAATGAGCCAGCAGAAGTAGACCCATAGTTTCCAAAAGACCACCCTGACAATAAACCTCAGTGTAAGCAGTGCAAAATAAAAAGAAGGAAAAGGGAAGGAAGCTACCAGAAACGAAAGGTTTAGCATAAACTGAAGTAGGATTCAAGGATCTTAAAAGAGCTCAAAAAAAAAAAAAGAAAAAAGAAAAAGAAATTATACTTAGTGGAAAATAAAAAAACCTTAAAAATTTAGGTTTGCTAGAAAGGTTATACATAGTGTTGTTAGAGAAGAGAAAAACTGAAGTTCCATTTCAAGTAAATGGTTTATATGATTTATACTGACTGCTTCCTAGTATGATTTGATTGCTTATTGTACCCTATGACCATTATTAAGTGTTGTACCTTATGATTCTTGACAAATGTATCTTTTCTTTCATGTACACTGAGAGCATTTGCACCAAGACAAATTCATTGTGTGTCCAATCACACTTGCCCAATAAAGAATTCTATTCTATTCTATAAAAAAATGACATTTTACAAACTTTTGCGATATATCCAGAACTGTATATTCCTGTTTTACTCAGCCCTAGATCAGAAGTGATGCAAAATCTTATGAGCTCCTTCCTTTCGTCCAATTTTCCAGCTCTCGTCTTAGACTATGATTAATTGTTACTTCATTTGCCAACAGAAGATAGCCTTTCTGGGCATAATTCAAGCTCTTGGTTGGAAACATTCATCATATCTTTCTTGACTAATATTATATCCTTTGCCACACAGGTTAAGTAAAGTCGAGGCCAATTCTGACAAGTGTAGGCAATAGCAATTTTTTTTTAAAAAAAATTGACTAATAATGAGTAAAAAAATGAGCCATGATATATTGCATCAAGGTTAGACAACTGCTGAACTGGAACCTTTAAACTTAAATCAAAATGAATCAAAGAAAAACAACCAGAGGGAGTTTGTGATCCAGAATCTTGACTTGTTTTTGGAGACATGAATCGGCTCCATTGACTAATGATGGAAAAGAAAAGAGGAGACTATCAGCCAAGAATGGAGATGTACAAGGTCCAATTTAAGCATCACCATGGCATAAGAGGATATTGGGCATGACTTTGCTCCAGATGAATCATTCGGAGAGACAAGTCTTAAACACAAACCACAGGCCTGAAGAATAAACTTTCCTGAGAATAAGAAGTGCAAAACTCTGAAACACCATTGGATGGGACTAGTAGAGTCTTCTGTGTCTCTTTGCTCCCAGTGGTTTGGATTTTGGCAACAAAATGTGACATCCCATACTTGGGAATCAAGTATTATTAGGGGCCACCTTCTCAAGAAGCATAATTTTAATGGATAAGTTTGATGGCTGGCAGCTGGACTATAGATGGAATCCAAGTGGCTCTAATTACCTAACACTTATGACTTACCCAGGTAACCTAAAATAATTGTGAAATACTAAATAAGTTGGAAAACATGTCTCTAGTGACCACCTGAGAAAGAAGGGAGATTACATTCTGGATAGGTTTTTTTTTTAAATTTATTTATTTATTTATTATTAAAACTTTTATACCGTCCCCTCTCCCAAATAGGGACTCAGGACGGTAAACAGCCATAATAAAATACAATTGATATAAATTTTATAATGAGTTAAAAGAGAATTAAATAAATGGCTGAAATTAAAAAGTAAGACCAATAAAACCCCGTTAAAAATAAAGATTTAAAAATTAATTAAAACCTTACTAATGGGACTAGGCCAGACCGGCCTGCTGAAAAAGGTGGATCTTCTTTTGATAACTGAACACCCCCTGGCAGCTCATATTGCCAGGATATACTGCTGTCTATAGTCAAAAGATAAAAGAAGCCCTTTTGCTTTCAGTTTTAAGAGAGGATCTCCTCAGAATGATATGCAGAAATCAGAGACTGAAAAGAGAAACTCATGCAATGGAAGTGTGCTCTGCATCTTCTGAGACAGCAAGTAGTTAGTAGTCTGGCATACATGACTTGGTCTTCTACAAGAAGGGTAGATCTGGTGTCTGGGAAGAGCAATGATTAGTTACTAGTATATATTGATTATTTGTTCAACTATTAATATGTTAATCACCAGTTATTACTAATCATTAATTGGTGCATTTTACATTGAGGTACATTTTATTTATTTCCAGAAGATCATGACACTTGATGCTCCCATGAGATTGGTTGGGCTGACAGAGTTATTGGACCAATATAATCCAATGAATTTTCATAATTAGGGATAGATTTGGATCTGAATTTTCCTATTACTAGACCAATATCTTAATCATTAAACCAACTAATTTAGCATATCTGGCTAGGGAATTATGGGAATTGAAGTTCACAAGTCTTAAAATTTCCAAGATTGGACACTCCTGCATTATACCATATTGGATGCTCTACATCAGAAGCTTTGCTATACAATTCTGTTGGTTTCCAGAATTTAACTGGCTGATATGGAAGGCAAGATCTTTCCTATTGTGACAACCACCTTGTGGAATTTCTTTTCTAGAATGATATAGTGGGATTTCTTTAAAAAAAGGTTGATGTTGCTGAGGTTTTGATGTTGCTTCCTTTCTTATTTATCTGTAATTACCCACATTTAATAAGATTGTGGTTTTTTAAAATGTTGCTAGAACTGTGAATATAATTTTGAATCTATTCATAAAGACATTTCTGAAAATTCTATTTTTTCCACATTTATGCCACCATCATCTAGAGTCTTAATTAAATTGTGTAAAAAGGTGGGATGACTGCACAATAAAAGCTTTGTCTGAAAGCAGCATAGATTAAACGTCTGTTTACTTCTAATAGTGGAGTGGAAAACCTTGAATAAACATTGCTGTAAAATAACATGTTTGTTATTTGTCTGCTTTTTTTTTAATGTACTGAACTTGAACTGGAACTGGAACTCAACCTCCCTAATGACAATTGGCTGACTATGATTTCATAAGAAATACACTGCTGAGAGTACTACAATGCCACAGGAATTTGTTGCAATGTCTTGCCAAAGCATTTTGTCCATTACTCTGATTTTTAGCTGGATTTATTTCCACTCTACATTGGGTAGGTCAGCTTCAATTTGACATATCTAGGTTTCCCTTGCTTAAACTATCTCAGTTGCCAATTTTACATTTCATCAGCGATCATGACTAAACATATTAGTGGCCTATAGTAGTCATTCTCATTAAAAAATATGAAAAGCTGTTCTTAAACTTCATAGCAAGCATAACAAAACAATCAATGAATAATATAGCTATTAAAATAAAAGTAACTAAAGCAACAGAGGTAGCTTTAATATTAAAAAGTAACTTAATAGAACAGGACTTAAACCCATTATTATTTGCAGCATGCTATGTGGTGAATACCAAATATTAATATATTTATGATGAAATGAGGGCAATTTCAATGAATTGAGGGCAATTTTCTGATATCAATCAGAATAGAGTGGAAGAGACCTTAAAGTTCTTACTCAAACAGGACACCTATATCATTTCAGATAGGTGGCTGTCCAGTCTTTTCTTAAAAATTTCCAGTAATGAACCATCTATAACTTCTAAAAGATTATATATAACCATCTACAACTTCTGAAAGATAGATAGATAGATAGATAGATAGATAGATAGATAGATAGATAGATAGATAGATAGATAGATAGATAGATAGATATAGATGTATTTTTTTTACTACCGGTTCTGTGGGCATGGCTTGGTGGGCATGGCAGGGGAAGGACACTGTTTGTTCTTGTTGCCTCTTGCAGCAGAGCAGGGGAAAAAGTCAGAATATTATCTACATTGCTGTAGAAGTAGATACCCTTTATTAAATGAAGATTAAATTGATATCCATCATATTATTCTCTTTCGAGATAAGCAATTTTTAAAATTATTGGAATGGTGCATGAAATAACAAGCAACAGCCAAAGAAATACACTTAAAACTAGTTTACATCCTAACATTAACTATACCTCTCTCTATACCTTTATGTTTATGCAACTGTCTTTGCTGCCATGGTGTCTGTAAATGAATTGTCTTTTTGTAATTTAAACTTCTCCTTTTGTACTTTTTGAGGATTTCAGCAGCTCTATCCAACCACTGGTTTCTCAGCCTTTTTCTCTAAACTTTTCAAGAAGGATTTTGACTTCTTTCTTTTTTCTTTTTACCTCCTTTGGTGAGGAAATTGGGGGAATGCAATTCTCTTTTGGTTTTGCACTTTTTGACCCTGCAATGAGAATCAACAAGGTCTCTTGTACAGTTTCAGCTAGTTCAGAATATAAGGGGAACAAGAATTTTTTATAAAAGCATGTTCATCAATAAAATATGTTTTCAGACTTTTTTGAGATTGAGGCAGGCCGCTAATTTTAAGGAGTGGGAGGAGGAAAGAAACTCACTGGTCACCTAGCCGTCTAAAACTAAGATAAATCAAGACAAATCAATCTCATTCAAGGAAGCTAAATAAATGAAGAAATGCTATCTTGTTTTGGGAGATATTTTATCTTTTTTGCTGGGATAAACAAAGGCCAGGTTAATAAATTGACCCATCTATCATTAAAAGCCAAAATTTAACCTGAGAACAGAGATGGACAATTGATTTTTCTCTACACTTGGATGCATATGTATGAATTAATAAAAGTACAAGGAATGCAACTATTCTCTCTCTTTCTATTTTCTCCCTTTTACTCCCCTTTTATTCTTATCCTTTTCTTCCATGCTGATTTCCCCCTCTCTATCTGATTCCCTCTTTATGTTCTTTTTTTCCTTCTCATGTACCTTCTGCCAGGGTTCTGCTTTTGACCAGAAGTCTGATTTTTCTTTTTGTCAATGGCTTTTCAAATTAGGTTGAAAGACAAATTAGGTTGTCCAAGCTCTGTTGACAAGCTTAGGTGAGAGAGTTATTGCCACATTCTTAGTCTCATTTATAAAGAAAAATCATTCATTTGAACTGATCCTTTTAGCACCGGCCTTTTAAGAAACACTATACAAAAAGATGACTGATGATGCTAGAACTTCTTTGTGCAAAACAACAACATCAACCCACCCAACTGCAGTTACTGGTAATAGAGACAGCACCAAGGTAGATTGGGGATCAAATGTTGAATAAATCTCTTTGAATAAGAGTGAAATAGCTTGAGCAAATCCAGGAGAAGATTAATTCGGGGGTTGGAGGGCGGCTGAAGGCTGGGAGGCTAAACAAATATTTAGAAAGTATTCAACATATGGAGGTTAGCTCAACACTTGCTTTTGTTTAAGAACTGAATAAACATGTACAAACATGTTCCTGCACATGTTTGCAACATCTGACTTCTTGTGACACCAAGGGCAACTGTCTACTGCAGCTGCATTCCCTTTCTTAAAAACACTATTGTGTTTCTGTTTAGGACTGCCCAATTCTTCAGTGTGCAGGAACATGTTCAGTCTTTGGAGAGAGAGAAAACAATGTCAGTTCGTGGATGAATACCTGCAGGTAGAACAGCTAATATAAATTAAAAGAATCTGACTTGTGGGCTAGAAAAGAGTTGAATTGGGATCTTGAATGTACTTTGTTTATGCTCATGGCCAATTTTCCAGTACATTTTCCATGTTGGAAAGCAATCATTTGGGATCAATTGTTGAAATACATTTTACATTGTTAGGTGCCATTATATTGCACCTGACTGCTGGTGATTGTGTTGCAAATGGACTCCATCTTAACATATTTCTAGTGCCAATATGCAGATCTTACAATGAGCTTTCTACTCACCTATTTAATGTGTTGCCTTTTCCTATTTTGCTTAACATTCCCAACTATAGTTATGTCTGGTAGTATTCAGCCGTTTTTGAGCTTCTATTTTCTTATCATCTCCTCAAAAGACCATTTATTTCATTCAGGACATTGTAATGCATGGTTTTCTTTATAACCACCTCCAAATTCATAATAACCAAAGGGCAAATGTCTATGGAAAATCTTAGTCATTCATTTCACTTCTCATCCAAGAAGATTCTTCAGTTTGAAGAAGCTACTTGGATGAGAAGCAAAACATCCTCAAGGAAAAAACAAAGGAAGTCCAGTTGCCTTTTGAAAAAGCACCTTTGGGACTCTAAAGGGTTTTTTTTTTTTCCTCCCTTTTTCTCATTACCCAGGTTTCACAGTCAGTCACCATCATTAGGAGAAAAAAATTGCTTTAACTTTTCTGACGTATGTTGTTAAAGAAATATCCCCATGGTTTATGAGTTTATATACTTTATATTTGTCATTGTCCTCTTCCATAAGATTAATGTCATGTTTATTTCTCTATCTTTATCTATCCTCAAACTCAAGAAAACAAAACTACCACCTTAACCATCAGCTGTGAATTTCTCCAAACATTTATGTCAATTTTATACTTTTCTTCTTTCTTTACCTTCAATCCCAATTTTTCACTTTCTATTTTTACTTTCATAATGAGCTCTCCTAAATCTTTATTTTTTGTTCACAAAATAATGTTGTCTGCTTATCTCAATTTCATCTTCCAGTTTGTATTTCAGCTGTCATTTCTCTGAAAGCTATCTTTTTTATAACAGATTCACTGCACATATTTTACAGCTTTGGGAACAATACACATTCTTTTCTTTTCTCTTCCTTATTCTGACTCTTAGCATCTTCACAGTTCTTCAGTTGCTTCTTGTTGCAAAGATATGATCTACCCCTTTAAAGGACTTGCTAAATTAATAATGCAAAAGAAAATCTGTTATTTGCATGACGTTCATCTCTCCATTAACCATTTTACATTAGCTGTCTAATTTCCTAAAATATATAATGATCAGTGAACAGGGAACCTTTAAACAGGGAATTGAAATTTTCATGCAATCTTTTCAATTAATATTAGTAGCACTTTCAGATGTAGCTTGGAAGCATTATACAAGATTTTTACAAGAAATTAGGCAAGATGATACTTTCTGTTGATAACTATTATATATCCTGACTATTTATTTCAATTTTCCTGGGGTGGGGGTGGGGAACCCAGCTATCTGGTCGCTTCTAGTAGATTTTGATCTGATGGTGCATATTCAAATAAAATCTTCCAATTTACCTTTTTCTTGACAAACCCGCCCCCCCACCAATCTGTTAAAAGGAAAAAAATATTCACAATGCCTTTATTGGTGAGTAGGATGTGAAGGGTGAGTAGATAACATGAACAACTACAGCAGACTCAGACATGTATTTATTTATTTATTAGAATTTGTCAGACAAAAATGAGAACAAGAATAAAAAAGAAAATTCAATGACAGGGATGATAGGCACTGTAGGACGATGTAGATATTTATTATTTATTTATTTTTATTTGTGACATTAAATTTAATCTATTAAAAGATAAGCTTTGGAATGGTTTTAATATTTTGGGTTTTTCCTTATGCTTTGTTTGCTGGCTACTGATTTCAGTGGAGACAAAGAAAATTACATTGACTTAGGATACAATAGTGGAAAAATAAAGGAACAGGGCAAGATGAATTCTGTTCCTGGCCTTCAAGAGTCTAAAACAGAGTGTTAAATTATCCTTAATTGGAAAAAGCTTTGGATCAATGCCATCTGCCTTGTGTCTTTAGACTTTTCTATGCTATGTCTTATATGTGGGCTCTTCTGAATGTTAATGTTTTAGTGTCATGAAAGATGCACTTCAACTCTTAATCTTTATGCCTGGGATGGTAGGAACTTGGATAACCTACCCAGGTGCTCTTTATTCCTAACAGAAAGAGAAATGCTACTGAGATAGAAATTAACACTATTACTGGAACTGGAAAAGTTTAACCTCTTCTTGGTTTCAGTGTGGTGAATGGTACATAGCTCACTAGCCCATTCAAGATTGTGATTGGAGGAAGAGAGATCCAACCCTAAGGATGAAATATTTCTACTATATTGGGAATCTGTGTAGGAGAAAAACAACAAAGGGAAAAGCAAGAGGGAAAAATGCTTCTATAGTTTCCCCTCAAATGTGCATATTCAACTCATTCTCTTCATAATTAACTAGGTAATAAAAAGCAGATTAAACTGCAACCACTGGGTGCAGAAAAACTCAGGTTGATGAGTAGCTATGAACACTGTCATTTGTAGTGAAACAACTGGGAAGTGTGTGAATTTTCTTTACAAACTCTAAAGCAAGGGTGTCAAACTCCGGTAGTCATGGTGACATCATGTGACGTATCATTACTTTTCCCCTCTTTGCTAAACTGACCATGGGCGTGGCCAGCATGTGATGCATCTGGCCCGTGGGCCACAAGTTTGACAGCCCTACTCTAAAGTAATGATCATTAACTTACTAACACTTACTTACTAATTTGAATACATCCAATGTGCCTTTTTTTTGTAAATAACTGTTGGTTGTTGTCAGATGGGTCCATGGTATTAAGAGTCAGGACACAGCAGGAATGGTAATTATGTTTTTAATGAAGTTTAAGTAAAAAGCCGTTCAGCTGTGGCTAGTGCTGGCTTTTTGTAGCTGGCGCTGTCCAAGGATTCAGCCACTGATGGGACTTTATTTCTCCCACCAGTGGCTGGGCCAATGAGTGGAGTCTGTTAGCCAGCTCCACTCTATGGCCATATTTGGTAGTATTTAACAGTTGTGTTGTACAGATCTGACAACAAAAAAATGAACAACTTTAGAACTATGAGACATCAACAACATGGCATCCATTAGCTAGCTCAACAACTGACAAGTGGACAAGGTGCCATATTATACCCAAGCCAGGGCCATTAGAACTGGGCTGCCAAAATACAGACAGCCAACAGAGGGCAGGAATAAGCTACACAAAACTCTGACAACTAATTGTCATCTGAAATTTTTCAATTTAGAACTGTTTATTTCATTTGATTATCCAAGTGCTGGAGGTCAGATCACCGTTTTCCCACTGTTAGTTATCCTTACTGAGCTGTTGAGTGTAACCCAAATGGAGAAAGTTGGTTTTCTGTTGCAATTAGATGTTTAAAAAAACCCAACCCAGTAATCTTGAATAATATCACTGGAAATGAACAAGGGCAGTCTTTTTCTTAGCAACATTCCTTCAAGAAGATGGGAAGAAACCAATGATCTGCAAGATGTTTAATGGAAGAGGAATGTGTTGTCCTTCTTTCTCTTCCTTCTAGCATTCCTGCTGGAAATTAATGGGAAGGAAATAAAATAGAAGCATCTGCAAGTTTCTCAATATGTAACTTATGTACAATAGACAGTGGTGCATATGAAAGACTGTAAAATATGTGTGCAGATGTGCAGCAAATCTGGCAACATGGGTGGGCTCCCAAGGCTGAAATTGTGGCTCATTCATACTTTAGGAGATTACTTTATATCTGCTCTGGAATCGTTTTTAATGTTGAAAAAGAGGGACGGAAACTTTTATAAATAAAATATACAAGTTCATGTGTAAAAGCATAAACAACCTAAATGTACTTCACTGTGAACATTTTTTCCTGAGGTAGAAAGAACTTTTGAAATACTAACTTGACAAGAGAAATAATAATTTTCCTGGTCTGTAATCTTAAATACAAATAAATAATGACATCCATATGAATCTACATCCTCTTCTCCCATCTGCACATGTAGACACACTCACTGTGAGTTATTTTATTTGCTTGTACTTAAGAGATGTGGCAAGACAGTGATAATATTGTGATAATATTGTTAGACATCCTGGATTAAGAGCAGGTTGATAATTTAAGGTAATCTTTTCCAACCTCCTGTTCTCCAGATGTTTTGGATAAAAACTCCCAACATTCCTAGTCAAAAGCCCTACTGGATGGGGTGGATTAGACTTTATTGCACAACATGGAGAAAAAAGTCTGCAGATTTAAGGAAAATATGTGGATCTTCAGGTCTTGATGGGAAGATAGAGGTCTATTTTGGATATCCAGTTGTTTCAACCACATACACATCCAGTTGTTTCAACCAAAGTAGACTTTAAAAACAAAAGCCCAGAATCCCAGATCCTTTAATAAAAATGAGTCTGCTGTTGCTGCACTTCAGTTCTACTTTATATCCCACAGGAGCATTTTATTGGTAATTCTGTGAATTCACAAAGCACAGGAAAAGTCCCAGAGTTAAAAATGGTAAGATAATTTTTGTGCCTGCACATATAAGAAAGCACATTAATCCTTTTATAAGGTTCACCCTCTAAGCAGATGATACAGGGCTTGCTTGCTTGCTAATCCAGCTTTAAAACACTCTTCCAGGAATTAATTTGTTTCCCTTCCTACCTCCTCCAAAACACATATGCTTTCACTTCATTGCAGCAGTGTTCAGATGTTGTTAAGCTAACTGGAGACTTTTCTCTTTTTTTTTCTAAATTATTCATTTATTTAGTCTGAAAACCAAGCTTTGTGGCTGTGACGCAGACACATTATTTTTCCACCAATACTGAAGGAAGTGCCATTATTGCTTTGGGGAAGATAGTTTATTAGCCGTCACTACCAGGGGTGTCAAACTGGTGGCCTGCGGACTGGATGCATCATGTGCAGGCCTCACCCACCCCAGCTCTGCAAAGGGAGGAAATATCACAATACATCACGTGATGGCAACCTGATGCCCCAGGTTTGACACCTGTGCATTAGATGATCTGCAATTTTTTTTTTTAAAATTGAGCTTTGGGCCAAAGCAAGAAGGAAAACCTATGATTTTGTTAAAAAGTAGGGTGTTTTTAAAGGAATCCTTTAAAACAGGCTTTCCAATCTTGGCAACTTTAAGACTTGTGGATTTCAATTCCCAGAATTCTCTGGCCAGCAATGTGTAGCAGTTTGCCCTGGTTATAATATTTAAGAAGGCATTTAAAATCCATCTTTTTGAAGTGGCTTTTATCCAACACATTTTTATATGGCCTGCTCTTCTTTTGTTATTCCTTGGGAAATGGCTTGATCACTGACTGAATTATTTTGTAAATATTATCTGTGTGAAATGCTGTTGCTTGCCTTAACATTTTATTGAAATTACTTGCATTCACTGATGAAACTGGGCAATCAGATTAGGTCATGTGATATTCTGATAGTGTCAGGCCTAAACCAGTGGTGGTGTGGCTGGGAAGGATAAAATCTCCAGTCAGAAGTGGTATTTGGTGGTTCTCCAAACTACTCAAAATTTCTGCTACCGGTTCTCCAGAACTGGTCAGAAATACCACCTTTGGCCTAAACCCAAGGAAGATACAGGGAGATGCAATCAAATCCTTTATTTGCTTACACTTAATAGAATTTTGCCAGATTAAGGCTTCTAACTTTTTAACCTAATTGATATGCTCCGAGAACTTCTATGGCTTGGCTACCCTGAAACCTTTTCCTCCCTCCCCAATATAGTTCAGGACTGTGCAGTCTCTTATTTTGGACTCCTTTTCTGGCAGGAGTCTCCTGCCTCCCCCCTGTTGCGAAGCTATGGTGCTACTGACGACATTCCCCCCCATTCCTTCAGTTGCACATTCCATCACAGATGATATCCTTTGGACCAGGTAGCCCTTAATGAGCTTGGGCCAACCCTGTGATTCATCTTTGAGGTAAGAAGAACTTGTACCCAGGAAAAGCAATAATGTTGAGCTTTTAAAAGATGATAGCTGTATAGATAGAGGATTCTGTATTGAAATGTATGGAATTGCATAGCATCTCTCGGCTGGTTAAAGCAACTTGACCTTTTTCAGGCTTTAACATGAGCACCTCAAATTCCATCCAATGCATATAGGGACATAAAAAGGATAAATGGAGATTTGTTAAAGTAGATAAGTTAAATATTATTGTTATTATAGTGTAAATGTTATTGTGGTGAATACTATTGCAAACGCTTAGATTACATACAATTGCCTATAAACAATTGTACCCAGACAACACAGTTTGATTGACATTGAATGTTTATATGTTATACAAATAAAATAAATAAAACATGGGAAAAAAATCTATCCAATGCAGAAAGAAAGGAAGAGGACCTTGGTGAAAACATGCAGGAAGTGCTACCAATACAAAAGGAGCTGAAAATTTTTGTTTAAGTTCAGAACAACAAGTTAATATTTGGAAGAGATTCAGGCAGATGCCTCCTGTTTCAGGACAACCAGATTTGCCAGATGATATTATTATAGACAATCTTAGTAAAAGTAGTCCATCAGGTCTTCCTCATTTGATATCCTGAGGTCTAGTTTCCAGAATCAGCAAAAAATAATTGTAGTAGCCTTGGGGAAGTACAGGTAGTCCTCGACTTACAACAGGTGTGTAGTGATAATTCAAAGTTATAACGGCAAACTTATGACCATTGCTGTGTCCCAAGGTCAAGTGATCACTATTTACGATCTTCTGACAAGCAAAGTCAATGGACAGCTGTCATAAGTATGAACCAGTTGCCAAGCACCTGAATTTTGATCACATGATCATGAGGATGCTGGAAATGTCTAAGCTGTGGAAAAAGAACAAAAGTCACTTTTTGGTTGTAACTTTGAACAGTCACTAAGCGAACTGTTGTAACACAAGGACTATCTGTATTCAATTGGCCTTGTCAGTACACTTCAGGGTGTTTAAAATACGAAAGGCTTACCATTCTTATCTTATTCATCTTCTCAATTGCTCTATGTTATTTGTTTAAACAAAATATTAAATGGAAACAGGAGATTTGGAAGTCTTGGGCTCATGGATCATTTTAACATAAGCAGAGAGTAAGAGTAAGAGAAACACATTGTCTGTTGTACATGTGTTCACAAGGGTGAGCAAAGCTCATAACAGTGCCTCCTGGTGGTTTCCAAATTTATTAAATGACAAATTATCCAGCTTTCTGAGGTTTTCTGAAACTGGACTAGAATCTGCTAGATGCCTGTTTAAATCCTTATGTATTAGTATTTAAAAGATATTTTGCAATTTTGCCATGAAAAGTCAGATCTGAGAATCTGATGAGCAATGTGTCAAAGTATTTTGCCATTACTGTTCCCATCAGGGAAGTTCACTGCAAATCAAATTCAATATTCATCATTTGGGTGTAACTGCATGGCACATCTAATGCGAAGAAAAATATTCCCTTACTTATTTGGAATGTATCTTACGGAATACCATAGAAAGTGTTTACAATGTCAATCTTGTGCCTTTAGCATGACTAATACATTCCTTGGTATCTTCAAAGTTCTAGATGTACATTTACTGTATGTTTATTTTAATTTAAATAATGAATAAGAAGCTAACAAAGCATCAGACACAATTAAGCCCTATGCAGATAGACCTTTTTTAGGAACAGCTTAATTCAGCAACTGTTCAATTATCATACTGATTAAAAGTAACTCTCCGAGCAATACATGTATTTACAACCATTTCAGGTATATAAAGAAACAAAAGTTGAAGCAATATTATAAGTCAGGGGTCTTCAAACTTGACAGCTTTAAGACTTGTGGACTTCCAGTCCCAGAATTTCTCCTCCAGTCATGTTAGCTCAGGGATGCTGGGAGTTGAAATCCACAAGTCTTAAAGTTGTGAAGTTTGAAGACCCATGTTATAAGTATTAGCCATGGTTTCACTTAGCAATTGCTTTGCTTAATGATCAAGTCACTCGTCTCAGTTGTGGTCCCTAAACAAGGATCCCAGGTGAATTCTTGCAAAATAAATGGCGGACGGCTGCAACTCAGTGGTTTGTTGGCCATTTGGATATTGGATATAGGTGTTTTGATGGATATAAGTGTTTTGCAGTCACTATGGAAACCATTGGAAAATATGTTTTCAAAATTCCAAATGCATGCAATGGTTCAAAAAAATTGAGAAAGCTTATAATAGAAGCAAATATAAACAGTGAAATATATAAGCATTGGTTTTTGTATAGTGAAAGAATTTGTTTTGTTTTTTAAAGTTCATACAATATAGCTGCAGACCTGGACACTTTCTCAGTCTTAAAATGATAAATGTGTACTGCAAATCTTGTCAGATATTACCTCCAGAACAGGGGTGAAATTCTACCGGCATTACAACCTGTTTGGTGAGCGCACGCTTTGCGGCAGAACCGGTAGCATCCCACCCCTGGTCCAGAAGTGGAATTACTAAACCAGAAGCGACTTACCAAATGTTTCAAATGCCCAAGCCATTGGTTTCCACTGAGCTCTCTGAATCTCATTTGGATGTCCTATACTATATCCAGATTTTTTTCAGATGATACAAAATTCCAAAACTGACAAGTAGTGTTTTTCAAATAGCTAGCTATAGATCAAATTGCATCTTACAGGTATGGAATGTGTGTGTGTGTTATGAGCAATAGACCACTGATTAAATAAATACACAAATGATTATTTGTTAAACTTTGGGAAATCTTTGAGAAATCCATAAACAAAACACAATTGGCCCTTATTTCTAAAAGATCCTAAAAAACAATCTTTTATTTAAAATGATTTTCCTGAACTGTGATATGGCCAAAAAAACAACAACCCAATTGCAACTTTGACTACAGTAAGCTTACACATTGCATTGTAATAAAGGTTCACATTAAAGAGTCAAGTATGAAAGATACTATTTTGACAGATGCAGCTTTTCCAACATGTTTGATTTTTGTTTTATAGTTTATCACAACAATCAGGAGTGGTTTCTTTTTATGACTTCGGCCATGTTGCGATAATAAAGAATAGTAGTAGTAGTCTGGCATCTTCATTTCATGTGTATCAAGACAATATAAAAGCTTTTTTTAATAACAAAATCAGAAAATGGAAAGAGAATTGTTCCCAATTAGTTACAAGTGGGAAATGAATTCCATGTGTAATGATGTAAACATTGGCATGGGTTCCTTTTCTAAAAGGCAGAGGCTCATTCTCGTTCCACTTTTCATCTGTCTTCATTTGTTCATGTTATTATGTCAGAAATCTCCCTAAATCCAAATCAAATATCCTTCCTCTCCCCTCTCTTCACAG
Source organism: Bungarus multicinctus (assembly GCA_023653725.1). Lineage (NCBI taxonomy): Eukaryota > Metazoa > Chordata > Lepidosauria > Squamata > Elapidae > Bungarus > Bungarus multicinctus. The sequence continues at coordinate 67,529,174 of CM042842.1, forward strand.
AATGAAAATAAAGTTACACTTGGGAAGACTGCCTCCTCGGTCAAAATGTTGGCATACGTTTTGCACACGTTCATTTCTTAGTACTAGTTTATATGTCTCATCATTTAAAAACAAAAGAATTAAAATATTTGGAACAATTCAAATTAGCCATGTAGCTAAACTTTAGGTACTACTAATGGCTAACTTTGGGACATTTTTAATGAAAAAAGTGTTGTGGGTAAGTACTGTAGTTTAAAATAGACTGAGAATATTTATATCCAGATTTGTTTAGCCCAAAGAGGAAGAATCACAAACCAAAAAGAAGTTGTAGTTAGGGGAAGGGGAGAAATAAGCCAGAAAACTCAATTTACATATAACAATAAACCAAAGAAGGGGATTCTTAGTAGTTCATTTAACTATTTCTCCTGGCAGGAGGACCCTGTGAGAGTAATCAAACATATTGGAACATTTTGTGTATTGGTTTCTGATTCAGAAATATCAACAGAAGAACAACTAATTGGAGTTGGAAGAATTTCAAGGAAGGATTAAGAGGAAGGAGTTAAGTGAGCAGCCCTTCCTAGGTTCCTTCCTTCTCCTTCTCCTCCTTCTCCTCCTCCTCCTCCTCCTCCTCCTTCTCCTTCTCCTCCTCCTTCTCCTTCTCCTTCTCCTTCTCCTTCTCCTTCTCCTTCTCCTTCTTCTTCTTCTTCTTCTTCTTCTTCTTCTTCTTCTTTCCTTGCAAATGACCTGTCACTTGACTAGGTTAACTCACTCCTGTTGAATTTCGGAAAATGGGAGGAAGCTTATTTGCAAGGGTCAGTTGGTAAGTATACAACCACTTTGCTCCATTTGCAGAGTGGAATCCATATATAGAAACAGCTTATTCAAACAGGACTGACTCACCAGTTCTCTTCATTGATAAAAATTAGTTTCAGGTAAATATGTAGCTTAGATAAAACATTGATGTCAAGAAGATCTAGCATAAATATTATCAAGAAAAAAGTGCAAGAACATGGATTTTTAGTTTTCCATAACCTTTATTAATTAGGGACTCCTTGGAGATGGAAAAAAGGAGATGAGCATCCTAACATTAATTAAATAAATTATACATTTACATTTTTTTTCTTCAGTATAAAGACACTTTCTAAAGGCCATTTCAGTTGAATATACAATGACACAAAGTGAATAAATACCAACTCCGCTGGTACTACAGTGGTTGGCTTCCTTATGGAGGACATTATCAATGTGTTTGAATTCTTATGTCACAATTACATATGATGACCAAACCATATACAACCAGCATTACATACAGCAGTTCTCAGCTTTATTACATGTTGTGACTACTGTGAAGAGGCAATGTTCCATAACACTTTAAGGCTACCAAAATTTACCATGGACCACAGCTGGTTTAAACAATGAATGTACAAATTTGTATCACAATTTGATCATTTTTGTGCTGTCTCAGTTGAGATATATTTGTAAAGATATATTCACATCAGAATAAGGCAAAATTCAGCATATTTCAAAGTTTGCAGGGAGCCATCACTCTTAGCTGGCACATTAAAATCAAGAGGTCTGTTAATACAAACCACTTCCCACTTATGATCATCATAGTCAATTGACTGTTCTTTGGCTCTGTGGTTGCAGATCATTCTTCTCCAGAAACAGTGACCATCCTGTTTATGTGATCATGTATGCATAACTATTACTCTAAATCTGGATCTTACTATTTGCTGTAAATATTTACAGAGGTATCCTTTGTGAAGCCCAGCTGATGGAACATATGCTGTTGAGATGGAACTGGAGGAAAATAACAAATGCACAACTTTAGGCACTTGACAGTTTGTAATTTATTAAACATTAAACACCAGAGAAAAAGCTCAGATACTGGAGGAAGGAAGAAAACGTTAAGAACTGTAGTGAAATATGATATTTTTCCCTCTGAAAATTATCGTGAAAATGTTTCTCCCTTCAGTTCCCCATAGGAACTCCAAAACATAGGATGTAAATATACTTTTTAGGTATAATTTTGTCTAATCTTTTGTGTATGGGCAAACCACAAATTTTGTAGGAGAACTAGGATCCATTGACTCAATGTGTTAAAGTTTATTTGAAAGGGGCATACCAGCAGTACTGTACTTTAAGTTTCTATATCATTTCAATATCTGTTTTGACTTAAATGTTCTGTATTCATGCTTAACTACTTGATAGAAAAACATTTAAAAAAACAATTTTTCAGAATAAATGGTCAAATTTAGCACACCAAATATTATGGAAGAAGAGAATATGTGTGTAAAGTTAAATTAGAAGAATTAAGCAAATAGGGGTCAAGAGGAACAGAAATAAATAGCTATAAAATGTAAATAGTATACAGATATTACTGTTGAGAAAAACTTTCCATGGAAAGTCATCCTCCCAAATGTCCTGAGACTATAACTCTCAAGATTCTCAACTGTCTCATTCATTTTGACTTGGCATTCTGGATGTTATGACTCCAGCTGATCTTAGCAGATTAGTCAGTCAATCAGAATAGAACTGGAAGGAACCTCCATCTTCATGCAGGAGACCCTCTATCATTTTAGACAAGTGGCTGTCCTGTCTCTTCTTAAAGATCTCCAGTGATAAAAGCAACCACAGCTTCTGAAGGCAAGCAGTTCCATTGGTTAATTGTTCTTGCTATTACAAAGTTTCTCCTTAATTCCAGGTTGCTTCTCTCCTTGATCAGTTTCCATCCATTGTTTCTTGTCTTGCTTTCTGGTGCTTTGGAAAATAAATAGACCCTCTCATCTTTGTGTCAACTCCTCAAATACCAGAATGCTGTTATCAAGTCATCTCTATTCCTTCTTTTCTCTAGACTAGCCGTACACTATTCCTGCAGCCGTTCTTCATGGTTCAATTTCCAGGCTTTTAATCATCTTAGTTGCTCTTCTCTGCACTTTCCCCAAAGTCTCATCTTTTTTGTAATGTGGTGACCAAAACTAGATGCAGTATTCCAGGTGTGATCTTACTAAGGTTTTATAAAGGCAGATGTGAAATGTTAGAAATGCCCCATAAAAGAAGTCCCAGAATATCAGCAACTTCTAAACTGAGTAAGAAAATGGGAACTTATAAAGCATGCTAATAGAATTAACCTAAAACAACATTATGAACATTAAATACTGTTCAATAAAAGCAATCTTCACACAGCAAGACATGTCTTCTGCATATCTTTTTTCAGGCACATTTTTCAGCCTAGCGGATAGGCAGCAAATTTACAAGATTCTCTTATCAGGTTGATTATGTCAAGCTATTTTTGTTGTTCCTTTTGAATTTATGCTTTGTTCTTTCAACAAGTGTTCAAGATAGAGTTCCTGAATCTGTTGCAATTCTGATTTATATAGACTCGTCTTTGCTGTTATATTTTCAGTCACCTTAATTGGAGCAAAGCATTGGGAAACATTGTATGTTTAAAACAATTGTGCCATTCTCTCTGCCTATTTTGGATTTGATTTGTGAAACTCTTGTGAAAATCACACATATAATCCATCTTCTACAAATATCATTCTTAAGAACTCACAAACCAGGACATCTTAGTGTTTCTGAGATAGGCTTAGTTTGTTCTCTCTGGGGTTTAGCCATCTCTAGGGAAATAAGTGGGAGGCTTTTTTCACAGTCAAAGAGATATGGACTATGCAGCAAGCTGTAGAGTTATTCCTTTGAGATACTTTATTATTTCTGGCAATCTCATTGTTCAGAGTTTGAAAATGTTTATAGTACTGATGTGTGCATTCATGTTAAAATATTGTTGCATTCTTTCATTCTAATCAATCCTGTCTATTAGTAGACTCTAATATTCTAATTGCTCATTGTTCTTTTCTGATCCTTAAAATTTCTTTTATTCTTTTAGTATAAAAATGTTATATTTTAGAACTGCGGCCTTCCAGTTCAAATTTGAACATGAAGGATTCTAAGAATCTTCCATTGTTCTTATCCTTGTACTCTTACCTAACTTTTCTTATCAACTATTTGCAACATATATATGTATAAATAAATAAAATATAAACAGAAATATATCAATAGAAAGGTACTATGAGAAGTTTTATATCCAAATATATTTTATGTGTTATACTGTTTCCATCTTCCCTTAAAATATTAACAGAATCCACAATAGCCTGAGAATCGTGTCCCCAAGTTAATCCAATTAGCAAACTTCCACAACCCCCTAAATAAGTTACCCAGACCTAATCCACATATCAAAAGATAAGGTCTGTACACACAAATAGAGTTAATTAAATTAAGTCTCCTAGCAGAACTGTATGTTCACAAGAATACATACCCACCTCCGCACACACTTCATAATGATGACACTGCCCTCACTGGACAAGCTCCCCTTCAAATGTTTGCCACTGTACCCCATTTTTCTGCAGCCTGCCCCTAAAAGCAAACTGTTTTGTTTTTAGGAATAAATATTTCTTCTTTCCTCACAGCCGTCTGGATCTCATTGTTATTTATTCTTGCGTGATCCCAGTTTGAATTTATTATTCAATAAATCCAAATTATTCTTCTGACAGAACCTAGGACAGTGGTGGCTAACCTTTTTGGGCTCCCGTGCCGATAATTGTGCATGTGCTTATCTGCTCGTGCTCGTGTGCCATCACCCCGAAGGCAATGCACATGGCCCCATGACTCCTGTGCATGAGCATGCAACCCGTGTGACCCCCCATGTGCCCCATGTGCTTTTGCATATGCAGGAGTGTCTCCTGCGCACCGCCGAACATGCACGCCAGATACCGACAATCAGCTGGCGGGCGATGCATACGCATGTGCAGTAGACCTTTTCTGGGTGAGGGCTCGCATGCTGGCAATAATGGCTCTGCATGCCACTTCTGGCACACGTGCCATATGTTTGCCACCACGGACCTAGGACATCATAAACATGCATAAATCTGCGTAAAGAAAGAGTTGTATGATAAGAGTTTTAACAGCTTCTGAAGGGAATGTGGGACAAATGATCCCCACCTCTGATGAAAAATATTTTCTTTTAGTTAGCTAAAGCACAAATAGATTATTATACAAAATGAAAACCAATATTTGGAAACCAAAAACAAGGAAGGAAAGTATTTCTCCTGCTTTAGAGTTCATTTTTATTTCTTGCCCACTCTTCCTGACTTCTAGTTTATTCATGAGAGATAATCAAATAAATTCTAAACCTGGAGTTTGCAAGTTTTCTATAGCTTTCAGTTTTTACAGTTCATTGGACTGAAGAGAATCTGGATTGAATAGTTGCAAAAAGCCATCTTAATTGGATTGTGTCTTTGAAAAAATGCATACTTTGCACTCTGAGGAGTTTCAGGGTTTTAATATTTAGTGAGGAGTTCTGTTTGTCATGGAGAGTCTTTTTTTTTTCTTTCTAACATTTTCCTGCAAGTGCAGGATCTGATTTTTTTAAAAATCAACTGTTAATTCATTGGTTGCAACAGGAATTGACCATCTGGCCGAAACAGATGTCATGGCTCAGAGTAACTGGGCCAAAGCCACCCAGCTGGCTTCCGTGTCTGAAAAGGGACTAGAACTCACAGAATCCTGCTTTTTAATCTAGTGTCTTACCAAACTGACTTTCTTGCTAGAGATATATGATATTCTCACAATAAATGTATAAAAATCTACATACATCTATGTCAACATATAGTGAAGATTACCATATTAACACTCCAGAAGAGTCACTGGATATTTAGAGGAAATTGTAGAACCACAGATTATCCTCAGGAAGTAAAGTCTCTAACTCCTTTTAAAACTTACTTTCTAAACCATATTGACTTTTTACTATATATAGACCTGGTTCAGACAAAGCTGTAGTTTGTTTTTAAAAAATCATAATCTGCATAATTACTGCTGTCAATTTTATGCTAATCAACACTCAGTCTGGGTGAAGCATGGCTGTGGATCACTCAAAACAGTTGAGTGAAAACCCTCAGCTTTGCCTGAGGTAGGAGAACATACAATCCTTATAGAATAAAGAAAATAATCTATAAAATGATGCTGGAAAAGTACTAACATAGCAAATACATGTAGATTTATTTTGAAAAAAATCTTATTTTTTCCTTTTATACCTTTTCCCATAACTCACTGGTATTTTTAATTTTCTATTTAGATTTGTATTGATATGAAGTAGCTGGTTTGCTCTATTTACAATCTAATTGTCCTTATTCTAGAAAATAATTATCCTTATTTTAAGATATTTAAAAGCATTCAAATCCCATTTCTATAGATTTTCATAGATTAGGATAATAGGAAATTTGTAAAAATTCAATTAATTGTATAATCTAATAATTTATCAAATGTAATTTATCAATACGCTTTGGTATGGGCTGTACAAAATTGCACAAGGGTTTTGGGATCATAACACAGAAAACAACTATTATGATTTTTTTCTCCTTTACTATACAGCCAACAGAGTTAAGCAGTATATTTTGTTTCCAGAAATGAATAATAACTTAAACATTAAACATTTCCTCCAATGGGAAAGACGATATCATTTTTATTTATACATAAACATTTAAAAATTAGCCCTTCCATCTAGATATGTCAACAAACTAGTGCTTGGTTAACAGACGTGTGTTTGTGGTCCTGTAGACTAATAAGCACTTTATAAAGGTATTTTAAAGGATTTGGTTTGCCAGTTCTGTATTTTCTTATATTTTTGTTATAATTTGTTTGCAGTGTTTTATGGATGCGAAATTGGGTGTTCCAAATGTAGCAGCAACTTAGCTGATCTTGGCTGAGCTCAAAAGAACTGCTCAGAATTGGACTACTTTGTGAAAAACCACCAGGAAATTCTAGGATGGAAAACAAAACTGGGAGGTCAAAACATTCCAGAAGAAGACAGAGGAAAATCAGTTACAAAATGCTGCTGAGAAAATGAAATGGACATTACCAAGACCCAAGTTCAATTTGAAGGAGATTTTAGTCTCAAGTTTGAAACAGCGACAAAACAAAAATTATAGCATGTGCATCATCCTTTAGATCAGCAGTGTCAAACTTGCGGCCCAAGGGCTGGATGCATCATGTGCTGGCTACACCCACCCCAGTTTAGCGAAGGGAGAAAAAGTCATGATACATCACGGGATGATATGATGAGGCAAGTTTGACACCCCTGGTTTAGATCATAAAATGGTAGAGGTAAACCTCTTAGTGACTGATTCATATTAAACTAAATTATCTCAGCTTCAGAATTCTAATAATGTGCCACCTTTTTTGAAATGCGAGATAAAACAGCCAAGGATCCTTATATATCAGTTCCATTCTGAAAACAAAATCAAGTCAACCAAAATCCAAGGTAAAAACTATTTTAATCCATTCAAAATACTGCCCAAAACGACCAGCAATAGGAACAGTAAGAAATTCCCATGGCATGACTTGCGAATATGTAGACCAGGCATGTCTAATCTGGGACCCAAGGGGCACATGCTAATAATGCAGCCCCACAGGATCATAAACTTTTAGCATTATAGGTAGTTCTCATCCTATGACCAAAATTAAACCCAAAATTTCTGTTGCTAAGCAAGACATTTCTTAAATGAATTTTGCCCCATGTTTACAACCTGTCTTGCCACAGTTGTTAAGTGAATCTGGCTTTCCCACTGACTTTGCATGTCAGAAGGTTGCAAAAGGTGGTAAATATGAGTCATTTGCCAGGTGTCTGAATTTTGAGCAAGTGACCAATGGGATAAAAATGGTCATAAGCCACTTTTTTTCAGTGCCTTTGTAACTTCAAACAGTCAGGAAACAAACTTGTAAGTCAAGGACTATCTGCAATATCTTCATTAACAACTTAGATGAGGGAATAGAAAAGGAACTTACCAAATTTGCAGGAATAGCTAACACCCAAGAAGATAGGCTCAAGATCCAGGTGGATCTTGACAAACTAGAACACTGGGCCATATCTAACAACATGAAATTCAGTGTAGAGAAAAGTAAAGTCCTACCTTAGGCAAGCAAAACCAAAAGTATACATATAGACTGGGTGAAACCAGGCTCAATAGCAGTAACTGTGAGAGGGATCTTGGAGTCTTAGTGGACAACCAGCTAAATATGAGCCAGCAGTGTGCAGCAGCAGCCAAAAAAGCTAATGCAATCCTAAATTGTATTAACAGAGGGATACAATCAAGATCAAGTGAGGTACTAATACCACTCTATAAAGCCTTAGTAAGACCACACCTAGAGTACTGCATCCAGTTTTGGTCACATTATAAAAAAGATGTTGAGACTCTAGAAAAAGTACAGAGAAAAGCAACCAGGATGCTAAAACATACAATGAACGGTACTGGGGACTGGAAGCTAAAACATACAATGAACGGTTACAGAAACTGGGCTTGGCTAGTTTAGTGAAGAGAAGGACCAGGGAAGACATGATAGCGATCTTCCAATATTTGAAGGGCTGCCACAGGGAGGAAGGGGTCAAGCTATTTTCTAAAGTGCCTGTAGGCCAGACAAGGAATAATGGATGGAAACTGAACAAGGAAAGATTTAACCTGAAAATGAGATGAAACTTTCTGACAGTGGGAATAATCAACCAATGGAACAGCTTGCCCTTAGAAGTTGTGGGAGCGCCATCACTTGATATTTTCAAGAAGAGATTGGACTGCCATTAGTCAGAAATGGTGTAGGTCTCCCGCTTGGGTGGGGGTTGGACTAGATGATCTACAAGGTCCCTTCCAACTCTGATTATCTGTTCTGTTAAGTCCTCTGTTCTGCTAAGACATGAGATTTACATACTATGTTATATATTTTATATATGGACCAAGACAATTCCTCTTCATTCAATGCAGCCCAGACAAACCAAAAGGGTTGGACACTCATGAACTATTCACAGCCAAGTAACTCGCAGGCAAGACTGATCACCTCAGACTAGAATGGTCAGCCACAATCCAGGTACTTGGTACACATTCATTCAGATTAATCCAGACTTTCCCTCAAATGGACAGAGTTCTTTTAAAGGGGAGAACCTGAGGAGGAATTTTGGAAGCCACTGGGGTTTAAAAGTGAGGTTGGGTTATAAATATAAACTCTTAGAATTTTTTTCATTTGCTCTTCCAAATGTCTAGACAGATTGCTCTTCCAGAAAGCCCAGGTCCAAATGATATAATTAATGACAAATACCATTTAGAGTATTCTCATCTCAATGAAAGGTGAGTTCCCAGTTAACATATCAATTCACTGATATTAATATTGTTTAGACTTAACTTTGGAATATAAAGTTAAAATGTGGCTAATTTGGGCCTAAAGAAAGCCATAGCCAAAATCTTTACTCCATTCAGAGGTAAGCATATATAATTCATTGAAGTTTCCTTCCAAGTAAGCAGGTGTTAGCTTGCAATATAAATGTTTATTAATTGAAAAGCATATTTTAGAGATTATTAAAATGGTTCTGTTAATTCTCCATATGAAAGTCAGGTTTAAAAACTTCTTGTGGCTTTTCATTTAAGAGTTTGTAGTATTTCATGAGAATGGGGGGTTTGCCTTTGAATAACTGTAATATTACAATGCTGTTTTGATTTTGATCAGCTAATGAAATTAAATATTTTTCCCAGGCGGTTATTGGATTTCATGGACTTCTTGCTCTGCTTTTTCATCAGCGCACATCTGAGTCCTTAATATTTCCTGACTCAAAGCATAATCAATAATAGTTTCAAACCACAAACTCAATTATAGCCTGGAGTCTTTCCTCCTTCACATGCAAAAGGAAATTAGAATAAGACTATATTTCAGAATGGAGAAATAAAAGGTGTCTTTACTGGTTGTTATAGTAGGAGTTGGATGATCAGTGTAGGAGGTTGCTGTGGTTCGTCGGCAGCAGGTGCGGACAGCTGAGGTCTCAGAGAGTGAGGACTCAGATGAGCGGCCTGCGTGTGATGCAGGGATGGGGCCAGGACCATCAGGGAGTGGAATGCTGCTTTTGGAGATTGTGGAGGCTGGCAGCAGTGATGAAGAGGTCCCCGAGGAGCCTGTGCCCAGTGCATGTGCACACAGGACTGCTTGAAGGAAAGAGCAGCTACAGCAGCACGGGTACCTTGGAAGTAACGCTGCAAGGTAATGGCCTCTCCCTCTCTATAAAAGCCAGCTGAGAAACCGGAGTTCTTTGCAGGAAGCAAAGAAGTTTTTGCACTCAAGCCTTGTGGACGTTCGGAGTATCTTGGTTGGTGTTTGAAGACTCTTTGTGTTTGAAATATTTTTTAGTAACTTTATCTAGTATTCTTGGCAGCCTTGCACAACCTTGGCAAGGCTCGTTCTTATCAGAGACAATTAGTTTGAAACAGCCTTTTAACCATGAAGGAATGGAATTCGTAAAGAATCATTAAAAGGTTTTGCTGTTACTTCTGCTTGGTGTTTGTTTCCTTGCAACAAGGTTTGGGTCAGAACAGAGGTTCTTATTTAGATGTTGGGTCTTGATAAGTGTTTGTTACTCTTGAGCAATTATCAGGGGGAGAGGGGGAGAACCATATCATTGAACAGCAGCTGTTCATGCCAAATTTTGTCTCCCTATTTTAACTCTATGTCTCTCTCCTCAAGTGATGCTATGTGGCTGTGTATAGCTACTCTTCTGATTTCTCACAGCTTCTCAGATTTAGACAGAAATGTCTTCAAACAAAAACAAAGAAAGTCCAGTTGTCTTTTGAAAAGGCACTTTTGGGACAACCATGACCTGGATGACTGACAATCTCCATAGACATTCAGTGGTATCTATAATCATTCAAGTTTCTCTCTGTGTCTGCTTCCTCCCTGCTTTGTATAATGAGTATTGTTATCCGAAGCATAGTTCTAAAATGGAAGAATCAAGATTATGTCCCAAGGGATTCAGAATGAGAGGTGACTTGCTTAAAATCAGGCTGAAAATGACACAGTGTTCCAAATTTCATGCAAGCTGGAATTTTGAATTGCAAATCCTAAAACATGGTGGTCTAATGAAAAGCAAAGATTGAAGGTATCCCTCCGTCTATACAGGATGCATCCACTGATGTACTTAATCTATCTTAATCCTTCTTAGTCTAGACCCATGTAAGTTAATAAGACATTAGTCACACTTGATTTCAGTAAAACTGATTCAAGAAATAGCTCATTATGGATATTTTGGGTCCTTTCATCATTTTTCTGGCAACAGGTAGAAACCATGATAGGAGAAAAAAAAATTAAGCAACCTACAAAATACACTTTTCACAGAAAACTTTTATCTGGTTTTTAGGTCCTTGTGATGTTATCTTGAATTCCAGAGATATTTCTTTCCTAATTCTATAAGAAAAGTTTAGGAAGCTTTTGAATAAAGTTTTCTGATAAATTATAGAAACTTCTAAGTCATGCCAAGTAGCTTTCCATTTAATTGGTCCAAACATACACATATCCTCAATGTCTTTTTAGAACTTGAACATTTATTTATTTGAACTGAAGTGGCAGTGAGCTGTATGAGAGTGTTTTGCGATGCCTTTATATCAGAAAGCTTCTGAGGCATGTGTGGCTTTAAGGATATCAGGTTTTTAAAGGTGAAGTGTTGAAAATAATTTGGAAATAGTTGATTCATCTATCAAGCCATTTTTTGAATAATGCCAGTAAAGGCCTTGTCAACTTTCTACCATCTGTAGCAATTCAGCTGTTTTCCCCCAACTTAGGTGATTTATTTCAGCACAATAACTCTCAGGTCATCAGCTGCTTAAGTACTTATGGAGAAAACCAAGATGTTTTTCATGGTGTTCACCACAGATCTGCACTTTGCCTCCAAAAGAAACATATTGAAAGATTTGCATCGGGTAATAAATCAAAAGCATTTTAGTTCTACAATTAAACTTAAGGTGACAGATAATTATGGTAAATAATTATAGCTGAAAATTTAAATCAGGTTTTAGATCCTTTATTTGGATCACGTTACTCCTCCTCTGCAATATTTAAATGCCTATACATAGGGAGCATTAAAAGTTTATTTGTTAAAATTTAATTTGGTGGGCATAAGGCAACTTTTATAGATATTCCAATAAGAATTTTTTTTAGTTCTCAATTAGCTTTTCTTCCTTTTTTATATTTTTGTTATTCAACAGATAAAACTGCAGTTTTAATATATACTAAAGTAATAGTGTTGTATGTACTATTATGGTATCTGACCATACTTTAGTAATATTATTAATTACTTTAAGGGAGAGACTTTGCTTTTTTTGAAGTTGGAATTTGAATACATTTTTATTAAAAGAGTTGACAATATAAATCAGAGGAAAAGCAAAAGTATTTAATAAATACGTAACAAATTAATAAAAAACAGTTCATTCTTGGGTCTACTGCATCATGGTATTTGGTAGGTAGGTAGATAGATAAACACACATTAAAAACACATTCTAGACAATATATGATACTTTTAAAATGTGCATGCATTATTCTATTATTGCAAAATCTTTATTTGATTTATTGTAAATTATTGTCTGATTGTATAATAAATGATATACATTGTATAACACAAATACATGAACCATGGTGGCACAGTGGTTAGGGTGCAGTACTGCAGGCTACTTTTGCCGGCTGCCTGCAATTTGGCAGTTCAAACCCAGCAGGCTCAAGACTGACTCAGGTTCCATCCTTCCAAGGTTGGTAAAATGAGGATCCAGATTGTTGGAGGAGATATGCTGACTCTGTAAACTGCCTAGAGAGGGATATAAAGCACTGTAAAGCAGTATATAAGTCTAAGTGCTATTGCTAGTGTTATTGCTACACAAAGTACATAATACAAATTTTATGATTGTATTATTGCAAACGCTTTAGCTGAATGATCTTTGGACATTCCCTTCTGCTCAGCCCTAGAATGGAAGCAAGGGCAAACCATTTCTGAAATCTTGCCCCAAACTGCAGTTGTCCAGTCATCAGGAGTCAAGACTGACTCAAAAGCATCCCCCAAAAAATTATAAATGCCTCATGAAGACAAAATACAAAAATTAACAGTTTTTTTCCAGTTCTATAGTAGTAGATCTGGAAAAGATAGCATTCATCATAATTCTGTAAAGGTTTCACATTTTCAAAATTGGAATTGTTATGTGTCAATCCAAGTATGCTTGCGTTCACTTAATATACCTGTGAGTTTCAAAAGCCTCCAGGGTACTAAGTAAAACCTTTTTGCATTTCACAATCATTCTTAATTATTACACGTCTTTGTAGTGCCTGGAATTTGAAATCCAGATATTTGACAAGCCATGGAACGGCTTTAAAGATTAATCAGAAGTTTGATATGCACTATTAAGCCTATTAGACATCAGGAGAGAGACAAGATACCTAGACTATCATACCAGACCTGCATTAATCCAGATATCTTGTAGATGGCATCAAAGATACACAGAGAATAAATTCTTTGTCCTTATCATGCAGTTTTTTTATAACCCAGATAAGGTAGGCCTACAAACATCTAACTAAAACGAGACAAGTTTGGAACTATCAACAAACTGCAAAGCATTCTTGGAGGTTCCTGATTTGGTTTATAGGAACTGCCTTGTCCATAGTGTATTTATTTAATTAAAACATTTTATAGCCAACTCTGGGTGGTTCCCACAGAATAGTCCAAAAAATCTGGACTAAGTGGCAAAGATGCTTATCATAGCACATCTATCACCTCTTAATGGAAATTTGCTGTGTGCTGTAGGCTAAAATTTTTCATACTAGTGCTATGTGACAATGCTGTCTTTATGGACTGACTTTGTCAAAGGAGAATGATGTAGCAATCTGACTAAATAAATACTATATATAATCCATCTATCTCTGTTAATGTAAACACTGTCTTCATGAGTAATGTATCACTGCAGCAATCACTGAATTGCCCTTGCAGTTCTGCTAAGCAAGTGTTTGTTGTATTTGTGAAGCTGGCAGGGAACTATGAGAACTACACATCTTACATTTCTCTTCCCCTCCCAAGACTTTTCTGAGATTTGTGGAACTGGAAAGGAAAAGAAAGCTTCCAGTTCATTATCTTGTTTTAATTCATTGCCTTCAACTCAAACTGGTGAATGCTAGAATTAAAGATATCCCTACTGAATCCATAGATTTTATCCAAAGTAGTCCAAAATGCTTTTAATTCAGATTGAAGTCTTAAGGAAGAAAGCAAAAATTATCTTTATTCCCTTGACATTGGAAATTTAAATCAGTAAAAAATGCATGCTTCCTATGTGGCAATGTTCAGCATCACCACAAGAAAGCTTTAAGAAATCAATAAAAATTTTTTTGTTCTGTCTAGTTTTAGTTTCCCAGTTTTTGTTTTCACAGATGGAGGCTCAGGAAAGCGATACCAACATGATGTTATGGTTTGTAAAACCACAGAAGGTTCAGCTACTGGTGATGACTTCAGGGTCAAAACATTTTTAATGTATTGATTATATTTATTTAGCTTGCAATATGGCACCAGGATTATTTATCTAGGTTCTTATCTGTGAATAACAGGAGGACATTTTAAGTCTGGCTGATATCTGCTAAGCAACATTATTGTTTGTACAGAGTGCAATGATCACTCGGTATGAGGGAACAGAAAATTCAGTGGACATAATCCAACCAAAGCTAACACAGTTAACTGCCTTCCCAAGCAATCTTTCTGCTAAATCATGCTGAATTAAACTATTTCTTTCACAGCTTTGATCCAGCCAAAAAAGGAAGAGCAACACCAAGAAATAATTTTACTGAAATTAAGTAGTTGAGAAGAAAAGGTTTAACTACACCACACAATCCCTCCTCCCCCCAAAATATACAAACTACAATCAGCTTATTAAATCAAGAAACAAACTACTAGCTAATTTCAATTTTGTCAACACAGCATCTCAGTCTTGGATTACATGATATCTGATAGAATAGAATAGAATAGAATAGAATAGAATAGAATAGAATAGAATAGAATAGAATAGAATAGAATAGAATAGAATACTTTATTGGCCAAGTGTTATTGGACACACAAAGAATTTATCTTGGTGTAAATATTCTCAGTATACATAAAGAAAAGATACATTCGTTAAGATAATTAGTTAATGGGAATTGGAGTCTTATAACAAACAACAGTAAGCATTAAGTGACATTCCACCTGTTCTATGTGTTATATGTAACACATAACATCGAGTACTAATGCATAACACTTCAACTTTGCCCTGAGTCTTTTCTTTTGATGAAGAAAGAGTTGTTTGCCAAGACAACCTTAATATGGAATAAAGATTTGACTTAGCCACTGAAGCAAATGGAAACTGATGATCAATCTTGGTCAAACTGGTACCTTTCAGAGTTTGGGGGTTGTAACTCCTTTCTAGGATGATCAATGACCACAATAACTATTGATTGGAAAAGCTCCATATTTCCAGAAGGGGGAAGGATGGAAGTTAGTTCAGAAATAGACAACCAATGAACATTTTTTGAATTACCATTGACATCATCTGGACTCAACATATTTTATCATCCCTTTTCAATATGTTCACTTGGAATTTTCATATGCAAATTACCTCAAAGGTTTTTTTAAAAATAACAAGTCCTTTGCAGATAACCCTTTTTCTTAGAGGGAGAAACATGCCATCAAAAGATTGCAAAACTGTAATGTGAAATAATTTCATGTCTCTAGTCCTTAGATTAGGTTCTTTCTGTTACTGCTTTTACCTTTTATATTCAGGGCTCATATAAAATTCCAATGCTAATGTGTTTTCCTGTTGGGTGACATATGGTACTGCTCCTTCACAATGAAGTAAGGGGAAATTTTGTTCGGTATAAAACTAATCTCACTAAAAATGAATTTGCAAATATTCATTCCCAAATAAATATATTCACAAGCATCTTATGGAAGTTGTCTGTAAAATATTGGCATTTTATATTACAACCCAGTATTTTATTTTATTTTTTATTTACCCAATTTATTTGGCTACCCATATCAACAAATGAATCTGCATTGAGTACTGAGTGACAAGTATAAAGCAATTTGTAATCCAATATTATACAATGCTGTTCTGTTTTACTCTGAAAAATATCCATAAGTCAAAGCTATAGCATTCTGAAGCATCTTGTTATATATACTTTTTAATATTCTGCTCTTGGTGCTCAATTTGCACTGTGGGCCTACCTACTTAAAGTTATATATCGAATGGAACAACTCACCATTACCAGCAGATAATATTCTGCTCTTGGTGCTCAATTTGCACTGTGGGCCTACCTACTTAAAGTTATATATCGAATGGAACAACTCACCATTACCACCAGATAATGGCCACCTTACCACCAGATAACTCACTGGAGGATTCACTTAGTTGCTTTTATTTTTGTTGACCATATTTTCATCAAAATTATCTAATCTCTTGTATCAAAGGAAATCATTCCTATGACCACTAGCTTTTGTAATCCTTTGATGAATAATAAAAGAAACTAATCCACATTGAACTGTCCTGTGGCAAGTTGACCACAGTAAGTAGGCTGCAGTGGGTTGGCTATGGTGTGTTAACATCTTGGGCAGGATGCTAAGTGTTGGTACCACAATAAACATTCATGCAGTTACCTTGGAAGCAGGGGTGGGATTCTACCAGTTCTCACCTATTCACTAGAAACAGTTGTTAACATTCTAAGCAGTTTAGGAGAACCGTTAGAAGAAATTACTGGCCTAACCCTGTAAGGAAGGCAGGAAGAAAGCATTCTGGTGTTGCTTACAGAAACTGCCTCTCCATTAACCCTTATTATATTCTTGGCAGGACTAGACTTCCTGTCTCAGGAACCTCTCTGGAGTTTTTTTTCCCCTTCTTTGCTGGTACTTTGCTTGTGTGGAGTGACCATTCAAAGCTACAGTGGCACTGAAAAAAGTGACTTATGACCATTTTTCACACTTACGACTGTTGCAGCATCCCCACAGTCATGAGAGGCCAGGTGAGAAGATGCATGCCTCTATGTAAGTGATATTGAGTTGGCCATACCCAGCCAATAACATGACCACCAAGCCACGCCCACCACCTAAGCCATGCCCACAGAACTGGTTGTTAAAAATTTTGAATCCCACCCCTGCTTGGCTGCCCAATAATTTGCCTGTTTATTTAGAAATCAGTTTGAGTACCTTGAGTAAATGTGTCTCATTGTAGGCAGGGTGGGAACCTATAGCTCACCAGATGATGAGCTATAGTTTCCCACCTATAGCCATACCCCCCTATAGAGATCATGTTGAAGGACAGATCCTCACATTCCTTACATTTCCCCTGGAGGCTAAAGCTGCTGGGAGATGCTGTTCAGCAACAACAGGTATATTAAAAACCTATTCACCTTTCCATAGCCCCAAGAACTGCAGAAACAGGAGTGTGTAACCTTTACAATGATATTACTACACTCAATCATTGTTGACTGGTAAAGATGTAAAAGTCAACCAAATCCACAAGGGAAAAATGGAAAGCAAAAATAAAGTTTAATGATGGTCAGGGAGGGATGCTAAATCTTCCTCAAATTAATGAGCTTTAAGGGAAGCAGGAACCATGATCAGTGCTACATTATTTCATTGAAAACAATTAGCAAGGTTAGAGAGTGATTTTTTTCTATTACATATTCATATTTTGCCATAGAAGTGCTATTTTCTCAGCTATGAAAATAAAAGGAGGCCATGTATCAATCATCCCACTGTAACTCAATATTATGAAAACCCCACTGTTCTCAATCTAATGCAGGTAGTCCTCAACTTATGGACACAATTAATTGAGCCCAAAATTTCCATTGCTAAGCAAGACTGTTCTTAAGTGAAAATTTTCTCCATTTTACAACTTTCTTACCACAGTTGTTAAGTGAGTCACTGCAGTTATTAAGTTTGCAACACTGTTGTTAAGCGAATCTGGTTGATTGATTTTGCTTGTCAGAAGGTTGCAAAAGGTGATCACATGACCCCAGAACCCTGCAACTATCATAAATATGAGCCAGTTTTCAACTGTCCAAATTTCATGTAGGGCGTTTTGCAGTAGTCCAATCAAGAGTTGATGAGGTGTAAGTAATTATGAGCTGAGCCCCTGATCTAGCAAAGGGTTTAATTATTAGTTTCTTAGGAGGTAGAACCTATCTAAAATGGCATGTTTGGAAATTTTAAAAACATGATTCTTGGATGCTGATGCTTTCTTTGTTTTGTAGCATATGAGCACCCCATTAGTCGGTTAAATCTCTTGTTTTAAAAATGTCAGAGAGAAGTCTTACAGAACTGCTGTTCTACAACATCAAGCATTACTATTTCATTATCTATCAAAAATTAGCTAAACCAGGGAGCTGGAAGACTTACAACAAGCGTGCATGGTGCATAAGTGTACTTTTACACCTACTCCCACACTTCTACAATTTTCATGTTTGTCCTTGACACCATTTGTGAGCTACCAGCTCTTAACATTCACTTTTAATTTGAAAATATTAGATTAACAGTGAGTCCAACAGAGGTTCCAAAAACAACAGTTTGCACCTCTTATGTATTGGGCAAATATTCCGAAAAGAAAAGAAAAAACAGTTTCAGAAACTTTGGTAAACATTCTAGATTTAACAGCCAGAGCAAATGAGAGATGATGGTGTGAATTTTCATACCTCTTCCTGGCCTGATTGCGCCTAAAGATGGACAGAGCCATAATCAATATTGAGCCACAGGTCCCTAAAGAAACACTTAATCTTTTTCAATATAGGAGAAAAAGCACAAGGTAAACCAACACCCTCTTGGCTAAGTTTGAAATATTAAATGAATTTTGGCCAGAGAATAATAAACTGTGGGAGGTGGTTTCTATTTCTCAAAGAGAGGTCTCCTCCATCACTCAGACAGCTGGCCAAGAGCAACTAGTCATTAATGGAGTTCATTTTTGGCAGATGTAGGTCAACCCACGTAAATCAGAGCAGTAGCTGTGAGGCAAGGGAGGGAGAGCAAAGGAATTGATTTCTGGGAAATAATGAAGAACTCTATTTGACCAGGAGCAAGGAATCGCTGTTTTCTTTCCCCAAGAGTTTCTTGAGGTTCCTAAAAAGGAAAAAAAAGCAAAAGCAAAACAAAACTGGGGAAAAAAGAACACACTGTCTATTTTATCTGTCCAATTTTCTACATAAGCAAGGCAGGGGGAACTCTGGATAAATAAGATGAATTCACAAGGGCATTTTCTGGACATTTATATATGAGGGATGTTACATCAATACATACTCAATACTCATTTCCTATTGAGTAGCATGAATATATTCAAAAACTATATATGTCTATACATACGTACATACATACATACATACACTCTACATTCTAAACTGTTACATGAAGTTTAAAATATTGCTCACATTTCTTCTTTTTATTTTCCCAATCTTTCAATTATTGTTCCTGTAAATATCTGAATTTCTCTAGTTTTATCATTTGAGAAATAATTAAAGTTGTGTTTCTTATAATTGAATAGAATAAAATAGAATTCTTTTTTGGCCAAGTGTGATTGGACACACAAGGAATTTGTCTTGGTACAAATATTCTGAGTATACATAAAAGAAAAGATACATTCTTCAAGAGTCAAGAATCATAAGGAACAACACTTAATGATAGTCATAGGGTACAATAAGCAAACAAATCATACTAGGAAACAGTCGATATAGATCGTAAGGATACAAGCGACAAAATTACAGTCCTACAGTTACAAGTGGGAGGGGATGAGTGATAAGGAGTGATGAGAAGATTAACAGTAATAGTAATGCATACTTTGTAATAGTTGAACAGTGTTGAGGGAATTATTTGTTTAGCAGAATGATGGCTTTCATGAAAAAACTGTTCTTGTGTCTAGTTGTTCTGGTGTACAGTGCTCTATAGCAACATTTTGAGGGAAGGAATTGAAACAGTTTATGTCTGGGATGTGAGTAAATTGTTTGTCTATATTATACTTTAAATGTTAAAATTTTAAATTAGAAAATTAAAAACTTTTTTTCCTCTGAAATCCATGAATACTTTATACTTTTCCATTTTACTGACCTGAAAAGGATGAAAGGCTGAATCAACCTTGAGCTGGTGAGGACTGAACTGCCAAACTACTGGCAGCCGATAGTCAGCAGAAGTAACCTGTAGTATTACGTTCTAACCACTATGCCACCACAGCTCTTTCCTTTGCTTTTTTTCAATATATCAGAGTTTATTTGGCCTTAACAATATTACTAGAAAGTGGATGCGGAAAGTTTAAAGTGGCAAAATGTCACCTTTAGTCTCCCCAAAGGTTTTATTCACCTACCAATTTTATTTTTCCATTCCTTCTTAATATTTCCAATATTGAAATTGTGAGGATAGATGATGCTAGTGTCATTTCCTTTTCCTGCTACAGATCTACCTCATTTGGGGTAAGAGAATTCCTGAGATAGTGATAGTATGTGTGAGAGAGGGTGGGGAGAGAGTAAATTTAGGGTTCAATTTTAAGATGTAAAACAAGGGAAAATAAAGAGAGAGGGAGAAATTATTCTGCAGAGAGAAACAACACCCTTCCAGCCTCTCTTAACTAAAGGGATCAATGCCAAATAACCCCACGATATTTCATTAAAAAAAAAAAACCTTCAGAAAGCCCTTTTTTGTCAAAATCACAATGTTTGACTCTTAATTCAGCACTAGCAAGAGGACAGCATCTTCCCAACACCTAATGCCTCTGCTCGCTCGTAGTCAAACTACATGTTACACAGCATGTCTGTCTGTCTGCCAGCCAATCAGTCAGTTAGACAGTCAGTCAGTCTAATAGCTTGCTGGGCCCCAGCATTCTGCAGATTTTGTGAGGGGTGAAAATTTTGGGGAAAATTAATCATCTCCCCACTATTTAGATTGAGGAGAACTCATCCCCTCAATGCCAGGGTTAAAATAAATAAAATACCTGGGTCCTTTTAAAATGAACAATTGTCTATTTTGCTGAAAGAAACATCACATTTATAGACAGCAGGAATTGGAAAACATCTAAATTTTATTTATACACACTTTATAAGAATTCTCATAAATCCTTTCTTTATAACAAAACATGAAATTTATAAACAGCTATTAATTTTTAATCCCAACTAATTTTTAACTCCAACTAAAATAGCTATTTACTATTAATTCGAACCATAAACAACTATTGCTAATCTGAATGATTATTTTGTGGTTTTAATGTTTATTTGGTTTTTGTCTTATAATAGATCAAATATTCATGTTGCAAGCATTGGATATTATGAATATTAATATTTAGATAGCTTTTTTAAAAGCTCTATTTATTTTACATAAAAGTATCTTAGTCAGCAAGTGGAAAAATCATGAATCAAAACCCATGCTCACACGGTGTCATCCCATAATTATTCTCAATTGGCTTGGTACCATCATTCAATTAAATAAATGTAAATAACATTTAATAAATTGGCCTTTTGATTCCATTAAGCCCAAGGTCAGAGCAAGGACAATGCTATTGGTATAAGGGACAGAAAAAGAGAGTGGTGTCAAAAAAAAGCCAAAATGGTGACTGTGTCCAATCAGTTATGCCTTTTGAATATGCATACAACATCAACACAAGTAGAGAAATACTTCAATTGCACAGTTGCAACTGCCATCTTTTCTTCTTTTTTACTCTTTCTGTGGATACCTCTGTTTGACAACTATTTTTAAAGAAATGTGATCTTTTATTAGAGACATTCACAAAACACACTGGTTTACTTTGGTTTAGGCCTATATCATGGCTAGAGTGGTTTTATTGGCTAAATTCAGCATTCGCTAAAAGAAAGGTACATATATATGTGTGTGTGTGTGTATCTTTGGTTCTTCGGATTTTCTCCCATGTAGAACTGGAAGTATCTAGGCGACGTTTCGATGAAGTCTCATTCATCATCTTCAGGCTTGTGTCTTCGGCCTCGTGCTTCTCGGAGTAATGTGAGCTTGCAGCTGCTTCTTCCTTTTAACTGCTAGTGGGGGTGTGACTTGATTGGGTGGGGGCTTGGCTGCGTTCTGATTGGGTGGGGGTGTGTTCTCATTGGTTGGGGGTTTGTCTGTGTTCTGATTGGCTGGGAGTGTGTTCTGTTCTGGTGGGGTTTGGTTGTACTCAGGTTAGTCTTGGTTGCTGGGGGAATTGAGCTGGTGAACTGCGATCCTGTTGTTTGGCTTCGCGTTCGTGGTCGTGTAGCCTCCTGAGTTCTGTGATGTGATATCCTGAGCGGGTGGCTGTGATGTGATGTTCCAGGTTTTGGTTTGGCTCCGAGTTTGAGGCCTGGTTCATGGCATGTGTCAGTTTGCTTGGTTTGGGTGTCAGGGTGTGTGGCAGCTGGTGATGCAGCTGTGGTCTGGTTTCTGGATGGTGGTTGCCTTTCATCTAACGTCACATCACAGCCACCCGCTCTGGATATCACATCACAGAACTCAGTAGGCTACACCACAAAACCTCAGGATGTTGCAACACAGCCAACAACCCAGGAGATTATAATACAAGATCCAGGAGGTCACAAGATTAGAACTCAGAAGGTCATCACACAGCCCATTACCCAGGTCGTTACAACACAGGAGGTGGATACACACACAGCCAATACCTCAGCCACACATGTTCTTAAGAAAAAGCCAGCCAATCTGCAAATATCAACTCCATCAACCAACCAAGAAATGACAACACAGCCAAGCTCTCCACCAGTATATGTAGGGAGACAGCAGCTCAGATCACGCTTTGCTCGCCCAAAGCCAAAAGCACCAGCCTGAAGATGACAAGATCTCATCGAAACGTTGCCCAGATAGTCTCAATCTTACATGAGAAAAGACCCGAACACACCAAGACCTGCATACCTGTACCTGTGAAAATCTACAAAAACATACACACACACACACACACACAGAGAGAGAGAGAGAGGCTAAATTCAGCATTCACTAAAAGAAAGGCATATATACATTTTTCTTACGAAGCCTAAAGGACAAAAGGACAAAGTTTATTTCAACATATTACTCTTCAAGTCAGGTATAGTGAATATTAGCCTTTATACATCATACTGTCAGTTAAGACACATTTATATTTAAGCCAAACAAAGCATCATCTGCCATGCATTTTTCCTTTCTTGGCCTTTTTTTTTTTCCTTATGTGAAAATATAAAACTTTCATTTTCTGCCACACAAGAACTTGAGAATATCAACCGAGGGCTTCATAATACTATATCTGTGTTGTTTTACACAATCTAATGAGAACAGGGAACTAGGTTACAGTCCAAACCACATCCTTCAATCAAACCCAGCAAAATGAATATTATAAAATAGAAGACCCCATCACCCAGTCCTGCATACAGAATGTTTGAGGTTTTCTGCCAAGGGATTTTGCAGGAAGAAAGTTAGGGGCCTCCAACATACTATAAATTGTGTCTTGGTGTATAGCAGAAAGTGTGTGCTTGCTATCTTTACAGATCCTTACACACTATATCTTTAAATGTAAAATGTAAGCAACAGGGCTGCCAAACAATTATAGTGTTTAGAGAAGTTGATGACCTACATATGTTTAAAATACTGTTCTATGTTTAGACTAACGTGATTGAAAACATTCTGCAAAGAGTAAGTATAAATTTGCAAAACTTCATTAAAAAGAACTTTTGAAGGCATCAAGTGCTTATGGAGTAGGATATAATGATCAACCATTAACATGTACCAGAACCTCAGTATTGTTGAAAGAGTGCAGATCGTGTTTTCTTTCCCCAAAGAAATGACATAATCTTGATAGGGAATAACAGTTTTGTTAAAGGCACTGCTTAAGAAATTCTGAGATCAAATCTATCCAGGCAATTATGACCACAATGCATTTCAGCCGTGCACAGAATTATTATGGTGACCTGCAGTAAGGCAGACAAGACAGCATAAGGGGCTCATCTCTCCAAATCTTCTGGAAGTCCCTCAAAAGGTGGCTAACTCAGTAGGATTAAGGATCCCAGGAAAACAGAGAAGTGTATATAACAACAAAGATACTCTCTCCTAATCTTTTAAAATACTGTTGTTTTATTATGGAATAATTTTAATGCTTGGGTTTTTTTAATTTAATCTGCTTTTATCGTATGCTGCTCAGGGTCACATTTGTCAGATAGATAGCTATATAAATGGAATGAATGGATGGATGGATGGATGGATGGATGGATGAATGAATGAATGAGCTGTGACCCTTGCATTCACGCACAAAGGGGCAGTGCCTAAATCATACTCAGTAGTAATGTAAGATTATATCTTTCACTTTTTAAGTGTATACAGATAGTTCTCGACTTTCAGCAGTTCATTTAGTGACCATTCAAAGTTACAATAGGATTGAAAAAAGTGACTTATTTATTTATTTATAGTATTTCTATACCGCCCTTCTCCCTTGGGACTCAGGGCGGTGTACAGCCAAATCCAAACCTCCAAACTTATGACCATTGGTGGGATTCCAAAAAATTTACTACTGGTTTGTGGGCATGGCTTGGTGGGAGTGGTGTGGTAGGCATGGTGTGGTGGGCGTGGCAGGGGAAGGATACTGCAAAATCCCCATTCCCTCCCCACCCCACTAACCTGCTTTCCAGCTCTGTTTTCCTGTGCAGGGCAACAAAGAAGACCCAGCTGATCAGCTGGGACTTAGGAGGCAGACAATAGATGGGAGCGAGATCAGTCAGAAGTGGTATTTGCCGGTTCTCCAAACTACACAAAATTTCTGCCCCCGCTTCTCCAGAACTGGTCAGAACCTGCTGAATACCATTTCTGCTTATGACTGTTTTTCATACTTATGACCATTGCAGCATCCCTGTGGTCTTGTGATCAAAATTCAGATACTTGACAACTGGTTCGTATTTATGACGGTTGCAGGGTTCTGAGGTCATGTAATCATATTCTATGACCTTCTGACAAGCAAAGTCAATGGGGAAGCCAGATTCACTTAACAACCATGTTACAAATTTCAGTGATTCACTTAACGACCGCGGCAAGAAAAGTCATTAAAAAGGGCAAAACTCACTTAACAAATGTTTTGCTTAACAACAGAAATGTTGGGTTCAATTGTGGCCATAAGTCGAGGACTACCTTTAATATATGTATACTATTATGCTGTGCTATTATTTTAGATATTTTGTATAGCCCAATAGGAACATTTGTCTTTACACGCACACACATACAGAAGGCTTTCCTTCTGTAAAATGGGAAAATGCTGACAGAGTCTTTTCATTGCATTGTTATTGAACAATGGATATCCACTATACTACAAGACACCAAAAATGAGGGGTGGTGTTGGCTACCGGACTGGGAGCTGTATTACCAGGCCTCAGCACTCGCATGGGTGAAGGAGTGGATAAAGCTGAAGAACAAAAGAATATTGGCATTAGAAGGACACAATTTACAATGTGTATGGTATGGGAAAAGTAAAATACAAAGATACTTCCAAAGGCACTATATCAGGACTGCTCTGCTTTCAGTATGGGAAAAAAATCAAACAGACTCGTTACATGAAAATACCCATCTGGCTATCCACGATGGAAGTGCTAATACATCCTAATGTTCTAGAACTGGAAAAATCATAAGGTACAAAGACATCCTAAATGAAAAAAGGGACTTAAAATCAAAACAGGAACTAAAAAAAATCAAGGAATTGATTTGGCCTAGGGGCTACATATTCAAATACAAATGAGACACGAGAACGATGCAGAAATATATGGATTTTACAGGAAACCCTAGAATTAGGTCAGATATTTCTAGGAACAGATGACAAATTAATAAAGAAAATTTATAATTACTTATTGAACTTTAAAATGGAAGAAGAATATGTAAAAGAAGCTATGATGGTATGGGTCAAAAATTTTGGATATAATATAGAAAGAAATTACAAGCTAACGATGCCAACAGCATACAAAGAAAGCCTTTACAAAATGTTCTACTGATTGCATTTACCACCAGCAAGAATGGCAAAGGTGTTCCAAAACGTATTGCCAGAGTGCTGGAAATGTAAACAGATATCGGGGTCCTATTACCATATGTTTTTCAATGGGAAAAAAATATTGGCTAAAAATAAAAAGGTGATTAGAAGAAATGATAGCACAACAAACAGATTTAAAACCAGAACTGTTCTTACTAGGTATACTACCGGGGAAATACAACAAAAAAACTATATATTTAATATTACATGTAATAACGGCAGCAAGAATTATGTACGCATAAAACTGGAAAAACAAAAGTATACCTATAGATGAAAATGTAATAAAGAAAATACTAGACTGCACCGAAATGGACAGGTTAATAATTAAAATTAAGGATAAACAGGAAACAGCGTATTATTAACCTTTTATAAATGTTTAGAAGACAGAAGCAGAAGTTAGTAAATTCATAATTAAGGATGATAAACCAAATAGAAGTAATGTATATAGATAGATATATAAGCATAACACTATAAGCAATATTATCATTGGATTACATTTGATTACAGATTAAATTAGAGCGACTAGAAATATAGATCGACTAGAGTGACTAGAAGTGAAGATTATATTGTTTATATTATGAGAATAATGGCTATAATTATGGTATATATGTGTATTCAAAAGAGATTTGATGCAGACTGTACAATGTAATTGCAGAAATGGAAACATGATATATATAACAAAGGAAAATGTATAATAAAAATAATATAAATGAATAATATATAAATAATAATATATATAAACATATATAAAGAATATACTAAAGGGGAAGTGTGATGAACAAAAAAAAAAATTAAGAACCTTTGCTTTAGAGGTCTCAGGCAGGAAGTTATATACACAAATACCTCATTTTTATTCATCTGTCTCTCCTTGGCCAATTACGCATTGTCAAACCTCTGTCACCAAGTAACTGCTGTAATTACAATTAGTTCAGTGACACTGAAAGTAGAGTTTAGAGAGGTGTACCTCCTCCCCCCAAAAGTTATCAGTTGCATTTCCCTTGATTTGTTAGTGGAAATTTTCCACAAAATTTTGCAGGCATCACTCTTGGCTGACCTACTGCAATCTATTAAAAACAATGAATTTCATTGATATGAGAAGCTCTTACAGGGTCATTGAACAAATTGGCTGTATTCTTTATCTGAAATTGGACTAGTTTTATCCACAAAGGATATGGTTACCCCCTGAAAAGGGCTCCAAGTTTAGATGTTAATTTAAAACAAATGTCATTGGGTTGGATCAGAATTTTTTTAAAAAATAGATGTCATCTTGACTATTTCAAGATGCAGCTTACAAACCAGATGAATTTTCATTAAGAAACAACATCAGTGCAGTTCTGAGATCATAAGAACCACTGTTTGATATCTCTGGTTTTGGTAAAGTCCGTTCACAGATCTATGAATAATAATCTATGCCTAATGTAGCACACATGATTTTGTACTCAAGCACTGTCTCTTTGTTAGATTAAATAGATATTATTCTTTAGGGATTTAATACAAAATAATACTGTATGAAATTCTGACGAATAAGGGTAGCCGCTTGCCACTTGTATTTTTTATCCTATAAAAGGCCTCTGTAGCTGTAAGTAGTAGTGAAGTTAATTCTCGGCTAAGAATATCTGATAAAGCTGAAGTACTGTATAGATAGAAAGAACCCCTTTGAATTATAATTCTTAAAGATTGCTGTGAAAGAGATTTTAGACCAGTTGAAAATCTAGGAGTTTCTCTCCTTACTAGTTCTAACAGCTTTGTCCTATAGGCAAAATTATCCAGGTTTTAGAAAATAGAATAAGAGGGTTGGAAAATCCCTGATGAAACAGGAGAATCTATACCATTTTGGGCAAATTTTGGGCCATCCGGTCTCTTCTTGAAAATCTCCAGTGAATGATCATTCTCAACTTCTGCAGGCAAGCTGTTCCATTGTTTGGAAATTTCTCCTTAGTTCTAGGTTGGATCTTTCTTTAATGATCTTCCACCTGTTCCATCTTCCATCTTGTTCTGCCTTCTGATGTTTTGAAAAATAGGTTGACCCTTTCTTCTCTGTGACAGCCCCCCAAGTATCATGTTTTGTCCCAACAATTCTGAATTGACCTGTAATTCTGCATGCAAGAAGCTTTGTTAAAATATCCAGTCATTTCTAAAGAGCCTGCATAAAATGATGAAAGAATCAGCAGAATAGCCTCCCAAACTATTCTGCCTTCCGTAAAACAAAAGTTTATCTAGCTAGACATCTCTATTCTCTCTTAGAATTTTTCATTTCACTACTGAGTTCCATCCAGAAAGTTTCCTTGGAATCCATCGTAACTTTGCTTTCATTTGAACAGAGTTTTCTAGATTGATTAAAAGCTTTCTAAAATACTAGGTGTTGATATTACACAAAGAAGCAAATCTGAATCATTTATCTTACTTTTTAATAGAATTTTCAAAAATTCTGCAAATAGAAATATACAACCATTGTTACAGAAACACATTTCCCACACTTGCTCAATCATTCTCCCTGAAGACTAAATTAACTTTCTTGATTTATATTTTAGAATCTGGAAAACATATCTAGAACAGACAGCCTTCAGATGTACACAGAATATATTCCAATTTCAGCTATGGACAGACCTCCAATTTTTACTTTAATATATCAAGCTTAGTGCTAGAATTTGACACTACATATTTTTCAAGAGAGTTATTGTGATAAAGAAGAAAATAATGTTCTGTACAATGAAACCTTTATTGTCCTGACTTTCATTTTATGGACTTCACAAGCAATGGATAAAAATCTACTTTGGATTTCAGCTCCCCCCCCCCCCCCCCCCCCCCCCAAAAAAAAAAAAGACAAAGTCTGTTATATCTGAGGCAAACCAGACAATTGATGTAATTGACATAATGTCCATCAATTTTCATCATTTACATAATTACCTAATTGACCTTTTTCCATCATTTGCATCCATTTATGTCATTGGCAAATAAAGTCTAAACTGATAAACATCAGGCTTTTGAATGTCATTTCCAATCCAGAATCTGGGCCAAGATTCTAATCAAGGCGCCATCCCAACAATTCAATTTTCTTGGCTAAAGTCAGGTTTATATTCTTTAATGGCATGCTCTTAATTCATCTTTGGGATGAGGAAAGTGAGGGATCAGAAGTTTATTTGGTAACTTAAGCAGCTGAATAATACTGGTTTATTTTCAGAAGTTGAAGTTATCAGGACAAATGGTTTGGCACCTTAACCATTTCCATTTTATATGCACACAGCAGTTAGGACTTTTCAGGCTCATCTATGATGTGGGACTTATCCTGGGACAGTGAGATGGTGTTGCAGCCTCTCTTACATTGTTTGATCTTCAAGGCAGCTAGGAGTTACTAGTGAGGCTGTGGGAATTCACTTTAACGTTCTACTTTTCCAGCCTTGAAGCTTGGCTTCTTTTCCAATTGTTAATAAATTGCAACAAGGGGTTCAGTTTACTTTATGGTGTACACAAGATTATCTTGGATTGAAATGGTATTCCCTAACTAGATGCGATCTTGAAAACATCTGGAAGCAATTCCATATTTCTGATCTTAGTACACACGCTTCTATGTTATGGAGGTACAAATCATATTCTGATAATATACATAAGTTGCAACAAGTCAGAAAGGCTTCAACTATTTCTGGAAAATGAAATTAGTCAACTGTAGGCAGCTAGGTCCTTCTTGTGAGGTGAGAATGAATTTTCTTCTTTGCAGTTGAGGATGAAGAGAATTAAACAGCAAGGTTTTGCCATTGTGATTCTGTCATTTTATCCCACAGTAATAACTTCATACTCACTTTCTCATTGTGTACTTAAATCTGTTTATTTCCTCTGACATTTAACTTATTCTTATATGTCCCAGTCAGGTGCCCGCAGGGTCGATGAGTAGACATTTAAATTTAGGACCTTAAGAGCTTTTCAGACAAAAATCCATCAGTCCAGCATCCTGTTTCCAACAGTAGTCAGCCAAATGCCTCCAAGGAAGACCAAACCTTTAGTCAAATCCTTCTTTTAATGTTGTTTACTTCAACTAAGATTGAGATTCCTCCCCTACTATTTTTTACAGATTTCCACATGCACAAACACACTCACATCCTGCTGCCAGCATTTCCTAGATGCCTGAACTTGGTAAATATTTTGTGATGCATTGCAAATCCAATTTATTTTCCACAGTTTTGCCTGATTATGGATGTTTTGTAATGAATTCAAGCTCCGTGAAAAATTCCATCCAGGTGATAAACAAACAGCCTATGGCTTTTAATATGGCACAGGTTAAAGATATCCAAAACTTGGAGAAGGGCAGGTGTTCGGCTGCTTTTTTCTCCCTAGAATATTGACTTTTAATTAGTGATGATTAAGGCCTGATTTCTATATGATCCATTTTCATCTCAGAGACCCATTTTGCCCTTGGGCTGTTGACATAGTTGGAAAAAGATCTACTGTTACTGTTACTAGCAAATGTATCTTTCTTACACTTCTCTAAGTTCATTAAAGGTTAGTTTATTCTTGTTTTTAATCATATGAGCTAAGCAAAAACCTTATGTATCTTGTGCAATGTTAGGTTTATTCAGTCTGATGTTGATGCATAGGATTTATTCACAAGAGTTTTTGCAGGAAATGTGAAGAGTTAAATGAATGGGTCAGACTATGCTAGATACAAGAGCAATTTGTTTGTGTAATTGCTCATCCTGCTTGATAGGGTTGATCTTACTGGTTAGATCTGTATCACTTTTCTCCTTTAACTTCCTGAGTTCTCCTCCTAAAGCTGTATACTTGCTGGAAGAAAATGATCATCACAGTTGGGAATGTTCTTTAGTCAGAACTTCTCAGCTATGTGTAATCACACTTAAAAATAAAACCAACTCTCCTTAGTCTTGACTTTGATTCCTGAATATCACATGAACATATACCCATGTTGTTTTCTTAATCTATTCCTGGATGTTGGTTGCTTTTTTTAATGAGCCAGTCTTGGCTGCTGATCCAAGATTTCCTAATGGCCTTCCATCTGACTAATAATTTGTCTGACTCCTATTAGCTTTTTGAGATCAGACAAGTGTATTTTAAAAAGCAGCTGTTCAGAGGGTATCAGGTTGGAAGTAAATCATGTAGAAACATGAATCCCTTAACAAGGGCCTCAACAAAACCGTGTCCTTAAGGTAGGGGAGGGATTCAGCCAGTATAGACCGGTTCGGGTGAACCGGTAGTTCCAGTGATCAGTTGGCCCTGCTCACCTACCCCTGCACTAGTTCATCCTATATTTTATTTGTTTGAAGCCCAGCTGATAGGCGCGGAAGAGCAGTTTGCCATGCCTCAGCTGTTTTACTCACCAGAGCTACAGTAGAAAGTAAGTTTTAGAGCTGTTTTCAAATGCACCATGCACGTGCAAACCACGCGCACACTGGATCAATTGTTACACCAGTTGAATCCCACCCCTGCCTTAAGGAATCCCACAATCCAGTTGCACCTGGCCTTCATGCCTGCAACAGTTTGTTAGAACCCCTTAGATCCATTTTTGTAAATCAGTTTTTCCATGTGGAGTATATCTGAGGGCAAAATTAATTATCATTATATTTGCCCTACCTTAAAGATGCTTTCAAGATATTCTTTGCCAGTTTATGTGTTTCAAGGAGCAATAAGGGAACAACTACCAGAACTTGCATTTCAAACAATGAAATGAGGAACATCTGATTTCTCAAGAATTATGACTTAAATCAGAGAAATACTAAAAAATTATAATTTTATAAAAAAATCATTTTAACAATCAGGGTCATCTAGCTAGAAAATTAATGCAGTTTATGGGTACAACAAATATTTATTACATTTTGGTTTTTTTGTTCAATTCAATCTATAGTTTAAAATATTTTTATATACCGTTTTGGGTTTGAATTTTGTTACCTGCCTTGAGTGTACCTCAACTTAGACAAATCCTTATTCTTTTGAATAGTCACTCTACCCCACCCATCTATCCACAACTGAATCCCATAGTACTACAATCATGTTTCCAAGACGCCATCTCCTGGAAATAAATTATATGTCAATATTTATGATTCTTATATGTAGCTGCTGCTTCAGACCTACAGCTTTTCAGGATGCAATAGTAGACTGAAGTATTTTATTATTTTTATTATGCTCTTCCTAGTTAACATACTGAATTTGCTACAACTTAGTCAATTGAACCTGGAATGATTTAAAAGGAAGTTAGGAAAATTCATGAAGCTAAAGCCATAAGAGTTAGTTAGTTAGATAGATAGATAGATAGATAGATAGATAGATAGATAGATAGATAGATAGATAGATAGATAGATAGATAGATAGTTAGTTTACGTTATCCTGGAGAGTACAATGCTAATACAGAGTAGTAGTTTAGCTGCCTAAGACTGCTAGCCCATTTGGCTCACACTTGTGTGTTTTCTAAGGTGCACTACAGGACGGTGAGTTAGCTCTGCACCAGAAAGTCATAAGACTTACTAATCAGGATGGATCTCATTGTGCAAATATTTGATGGGCTGCTTCAATTTATAAAGGCTCAAGGGATTGCTGCTTGAAGCTGCTTCATAAAGGAATATAATCCCTCGAATGCTAGTAAAAGCTAGGGAAAGGACAACATTGCTTCATTCTATTTTCTCAGTGTACTATCCCTGTTGCTTCTTGGTTATGATAAGGAGAATTGCATGGTAGCCCAAAGCACTGCAGACTTAAATCAAAGCCATGTAATTTAGGCTTAATTTTCACTCATCTAAGACAATATATTGCTCAATATCAGTTTTTTGGAAGCATGGATGGAAGACTACTATCAGACAGGTTCTCTTATATTATTTCCAGAATCTCAATTTCCTATCTAAAAACAGGTTTTCCTATAACTACCAATTGTTCTTGCTTAATTACAAGATTAAATGTTGTTTAAGGCCATTCAAAACTAGATAGAATAAACATTCAACAGATTTAAATATTAAAACAACATCAAAATAAATTGTTCCAACATAATCTAACAATTAAGGATTTGAGGATCAAAAATACCCAATTCATTCAAAGGTTTTTAAAATAAAAAAGAATTATGGCCACCATTTCATCTGAATTATAAACTAATCAGTCATTTTTGTCCTTTGACCTTCTGAAGAAATCACATGCTTTGCTTCTGTTCTCTGATTGCTAAAGTAATCCAGATGCACCCTGCCTGGTGGATATATGATGTGACCATTTCATACTTAACCACTCTTTAGAGATTATATTTCCCTCCATGTTTTAAAAAACAGACCTATGTTTGTCATTATTGACCTTATGAGTTGATGGTTTGTTCAACTTTGTGGAGTGCTGAATAAAATATTGTATAGCAATCAGATCCATCATATAGTCATGGTTATAAGGATGTTAATGTTAAGTCTTCAGACTATCCAAATAGTCTCTAGAAACGTATTGCTTTATTTTTCAAGAGAAAACATTTGCCCGGAAACATGACTGCATCAGAATTCATGCTGTAGTTGTACTTTGTGTATATTTGCACATATTTCTAACAAATATGTACAAAATAAAACAATCTCTGCTTGTCTTTATATCCCGCAGAAGCAAGCAAGGACACTTACATATGACTTAGACACTTTTTAAAAAATCATTGATCCATGAAAAGAAAGAAGTTTTCTTTTAAGGAAGGAATGGTGAATTCAGACCAGTACGTGCAAGCTTGGTGGATAGAATTCAAATTGGCCTCTACCCTCAAATATCATTATTGAAGGCAGGCCACTGCTCTATGAACTCAATGCCCTCTTCTCAAGGAATACTGAGAGTCTACATATATTGAGTGTAGATATATGGAGATCTCTTTGTGCATTTCATTGCATTTCCAGAGTTTCAGTAAATGACCCAGAGTAGAAATGAGAAGTATGTTTCTTGTTGAACTAATTTTAATAACACCTGGAAATAATCATTTCAAACTTCTGGTAGTAAAAGGAAAAGGAGACAAAAGAAAAGAAAACAGAGTGATTTTCATCCATGCTCTATCTTCACTTACTCCTGACTATGGATTAACCTTTGCCCTCTCCTACCACCCACAACATCCTCATGTCTTACAGGCCTTCACAGAGAATCTGTCACTACCTAGATCAGAGGTGGCAACTGACTGGCTCAGGAATTCTGGGAGTTGAAGTCCACAGGTTGTAAAATGGCCATTGTTGCCCACTCCTGATCTAGATGGAATCACAATAAAAGCAATTCAGAAAGAAAAGATGTAAAACCAATAGAAAAGAATGCATGAACATTTTCATGGTAAGTAAAATAGGAGCTTTATTCATCAAAAATGGTGAAAAATAATCTTTCAGCCTTTGATACTTCTCTGTGCATAGAAGATATTTTCATCAAAGGCTATCTAGGCGCTGATTCACATGGATATGTCAGCTTTGGAAGTCATATTACTGTCTCAGAATTTTGGTGTTGGAGTTTGTTTCCCTGGAACGCTGACAGGATGTTTTCAAGACAAAAGCTTTCCATCTCAAGATGTTGCCTGTCAAATCAGATCCACAAAGCCAAATGGTGTCTTTTTGCACATTCATAATTGAACTCTAAGGAAAATTTTCCTGCTGTTAAACAATTTAAATACTTGCTCTTCTGAATTGTGAATCTCATGGACTCAAATTAGTATATTGATATCTTGTAAGATACAGTTCGTATTTCTGATCAGATAGGTTGCCATTTTGAGGAAATAGCTAGAACTCTGAAAAATACAATGTAATCCAGCCTTAGTCATGTTTATTCAGATGGAAATTTTGTTATGGTTGGACATCAATAAATGTTCCTAATTTCATTATGCAGTTATTGGTTAATTTCACCTTGTGCTGCATTATTTTATTTTTATTATTGTATTTTATTATTGTATTTGTATCCCACCACCCCGTATCATGAAAAAGTGATTTGGGACAGCATATAACAGATAGTTAACATATAAACTTTTTTTTATTTAGGGGAAAAAATTAAAAACCAAAAAGTAGCAGATGTCAACAACAATGGAGCCATCTCAGTAACTTACTTGTCTCTTGAGGTCTCTGATGACATAACCAGATTTTGAGGAACTTCTAGAAAATCAACGGGAATGGAGCTAACCTCACTTTGGTAGGAGAAGATGTTCCTTAAGACACAGATCACAGTAGAGAAGGCTAGCCTCCTGGATCCCACCAAGCGTAGCTCCTTAGCAGATTGGACTCTTAGCATGCTTCTTCTGTTGGACACATAACTATTTGCCCCATTGCATTTTGTACTTGACTCTTCTAGAGACTTAAAGAGTCAAGTCTCATATGCAGTGCATTGCTGTAGTCCAATTGGGAGGTGACCAGAATATGAGTGACCATGAGCAAAATTTAGGAAAAAGCACAACTGGTGCACAATATACAAGTATGTGAGCAACACACAACTTGTTTGCAATCCAGAGAAGTGAATGTCATTCCTTTTGGAGTTCAAAATGGCATCATCCACAGTCAAGAAAGTAGTAATATGCATATGATTATAGCAGAAGAAAAAATCCTAACTGTAAAAAAAAATTCAAAGTACAAGTACTGAGCATGCTTACTAGCCATTGACCATAAAAATATGAGAACAGATGGAAATTTCCCATAGAAGATTGTGATGGATGGATGGATGGATGGATGGGAGGGAGGGAGGGAAGGAGGAGGGGGGGAGGGAGGGAGGGAGGAGGAAGGAAGGAAGGAAGGAAGGAAGGAAGGAAGGAAGGAAGGAAGGAAGGAAGGAAGGAAGGAAGGAAGGAAGGATGGATCTCAACAGGATTTTTCCATTCTCCATCATATTACAATAATTCCTCCCTGTCTATTATTTTTGAAATCCTGATTTCAACAGCACTAACATGAGGGAAACATATTTAACTGTCTGTCAAATTGTTCTAAAATTAGGGATCTGCCCACAACAAAAATGACAGCTTAAGAAGCAATTCCTTTACTTGTGCCAAAATGTTGTGTATGAGAGGGAGAGGGGTGAACAAACTAAATATATTTCTGCTTTGAGATGGGGTTTGAAATGGGGTGCTATTCTGCTCCTTCTAAAATAATGGAAATTAGTTCTAAATAGAAACATGGGCCAAGAAATGTGTTCACATAAGTATTTCACATGACAAGGCCAGGGAAAGCGATTGAAAATTATATTTATAAGAGGGATCAGAAATTCTGTTGTCCAATAGTTTATCTAATCTGCCTACCTAAATCAAGTCAAAAATCATGAAAAACATATTGTTCCTATTATGGAATATGGGAATCCAAAAATTTATATTGACTCTTTCACATATGTAGTGAGAGAGATTATTGAGTTCTACAATGCTCAACTCCTAAAATTGCTTATTGGAATGCCCCATAGTCTGGATCTAACGAGGTTTTTCCTTTGATCTTATGAAGTATTCATGAAGAATCACCAAGGGACAATTTTTGGCTTGGATGTGCCAGCATAAAGCATAAATAAGCAAATCTACATTATGTGATGGATTGAGATCTGCATACATGCCCATGTAGTTGGGCATTAACTCTAGCTGAGAAGGCCTCCTCTTCTTCCTTAGTGATCTTATTACTGATGTTGCTTTTCCTTCCTTCCTTCCTTCCTTCCTTCCTTCCTTCCTTCCTTCCTTCCTTCCTTCCTTCCTTCCTTCCTTCCTTCCTTCCTTCCTTCCTTCTGCTAACTATGAGTATTAGCAACAGAGATGATACAGGAGGCCTCTTTGAGTTCCATACGAGTTATATGTTGCCCATACTGAACCAGATAATATCCCATAAGAGAAATCTTGGGTTAATAGGTTTTCATTGTGCAATTATCATTCTACTGGTGTTTGTATTTTGAGATTTTGATCTCCCTACAATCATAATCCAATCCAGAAAATTATTGTGTGAAATAGCATTATTCTGTAGCAAAACATACGTTCAGTTTTTTTTAGATTTTTATCCCACCTTTTTTTCATATACAACTCAAGGCAAGTACACCAAATACTTCTTCCTCCTCTTATTTTCCCACAAAAACAAGCAACGAGATGTGATGGGATGAAAGTGACTGACTGACCCAAAGTCATCCAGCAGATTTTTTTTAATGCCTAAAGCAGGACTAAAACTGACAGTCTCCTGGTGCCTTAACAACTACATCAAATTGGCTCCCTCAGCTTAGTACCAAAATCAATCAATGTAACCACAGTCTCAATTTTTAATTATAATCAATCTATGTAACACATTAATGCAATCAAGCAAGATTGCATTAATTCCAAGGCAAATTATTCTCATAAAACTTTGAAGCTTTATTGCCCTTACTTTAACACACCCATAAAAAAATAACTACGTCATCATCTGAAATGTTTTTTCCAGCCAAGGTTTTTGCAAACATTTGGCTCAGTTATTCTTGTTAGCAAGGGATATATACAAACGTTGTTCTATTTAAAATCATTCTTATTGTGAGTAACAACTCTCTGTTGGTCATCATACAGAGAATCACTTGTAAAAAATCATATATCATATAAGCATATATAAAAATCATATAATCCATTGACCTAATATGATTGATGGCAGTAGATGAAATCCGTTCTTAATCTGACATATGGCTATAAACGATTTGTTTATACATTATGTAAGAATATGTCAAACATGTAGGCAGTAGGGTGTTTTTTCCTTTAACAGGCCAATATAAGAAAACAGGAACTTCTCACGCTATTCCAAAGAGTTTAATTTATGCTATGTTGAAGTGCTTACTTCTCTCCCATTTTCATCTCATAAAGTCTTCTCTTTTTGGTTCCATTTTATATTCCTTGGGATTCATCTTTCTTTTGTTCCTAAACAGAAAATTAATAGCAATTTGATAACAGAATGTAATGCTAGTCTGAGACATTTTTCTGCTCAGGTGAAGAGTAAAATGGCTGCACTTTCCATTTCCCATACAGAATTGATAACAATAATTCCTCCTTCAACATGTCTTATTATTCATTACTCTGACACACATTGAAATTCTTGATCTTGGCATACTCATCTTGGTAATTAATGTGTCAGTGTTCTTGATCTTGGTAATTGATGTGCCAGTGTTCTAAAATTCAAATATTTTCAGAAAGATAGGGAGTCTATACAAAGCTTGAAATAATGTCTCACAAGGCAGAGTGTGCTCAGAGTTTACATGGAAATATGCTTTCTGAAAGGGATAGTGCAGAAGTCCAGAGAAAGTGGCCTCAATGACTGGGGACAGATGGTGGGAAGAGAGGCATTGCCTTCAATGAAATGAAGTACAGTAGACCGGCCACCTCTTCTGGAGACGGAAGTTAGAAAATACCACCATGGATGAAGAGCAAGAAAAGATAGTTGGAGGCAGCCCACATGGAGGACCAAAGCAGCTAGAGAGTGGTATCATACATTCACATCCTTCACAAATGGTTAGTGAATTGTCTTTTTTGCTACAGCAAGCAGGAACTGCAGATGGATCCCAGGGATTAAATCTGGTCCAGGACCAAATTGAACAGGACCCCAAACATTTTTAAACAAGCTTGCTGTCAACTTCGACATGACTTCGGCTGAAGTCATGTTTACCTTCACTTTGTTTATTAGTTGCCACTCATTGGACTGGAATGTGGTGTCTTAATCTGCTAGACAAAACATCAACCAGAAGCAGGGTGAGAATCAAGGTCATAGCAACAAACATCTGCTGAGAGCTAGGGGGAAGCTATTACTGAATTGATTGGCTAACGTGACCTGGGACACCTGAAAGTGGGAAGTTTCTATTCTTTTTGTTACTATGAAACGTGGGAAATACTCAGAGCCAGCTTCACCTTTCTGAGTGATGATATGATGTACTCAATAAAAGGTTCCTCAAGCCTGAATGGAGTTTCCAAGTCCTGATTGAATTGGCTTCATTGTTTGGAACTATGACACTTGCCCTCAAAGATGGACAGCTAAGACAGAAGCTCATTTTTATTGAGATTACAGCTGGGGAAGTCAGGGTTAATATCTTTCCTACTCAGCACAGTCCTAATTATGTACTTTCATCTCCACAGCAAGATAAAAACATCTGCAGAACAGCAAGGGCTGAGTTTTACATGTCCAATAGCATATTTGACTTTTTGGTATCAGTTAGAAGCCTTCATGAATCTTCACTTCAAATAAGCATGCAAGTCTTTGATCATGTAGTAGTAGTAGTAGTAGTAACAATAAATCAGCATTAATTAGCAAAAGTGCAAAAGAAGGAACTCATTTTCATCCCTGAGGCCATTCTTGCCTTCTGATTTCTTTAATAATTCTTCAGTTTTAAGTCTAGCATTCTATAAGTTATACTTGAAAACCATCGGAAAGTAATCATAACTGTCTGGTGGTGATTTAGTGGGTATACAAGTCTTTGAATAAGGCTAGCTATGAATCTGACTAATTCTCAGATGATACATCAGCCCCACTGTTCTCTGAGATACCCTGGCATAGCTTCTCATTCTTTACCTTTGTGCAAATGTTTCTTGTAATTGATTACACATGTTAAATATTTTCTCCTGCATTTATATAATCAGGGGGTCCCAAACCTGGCAACATAGCTGGCTAGAGAATTCTGGGAGTTGAAGTCCACAAGTCTTAAAGTTGCTAAGTTTGGAAACCTCTGATGTAGCTAGTCGAGCCCTGCCATTGGTTTGCAAAAAAAACAAAACAAAACACCTACACTCAGGATGTACAAGTCATTTTATTAGGCTGTTTTATTGTCCTTCAGTCCTGAGGACCACTGATCTTCCACTTTGCTATGACTTCCCACCCATGGCTGTTTTGTAAACCTTCTTTGCAAAAATGTTTATTCTCAGGGGCTTAGTTAAACCAAGACATAATGTATGCAAAGGAAAAAATAAAATAAAAGTGTGGTTATGGGTAATTGTGAGTTGTTTCTAATACTTTGAAGGTTCAATCTTAAACTATAATTTCCTTCTCTAGTCCAGTTAGCACACCTCTGGAGCAATTTTCATTTTGGCATTGACTAGTTTGGAGTGATTTACAATACATCTGCCAAGCCAGCTTATGTTTGAGGTGCAGAATCTAAATAAGGATGCATAATTTCTTTCGGACTGAGGGTTACTCCAGGTTTGTAGGGCAATACTCTCCAAACTCTCTCCAAACACAGAATCTCAAGTGTCACATTCTGAAGGTCTGGGGCAGGGGTGGGATTCAAATTTCTTAACAACCAGTTCTGTGGGCGTGGCCTAATTTATGGGTGTGAGCTAGGTGGTCATATGACTGTGTGGGCATGGCTTGCTGACTGAGCATGGCCATGTGACTCAGGTGGGCGTGGCCAAGTGGCCATGTGACTAGGGTGGGCAGAGCTAGGTGGCCATGTGACTGGCAAACCACATATAAGTGATCCTCGCTTAATGACCAGTTGCTTACCAAGTGTTCTAATTTACGTCTGACCTCCCAGAGATACTTGACCTGTTTTTGGTGTTTTGGCAGCCATACACACACACACACACACACACACACACATACTTATGACCAATTATAACATCCCACAAAGTCTTGTGACTGAGATTTTCTATGTTTTTTGCCAGTTTCCAACAATACCTTCTGATTTCTGGTTAAAAATGCCCATTGGGGAAAATTGACTTATTTAACAACCAGTGTTTGCTTAATGACCACAATGTTCACTTAACGGCCATGGTGTTTGCCTAACCCAGGGGTCTGCAACCTTAAACATTCAAAGAACCATTTTTCTATTTTCTTTTAAACAGGTACTGTATATTTGTCTCTTTCTTTCTTTCTTTCTTTCTTTCTTTCTTTCTTTCTTTCTTTCTTTCTTTCTTTCTTTCTTTCTTTCTTTCTTTCTTTCTTTCTTTCTTTCTTTCTCTCTCTCTCCCTCTCTTTCTCATCTCTTTCTCTTACTTCCTCATCTCTCTTTCTCTTTCTTCTTCATCTCTCTTTCTCTTTCTCCCTCTCTCATTTCTCTTTCTCTCATCTATAACTGCTAAGATTGGAAGCAGTTTCTGTATAATCCTATTTCTTTGCAGTTTTTTTCCACACACATTTGTGCATATGTATCCAATACTTTCTTCCTTTCTGCTATGTATTCAAAATGGGCAATGATTTTTTTTATGTGTGTGTGTGTGTGTAGCATGTGTTTATATGTGTTATGTATGTGTATGGATATGTTTATATATTTCACTTTTAATGTGTGCCAGTGTATTTACAGTAAAAAAATGACAATAAAAGTTATCCTATCTTCCTTCTTTCCTTCCCAACCCCATTCCTCCCCACACCCAATTTTGTGTTGGCTTCTCAGCCAAGTACTTACCAGATCTGATCCTGTTTAGTTTTCTAAAATCAGCCTACTGAAATAAATACCAAACTAAACTGCCCAATAATTTACCTACCATCACTATCTTGCACCTGATTTCAATGTAAACAGCCAATCTGCTCTATTACTAAATTTTGCTAGGCATCTGCCGCATGTTACTCTCTTCCTTGATAATCTAGTCCAGAGGTCCCCATACTTGGCAACTTTAAGACTTGTGGACTTCAACTCCCAGAATTCTCCAGCCAACAATTTGGGGGACTCCTGACTCATATTTATAACCATTACACAGGGGTGGGCTTCAAAAATCTTAGCAATGGGTTCTCTGCCCAGTTACTGGGTGAGTATGGCCAGGATGGGTGCGGCGGGGAGTATTTTTGCCTTCCCCGGGCTCCGGAGGCTGTCTGGAAGCTGAAAACAGGTCCATTTCCGGCCTTCCAAAATTTCTGGGAGGCCCGTTTTTCATCCTCCCCGTGCCTCCACACATGCCCTGCACTTATCTGCATCCAAAATGGGCCATGTAGGGATTTTGGGGAAGGGAGGGTGGGTAGGGCCAGCCAAGAATGGGATT
This sequence comes from Bungarus multicinctus, assembly GCA_023653725.1. Taxonomy (NCBI): domain Eukaryota; kingdom Metazoa; phylum Chordata; class Lepidosauria; order Squamata; family Elapidae; genus Bungarus; species Bungarus multicinctus. Next base: position 67,570,832 of record CM042842.1, read on the forward strand.
TGGGGGTTCTCTGAACTGCACCAAATTTTAGCTAAGGATCTCCCGAACACCTGCGAACCCCCCTGCAGCCCACCCCTACCATTACAGGGTCCAGGACCATGTGATCATCTTTTGTGGACATATATGTGTGTGTGTGTGTTAGGTTTTTGAGCTGATAAATAATTAAACAAGGGAGACTAGGATAGATCTATTTCGAGCTATTTAGCTCTCGTCAGTTAGCCATACCCTTACTGGAATTTGAACCAGGGAAGTATTATATATGAGGCAGTTGTAATTGCCATTAGGCCACTGGTTATATATATATATAAATGTTTTATTTGGGTTTTCACAAAACATAATACAAATAAGATATATTTTTTTGAGAACAGCATGATCCTGGGTTATTACCTCAAAACAGACATAAACTCAGTTACATATTCATCTTTATATTGTATTCCCTATCTTATAAATATTTTAGCATTTTCAATTATATTTTTTTTTCTAAATTTCAATATGTAATCATTATATGTATACTTTGGTCTGTCCTGTTTCAATTTCATATTTTCTTTTCTCATAAAACAAGCTTTTCCCTGTAGTTACTAACTGGAGTGTAACACCTTTGTATCTTTTAATTTTTATCCATTCAAATCTTATTTAAAATTGGATTTATGCCTTTATAGTTATAACATTCAATATCTAACCCCTATTTTATAACACATAACTCTTGCCGATCGGATTCTGCTTGGTACATTCCCTTGAAAATACATACTAAATTCTTAAAAAGAAAATATGTATATAACAATAGTAAATAAAATACTTATTCTTTTCAATTAAGTTTTATAATTCATTAAAGAGAATTAAAATATTTCCATCTTTCCCTGCTTTTATTCCCTTTCTCTCTTTATTTCATTTAATTACCACATTAACAAACATTCCATTACTTAATAGTATCAGTTGCCATTCACTTTAATCACCTGTATTTCATTCACTTTAATCACCTGTATTTTTGGCTCATTACTGTTTTTAATTAAACAATATAGTCAATAATGTATTCAAATTCATCCTGTCAACTAATATTAATTCCATTAAGAGTCTTTCATATTTCTTTTCCATTATATTTTTATAAATCATAGAAAGCAGTTAAAATATTCCCATCCTTTCCTATTTTTATTGTCTTATTCATTTATGTATTAACAAACATTCCATTACGTAACAATGCCAATTATATCTGTTGCTTTAATTATCTCTATTTTACATTTTCTAACTCTTTACTATTTCTAATATAACAATGCTATCTCATGTACCCTTGTAGAATCGTCTCTTTCAGTTAAATTTTTAACCATTATCTCTATGTCTTTTAAGTAGACTTAAACCTTTAATCCTTGTATATTTTCCCTGCTTCTCTATATCCTGTTCCTGTCCTTTTATAACTTCTTATCCTTTTCATCTTCCCCCTCTTCTTCTCCCTCCCCTTTTTGTCCCCCTTTCTCTCTGATTCTCCCTTCTGTGGCCCTCTCTTCTGCTTCTTCCTAATATTATAATTAGTTTTCAAACTACTCTTCTTTTTGGTTGTTTTTTTCAGGTCTTAAGTTTTTAACTCCTTTTCCCCCCTTTCCCTTTTTTACCCCACTTAAAGTTATTTGATCATTAAAGATGGCCTCTTCTTTGTTCCGCCCTTCTTGTTCTACAAGTGTTTATTGTTGTTTTTCATAGTTCAGGATCTCCATTTCTAAGAATTGAAATACGAAGCCAAAAGTTCCTCTTCTCTCTTGTGCATCTTCTTTCTGTTTTTAAAGTATCATTTTCAGCTCTTCAAGGAGTGGTGCCATTTTAAATGACCCCCCAATTGATTTTAGATCATATCCTTAAAATCCAGTATCCAAGATTCCAAAAATCACCAAATAATCCAAAACTGTTTCTTCTTGCCTCTTTTTTCACTTTCTCTTTCCAGGGGCTCTGTTATCTTGTAACAAAGTTTCAACTACAATGTATCTTTTAGGAGTCTTGTTGAAATTCCACTGTTAATTCTCTTTACTTCCAGGTGGTCTCCTCCATTTTTCCAAATCCCACCCTTTTTCCCCTCTGCTTTCCTTCTTTTGTAAATTTTAAAATATCCAAAAACCTTTATTATCCCTTTGACATTTAATTTTCAGTTTAAAATTGCCTATTAATGTCAAAGTGGATCGATATCAATTTCTTGCTTGGATCTCTTCTTAACATTCAAAATCAATTAAAACTATCAATGTGACAGAAAAAAACCCAAATCTTTCCCTTTCCCCTTCTCCTTCACCACTTAAAAATCTTCTTTAGGAATAATATTAATCTTTATAGTTTAAATTCCAGGTACCTTACATAGATGTTTTCTCAGTTCAACCCAGTCAGTCAAAACTTTCTTCTTTTAACTTCCTCCTGCACAATCTTGTCTGGTCGGGTTCTTCTTTGAGGTGGCCATTTCTGACCACCGCTGCAACTGCCTTTGGGAAAGGGAGTAATGGTCAGCCGAGGAGGACAGACGCAGATCTCCTCAACCCCACTGGCAGTCTCCCCCTTCTTCACCGCCTCTATGGGGTGGCTTCAGCCCCGAATCCAAATGGCTTGGTGCGCTCCAGCGGTGAGCATGCATTGAAACCACGCACAATCGCAGATTTCAGTCTGTCACCAAAGAAGCCCAAACCAGAAGTTATCTTTTGTGAACTTCTGAAAAGCAAAGTCAATGGGGAAGCCAGATTCACTTAACAACCATGTTAGTAACTTAATAACTGCAGTGATTCACTTAATAGCTATGACCAAAAAAAGATGTAAAAGGGGGTAAAATTCACTTAGCAACAGAACAGTTGGGTTCAATTTTGGTCGTAAGTCGAGGACTATCTGTACTTGGCTAGAATTGTAGTCAGTGCCAAAACTTTCCAATAGAAAACCCATTTGAGGCCACAGTCTAGCACTTTGAACAAAGCCTGAAACATCTGGAAATAGTGGCAGAACTATATCTGCAAAAGCTTCAGGAACACAGGAGGGAAACAGAACTAATGATGCCATAATCAATGTGGGCAACTGAATTTCAAAAGCATAATATTTGATACATATGCCTTATCTCACCAAAATTATACTCTGCTACATATTGTGCATTGCTTATTTCTCACTGCTTATTAGAGCCAAAGCAAATGTAATGCAAAGATTTTGCATTCAAGCATTTTAATGGATTTCCACAATGTGTAGCCAAGTAGAATCCTCTTCAAATTTATGACATATAATGTTGTGTAAAAATTCAAAGTAGCCTTTTTAAAAAAAGGAAAACTCAACTTGATTAGAATTTGGATAAAAATTTGTCTTAACGACCAAACGGTGTCAAAACTATTTTAAAAGGACATTATGATCTATCAAAAAACAACAAATATACAAAGAAAGAAACTCTGACTTAGGAGACAAAATGCAGATTTTATAACCTTTTAAAATATTTTCATTTTCAACACACTTCTGTGAAAGAAAATGCATCCAATTTCCACAGCAACATGGATCTATGTTTGAATGTTATGCTAATACAGGGGTCCCCAAACTTGGCAACTTTAAGACGTGTGGACTTCGACTCCCAGAATTCTCCAGCCAGCATCAGATCAAGTTTGGAGACCTCTGTGCTAATAGGTCTGAGTCATGAACATCCATAGGATGGGCCAGAAGAAGCAAATATAACATCTGGGTGAGGTTGTCATGATGCAAATACCACCACATGAAAATAAAAATGGCAAAATTTGGGTATTGGCATCATTGCATATGTCTCATCATACAGGCACTATCACAGTTTCCTGAGGCATTAGTATTTACCCATTTAAAATAGTTTAAGAACATAGTAAGGCTGCAGAGGTTTATATAAGAAAGTATGCTTTTGAAAACAGGCCACTAAAAGTCAGATTTGTAAATTCCTACATAGACAGCTAAGCCCAGTGGGAGATTTCAACTCAACTGGAGGAGAAGAGATATCAGCAGCAAATGTGTATACCAAAATAGAACAGAAGAAGAAACAGACAAAGATCAAAGATAGGGGCTCAGCTCACAAAATAATGTGAGTGCAAGCCTTGACTATTACAGCTCAGGAATCACAGAGTTAATACATGATAACAATCGAATCTGTGGCAAACTACCTGTGGCTTGCCAGAAAGTTACAACTGTTGTGAAAATTAAGGAGCCTGGAGCCTCTGGATGGGAGGTGAGGCGGCAGAGTTTAAAAGAAGAAATAGGTTGTTTCTTGCAGACAGAGAGAAGGTAAACAAGCTAAAAAAACTCAAATGCTAGTCAGACAGGATGTAGGGCTATAAAAATATAGAAACCAAATCAGTTCAAAGAAAACAGAGCCAAGAGAGTAGGGAAATATAAGATAAAACCTATTTAAGGGAGTATAATTGAGCACAATATGTTTTTTCAAAGTTGGCAATTTTTATCATATTGGCTGGGGAATTCTGGGAGTTGAAATTCATACATCTTAACGTTGCCAACTTGGAAAAACACTGATATACAGAGCAGAAGTTTAACTTAAAAGGCAAACAGATGCCATGGAAAGGAAGAAAGTGGAAAAAGGAAGTTTATGGGAAACAATTGAAGAGAAACATTTCAGTGCGTCATTATTATTTACCACAGAATCCCAAGTGATCTATAAACCAGGTAAAAAAAAAAAACAATAACAAAACACTTGACAAGAGTTGCAGTTGCAACAAAAGCTTCACAATTCACACATATCCACACATGATTTTAAAACAAAGCAAGATGAGAATGCAATGGTTTAAAACGGGAAGAGTACTTTAATCCATAATTATAAAGGGGCACAAATTTAAGTTTTAAGACAAAATGTCACGTGGAACCATCTCTTAAGACTATATATCAAGAACACTTTAGTTGCTGCACAGTCTTTTGCAACCAGGTGATTACTGAATAAAATAATCTTTGAATATATAATTTTATGGATTATATGCTTAAGTGTAAAATATATCCATGAAAAGTATAATTCTTATATATAAAAACATGAACAAAGAAACTAATTAGAGGGGGGAAAGTAATAACAATAAAGAATTCCATAGCTCCCCATTATTGGGCTTTAAAGAATAACTCTCAAGTATAGAATTTATTGAAAATTCAAGTTAGTTGGTATGCAGAGACTGAATTACACCAACTTCAGGCATCAGGTCAACAGGAATTGCTGCAAGATGCTTATTTTCAACACTGCCAACTGCAATTCCTTTCAGGACCTCCTGCTACCAGCAAGAATTTATGATTTATACCATGCCCTTTATTCAAGAGCTCAAGTGGCATATACAGTGCTCTCATTTCTTTCCACAACAAGCTAGTAAGGTAAATTGGCCTGAGAGTGAATGACTGGCTCAGTAGATATCCATGGCTGAAGTGCCAGCTCAGTGACTTAACCACTATTTTTCAATTTATTTATATAAATAAAGTATTTATTTATTCTTTTTTACAAATAATACAAGGCGGAAAACACACACACAATACTGCAAGGATGGATGTGGGTTGGTCACTGGGACCAGAGACTTACTCTTCTGAGCTTTCAGGCTTATGCTGGAGCCCATCTTCAAGGATATTTCTCTCTACCGAAAGGCGTGCTTTGGGCTGTTCTGTGAGTCGTGTTTATATGGTGCCTTCCTACTGGCTGATTGGTGTCTTAATGGCTAGCAATTGGTGGTCATTTCCTTGGTGGTCCTAAGTATTCCTTGGCTCCTAAGTATTTGATAAGCTGGTGGTAATTCAGCACTCCTATTAACTGATAAGGGGGCCATTTCCCATGCTTCAATCATTTCCCTTTGTACCTTTGTACCTGCATAGTCAATGACCTTTGTTACTGCAAAATTAAATGTGTGTCCTTGTTCATTGCAGTATGAGTTCCAATGGGTCTCCTCGTCTGACCACTCACTTGTGTTCTTGCAATACTTGCAATAATACTCCCTCCTCCTCCTCCTCCTCCTCCTCCTCCTTCTCCTCCTCCTCCTCCTATTCTCCCTACAACAACCCTGTGGGATGGATTGGGCTAAAAGAAAATAATTGTCAAAGTCACCAGACTGGCTAAGATGCAAACTGAATTTTCAGAGTTTCCAACTTTCTAGCCTGATACCTTAACTACTAGATCTGAAGTGGGAAACTATAGCCCCTTTATCACTTGTAAACTTAGACTCCCTGAATTCCTGAACCAGCCATGCTGGCTCGAGAATTGTGGAAGTTGAAGTCCACATGGCCACAGTTCCCCCACCCCTGCACTAGACCAAAGTTGCTCTCCAACAATGCTGTGCTGACTCCCAGGAAATGGGTCTTGATTCAGCAGAGCTTACAATAGTCATGATGGGAGACTTCTAACAATTTTCTTTTCTATCACCAGAGGAACATCTGTGTTTCATTCAAGCAATTTCCCCCCTCAACACACATGGCTGCCTAAGCAAGGGAGGTTTACATTGTTCCGTAAATTTGAATTTATGCCAATGAATTTTAGAACTGTTTTAATCTTAAAATTTTATCCATAAACATTGTTTATATAAAAATATGAGGATAATAATTACAGCAGTTGTTTGTGGGTGTTGTTCATTCTTTCCTAGATTGTACTTAATAACAAGTAACAGCAGTTTCAGTCCTGTCTAAATAAGAAATGTTTGAACACTCCTAGACTAAAGGACCTACCACTTTTAAAGTCTCAGTCCAGAAGAGGGCAAAAGTCTTTTATGCTTGTTTTTATTACCAAGTTGAAGAATGTCTTTCAGCACCATTTTTAATATAAAAAAGGAGAATGGTTCTGCTTTGTTTTTCACAACAGCTGTCATTTTAAAAGAAGAAAAGCTAATGAAAAACCAATCATTAAGAGTTTGTTCTCCTTTGTAACACAAAATCATTTGCTTGAATCTACAATGAATTAGTCTAGTTACTAATTTCTATGTCAAAACACACGATGCAGTTGGTCAAGAAATCACAGAGTCAAATATTTGAATCCATAAAAGTATTTAAAATAAAAGGTCTGGAATATGCTCTGTTGCAGGGCCTTCTAGAAATCCAAGTTCTAGAAGTTGCCACAACATCAGGAATGTACTCACAACTGACCTGAAGTCTAATTCCTTCTAACACTAATCAAAACACTATTTCCCCCCTAGGTTAAACAGCTAGGAAAGAATTTGCTGAAGACTTTAATTCTTTGAGTCTGCTTTAGGAACAGCATCTGTCTGTGGGTAGGATAGAATCACACCCTGGTTGTGGGGCAAAATTCTTCCAGGTTTCAAGGAGAACTATAACCTAACCCAGACATCTAGGTATAGTGAGTATTTCAACAAAGTTAGAGGTTTTTATTTTGCAAATGGCCAGTGTTCTTTAATACTATCTACAGAGTAGATAGTATTTGTCCATTTTGAACAATTTCTTTTCCTTCCTTCCTTCCTTCCTTCCTTCCTTCCTTCCTTCCTTCCTTCCTTCCTTCCTTCCTTCCTTCCATCCATCCATCCATCCATCCATCCATCCACCTAATCCTTAATATCCTTTACTCCTTAATACCATCCATGTTTGACTTTGCTGTTGTGTGACTTTAAAAAAAAAACTTTTAGTAATACAACAAAAAAGAACAGAGCATATAAGTAGGAGGAAAAGTAGGGGGAGACTCTAACCAACTTACAATATTTGTACACATATAAAATTTAATACATTCAGCATTTAAACACATTTAACTCTGGCCCGTGGAATCATATCGCCCAAGTCTTTTCACTGCATCAGTAAAGAGGCAATTTGAAGACTGAGATTGAACACATTTAATCAAGCCCATCTTTGATATCAGGCATAAAAGCATCCTTCCAAGAACACATAAAATCTTCTCTCTTTTCTTGGCAAATGTTCAGGCCACAATCTGCAATCTAAGTACTATTTTACAAGAGATTTTGGATGCTATCATGTGTCTTGAGGGCTTGTAATCTGGTAATGTGCCTAGGAAGGCCTAGGTTTTTCCCCCAGATTGATTACCAGGGACCGGTTTAAGATGCTTTTGTATTTCTCAAGTAGCAGAGAATAGAAGACATTTTCCTTCTTTTAACTTTGTTCCAATAACATTGATTGTATAGAAAAAAACTAAAGGGGTGGTGACAATGCATAAACAGTTGAAGGTTATATAACCATTGCTGTTTTGCTTGAATGAGCAGACATCAAGAACAGAGAGAATATTGAGTATACATAAATTAAGGACCATGATTATTAACACCATCCCCACTGAGACAAATTTTAGCAAAATAAATAAGTCTGGATGAGTCTTCCTTAATCAGCAACCGACCAAAAATATAAGGACTACAATACCCAGAATTCCTGGTCAACCCAAACAGTATGTTTTCTGGGAACTCTGGGAAATGTAGTCTCAAGGTACTTGGAAGCTATTGGGCAAGGTGAGAAGACCAATTATTCTTCTGTTTTGCTAATTTTATTAATATTTTTTCTAAATAACCAATTCCTAGTTGGATCTAAAAAAAGTACTTGTATTTGACAGAAATCCAGTATAAACTAACTTTCCAACTGCAAAGAGCTATTTGAACACAGAATTTCCTTTAAAAAGTTTTTAACTTTTCAAGATACATAATGAACATCTTCCTATATATTTAAAATAGAGGTTCAAAATCACTCTTAAAATTAGAATAAACAGACCACTCTTTGTGGCCTTTCATATTTTCTGCAAGAGAACCCCCACTTCATTAACAAATGGCAAATCTAAGTTCAAAGTTATGAAAAATCCTATTTATGACTTGGAATACAGCTGATAGTCCTCTAGCTTCTATTTCATTGATAATTCTGGGGCCATAGTTGAAACTTTGCAACTTAATGAGATGTTATTACTCATACCGTGTGACCATCTGGAATCAGTTTGGCCTATGAGCCTGAAGCAGCAAAAACCACCTGTAATGCATTAAGCTGCAGCCCAATACCAACTATACAGATTTGAAAAGCTGGGTCTGCATAAATAGCAACCTGTGAGAATGTAACTGGAGAAGTGATATTTAAGAGCTGATAGTTTGCCAGGAACCCTTATACCCAGAGGAATGGACACACAAGCTTCAAGCCAAGAGGTTTTCAGTTTCAAAATTGTGAATCAAGAAATCATTACATATGGATATTGTTTAGCTTTCCATACAACTAGTTCTGTCCAAGCAGCTCAAGTTTTTCTGCAGTGTATTTCAGACCAATTATTCTCCTGTAGAAATTGGATATTATCTTTATGATGGTTAAACATGGCGAGTCACCATGTTCTCAATAATCTTTGAAGTTAATCAGAGCAGCAATTGAGAATTGGCGCCGTGACAGACTTGTAAGCATTGAATAGCTCCTGTGAACAATATAAGAGCCATTTGCTAAGGTAACATACTTCCGTGTTTCCTTTATTCAAATGCATTATACACAATATGAAAGAAGAAGCTGGGAATATATATGTAGAAAGGTCTTGCAGTTTTTTGTTTTTTTAATACATTCTTCATGGGATGAAGAATCATCTTGCAAAACATTTTAGAGACAGAAAATGAAAAGAAGAGGTGATCACCTCACCTTTTAGTTAATGAGTTTGAAAAGCCTTTAGAAGTGCTCTCAAAATTCAATTATAGGACATATGAATCAGACTGTCGTATGTCAAATACATTTGGAAGAAGATACACTTTGTACTAGTATTGAAAAAAATTGCATTGCTGCAGGTAAGGACTACAGCTAAAGTCTACTAAATCAACAATATAGAAATGTAGGAGCCAAATTTAAGTGCACTGAATATCTCCTGCTTCACTCAGATATATGATGTTTTGAAGTATATATGTTTTATGACATTCCATTCATTACATCCAGAAAATGGCAACTTACATACATAAGGGAAATATGCTATTATTCCATGAAATGATCTCACAAGGTGAATGATCAACCTCAAAATTTATTTTATATAATTTAGATTTATTACTGGGAATAAAATGCCTGAAATGGTTACCTATCACTTTTGCTATTTATACATCTTTCTGAATTATCAGGAGAAATATCAGCGGACATACAATATTAATTCCTTGGAACTCATTTCTCAGCGCTCAGTCCTAGGAGCTCTTGAATTTTTGGACTGAATTTCAAAATACAGTTGAGGCTGAAAGTAAAAAAAAAAAGGAAAGAAAAATAAGGAAATCTTTGTATTAATTCTTGATAAAGAGGCTAAATATATTACACTGCCTTTTTGGGATCTGAATTGAATTGTTAGCCTCCAGAGATATAACCAGTTCACATCAAAGTTTTATACTTCTATATTGCTATTTAATATCAATATTTTTCAAATGCTTCAGGATGGCACATTGCCAATATGAAACATTCAGATATGGCTAGGAAAGGACAGTGAAGTTTGAGAGTCCTTGACTTGAAATTACAAGAATTTGATTTCCAAATAAAACATCCAACTTTAAGGCATATATTACTGGTTTGTAAGAAGTTTGATATATTTCCTTTGAACTTCTGTGCCTTTCTCTACCATCCATGCACCAACTGAAACTCATCTACCACACAACCACATGTTAAAAATCTTCAGTATTTAAAGCAAACAAGAAAAAGAGTTTTCTTATAATTTATCTATTCCGAAATCCAGTGTCTCTCATACACAGACGTGTGTGTGCATTCAATTATTTGGTAACATAATCAGAGTTACCATATATATTACAGTGTTCCAGTTTAAGCTGCCATCTTCCATTTTTTAAACTGACAAATATTAGCTTGTTTCCTATATGAGATCATATAGTATGCCAAGATGATAGCATTTATTGGTCCCACTCTATAATAGGCAAGTTTGAATTGGCTGTTTGATTCAAATTAGAGATTTGAGGTAGAATAATTCGTAACTGGTTTCTAATGTGCAGTCAGAAGGCAAACAATTATGAGATTCAATTTGAAAAAAAGTTAATCTCGGGATTGTGGATGGAATGTGTTTTGTTCATGTATGGAACAAACACTTTGTGGCTCAGAAGTTCAATCAGATTGTTCTAAGAACTTTGGCTGAACTGAAACCTGGGAGATCTTGTATCATCCAGGTTTTAAATGAGACAAATTCAGAAGCCTCTTACTAACTAGGGAAAAGCTGGTGCACTTTGCTTCTCTCTTCAGTGCAATCTGTGTGCCTGCTTCTCAGATCTTCTTACTCCTTCCTTACTTTTATCTCTCTTTGTTTTGCACCATTGTCATCCTACTGCATTTGTATTCAGGTTTAGCATCCAGTTAGCCATTCATTCATGCCTCCTTCCCAGGTCTTCATTCCTGTTACCTTTGTCTACCATTATGTACTGTACCATGATGCCACCACTACCTCCAATAACCACTCTCCCTCCATCAGACACCTTTATCTGGAATGTAAACGATCCAGCTCGGTACCCAAATCAAATATGTGCTTGGGGTTCAGATTGGCAGAGCTTTTTGATTAGTTTGTCCTTTTTGGGGGGGAAAGAATACCAAAATAGCAGTGGAAAAAACAGTTGTGTATACCATGTGAATTTTACTGGTAATGCCCATTAGAAGAGACAAAAGGAGCCAATTGACCAATGTGATACAATACCACAGATAAAGTCTTATACAGAAAAACTGACATTTGTAACCCTGCCAACATCTGTTCTTAAAAACAGTAAATGTTTACAGCCACATCTTGTTAGTCATTTGTGCATCGTTCATTACATTCCTCAGAACGTAAAAGTACATTTCATTTATATTCATTGCTATTTTGTAGTTAAAATGGAGTCTGTTGAAAACTAACTTATATGGAACCTCTGGTTTTGGGTTGCAATATTTTGAATGATTATTAAGATTACAGCAAGGAGATACAGAAAACTCTAGTTCTCTGCTATAGGATAGGTTTTGAATGTCCCAAACAGTAGTGATTTTGACTCTGTGCATGACCTTTCCTCCATGAAAACATGGGTGTAAATTCTGAGGAGATCAATACATTTTCTTCTGAAAATACTTTTTAGTCTGCTTCTCCCTCAGACCCAAGATTTGAGAAATCTTTTGAAATCACTATCTCTAAGTGAAGTACAGTGGTGGCAAATAGTTAATGATGGCCAAGGATTATAGACTGTGAGTGTAGGGCCTCATGCAGCCTATAACACTATTTCCTTGGGATCTTCTCTGGAAAGAAGCATAAATGGTTTTGCGTCACCTTGCCTTTTGACAAGAGTGTTGGGAGAGGAAGGAAATTCTTATGTTCTATGGTTCCATACATATCTCTGTTTATGTCATATTAATCACACAAATGTTCTTTTTGGAGGAAATGGTTTGCTGAATGTGATTAATTGCTAATCTAGATAACCAAAAGATCCTTGAGAGTACTAATATCTGTTCATTCATAGGTTACCATTCTTGAATGTTGCAAGGATGTCCTCTGTCTCTGCTTTCCCAAATCTATTTCAATTCTCAGCTTTCCAAAGGAACAATTGTATTCCAAGCTCATCTAAATGTGGCAGCTATTTTTAGCAAAAAGAAACCCATTGCTTCCTACTTCCTGAAAAACAAAGCCTTGTTTTAAGGGTACTGGAACAGCTGACATTTTTGAAGCTGAAGCAAGGACTTATCACTTGGTGGGGCAGGAAACAAAGGTTACAATGGTCACAGCAAAAAAAAAAAAAAACTCTGATCTTTCTCCACCATAATTTTGGAAACAAGCTATGAAACACCACTTTTTTTTAATCAAAATCCAGCATGCTCTATCATGAAGATATTAACTCTGAGCTCCAAGTTATTTCTTCTTCCTGGTGCTGTAACTATCACATCACATGCCATCTTTTGCCCTTGTGTAATTTATAGCCTATTTGGCTTCTGCTGAGAATAGCACCATGAACAAGAAGTTGTTATTCAAGTAGCTGAAACCCGGTGGCACATATTGTGCTCCAAACTATTGGTGTGACTCATACTATATATGAAAAATCACAATACAAGGCTGGCAACATGCAAACATGATCGGTAATTGTCTGAAATTGCTGCAAAATAGAAAAAGATGCTGTTGTTTCACATTTTTTTCATTTTTTTGCAATTTACCAATTTATTTTTAAAAGGAAAAAAATATGGAAGAATTGTCACATAACCTGGGTAAATAGAACATTTTCAAGTAACTAATTATATAGTAGAAGAGATTATACACTTTGGCTATCATATAACTAAGGTAAAATACTAGAATTACCAACCACTACCATAAGAAATATTCCGAAATGTTCTTTAAAAAAAAAACCTTTATTTTTCATCACTTTGAATGGTGATAGTTTAAAAAAAATGCAGAAGCAATTTTCAGCACAAAAAAAAATTCTCCTTAAGCGTGCATCAAGTAACTAAGCTTAAATTATGCAGCATTACCAGCAAATATCCAAAGTACCATATGCAAAATAAATCAGGAGGAAAGTGGATTGAATACAAGATGTATCCTTAGAAACAGCTGGAAAAGATTTAACTGTAAGAGAGGATTTGCTGCATAAACAAAATGAAGGGCCAGAGCCCATAATAAAATTAGATGAAACATACGGTGTCTATTCAGGCAACAGTTATGTAACTTTAAAACATATCATCTGTTGATCAAGACCTGAGAATAAAGTAGACAAACATATCTCTTTTGAGGAAAGAAATCAGAGAATAGATATGGCCACAGAATCACTTGAAGGAGAGTCTCATTGAGGCTGTGCTCTGAGTAAATATAAATAAGATTGAATTGCTCTTATGTTACAGGGTTAGCAGTGCTTCAGAATTGAGCGCAAAAAGATGATTCAGAGCAGGGGTCTCCAACCTTGGCAACTTTAAGATTTGTGGACTTCAACTCCCAGAAGCTTTGCTGGCTTAGGAATTCTGGGACTTGAAGTCCACAAGTCTTCAAGTTGCCAAGGTTGGAGACTCCTGATTCAGAGACCCCCTGATTCAAAGTACCAGGGATACTCACACGTCATCTGCCTGTAATGTTTCAGACTATGTATTCTTAAGATGGCATGGCAGAAGGTGACATGATTCAGGAAAAGCTACAGGTGAGTGCAAGTTCCGGTGGTCCGAAGCAAATAGGTTGACACCAAATTGGTTAATTTCCAAAGAAAGCAGCTTTCACCCCAATAGTTCAATGTAAAAAAAATGGATGTGCAATATACAGAATGCCTAGACCTTTTCTTCTGCCTTTAAGGTCTCCATCCTTACAGATCAATTGAACCTGAATTTTTAAAGGGGGCTTGGAAGTACAGGAATTTATTTATTTATTTATTATTATTTTTATATACCGCCCTTCTCCCGGAGGACTCGGGGCGGTGCACAGCCAACCATAAGACCCCATTACAATATACAAAAGTTAAAAATAAATTAAATATTTTAGGCTGTCTAAATTATACCCTCCCCCAATAAGTTAATTAAAAACCCAAATTTTAAAATCCCGATTAAAACGCAAATACTAAATTAAAAATCCCATTTCAGCCTAGGCCGGCCTGCTCAAAGAGCCAGGTTTTTAATGCACGTCTGAAAGCTCTCAGATCCATATTAGTGCGTATTTCTGGAGGCAGACCATTTCAGAGGGCAGGGGGCCCCCACAGAGAAGGCCCTACTCCTAGGGGCCACCAGACGACACATAGAAGCCGACGGCACCCGAAGAAGGCCCTCCCTGTGGGAACGCACAGGTCGGTGGGAGATCGGCAGAACGTGGTCCTGCAGATAACCTGGTCCAATGCCATGGATCGCTTTAAAGGTCAAAACCAGAACCTTAAAGTGAACCCAAAAAACCACCAGCAACCAACGCAGCTCGTGCAGGAGAGGCGTCACATGGGAGCTTCGTGACGCCCCCATAACCATGAATTGCAGTAGTGTTAAACAGGAAGATTTGGAAGGAAGCAAAGACTGAGGAAACTGAAAGTAGAAGACCTTAACACATGGGGCAAGAGCAGAAAAAGACATTAAAAAGGAGAACACAGCGCATCAACAGTCACTCTTGAAGAGCTTAGAGCAGTGTGTATTCCAACCTTAGCAAATTTAAGATGAGTGTCAGCTCCTAGAATTCCTCAGCCAGACACAACAAAAGTTAAACTGCAAAAAACAAAAGTTAAACAAAAAGCTTAGCTAGACTATAGAATGTATGTGTATGCCTTTATTTCAGTTTTGATTCCAGACTGAATAAATCCATACATTTTTCTTGACAATTTCAGAAATGGATTGCTGCTGTTGCTTTTCTGTGGTGCACTAAAATGGACGCTCAGTGCCTGAGGCAGGACTAGAACTCATGGTTTCCTAGTTTCTAGCCTTAGGCCTTTAGCTACTACAAACTTGACTCTCAGACTGTAAAAAAACCCCCCAAAAAGTATTGCTCAGTCCTAATATATTTTTAACATCAATCATTTTTATTATTTGAAATATTTTGATATGGACATTAGTAGTTCTTGGGTCCAAGGAATACTAAAATAAATCAAGATGAAAAGTATCATGCGCAAACTGGTTTGTCTCTTAGTATAAGCTAGAATTTCTTCATTTCAGAAGTATAAATTGTGACAGATGATTTCTCATCAGGTCTAAATCGAAGGTTTGGAACAGGAAAGATTCCGTATTCTCTACCTTTAAAAAGAAGATGACCAACTGATATTGCAAATGTATATTATTGTTCATTTTAAATCTATGCAATTAAATTGTAAAATAAATGCATCCACATGTCTTAATGGATGTAATGTAAATTAGAGTCTGAAGAAACTTCAATAAAAATATTTCCAGATTGGTTAATAGAACAGATATGTTTGTTTTATTGTAGGTAGCTACATTTGCTACCTTGCCAGGAGTCAGAATAAAACTTGAATAACCTGGATAATTTTTAGTTCCAATTTTAAAAATGTATTCAGATTTAATTGTGAAATGCATTTCATGCCTTCCGAACATCTGCTAAGCTGAGGATATCTATATTTTGAGGGCATTTACTTGTATGATCTGTGTTATGATTAGCAATTGATTTTACAGGTATCTGAAGCCAAGAAGCTTGGAAATTATATTTGTGATTGAACTATCCCTGCCAATTTTAAAAAAGTATTCCTTGAAAGAGACAAGTTATTTAGAGCATCTTTCTAGCAATACATCTGCTTAAGTCTACTATATTGGTAGCTGCTAATCTCATTTAGGTTTTCTTTCCAAGCTAAGGAAATAGCTTTAATGTGGGCTACTAGAAGCTACATCGCTCTGCACAGCCTCTTCTTGAAATCAAAATAATTTTTGGGATATAACAATGTAATACCATTAACCAATTTCCTTTAATGTTATGGTTGGTTGGTTTCTTAAATTTATAAGCTGTTAAATAGGTTAAGTTGCTAGGGCAGCATACACATCTGATAAAAACATATACAATCCAACACCAGGGTAATGAAATGATAAGGGTCAGTTTGGTGAGGTGGTTAAGACATCAGACTAGAAAACAGGAGACTGTGAGTTCTAGTTCTAATTTAGGAACAAAGACAGCTAAGTGAGTTTGGGCCCATTACTTTCTCTCAGCCATCGAGAGGAGGCAATGGCAAACCACTTTTGGAAAACTTTGCCAAGAAAACTGCAGAAAACAGAAAAAAATACTGAAAGAGCCAGTATCGTATGGAGAAAAATATGCTCTTTAAAAAGTCTATTATTTCTCTTAGTTTCATTCCATTCTCTCAAAATGTGAAGCAGCAGCAATTGCTTTGATGGTTCCCATTACAGCTGTTCATCAAAGATTTGATTGAATCTTGAATCAAATCTTATGGCCTTCAAATCCTGAACTATGGATTCAAGTCAAATCGTAACACCTTCAATTTTTCAGATCGTGGCTAATTCATACAGCTATAATATATATTCTTTATATTCTTTAACTCAATAAACAGCCATCCACAGATAATGACATACTTAATTTTATATGTATATTTATATATGCTTTTAGCAAATGCAGGACATGTGTTATTAGACAGAAATGCAGCCAAGGAAGGATGTCTGGTTCAAATCAGTATCACTCTGCTCTATTCCAGTCTCCAGCTTTTGCCTTTCTTAAAAAATAAGCACTACTTCTTTTAATAGTTTATGGCAAAGAGTATGTTCCAAGGCAAGAGTCAGTCAACATACGAGGAACGGCCAATTTTTAAGGCTGTGACTCCCATTAATCATTGATGAACTAAGCATATATTCAAGAAAGTTAAAACACTAACAATCTTTTTAGAAATATTGTGGATCTACTTTCAATGATATAAATATGACTCAAACTAGCAACCTGATAGAAACCCACACATCACATTGACTACACCACTACTAAAAATACAGATATCTCACTAAGGAGCTGGGTATCTCATGTAGAATCATTGATTACTTGTTTGAAAGTTTAAACACCCATGCAATTAACATATCAAGAATATAATAGGATACTAAAAGAGACGGAACAATTTATGATGGATGGAGAGATGGATGGATGGATGACACAGACAGATGGACAGACAGACAAATTGGATTAGTATTAAGGAGAGACAGGTTCAAGTCAACTTTCAGCCATAGATGTTTTGGGTCAGCCTTCCACTCAGTGCATCACATAGGACTGTGGTGGGTGAGATAAAATTGGAAAAGGGAATTATCTGTATACTATTTTAAACTACTAAAGAAAAAATAGGCATTTGAGTTTGATCAATCAATAAATATGAAAACCTTTTGCACAGTGATTTTAATTTAACTTTCTCTGAATCATTTTAGCTGGATGTCTTGCTCAATTTTATGCCAAAACATAATTCAACAAATGTTGGGAAGAATCTCTTCATTGAAAACAAATTAGTTGATATTTCACATATACAATATGCTATCTAGTGAAATAAAACAGGAAATTTCTAAGAATGAGAATATAATGTTCTTTCATCTAATGACTATCTGTGTCTATATCAGGGCAGTCAGACAGCCCGAAGTAATCTCATTCAGCAAAGATAAGCAATGATGAGGAAGCTGAAGTCCAAAAGTCTGACAGGCTGTCACAACGGAACAAGGAAGTAGTGGGACAATATGGTCTATTCTCATCCTTGCAGAAACCTATTTTTATTTCTTATATTTTAAATCTGAAGGATTGCAGGAAGCTGGATGCTATTTTTCACTTCTAATTAAAATTGGCTCTTCCACACAAAGGTCTTTGGTTCCAACTTTCCACTGAGACCAAGGTTTTCACAGCTGTGAGATATGTGATTTTGAAAGCAGAGAAGCCAAAAGATCTTTGTAAGCACTGATCTGCAAATTTTGGGATATGCATTCAGACATATCATCTCAAACATCTATTCAGTAAATAAACATTAGTGGCCTCTAACAAGCATAGTGTAACCCTAATTCCCACCTACTCAGAGGTGTCATAATTTTACTTTTCTTCAGTTTTATCTAAGGCTTTATATTAAAAAGAAAAAGGGTTAGAACTTAAGGAAACCTAATGATATAACAGATAATGCTAAAAACCACTAACTTTTGCTTTGGAAAATCCTTAAGATGATACAACAGATAATGCTAAAAACCACTAACTTTTGCTTTGGAAAATCCTTAAGAATGTCTTTGGACAATTCTGTTTTTTATAAGGGACCATTTTGCTTATTGCTTCATTCTCTATGATTTGAATTATAGATGTTGGCTTTAAACTAGGCTTTTGCAAACAAGCCATCATCTTATTTTGATTTGATTTGACTTTTTATGTCTGGCAGGAAAGTTAGAAATACTATTTTACAGGCAGACCTTTCTTCTTCCTGAAGTACTGAGAAAAGCCATAAAAAGGAAGGAGTAAAATTGTTCATTAAATTAGGAAACAGAGATAAAAAGCATATTGGAAGAGAATAAAACTTATTGCAAGGCAACCACAAATTGTGACTAGAAAATAATCTTGCATTGCGTTTTATGATAAGTGTTTTCCTCACAATTGGCTATTAAGCAAAGATTTGGTTGCTTAGATGTGTTAATCAGATTGGTGGAAACACAGGCATTCATCAACTTAGGATCACAATTGAGCCCACGTTTTCCATTGCTAAACCATTGTTAAGTGAATCTGGCTTCTCTATTGACTTTGCTTGTCAGAAGGTCACAAAAACAGATCACATGATCTTAGAACATTGTAACCATCATAAATATGAGTCAGTTGCCAAATGTCTGAATTTTGATCACTTGACCATGGGGATACTCCAAAGGTCATAAGTGTGAAAAATGGTCATAAGCCACTTTTTTCAGTGACTTTGTAACTTCAAACAGTCCCTAAACAAATGGTTGGAAATCAGGGACTACATGTAACATCTGTACATTAAATAAAGAACAGGCCAGTCTAATCTTCTTATGGAGTGCAATCAACAAAGAAAACCCTTTTTGTATTTTCACCAACCTAGTCTCTGAATATCTCTAAAACAGGGATATTTTTTCCTTTTCTTTTTTTTTCAGATCTTCATCTATGTTTTGCTGTTTTAAGAGGAAATTCGTATTGGAGTATAAAAGAATAGCCATTTCTAGGAAAAATATATCCTTACTTTTTAAATTGATTCAACAACAGGAATCCGAAAGTTCAGCATATGGGAAATATTATATTGTGCATATATTGAGCAAATCCCATCAGTTAGTACATGGGCTTAAGAAATGGCTTCATTCTTTAACAGCTGTATGCATCTGCATTATGTGCTTTAACCAAAGGGGGGGAATGCTAAATTAAAAACCTGTCAATCAATTCCTGCATTATCTTAAAGGGAAAAAAACTGTTTTCATTATCGTCACAGTAAGAATTTTCAGATGAAAGGGCACTGTCCACTCAGTCCATTCTTCTGCCCATCACTGGTTGTAGGGAGCTCTTATGTGATCACATTTCAGATTAGATTGATAGAGGCATTGTTTTGAAATTGACATTCAGGGAACAATCCCCCTTGCACCCTTCACAGTGCTGCTTATTCGCTTCTCTTTTGTAAGCTCATCGGGGAATTTTACCAGCAAAAATAGGGAAAATCCTATTGAAGCTTCTGTGAAATCCAAAGCTATGTTAATGACTTGTTATCAAAGTGAGAGCATGGCAAGGGAAGGAAAATTATGGTAGTCCCTTGTCTTCCATACATATAAGATAAAGGTAAAAGTTCCCTCGCACATATGTGCTAGTCATTTTCAGCTCTAGGGGGCAGTGCTCATCTCCGTTACAAAGCCGAAGAGTCAGCGCTGTCCAAAGACGTCTCTTTGGTCATGTGGCCAGCATGACTAAATGCCGAAGGTGCATGGAATGCTGTTACCTTCCCGCCAAAGTGTCCCTATTTTTCTACTTGCATTTTTACATGCTTTCAAACTGGTAGGTTGGCAGAAGCTGGGACAAATAATGGGAGTTACACAGTGCTAGTGATTCGAACCGCCAAACTGCTGACCTTTCTGATTGACAAGCTCAGCGTCTTAGCCATTGAGCCACCGGGTCCCTGCAATAAAATATAGAAAGGCTTTAAAAATTCCCAGGGCCACAGGTCCTTAGATCTGCTTCTTCAGCAGAGTCGTGGGCTAGGAAAAAGGAGACAGGAGATTGTGCTGTCTGAGATTCCAACTTTCCACAGGTCTAATAAGATTTCAGCTTTAATGTATTCATCTTACTTTCCTTCCCAAAAAATATTTAGAAAATTTCTTTTCTAAAAAGAAAAATTATGTCAACAATTGTTTGACTATTGTTTGTTTGACATAGAGCATAAAAAGATAGGTATAGCAATCGCATGAAAGGTAATTTATAAAATCATAGAATTATAGGGCTGAAAGGGATCTCAGAGGTCTTCTAGTCCAGGGATCGCCAACTTTTTGGACCTCAGGGACCACCAAACTCATAATTTTAAATCCTAAGGACCACTAACTGGTTCTATGGGCATGGCCTAATTTATGGTGTAGCTTGGTGGTCATGTGACTGGCTGGGCATGGCTTGTATGTAAATATTATAAATATTTATATAAATATTGATTTTTTTTTAAAAGAAGAGCAACTTTTACCCAAAAGTAGGCAAAGCAGGCAGGCAGGTTGAGTTGCTCACAGAATTACAGATTCATTCAGAGATCTATCTATCTATCTGCCATCGGCTAGCTCAGTCTATCACATAAAATTTGCTTGCCATGAGTCTGCACTGAATGATAGAACCTTCAGTCCTAAGGGAGGTTCGGCTGTGCTTAAAAGCAGAGCTGAAGATCTAAAGACTAGCTAGAAAACAAGAAATCCAACCATTTCCTGCTTCCTAGCTAATCTAAATCTTCCAGCACAGCAGAACAGATGTTGGTCGGAAAAAGGAAAAATAGCAATTTAGCAGGCAAGTTTGCCATGTAAGGAGTGAGTGGGCAGGGAGGGTTCCCGCAGGCCATGTGGGTGGTGCAACCTTGTGTTTCTGCGCAGCCTGGATTAATTGCTTTGGGGGGATGCTCTGGGGGTGAGATTTCTCTGTGGCCCACCAAAAATTTCTCATGGATCACCAGTGGGCCATGGCAGTTGGCAACTGCTGTTCCACTCCAACCCCCTGTTCAAGGCAGGAGATTTATATCATCCCTTATATCATCAAATGGTTTTCCAGTTTATTTTTGAAAATCTCCAGTGATGGAGCATCCACAAGCCTAGAAGGCAAGCTATTCTATTGATTAATTGCTCTCACTGTCAGCAAATTTCTCCTTCTCTTTGACAAGCTTCCACCCATTACTTCTTGTTTTTCCCTCTGGTGCCCTGGAGAATAAGTCACTCCCTTCTTCCGTGTGACAGCCCCTCAATATTGGAAGACAGTTATTATATACTCCCATCCACCCTCAAAATGTATTGGCTCAAACCTGAATCTTACATTGAATGACTGCCAGCAAATTGTGCAATGAAATTCATCACAAAATTATATCAGATTTCACTAGGGTGTGCAAAGTGGCCAGAATTTGCCTTGAGAAGGAACTTTGGACAATGAAGATAATGTGACTTATCATGATATTTGACATCAACACTAGGTGTGAAGCCATGTTACCATATTCATGATTAGCTAGAAGATGCTTTATTGCATGTGTATTGAATGTGACACAGAGAGCATGGTATCTTTCTTTTGAGGTGATGTCTCCTTCTTTCTTTCTCTGTTTCATTTTCTTTCTTTGTTTCATTCCCCCAATGAAAACCCTTGAACTGATTGCTTGCAAGAAGCTTTTTGAAATTAGATAGAAAACTATATTAAGTTAAAATAATATTTTCTATATCACTTTGGTCCAATTTAGTGTCTGTATTTCTGCAGTCCAAATTCAGTAGCCCTATGATCAAACACATGCTGCTTAAAATTCAGTTAAACTAGAAGAGAATACTTTATTGGCCAAGTGTGATTGGACACACAAGGAATTTGTCTTGGTGTAAATACTCTCAGTATACATAAAGAAAAGATACATTGGTTAAGAATCACGAATCATAACATACAACAAACAAACAGTCACAAGTAGGAGGGGATGGGTGATAAGGAGTGATGACAAAATTAACAGTAATAGTAGTGCAGACTTTGTAATAGTTGAACAGGGTTGAGGGAATTATTTGTTTAGCAGAGTGATGGCTTTTGGGAAAAAACTTCTTGTGTCTAGTTGTTCTGGGGTGCAATGCTCTATAGCGTCGTTTTGAGGGAAGGAGTTGAAACAGTTTATGTCCGAGATGTGAGGGGTCTGTAAATATTTTCACTCTGGCTTTCATAATAGATATTCTCATCCTTCTACTTCAAGTCAAGTGGCTGTTTCCTTTGGCTTCATTCTGAAACCTTCCACACCCCTACCAAAATATGTATGATTAAAATAAAGTCATGTTACTGCAAGAATAACAGCATAAGCCTATGCTTACTTACTCATAAACAAATTCCACTGGAACTGATATGGCTTAAATATGCTCATAATTGTAACAGAGTCTCCATTGGAAGATTCCATCGCATCTGGAAATTCAGCTACAACCTTTACCAACTTTATCTTTATTTCATTTGTTCCTGATGACATCTGCTATTTTCAAGACATCTTGTTTTCGATGATCTCACATTTACATAATCTCAACTATTCTTTGGAAGCTAGTCAAATGTGTGGACTTGGACAGAGGCAGTGGGCTACCATCACAACATGCCTGGTGAGAGGGGGAGGTTGGAGGAGGTGAAGAAGAGGTAGAAGGGAGAGAACCAAATGTCTAGCTTATTGTTTTGCTAGTACACACATTCCACAAAGCTAAGAGAAGATCTTCAGATTTTTGCACTAGAATTTGAAGTTTGTTTTCTCTCTTTATTCCAGGAACTGGAATAATCATCACCTTCCAAAATAAACTCATTTGTTCTTTAGAGTCCTTTGTGCACAAGATTATTTTAATCTTCCCAAAGGAGAATTATAAAAATATGACGATAAATTTATTTGTGTATATTTCTTTAAGAAAAACAACACACTAGCATTTACCAATAGAATGAAAGTATCCATTAAATTCATGAATAATTAGGAGAAAAGGACAGAGAATCCAAAAGAAGAGACATTCATCTAAAAAAAATATTTCTTTTTTTAAAAGTGAACTAACTCAGTCTCTTGTCATAAGCATGCTTCATACTGTGCTTAGCAGGAAAATAGCAAATTACAAAACTTCTCCTTTTTTTCTCTTTTGCTTCAAATCATCTAGGGAACATACTACAAAAATCCAGACACAACATTTATTTGCAATATTGTGCCTTGTGAAGCAGTAGAATATTGCATCTTGTGAAGCATGACAAAATATATAGAGCTGCTGCTTTTGCAAGAAGGCAATATTTTGGGAAGAAAAGGGAACAAAGATTCTTGTGAGAATTTTCATGCCATTCAGTGTAAAGTGAGTAGCTTGAATGAAATCAACACAATGGTTTCTCCTCAGAAAGTTACTGCCCTAAAACCGAATCATTTACTTCCCATAATGAGTAGGATGCTAATAGTTTGTTATGCCTGTAGAAGTCCTATTTTTCTGCAGGGGTCACATTTTGAAGGCCTTAACCATGCATGAATTCCAAGTTGGCCAGTGACCTTTGCATATCCAATAATTTGGATGCATTTAATATATGCTCCTGGGTTGAATCTGAAATATAAAAACATAACCACTGGTTCCTCTGTTCAGTGATGAATCCCTATCCCTTAAATCCCTTCTCTATTCCAAAGGTGCTTTCCAAACAGACCCTCAGGAGAGTTTAGCAAGAAAAGTGAGCTAACAAGGAAAACAACTATAACAACTCCATGACATGGCTGGACTTTGCTTTGTAAGTGGAGAGGCCAATTTTGGTGACATAATGTCTCTGAGGAAAAGACAGATTGACTTTTCAAAGAAAAGCAAAAGGATTTGACTTGCTAATCAATGAGTTGTTTCTTTACCCTTTCATCCCAAAGAATGTCTGGACAGCTGCAAGTTTCTTTAACTTATGCTTCCATTTAACTCACATGTAATTTCTGGGTCATCCTTTAAGTGGAAGTGTAATGTTTCCTTTAGTAATACAGGATCGGGAACAGAAAAAAGATTGCAATATGACTTAATCAGAGACCTGCCTTGTACTGTGTTAACTGATTGCCTGGCTGATGAACATGTGACATTGAAAGGTCAAAGATTACGAATCAGACTGGTTGGTTTCTGAAATAGACAGAGAGTCTCAAAGTCAATAAAATGTCAGACTTCCGCTAGTATGCTTGTTTTGTTGAGGAAAAAAGAGAACACAACATAAAGTCTTCAGTAGCTTATAACATTATTCATGCAAATTTGGGGGATTATGAATTTTACTAAATGAAGGAGGTTAAAGGACATCCCAAAGGTGCTTTTCCAAAGGGCAACCGGACTTTCTTGGTTTTTTTCCTTTGGAAATGTTTCACTTCTCATCCAAGAATCTTCTTCAGAAGATTGGATGAGAAGCAAAACATTTTCGCAGGAAAAAAACAAGAAAGTCCAGTTGCTTTTTGGAAAAGCACTTTGAGACAACCATGACCCAGATGATTGAGAATCTCCATAGACATTAAAGAGACTAATTGTTCTTGGATTCCCTCTGACATTGTCCATGGGTGAATCAGTTCCATTGAATTTTGACCCTATTTATTAGGAAAAACAAAATTCAAAGGAACAGACTTACGTAATGTAACATTGAGGCACTTTTAAAATGATAACATTCCACAAACTCTCATAGACAAAAGAAAATAAAAGGAAGAGGCAGCTATAGTGGGTCTAAAACCATTGTCCGTGTGAGGAAAAATAAAAACAAAACTTATCTCTGTATTTGTGAATGAGGCCTTTGAATTATGATGCTAGTACCTCAGCCTCTTGCTTCAGACTATCCCCTCCCAGGTTACCCACAAACATTTTCAGCAATCTCCAAAGGAATGAATACAGGTTCTTTTTATTAAGTTTTCACAGAATACTTCTCAAGAGCTCATTCCAAAAGAAATCTTTTCTCAATTTTGTTTGCTTATTGTGACACTAAGCCATGAGCAACTATGCTCGCTTAGTTAATGTGCATTATTTATGAATGTTTGGAGATAAAGAGATGATAAATAATGCTGTCAGATCATCCTGTTCTTGTTCTACAGCAAAAGAGGCAATATGTACCCCCTTCAGAAAGTGTGGAATGAAAATTGCCATCAATCCTAGCCAACATGACAAATAGCGAGAGCTAATGGGAATTGCAGTCCACTTATGTCCAAGGGATACATGTTGCCAGTTAGACTCTGCATGATTCCAGATCCACTGAGATCATCCTGAGATTGTTTACGAAGACACTAACAGACCCATGAAGGGAAAATATGGCAAATCATGCTAAAGTAGCAGGAGAAATTTCAGGCAATGTCAATGAGCAGGATTTGTTTTTAATAAAGGAATACCTTCATGACTGAAGAGATTTTTTTGTGGGGGGCAGGATCCTTTTCCCTAAAATCCTGGTTTCAATCTCAACAAGAAAGCAAGAGAGTAGCTTAGCTTGTTTAAATATCCAAAATAAACAAGACTATAGTGCTACTCAGCACTGAGCACATGAAAATGGAACATGAAAATCAGAACTAGTTCTCTATGGCAAAACTGCAAGATCTTGTACATTGTGGGAAAGTGGCTTGCAGCCTGAACACCACAGAGTCCCTGACACCCATTCTATGGTTTACCGAACAGTCCAGAAAATATATGGTACTAATGCACTAATAGAGGACTGAATACCTCTTCTTTTACTTTTAAATGCTACCTTCTATCAAATCATCCAAAAGCAGAAAAGGATCTGATATTCTTCAGCTCTCTCCCTAAGGAATATTATTCCTCATCAGAAGGCCTTGAAGGCTTTTTAAAATTATTGTTTTAATTAATTATTTATTATTTAATTATTGATAATTATTTAACTGTTATTTTTAAAATATTTTTATTTTAATGATTTAATTATGGTCCGCATAGTGCACCACAGAAGATACTTAGGAAGAGAAAGTAATATTTAAGTCCTTTACTCTGATCTTATTCCAATTCCTTCTGATATGCTTCATTAGGCTATTAATTCCTTTAAACAGATACAAAGCCATGCTCTAATTTCCATTGGTATTTCCAAGTGACATCAAAAGAGAAATTAAGGCTTCTCCATGCAACTCAACATGGTATACATATGTAAAAGCCTATCCATGGATTTTCTTTCCTAGACCAGGATGTCTGCCTACAATGTTTGAAACTGCAGTATTTGAAATGCCCTGAGTCTTAATTTTGTAAAAGCTGAACTTCATCCTTTATTATTTAAATATTTAAGAATATCCTTCATTTGTTACCAGAAGTAAAGAAGGCTTGCAAAGGAAGATAAAAAGCACAGTTGACATCCTTATATGAGACAATATAAGAAAGAGAAAGAGGAAGTAATAAAAAAATAAAAAATCTGCAGAACAGAATCCTTTTGTTGAATTGTTTTCCCCTTTAATGCTATCAGTATGCATCTAAATGTTTTGATTTTAGTATTTCTCTCCAGTGTACAGACATATGGTATATAGATAAAGGATAAAGGAAAATATAAAAACTGAAAGTTATAATTGAAGAACAATTAGGGATTGTGGAAAGCAACCTATTGCAAACTCTACATTCAATGGTATAAGTTTTGTGTATATAGTATATGTTTGCTGACTTGTCGTATATATGCTTGGTGTTTACATTTTATCATTTGAGGTCCAGTTTCTTAAGTACTGAGGCCTGTTTCTGTTTGTTTTTCCCAGATCAAAATGCAAATGAAATATTAGTTCCATGCATAATCCTTCTGGCTGGAAAATATGGAACAGATAAGTCCAACAGTAAAGTTGCCAAAAAGAGAAAAACTACATAGATTTGTGGGTTACTCTATAACCATTTACAGTATTTTAGCTTGCTTCTTGATATAGCAGCTACAAACTCTTGAAAGTGTCAACCCACCACTAAACTTGCAAGTAACTGTGTGTGAGAGAGAGGGGGAGGGGGGAGGGAGGGAGGGAGGGAGGGAAGAAGGGAGAGAAAGAGAGATCGTGGGTAAATATTCTTCACAGAAAACTTGAGTGTACATCCTAATTAGGAATACAGAATAACAGAGTTGGAAGGGACCTTGGAGATCTTCTAATCCAATCCCCGGCTCAGACAGGAAACCTATACCATTTCAGATAAATGATTGTCCAAATTCTTCTTAAAAACCTCCAGGGAAGGAGCATCCAACTTCTGGAGGCAAGTCATTCCACTGATTGATTGTTCTCGCTGTCAGGAAAGTTATCCTTAATTCTAGGTTGCTTCTCTCCTTGATTAATTTCCATCCATTGTTTCTTGTCCTGCCTTCAGATGCTTTGGAGAATAGATTGTGTCACCCTTCTTCTTTGTATCAGCCCTGTGTAGCAGATATTGGAAAACTGCTATCATGTCACCGCCTTCTTTTCATTAAACTAGACTGGTGTGTTGTGCACAGTAACTGATTGTCTTGAGATGTTCTGGGACATATACCAGGAAAAACATCTTAGACATAGGTCCTTTGATACATCTTAGCTAAAACAGGAATGTTTTGAAGACTTAAATCTATACAACTTCTTCATGGTAAAAGAATCTGTTTGATTTGCATAAGGTATTTTTTATATAGTAATTTTTTGGTAGAGATCATCTAATGTATCGAAAAGGTTTGTGACGGACATGAATAATTTGATTCTATATTCAGATGAACTGTGCGATACTAAATTCATAGTAAATAAGCAGTGTTTCTCACATATGTCTTAAATTTTTCTAGCAGTTCTACAAAAATAAATTTAAAAAGCCAATAAATAAGTGATAGGATATTAAAATTTTTCTGCCCAAAATTTTTACATGCTATATTTAAAACCAGGCTTTATTACAAACCGAAGATGTTGCTCTATAGATAACAAACACATCTTAAATTGTTGGTCAATGAGGATACTTCTGTATAGAAATTCATGCAAAGCTAGAAGGAATCTTTATATTTTAGCAGTAGGACCCAAGAATAAATATGGTCTTTGAAGCTTGATTTCAGTATATTACTCAGATCTATTATTCTGGAGATTTGACCATTTTTCTGATATTTGGAAGATTGCTTGAGATGGATATATTAATATATGCCTGTTGAATTTCCTGTTAAAGTACTATTAATTCAGTTAAATTAAGAATTAAATTAAATTTCTACTATATTGTGCTTCATCAGATCCTCTATGACTAAAACTTGATTGAATTTAGAAGAAATGTCAAGAAAAATGAAACTAAAAAGTCACTGAACATTTTACACAAGAAAAACAGCAAACTCTACAGTTTTAAAACCTTATGTTTGAAGGTTGTTCTCTGATATGTTTGAAGCAAGATGGTCAAAGTAGGAGTGTTTATCACTGAAGTAAATTCATTGGCATGGGAAAGGTAACTGGTTTCAAATATTTAACATATGCTATTAAATATATGTAAAATAACTGTGCTCCATAGGGTTGGATAGCAGATAAATAACAGTAGGTTTTGCTTGTGCATTTTCAATTGAATAATATTAGTAATATCCCTGTTTCTAAGAACAGCTGGTAACTAAAATGTTGCTTAGAGAATTTGTGGAATCTCCCCTCTGGGAAAACTAGACAACCATCTGCATGAACAGTTTACATCTGGCGTTGTAGTTTATGTCCAAATAACTGATTTGAGGAGTATGCTTTCTCCTAGTCCCCTAGTTGGTTTATTCCATGATTATATTATTCTAATTCACTGTGTTTCTGAGCCAGTTTTCTCATCCTTCATAGATAGTTGTAGGTCAGGATGATAGAAATTGTCTCTATTCCAAAAAAACAAACAAACCACCAAACAAACCATACTTGGCTCATTATCTTGAACAGGAAATATTGTCATTACTTCCAATCAGGGCTCTCTCAGGATTGGATACATTGTTGGTATGCAGGAAGTCAGTGGTCAAATCACCATTAACAGGTAAGAAATCTGCTGGAGACACAAGACGGCTGGAGACACAAGCACACTGTTATTTAATGTGTGATAAGCCACCTTTCTGTGTTATAAAATCCCTCACAGACAAAACAACATACAGCAAAACTTTATTTAATGGTTTTCCAATAACTTCACTTCGGATGCACTGATCAGCTAAAGTCCAAAAACTTCCTAAAAGTATTCTAGGTATTCCAAAAAATGCAGAAACCATCAAAAAGCCTTTTACCCGATCCAATTCAATGTTTTGAATCACTGTAAAGATTCATTGCTGAAATTCAAATTAAAGCATTCATTGCCTTTCTTTTAAAACTTGGAAAGGAATAGCTAATGGCATATTATCTGTAAAATTGAAAGTTAATTTGATAATCTTAGTGCTAAAATATTGAAATATAAAAACATGGACCATCAGAATTACGCTAAGTCTAACTTATCAGACAAAAAGGAGGAACTTTGGAACTTCTTAATTGGACACAATTCTTTATAAAAGTACATCTTTTATTCCTAAACAAAGAGTATTTTTATATGCTATAGTTTTTCACTGTGTATAACAACTGCGCAGTATGTATTGGCTACAATTCTACAGCTTTGGATTTCTGAAAATTGTAGCTCTAAGATATATTCCAAGGAGCTATTGAAGTTGTTTTCCTTTTCTAAATCTAAGATTTTGATTTCTGTAGACAAATCAGACATTGGTTACTATTTTCCCGCATTTCAGGAGGACAAGTACCTGCAGTTCTTCCTTCATATCCAAGATCCAGTGTCTGAAGGTGAGGGAAGAAAGAAGAGAAATTCATAGTTAATAGTTAAATAGGTTAATCGCACCAAACTTGATTGCAGGAAATACAACTTCAGCAAGAGTGGTCAATGTCTGGAATACTCTACCTGACTCCATGGTTTCTTCCTCAAACCCCAAAAACTTTAACCTTAGACTGTCTACTATTGACCTCACCCCTTTCCTAAGTGGTCTGTAGGGGGCGGGCATAAACACATCAAAATGCCTACCATCCCTGTCCTATTGTTTTTTTATTTTTTTATTTTTCTTATATGTATCCATGTATTCATAACTATGTTTATACTTATACCTATTGTTAGGTTTCTTTAAGAAACTTAACAGTATTGGTTTACTATATATGGCTGCAAGTCAGAAATGACTCAGCACTATCTTGTAACCACGATGCTGATTGGCTACAGGAAGCAAGAGTGTTATATAGTAAGAAGCCAGAGAGCATATGGCTAGAGTGTCTGTTAGTGTCTGTGTTTGAGCTACAGGAATGCTGCTACTGGTTTGCTAGGCTTCTACTATGCTACTCTACTACTTGGCAAGTATCTTCAACTCTGTAACTATATTTATCCATTGATGCATGGATGTATTGAAGATGATGTATTGTTGTTATATCTACTGAACAAGAATGGTTAGTAATCTAATCTACTGATGGATGAACTGTGTATGATATGGAGCTTGGACTGTGTTTATACTGCTACAATCTGAACACTACTTCCGTCTGCTGTATTAATCCTTGACACCAAGGATACTCTGCTAAATACTTAACATTGGTTATGGGCCTAGGCCAGGCTAGCCAAGTTAGCCAGGTTATCCCAAAACATCAAGATATACCATAACCCAGACCTAAGCAAGTTATCCCAGGTCCAGAGTCAAAGGTTGTTAGTGTGAACTGAGTGAGTCACTATACAGAAGGTTCATTGTGGTATATGGTTGAAGTGAAGATGGCACAAGAACATATGTCCAGCTTAGCTATGATTACCTGGTTGGATGGCACCAACTACGTTACCTGGTCTACCAAGTGCAGTTTGCTCTTGAAGAGAGAAGGACTATGGAATGCTGTTGTCAATCCACTGGATATAGAAGCTTTGGATACCTTGAACGATGCTGACAGAAAGAAGCTAGATGAATTTTCCAGAGATGAGAGAGCTTTGTGTGTTATTGGACTTATTCTTGGTGATTCACAGCTTGTGCATGTTCATGGTGTGGAATCTGCAGCCGAATGCTGGAAAACCCTCAAGAAGCTCTATGTTAGAGACGGTGTTGGTTCTCATATTAATCTAACACGAAAGTTGTTTAGAGTGCGTATGGGTAAAGGCAAAGATATGCTTGCTCATTTGGAGTACATGAAGAGAGCTCTGCAACAACTTCATGAACAGGAGCTAATTTTCTCTGAACTTCATCAAGTCTATATTATTCTGTCATCTTTAGATGACTCCTATGCATCCTCACTTGAAGTGTTAAACAAGGAAGAAATGACTTTGACTAATATAACAGGAAAGCTAATAGAAGAGTCAAGACAGCAAAGGGATAGACGACAACTGAGACAAGATGAACAAACTATGGCTGAGGAACAAGCTTCAGTTTATGTTGTTAAAAAATGTTATATATGTGGAATTAAGAGTCATTTGGCTAGAAATTGCAAGAAGAAAAATACACAGGGTAGAAAGTTGAAAAAGAACAGCAATAATTTAGTTATATGTAATGCTACTTTAGCAGGAAACCATGATATATGGGTTGTAGATAGTGGAGTAATTGTATTACTAATAGAAAGCAACAGTTTGTTTATATGAAACACAGTGCTCAAAATATTTCACTGGCTAATGGCTGGAAGCTAAAGGCTTCAGGAAAAGGTAATGCATTTTCTTCTTGTTTAAATGAGGAATTACCCATGCTGTATGTGCCTAGTACGACATATCAGTTGTTATCAGTTAGTGTACTGATAAAAGCAGGATATACAGTAGCATTCAAAGGATTAGAATGTGTACTAGAGAAACAAGGTAAGCCTGTTACAGCTAAACTTGATAATGGCTAGATAACCCAGTTCTAAATACTAAAGTGGTATTTGAGAATAGAAAGCCACATGATGAATGTATCCATCTATTACACAGATGTATGGGGCATGTTAATTTTAAAGTATTAAGAAAAACTGTGGAATTATCAAAAGGTATTAGGATTAAGCCTCGTAATCACTATGTTGATTGCAATGTTTGTAACAAGGAAAAGGGTAAGCTAACTCCTTCTAATAGAACAAATGGTTTTAAAGCCAGTGAATCTCTACAAGTAGTAGTAGCAGACTTAATTGGTCCAAAGGAACCCAGTTTTGGGGGAGCAAGGTATATATTAAGTATTGTAGATTTATATTCTCGATATGGGTTTTGAAAAGCAAGGCTGAAACATATCAGAATTTTACAAATTGGTTAAGGTTTGTGGAAAGAATGACAAAATGTAAAGTCATGACATTAGTAACTGATAATGGGTCAGAGTTCACTAACAATAAGTTTGTAGCTATGTTGAAGAAGGCAGGTATAGACCATAAGCGGTCTGCGCCTTATAGACCTCAACATAATACTTATTGTGAACGGAGAGGTCAGACATTACAAACCATGGTTAGAGCTATGCTCAATGATTCTGGTTTAAATAAGAAATTGTGGGGAGAAGCCACAAAATGTGCTAATCATATCCTAAACAATGTAGTCCACTCAGCAACAAATGAATTGCCGTATGTTCGTTGGCATGGTAGTCAACCAAATCTTAGTTATCTCCATGTATTTGGGACCCCTGCATGGGTACATATCCCAGCTCAGCTGAGAAGCAAGGAACAATCTAGGGCTAGAAAAATGCATTTTATAGGATATTAATCTAATCACGGGTCATTTAGATTTTGGAAACCAGGTACAACTAAGGTTTATCGTAGTGCTAATGCAAAGTTCCTAGAGCACATAGGTTGGGAGAAAATAGACCAGGATTATGTCATTGTAGAATCAAAGGTACCAATTAAGAGTAAAGATAGTAATGAGTCTGTAGAGGAAACACCAAGTGATGATTCAGATATAGAGGAGTCTTCTGTCTCTTTAAAAGAGGAAGAAGTAGAGGAAAGCTCGATAGGGGAGGAAAAAGAGGAGTTTAATCAGGTGACTAGTCCAGTATTTCAGAGAAGGAATACAAGAGTGTCACGACCTCCTGATAGATACCAAGCCAATGTTGCTCAGCAAACAGGTATTGAACCTTATAATTATGAAGACATAAAGTCTTATTCTGATAAAGAGCAAAAAGCTTGGAATGAAGCTATGAAAAAGGAGCTAAAGTCATTAAATGAATTAAAGGTATTCGATGAAGTCAAACTTTCTAAAGGTGAAAAGGCAATTGGGTGCAGATGGGTTTATAAATTGAAGAAAGATATGGAAGGAAATATAATCCATAAGGCATGCCTAGTCGCTCAGGGTTTTACTCAAACAAAGTTAAACTACGATGAGATTTTTGCTCCAAGCCTGAAGGCAGGCACTTTAAGAGCAGCGCTAACATGGGCAGCAAAGAATAAATACATAGTGAATCATATAGATGTTGAAACAGCGTACCTGCACGCTCCATTACAGCATACTATATATATAAAGAAACCTCTGGGATTGGATGATAATAGGAAGGAGACTGTTTGGTTATTGAAGAAGAGTTTATATGGTCTTAAACAGTCAGGCCATGAGTGGAATAAATGCATAGTAAAAGAATTCAACAAATTAGGTTTTGTAAGTGGTTTGGCAGACCATGTTTATTAAAAAGAAAGAAGAATGGGATGTTAGAATTGTTATTATTATTTACTGATGATATTACCATAATCACTAAGACTATGCAGGAATCTAAGGATATAATAGAAACTTTGCAAGCTAAGTTCAAGATAAGAATACTAGGAGAAATTAAACATTATCTTGGACTTGATATATATAAGACACAGAAAGGGTTCAAAATATCTCAAGTGGATAAAATAATAGCTTTACTAAAAAGATATAACATGGACCAATGTAAAACTTCCAAAACACCTATGGGGAAGGAGTTTAACAATGATAACAATGATAGTTCTTTATTTGATAAAAATATCTATCAATCTTTGATAGGTAGTTTATCATATTTAGGAAATTGGTCAAGGCCAGATATTGCTTATAGTGTAAATCAGCTGGCAAGATACGCTATAGAACCGAATTTTAAAAATTGGATGGCTGCAAAGCGAATACTTAGATATTTGAAGAAGACTTTGCATTATGCATTGTATTTAGAACCAAATAAAGAGTTAAGTCTTATGCATATGCTGATGCAAGTTTTGCAAACGATGTTAAAACAAGGAAATCAACATCTGGTTTGGTTATAATGCTGGGGAATGTAATGATTGAATGGCAATCAATTAGACAGCAACATATCAGTCTTTCAATGATGGAAGCTGAATTTTCTTGTTTATCTTTGTTATATACAAAGCTGATTTATTATAAACAACTATGTTTGGATTTTGAGTTGGATGTAAGTAAACCATTTATTGTATATGAAGATTACCAGGCTGCTATAAAATTAGCAACAAGTATCACTGTTAGAACAAGATCAAAGCATACTGATTTAAGTTATCTTAATGTACGACAATGTGTGTCGAAAACAAACTGATTGTGCTACAGTATTGTGAAAGTGAATATTGCTGATAACTTCACGAAGGCACAAGGTTTTCAGAAACACAATGATTGTTGTAGAAAATATGGTTTAACTTTGTAACTCTGTAATAATGTAAATATGCAATGTAACTTTGTGTGTGTGTATATATATGTAAATATAATTGTTGTTTATATATAATAAACCAAAGGGGAGTATGTTAGGTTTCTTTAAGAAACTTAACTGTATTGGTTTACTATATATGGCTGCAAGTCAGAAATGACTCAGCACTATCTTGTAGCCACGATGCTGATTGGCTTCAGGAATCAGGAGTGCTATATAGTAAGAAGCCAGAGAGCATGTGGCTGGAGTGTCTGTTAGTGTCTGTGTTTGAGCTACAGGAATGCTGCTACTGGTTTGCTAGGCTTCTACTATGCTACTCTACTATTTGGCAAGTATCTTCAACTCTATAACTATATTTATCCATTGATGCATGGATGTATTGAAGATGATGTATTGCTGTTATATTTACTGAACAAGAATGGTTAGTAATCTAATCTACTGATGGATGAACTGTGTATGATATTAGACTGGAACTTGGACTGTGTTTATACTTACTGTATATAAAGACTTTGCACTTCAACTGCTGTGCTTGTGTGGTTCTATACTCACTGCTACAATCTGAACACTACTTCTGTCTGCTGTATTAATCCTTGACACCAAGGATATTCTGCTAAATACTTAACACCTATTATCTTGTAAGCAATTGGCAAAAATAAATAAATAAAAATAAAATAAATAGTTGTGGCATTGAGAAACTTAGGGGTTTAGTGACTTTCAAACTGTCCACCACCCACCAATCTTAGTGGATAGGTTAAACAAGTTCTTGATTGATGCTAAACTGAATAACTTCATGACATGCAATAAAAGGAGAATTGAGAAGAACAACTAGAATTAGCATTTTGTACACATTTTCCATATGCAATGCATCCAATTGTGCATAAAATTAAAGACCAATATGTCACACAGCTATGATTCTTAGCAAGATTTTATTACTGAGGATTTAGCAGAGTTACTCATCAAGGATAGGATTATTTGTGATATCAGGGATAATACAATAAAAATGTTTTCTATCTTGAGAATGGCTGTTAAATCAAGTAAAGCTGCAGAAATAACAGAGGCCCAGATAAAAAAATTATGAGTTATCTCTAAGGGGTGAGAGATAGCAAAATCACACTCAAGGTATAAAGCATCAAGTAAGAATCGACAAAATCAGGGACTATGTTGGTTGTTATGCCAAAAACTGATGATAGAGTGTAAGCAATTAAATCTTTACAATATAAGACTGTCAAGAGGAAGCATTTCACTTTGCTGACTAGAAATCATTTAAACTCACAGAAAAGTATTCTAAAGTCTATATCTTTAATTCACCTTTTGTGCTGTTACAGATTTTAGTGGCTTCTACTTGGCATTGTCTTTGTGCTGAATGTTCCATAATTCACCTAATGCATGAGTGGTATTGATGGTATTTGTACTTCCATAAATAACATTATTA
Organism: Bungarus multicinctus; assembly: GCA_023653725.1. Classification (NCBI taxonomy): domain Eukaryota; kingdom Metazoa; phylum Chordata; class Lepidosauria; order Squamata; family Elapidae; genus Bungarus; species Bungarus multicinctus. The sequence continues at coordinate 67,607,131 of CM042842.1, forward strand.
TGGGAAGCTCCAAAAGGCAGGAACATGATGCAAGGCTATTGAACTCTTAGAGTCAACAAAGATTCAACCTGGAATCATATGGTAACACAGATTAGGTTGAAGGTGACAAAGCCTGCCTCCTAAACAACATTCTGTCCAGCAAGAAAATAAAATTGTGAGTATTCACATGATAACTAAACCTCAAACTAAGTAAGACGTGCAATAATAGTCAGTTAGTTGAGTAAATTTCAGTGCAATCAATCAGCTTAAAGAGCCTTTCTGTAAACCAAATGAATGATGCTGAGGCCACAGCAGGAATCATAGACTGCTTGGAAGCAGGAGCTAAAGACTATCCTCCTGTTAAAATATAGCCTATTGCGATCTCAGCAGATGCTGCAACCATGATGGTTTGCACTTCTAAGACAATGGCAGAGGCTAAAACTAATTATACACAAATTGTAAATAAATTGTTGAGAATGATGTTAGCTTATACAAGCTTATTATCAGTTTCTTTATACAGTCATGCATGAGAAGCAGACCATAAACCACTGATCAGATTTTTTGATGAAGCTCTGAAGGAGTACACAGACTGAATCTGCAGGTGTCTTGAGGACTTTATTATGCACATGGTGAGGCAAACTTAACACCTTAGATGTGAACCTATATTTTGATAAGGTTATACAAATCTTCCGTACTGCAAATAGACTATAACCAATCAAGCACAAGGCAGAACTTAATCAGTCTTTGAAATAACTACAAGAATACATTATCAAGGATGTCTTAAAATTCATGTCAATTACCTTTTTCCACTTGATAATACTGGCACTATAGTATACCAGCATGAGATACTAATGGTGAGACGGCTGTTTTCAAGGACATCATAATACCGATGCCATAGAGTCTTCGATACACCATGTTGTGAAAGATTCTCAAATGTCATTTTAGGGATCAAAAGTGTACGATGCCATCATGATGTTTTGGCCAACCAAGACACTATTAAACACACAACTTTAATGTCCCTTGCACAGTTCGGACAGAACAAGGGAAGCTCTATTAGTGAAACTGCCAGGTTCTTCAATGGATATACTTGATTATCTTCTGAATATTTCAGAACATCTAAGAATGCATTCAGATTTCACTTTAAGGTTTCATGGCTGCATTAGAACAAAAGAATAACAGACATCTTCAAAAGAACAGGACAGGAAGTTGCTACTTAAACCCCATGAAGGCCTCAGAGCTATAGAAAGCTGTAAGAAGTTTCATGTGGTATAAGTAAGGACATGTTTGGAAAAAGCTAACTTTGAAATATGTCTATGAAGATTCTTAGTTATGCAAGTAGAGTTGTTTTTCAGACAGAAGAAGCTACTTGGATAAGCAGTACAATGTTTTGAAAGGGAAGGGAAGGGAAAGGAAAGGAAAGGGGAAAGGGAAAGGGAAAGGGAAGGAAACCCAGTTGCTATGACTCAACTTCAAGACTAGCTTTGTAATGTACTCATAAACTCACCCTGTCTAATTAAAACTATGTTTTACATCCACTTTTCATATAACAGGTGAAAAAAGTATAATTTAGGAAGTCTTCATGCAAGAAACTGAGGAACTGAAACAACTTCCAGCTAACTCTGCAGGGAATTAATTTAATTCAGGGGTCCCCAAACTTGGCAACTTGGCTGGCTGGAGAATTCTGGGAGTTGAAGTGCACAAATCTTAAAGTTGCCAAGTTTGGAGACCTCTGGTTTAATTACACATATTCCAAGTTGAATGACATTCATTCTATTGTAAATAAATCTCTGTGCAAATAGAAAAGGAAGAGACACAAAAACAGCTCTCTATCCTAATTTCTGCCATGCCAATCTAAAAGATCTCATGGATATACCTATATATGAATGCCCTGCATATGTGTGCACCGGAATATACTATAGATATATTTCAGGAGCACCTATGGAGAAGGAGTTCACAGTGACAAAATGGTAAGTATAACCAGATGATTGAATCCCATACCCTTTCAACCTATGTTTATTTATTTATTTTATTTATTTAATTAAACTTTTATACCGCTCCCTCTCCCAAAAAGGGACTCGGGGCGGTGTACAGCCTACTAAAAACACATAATAAATACTCAATAAATACAATTAAAATAAATTAAACCAAATTGATCCGGCTGTCTAACCCAAAAATAGAGTTAAAAATTAAAAACTAATAAAACCCCGATTAAAATTAAGTTAAAAAACTAAAAATACAGTTACTGGGCCAGGCCAGCCTGTTGAAAAAATAGGGTTTTCACTGCGCGCCGGAAGGTCAGAATATCCGTCATAGCCCGTATCTCCGGGGGGAGATCATTCCAAAGGGAGGGGGCTCCCACAGAGAAAGCCCGAACCCTCGGGGCCGTCAACCGACAACAGCCGGGCGGCGGTACCCCGAGGAGGGCAACCCTGTGGGAGCGTACTGGGCGGCGGGAGGTTGATGATGGCAGCAGGCGGTCCCGTAAGTACCCAGGTCCCGAGCCATGGAGCACTTTAAATACTGTCAGTACCACCTTGAATCGAATCCGGAAGGCCACAGGAAGCCAGTGCAGCCTGCGGAGAAGCGGTGTAACGTGGGAGCTCCGAGGAGCACCCACGATCACCCGCGCGGCTGCATTCTGGACCAGCTGCAGCCTCCGGAGACTCTTCAAGGGGAGCCCCATGTAGAGAGCATTGCAATAATCCAGGCGGGAGATGACGAGGGCGGAAGTGACTGTGCGAAGTGCGCCCAGATCCAGAAAGGGCCGCAACTGGTAAATCAGACGAATCTGATAGAAAGCCCCCCTGGCGACGGCTGCAATATGTTCTTCTAAAGACAGCCGTACGTCCAGGAGGACACCCAAGTTGCGCGCCCTTTCCACGGGGGTCAAGACCTCTCCCCCCACGGCCAGCGAAGGAACCAGCTGGCTGTATCTGGGCGCAGGAAACCACAGCCACTCGGTTTTGGTCGGGTTGAGACGAAGCCTGTTACGACCCATCCAACTCCGCACGGCCTCCAGGCATCGGGACATCACTTCGACGGCTTCGTTGGGGTGGCCCGGGGTGGAGATGTACAGCTGAGTATCGTCAGCGTACTGATGGAACTCCACCCCGAAGCCACGGATGACCTCACCCAGCGGCTTTACATAAATGTTGAACAGCAGGGGCGAGAGCACCGACCCCTGAGGCACCCCACATCGTAGGGGCCTCGGGGCCGATCTCTGCCCCCCCGTCAACACAAATTGCGAGCGGTCGGAGAGGAAGGAGGCGAACCACCGCAACACGGTGCCTCCCACCCCCAACCCCTCCAACCGCTGCAATAGGATACTGTGGTCGACAGTATCAAAAGCCGCTGAGAGATCTAACAGGACCAGGACAGAGGAACAACCCCTGTCCCGGGCCCTCCAGAGGTCATCCACCAACGCGACCAACGCCGTCTCCGTGCTGTGCCCGGGCCTGAAGCCCGATTGGAGGGGGTCAAGATAACTCGCTTCATCCAGGTACTGCGGGAACTGACGTGCCACCACACTCTCAACAACCTTCGCAACAAAGCGAAGGTTGGAGACAGGACGATAGTTAGATAACAATGCTGGGTCCAGGGACGGTTTCTTGAGGAGGGGCCGCACCACCGCCTCTTTCAAGGCGGCAGGTAACAGCCCCTCTCTCAAGGAAGCGTTTATAATACCCTGGAACCAGCCTCGTGTCACCTCCCGAGTGGCCAAGACCAGCCAGGAGGGGCACGGGTCCAGCAAACAGGTGGTGGCATTCAGTCCCCCCAGTATCCTGTCCACGTCTTCCACAGTAACAGGATCGAACTCAACCCAATTGACCGCACCGATATCCACCCCCGCCCCCCCGCCCGGAGATGCCCAGTCGGAGTCCAGCTCGTCCCGGATCTGAGCAATTTTGTCCTGCAGAAACCTAGAAAACTCCTCAGCCCGTCCCTGCAAGGGGTCCTCCCGCGCTCCTACCTCCAGTAGAGAGCGGGTCACCCTAAACAGGGCGGCTGGGCGGTTTTCCGCGGACGCAATAAGGGTGGAGAGGTAAGATCTCCTCGCCATCCTTATCGCCACTAAATACATCTTAATATAAGATCGTAATAGTGTTCGGTCGGACCCAGAGCGGCTGGCCCTCCAACTGCTCTCTAGGCGTCTTTTCCGACGCTTCATCTCCCTTAGCTCCTCAGAAAACCAAGGAGCCACTTGGGATCGGCATCGGGTCAGAGGCCGCAAGGGCACGACTCGGTCGAGGGCCCCAGCAGCCACCCTATCCCAGGTGGCGACCAAGCCCTCAACCGAGTCGTGTGTGTGAGCTTCGGGAAATGGCCCAAGCTCCGTCAGGAACCTATCAGGATCCATCAGGCGCCTGGGGCGGTACCATTTTAATGGTCCCGCCTCCCTGCGGTCAGGGGGTGCGGAACGGAAGTCGAGCTTCAGGAGCGAGTGATCCGACCATGACAGGGGTTCTATGACTATATCCCCCATACCCAGATCACTCTGCCACTGATCAGAGACGAAAACCAGATCCAAGGTATGACCTCCCACGTGAGTAGAGTCCCGAATTAACTGGGTCAGGCCCATGGCCGTCATGGAAGCCATGAACTCTTGAGCAATCCCCGAGGTACCGCCAGCAGATGGCAGGTTGAAATCCCCCATGACCATAAGCCTGGGGGTCCCAACCGCCACGCCAGCTATGACCTCAAGGAGCTCAAGCAGGGCTGCTGCCGCATAGCAGGGAGCCAGGTATGCGACCAGCAAGCCCACCTGAACCTTGGGACCGAACTTCACGAAAAGGAGCTCACACCCGGTCGTCTGAGATACAGTGGCCTCCCTCGGACACAGATCCTCCTTAATAACTACCGCAACCCCCCCTCCCCTCCCCTGGGCCCTCGGCCGATGAAAAACCCGAAACCCGGCTGGGCACATCTCCACCAGAGGGACTCCCCCCTCCTGGCCCAGCCAGGTTTCGGTAACTCCCACCAGGTCCGCGCCCCCCTCACAAATCAAATCATGGATGAGAGGGGCTTTATTAACAACGGACCTGGCGTTACACAACATCAGCCTAAGGCCCAGGGCCCGATTGCTCAGACCCCCTGGGGAACGGGAGATGACAAGGGGGTCGGAGCGCGCCACAGCAAGCAAACAGCGAGGGCGCGCTCCCAACACAGAATATGGCCCCCTATAACCGCCAAATCTGCCCCTCCCGCTCACCGTAACAATAGATTTAATTCCACCCTCCTTATGTTGTATGGATGACATGCATATTAAAAGTTAGGGCTTCAAATATCCATCATGCCCACAGTTTTGACTCTGTTACCCATCTTCCTGATCTATTTTATAAAGAAAATAAACAAAAAATAAAGACTTTGTAGATAAATACATTATCAGGAAAATACATCATGATCTTTTTTTTTAATAAAGAGAAGAAGAATTCAAGTAAAACTTAAAAATCCGAAATACTACAAATCATTTGACATTATGACTTGTTGAGATGCTGCAGGGAAAATCTGCTTATTTATAACTAGTTGATCAATTTTATGGAAATAATAATGTCTTTATCAGGCAAAATATTGGATTCCTGCACTTTAAGCCAAAGGCTTTTCAAATTATTTCAGCAGTTCTGTATCCAGAAATCATAAATCTGACATGAAAACCTTATAAACAAAGATTGCTTTAAGAGACTATTTTTCTTTTTTGTTGGCAATTTGTATTCTGAAATCTTAAAATTGCTATAGTTAGCAAATGAGGAATCAAAGAAATATTTTATACTACTGCCACATCATTCAGTTTGCTGATTTTGAGTTATATTGCCAAATCATATTGAACATCCTCACATATTTGATTCAATTGTTATTTTACCAGGCCAAACATTCCTACAAATGAATAAAAAAATAAGACAAAAAATTCTACTAAAAGTTTTCACTCAGGGACATGTGTTGTGATCTCCTTTGTTAATGATTTGTTTTGAACTCATTAAACCAAAATGATAGTTTCAATTAAAGTAACCTGCTTTTTAAGATTTCATTGCTAAATATTTATATATATGATCTTTTTAACTCTGATTTTTAATAATAGTAAGCCTGTGCCCGTTTTTTATGTTTTGAACTACTAACACTATCCTAATTTTTGCAATGGTTTGCCAAAGGGAGCTATATTAATTAAAGGAACTTATTAAAGTTATGTTATGTTGTGTAGAGGGGAGCTTGCCTGAGCTCCCAAATCATGTGTAAGTCATCAAAAGGGAATAAGGAAGTTCCAATTTTTTCCTCTCAATTTGAATTGTTAATATTATAAAGGAAGTAAATATTGGAGATTAGCCATATTTATTCAGGGCACTTCCTTGTTGCCTTCTTATTGACTTCACAACCCTGTGAAGCACTTTGACAGTCTCTGTGATTATCTAATTTTACCAACTTGAAATTCTGTGAAGGAGAAGAGAAGGAGAAGGTTTCGTACTGAGGGATAATCATTGATTCACCCTCAACTGCTGTACATCCTCTTGCGAGAAGTGAAGTGTAGGAATTTTTATTGATAAAGGGAAAGAAAACAATTCCTAGAACCTATTTTTTGCACACTGGTTCTTCCCAGTGCTGAAGAGAAAGACATATAAGCTTCTTACTTCCATCTCTGCAAATTATCAAACCGAAATTCTCCTTCTGCACCTGAAAACCAGGATTTAGAATGAAGAATCAACAAGAATAAGTTCTAATGGGGAAACTGTCACAACATCCTTGTCTTTTTAAGTAATTACTAGTTTTGCAATATTTTCAAATACACAAAAGGAAATTAATTTCATATCTCTTACACAAATGTTATGGGGTGTCCATTAAAGCAAACTTTGTTCTTACTTTGGCCACACCCACTTTAGAACATTTTTGGCCACACCCACTTTAGAACATTCCTTCCTGCCACATTCCACAGGTGACCTCCACTTAAAAAAGGTTTTTGCTATTTGTGGTGGCTCTACAGCAGTATTAAGACACACCACCTAGATAAAGCAGTCACAACATCATCATGAATCTTATTCACACCAACAAAGAAACTGGAAATTGCAACAAATTTAGATTTAAATTGCATCATCTAACACTGCCTCCAAAACCATTTTAAGTTATTTTATAGAAAACTAGATAGATGATAAATCATAGATAAATAAAATAAAAAATATATAAAAATAAATCATAGATGATAGATGATAGATTAGATTAATAGATAGGTAGGTAGGTAGATATAAATTGGTAGGTTGATAGATAATAGATAGATGTGGATGGATAGTTCCAATACCATAATAAAACAATTTATGCCAATGATTGTTAGTAGTCTGATTTCCTTCTACAAACAAATTTTAATAGAAATTCTACTAACTGGTCATACCCACTTGGAATACTTTATCCCATCCATGCATCACAATTCAAAATAGACAATGACAAATTGAAGTGCATTCAGAGGGTAGTGAAGAATCTGGGAGGAATTTATTGACTATAGAAACCAATAGTGGAATATGGAATTGAATGAAGTGTTGAGTTATTCTTTTCTCAAACTTGTCAATCAGAGATTGGATAGTCATCTGTTAGGGATGCTTTATTGAGTCCTACAGTGAAGAGGAGTAGACTAGATAATATCTAACTAATTTTCAATTTTATCACTCTATACTAAGCCTTTTTTAAAAAAAATGCTAGAATATGAGTGATTTGTGTTCTTTTGCTTGTTTCTTCCAAGCCCATTCTATGATAAACTGTCTAGTTCAGTTGAAAGTAAGAAAACTCAGAGAAAGTGACACTGGTGAAGTCTGTTTCATTGAATCAATGCTTGGATGGAAAAGGAGCAGTTGGTAGATTCAATTTCTGAGGAAATCATAAAATATAATATGTCCTTTTAAAAGGTGTGTTATTTCAATTTAACCAACTGGATTGTGACCAGAATTGTAGTCACAAGGCCATTTTTTAACTGTGAAACAGATCTTCTAAGTAAAAACAAAAGAGAAGTCCATGTTGGCCCCACCAATCATTTACTGGGGCATAACCATGAAAGCTGAAACACCATCAATACAGGTTATTCCAGCTAATATCTGGAATCGTCCAACAGAATAAATAGAAGTATCTTTAACACTGTAGTGTAAGTTTATCCAATTGAAGTCAATAAAACAATATAGTTTACCATCTATGGTGTAAATGCACAGATGCTCTCATCATTACTACACTGTAGTAGTAGTAATATAAAAGTAAGCTCTACATTTAATTATATTCAGACTGACAATGAAATTCAGGTTGCTCTGGTAATGTGGAAATCCTATTGGACTGTAATAGTGTTTAATAGCTTTTTCAGCATTATATAAGGAACAGGTCTGCTTTATTTGTTTTGCTAAGAGTTTGCTAAATTTATTTATTTTATTTGTTTGTCAAACATGTACAAGATAACAAGTATAGATATGAACATAAACTTGAACAAAGGAAGTAAATACAGATAAATGGGAACAGTAAAACAGGGATGGTAGGCACGCGGGTGCGCTTATGAAGGCCCCCTTTAAAGAGGTCTTAAGAATGGGGTGAGGTCACGGTAGACAGTTTGAGATTGAAGCTGTGAAGGTTTGAGGCTGTAACAAGGGATAGAGCATCCCAGGCATTGACCACTCTGTTAGTGAAGTTGTACTTTCTGCAATCGAATTTGAAGCGGTTTACCTTGAGTTTGTATCGATTGTTTGCCCCTGTATTATTGTGGTTGAAGTTGAAGAAGTCATTGACAGGCAACATATTGTAGCAGACAATTTTGTGTGCTATGATTTGAGGATAATACATGTATATTTATTCCACCAATCAAATCACTCAAATTTACATTGTTGCCCAATCAGGAAGTCTAAAGCAGGACAGAAATGTATTTATCACCTAGGTTCAAAATAGACTCCTAAATCAATAACAAGAAACTCATGACAAATTTTTCACAAAGCAATTTGGTCTTCTAAATATGAATGAGAAGATTGTAGGATGCTTGGGAGGGATTGGGCAGAGGCTCAAGATCAAAAAGTTGATGACAATCCAATTTTCTATAAACGTCGCTGCACAACAGCTCTCTCTGTGTACACATTCTGTTTTTCCTTTGCCTGCCTCATCTGAATTTTCCTACCAACTTCCTGAAAGCACTTCCTGATTTCTCACCATAAACATCCTCTGTTTGACTAAGAGTTCCAACGATGTGATGCCTTCCTTTGCCCCTGAGAGAACTGCATATGCTTCCCTATCTTTGATTTCTTCTTGCTGGTATCAGCAAGCTGGAAATAGATCCTTTTTTTAGTAAGTGCTCCTGAGCCTATGAGACTCCCACCTATTAGAAGGAGCAAGGATTTGCTGGTCCATTGAAACACAAATAGCTTTTCCCACTGATACTGAGCTATTTCAGCCTCCGTGATAAATGCTACTTGTGTTTTTACAATAGCGGTGGAGCCCTTATATGAAAGATGAGAAACAGCTCTGAACTTCTGCCAAAGAAGTTACCTTAGAAAGGGGAAGAGGGTCAGAGGTTTCCCTTTCCCCCTTGAGCAAGACCCCTCCATTGCACATGGAGACTGCTTTGTGTGAATCTTGGGGTTTTCTAAAGCATCCATCATTCCATGCTCGTTTGGGAATGGGTCATATGTCTTGGTGGCAATGATTTTCCCACGAAGCTGCCTGCAAGAGATCTCCCTGCTCAATAGCATCTTGAAGAACTGTTGACACAGCTGCTAGCAGGGGCCAGGGTTGGGGTTTTTTAGAGATGGCAAAGGGGCAATTGTCCAGGTTTTCCTGAAGTGCATCATTAGACAAAAGACCACATGGGGAGAAAATAAAAAGACAAGATCTACCTCAGTCCTTGGTTTAGCAGATTCAGTGAAATTATTGCTACCATGGATGGTGAAAGCAAGGTTGCAGAACAAAAGTGGCTTTCCCTGCATTTATTGCTTTGATTTTTTTTTAAAGCTTGCAGAAAACAGCTGATGAGCTTTACAGCAATAAGATTTATCTTCTGCTAATGTTTACATGTTGAGCTGCAAAGCATGCAGCCTTTGGGCCAAAAGTGGCTGGTTTTTGTAGAACTCTGCAGGAATACAATCATTTTGCACCTCTTATAATCCTTTGATGGGGTTTAATCCTTTTGCTGAATGCTAAAGACAGGTTCATGAAGGCTTCACCTAATTTATTCCAACATCCATAACCCCAAATTATTCACTGACCTCTGTGGTCAGGTGGAGACTTAAACAGGTGGTTTCCGTTATCAACTTATCTAAAATGTTGTCCTTCACGATAATGCAAATACTGATGAAGAGCAGTGAGCTGAAGAAGGCCAAAGATTTAACTACATTTGGGAACAACTGCTTCCCAGGCATTTCAGAGATACAGCTCCTTATTGCTAGAGAGAGAAAAATGTTAAAGTATTGTACTTTAGGGAAGGCATAATGCCCATAGATTATAAAAGGTGTGTCAGGGCGTTCTGGTTACACCAATTGTTCCTTTTCTTTGACTTGCTGGTATTCCAGCTACTGGAATGGGGAAAGAGAGGGCTGTTTCAATTATAAATCTCAAAGTATGGGAGCTGCTAGGTGACTAGTGATGCATAAGTACTCTCACTCCTAAAAGTGTTTGGTTATCTATTCAAAATGTTCTCTTGATGGGTAAATTCTCATTATCTCTCTTTGGATAGCCAAGAGTTTTGTAATCACATTTCTTTTCAATGGAGCTTTGATCTCTCTGCCTTTCTATGTCAATCCTCAGTTCCACATATATTCTTCTACAATGATGTGGGTGGGGTGATTTTTGACATAAACGTGCTTAATGGTTCATTGTTTACCATACAACTGAAATCATTGAGAGGGAAATTCCTTGTGCACATCCAGGGTGATGTAAAATTGCAGTATCAACAAGGACATGTCTGGAAATGTTTAGGATACAACATAAAGCTCTTTCAAGAACTGGCTTCAAAGACTTATTTTAACTGCTCTGTTGACATTTCATCACTGATGGAACAATAGTATTGCCTAAGCACACCAGGACTATATCTGGGGTTCAGCTGATGTATATACTATATATACTCTCTCTGTATATATATATATACTCTCTATATATAAAGCTATCTACATACCTGTATATAGAAAGCTACACACACACACACACATGCACACACATGTGTGTGTGTGAATTTTTATATGGTATTTCATAGCTACCTGATTTATTTTCCCATCCTTTTATTACACCCCCAGGTTTGTTCAATGGTTGCACAACTTCAGTACTCTGGTCAGTGTCATGAGGTCAAAAATGCTGTTTGCACCAAGACACTTGTCTTACAGTGAAAGTTGACACCTTAATGTGCTAGCAGAAAGCTGGGAAATATAAAACCTCATTTGCTCAGCAAACCTCTGGAAACAATTCTTTTATAAAAGTATATTAATCCCAGCAGTAGCACTCTTGCAAAGACCTATTGACTTTTATGTAGAATTGGTCAAAAAAAGGAAGGGGTCTAGAACTTTTATCAACCTCTATTAGATCTATCAGAACTTTGTTCTGCCATGAAAGCTATTAAGTAAATTAAACTCTAGCTTATTACATGTATATATATAAAACATATCTTTCACTTCATTAATTGCTGTTTCATCTAATAGTTTTATATCTGCTCCTCATCTCTATCCCTCTCTTTTCCTGATCATTCTTTACCTTGTCATTACTCAGTCAAACTGAAGTGGTATCTATATTACAAAATACTAGTTGGCTGATGAAACATAAATCTCTATAATTGATGTCTATCTCTGCATTTTGAAACCTTGCTTATATCTTTTTTTTGGTGAAACATGCTTCTTGACTTTTCTATTACATGCAAGTGAAGGAGAAGGTAGGAAAACTGGCAACCATACTGCAGCTATCATTATAGTACCTATGTCCTAGATTAAATTTTTATGCTGCCCATCTCCTTTAGAAGGATCTTAGCATGATATAACCAGGAAGAGTGGTTTGTCTGTTTCTAAGATGTTTTTAATTTTTAATATTACAGTTGTAAACTACAGTTGTAAACTGTTAGTGTCCTTATTCAGACACTAATTTATCTGCTTATCTTTCTAGATCAGGCAAGGTCAAGTTAGATGCTGCCACCAGCTAGCTGGCAATCCAGGTTTATACAACTGTCTTATTATGTCATTTAATCGTTAATAGTTTTAACCAATGGGGAAAATAAGCTGGTAAAATGCATGTTTGTATAAAAGTATGCCTGGAGGGAAAGGTAATCTAGATTTTTTTAAAAAGGTCTTAATTGAGAATGTTGGGGGTTATCTATAGATTTTATGAAGTCATAACTGATTCAAAGCTGGTCAAAATGAAACAGTGTGGACTCAAAAAATTGGGGGAAGGGTCTGGACAAGTCTGAAGGTTTTCATTCTTTCTCCTTATATTGACCTTTTCATTAAATCTTCTGTAAAATGTTCATTAATAAATCATAGTTCATTATTGAAAGGTAGTGAAATAATCTTTCCTTTCTCTAATTAAATTACTCCACCATTGACATGAGCTGTTTTGTTTAGGCCACAATAAGGTAAAGGTTTATAAAAGGCTGTTATTATCATTTTTTCCCCCATGCTCAAAGAAAGCTTCAGTGACGGGCACATTTTCCTCACTCACAAGATATGACATTTTCATCATGAGTATATTAAAAAAAAATAGCATGCCTCTGTTAAACAAATTCCATTAACACTCATGAAAAACTTCAAAAGATGCCCTGCAATTCAGAGATGTTCATAGCTAGCCATGATGATGCCAACATGTGTTTTTGTGACATTATGATACAAGTTCAGACTCACATTAGATTGCCTCATACAAGTGTATTAGAGAAGGATGCATTGCAACATCATGACCCAATTATCTTGCCCATCATGACAGACATCCAAGCACTGATTTCACGGGCTTGTAGAATCTCATCCTTGTCACTCAAACATGGCAATATTAGCTGTATTAATTGTGCATACTTACTGGTTGAAATTTGGTTCCTCCCAGGCTCTTCCCAATTTATATTTTGCTATGAGCTAACAAACTATCTGGGGCAAATAGTAGACAATCACAACTTCAATTTATGAACAAATTAAACAGGAAGGTCTAAATGAAAAGAGAATTATTAAATTATTTAAAAGGAGCTTATCAGTTATTATTTGCTATCAGTTAAATATACTTCAATCTAACTTGAATTATTTAAAGGAATTAAAGGAAAAGTCAGTATTTTTCCAGAGAATGTTTTATTTCCAGAAATGCATATAATAGCAATGTGGAATCACAGAATTTCAATCAGCAAGAACTGACAAAAAATAACTTTCTACATATCAGGTTTATCATATTAAGGATTATTCATTTTATTTATTTATTAGATTTTTCTCCTGGTTTTATTTTTGGTCAGCTAAGGCACTATACATAACTAATGCTCCTGCCTCTAATTTCCCTTGCAATTCTGTGAGGTGGGTTGTTCAGAGAGAAAATGACTGACTCCAAATCATCCACCTGGCTTTTATGCCTATGGGAGGATTTGACCTCACAGTTGTCTGGTTTCTTGCCCAGCAGTTTCCACCATACCAAAAATGACTCTTGACACATGTTCATAAATCATTTGTATTCCATTTCATAAGTGTGTGTTCATGGATTATGAAAGGTATAAAACAGTATAATTGTTTTAAAATTTAAATTTGCAAACATTGCAAGTAGTATTTGAAATTTGAGCACATTTGATTGTGTTCTCTCCTAAGTCATGTGCTATATGTGCATATGTATGTATATATGTATGTAGTTTGGGGCAAGACAAACATCGCAATTTATGACCAGTTACAAAACCTAGAAGATCTGACAATAGTCATATCAGCTCCATTATATCAGAATTCACAAATGAATTCTTTAAGCTAATTAATGAGAATCTAACCTAACTCAGCATTCCAAAGATTAGGTATCCATTGATCAATTTAAATCTACAGTCATATGTTAAGTTGTTCTATTATAATCCTGAACAGAATAAAACTTAAACAGACTAATAATCCATATAATCCAATTTGGGGCAAAGGTCAAAGTGAGATGAATTGGGGTCAGCAAAATCATTATTTACTCACCTGGAGTGGAAGAATTAAAATAATATCAATAAGAACTTTGCTCCCGGATCAAAGGCTATAGGAAGATGAAAGATGTTTAGATGTTTACTTGTTTAAAAAAGAGAAAAGAAGGAAAAAGTATTGAATTCAGGACCTGGTAGGTCCATTCTCAGATCAGAAAGGCTTCTGGTCCCTCCAAATTCAGTTCTTGAGGAAGATACTGATTGGACTACTCAAGAGACTGACGAGAAAGGCAGGAGTCAATACTGGTAGTCCTCGACTTACAACCACAACTGAGCCCAGAATTTATGTTGCTAAGTGAGAAATTTATTAAATGAATTTTGTCCGTGGGGATGTTGCAATGGTCATAGGTGTGGAAAATGATAACTTTGAACGATGAACTGTTGTAAGTCGAGGTTTACTTGTACTCATAAGTGTTGACAATTTTGCAAAAGTGGTCTTACAGACAAAAGTCCAGAATAGAACATCAAAGCCCAGAGATATACTATAAAGTATCTATACCAAATGTTTTGTGAAACTCTATGAAAGCTAGTCTAATCGTTATTCAGTAGAGCAGAAGGTCAGCATCAAAGGACAAAGAAGGATTCGGAATATTTATAGGTTTGCAAATAACTCTTCTCAAGAAAACCGAATAAAACAGGGACTTCAGCTCATCATGAAACTTCAAACTGTTCACCAACCCCCATTCTACTTTAAGCAATAGTACTATGAATTGCAATAACAACATTGACCTTAGATAGTGTTATCATCATTTGGGGTCAATATCAACCACTTTTGGGGGAACCTTGCCTTAAAGCAAAGGCTTATTTTTCAGGGATTGAGTAACACAAATGATATATGCACATCCATATGCACTCTAAAACATTTTTTCCCTTCAAATCTGAATCTTTGGACAGCCCGTTATGTAACATTCCCAGATATATTTAACGTCTATTAACTTTTATATCCAAGAACAATGGATGGCAGCAGAGTTCATTCATTACTGTTATCTACATGACAGTGGAGTCCGATTTGATAGTTCACTTGGCACTTCATTATGTAAAATAAATCCACAGTGGATTTATCTGCCCTTTGAAGACTTGGAAAAAGTGACTTTGAACATACATAAGAGAGGGAATCTACAAACCAGGCAAGCAATGCTTTCATGGACAGCACATACGTAACGGTTCTCACCAAGAACTGTTTTAAAGGCCCATCCTACTCACCTGTGTGTACTTGCTGATATCTGCAATCATTTGAAGGGAATAT
Source organism: Bungarus multicinctus (assembly GCA_023653725.1). NCBI lineage: Eukaryota > Metazoa > Chordata > Lepidosauria > Squamata > Elapidae > Bungarus > Bungarus multicinctus. The sequence continues at coordinate 67,622,448 of CM042842.1, forward strand.
GTTAATGTTTGCTGTGTTTTACTGTTTTGCTAACCACCTGGAGACTTAAGAACAGAAAAACTCAAAATCTAGATGAATGGATGAATAAATAAATAATATTGGGGCATCTAGTGAGTGGTGGCCTCTTCACAACCCCTGTTGTGAAGGTCTGCTTCATAAAGGGACCATCTAGAATCAAAATACATCTGCAATTAAAATCATATGCTGACAACGTTTGAATTGTGTCTAAATATTTTCATAAGATAGGATCAGCAACCAGAGCAGCAATATTTCAAAGAACTAAGCTTGGCCAAGAAACAAATTATGTCAAATGCTTAAGAAAACAAGTGGGAAATATCCTAGCCATCCATATAGAAAGGTGCTTATTTAGGGCAAAAAATAATACATGAAGTGTATCGGTGTCGCCAGATATTCTTCACAGAGAATGCTGAAGAGGCAGTCTTTGTGAATTGTAATTTAATTCTGTCTTCTGGAGAGAAATCAAATGTGGCTAACTAGATATTTTTTAAAAGCAGGGCCCTCATCCTGATAATTCAAATTCATCCTAATGTCTAGCTATTAAATAGGCCATAAACCTCAACAAGTTAGTAAACAAAATGGGCTTGTCTAACACAGGTTAGCCCCGCATGTCTTGCATTTTTATGTGAGGAGAGAGAGATCTGGCCAGTTTAGCGGAAATGAAGACTGTTTCAAACATTTATTTATGCTTTTAAACTGAAGATGATTAAATGAAAAACATCTATTAATTCAGCTTTCTGTTCCTCAGAAAAAACTGGGAAATACACAGATAAGACATTGTAAAAATTTCCTAGGAATTGCTGCAAAAAATCATGATAAGCTAAATGTGGACATGATGCCAAAGACAGCTAAATCATATCATAGCAGTCTTCCCTAACCAAGCACATTCCAAATACATTGGGTTATAATTCCCAACTTCTATGCAAATCTTTGTTGTGCTGATATGCTGGGAATTACACTCCAGTGTGCCCAAGTTAAAGGTCTGTACAAAGGCATAAGATGGGGTGTCAAAGTAGGTAAGATGGCAATTGTACCATCACAATCAAAGACCTTAATATGCATACAGAAGGCATAAGGTTTAGATCATATTGCTGTGGTCACCATCTTATTGTATTACTTGTACTCTGTGGACACTATTGATTGTGTATTCAAGTGAAGACCCAGGAGCAAGATCCAACAACAGCCCTCTCTGATGTATGGAGGTGGTGTCCACAGCAACATGATGAGTTCATCAAGTTGTGTTGTAATGACAAATAGGAAGAGAAAGTGTTATGCGGAGATGTCAAATTTGCATTGTCTCAGCATCGTCACATGATGTATCATGACTTTTCCCCTCCTTTCCCCGTGGACCATGAGTTTGACAGCCCTGGTGTTATGTATGCTGGCTTGAGTTCCTGGTGATAAAGCAGAATATAAATCTAACAAATAATTTTTTAAAAATGTATCTGTTGGGAATGCAACTCCCAGAAGTAACAATAGTGTTGGGAGATGCTGTCTCAATGCATTTGCTTCAGAGTGTACTAAAGGTTGTTCTAGCTTATTTAGTTGCTGTTGTCGTTTGCTAATCCTTTAGCTCTTTTAACTTTGGCTAGGACTACAGTTGTCAGGTCTTTTTCATATGTTGAATTTCAACTGTTAAAATTCTTAACTTAAATGATACATCAGGAAGGCACTAGATTGGGGAAAACTGACATAAGTCACAGAGCCATACTATCCAGGGGTAAGAACGTCAATTGACTATAAGGATATAAATATCAGCTCAGGGGTAAAACCAGACAATTATCTTTGTTACAAACCACTCTTCCCTGGTTTGCACATCTCTTTTTTCTGTTATTTGGTTTTGCATATCTCTGAAAGTAGGAATAGCATTAGATATAGATGAGGTTCCTGATGCCAAAAGTATTACTGGGTTTGCTTGTGTTTTATGATCTTCTCATAGCTCTAAAAATTATTAGGAAACGAATGACCAATGGCTTTAAACAACAATAACAGCAACAAAAAGATCCACTTTCTTTGCCAAAATGACCATATAATAGATATTTTATGTGCTGAGCAAACGTATGAGTCATAGTCCATATGGCAGTTTTGGAAAACTTATACATTGCTCTGAGAGCCTCTGGGATGAGCTTTCCAAGTTTTTCACATATAATCGATGGTGATTAGAAGAGGATATGAATCATTATACCACATAAGACTGCTTAATCATATGTGTGTGCTTGTGTGTGTGTGTGTTTTACGCTGCTCTCCCCTTAATGTGCAAGAATCTCCAATCTATGAGCACAGATTAGAATAGAAAAATGATTACAACAGCTTTACTTTTTAAAAAATATTAAAATGAACATTAGGGCTTATTAATATCATTTGTTGGGACATGACAAGGGCTGTAGACCACTTAAAGATACTTTCCTTCAAAGCAAAGCACAAGAGGTTTCCTACCACATATTCCTATCTGGTGATATTCAGTTTCTTCCATCACATTGGAACTTGGTATAGTATACCATCTTTCAACATCGTACTAGCATTTCTGTTCTGCTAGGTTCTGTCCTGCTGCTGACATCCATCTGACAAAGAGCCAAGGAAAGTCTTACATGATCCAGTAGTAAGAACAATGGATTTTGGTCCAATTTCCCAGGCTAAGCATTGCATTTCAGCCCTCTCAGGGGTGCTTCTCATGTTACTTTTGAAAGATACAGATGTGCACACTTTTTTTCTCAAAGAAGTGAGCAACCCTAATGTGGAAATCATAAACTACCTCCTTTATTTTCCTCCCAGCAGGTTCCTTGCATACGTTTTGAAGGTTTTCCAGATGTGCTGTATCTAGGGGATGCTAACATATATATATAGGGCATACCCCAACTGCAACATCCATTGGATTAGATCAGGAGTAAAAGAATATGAAAGAAATTGTAATAATAAAAGTACAGTTACCTTCCAAAACCGAAAAAAAACCCAACCGACTAATTTTACTCTCCCCTATTTCTGAACTGGTATACTATGATGGAAATGGTGCTTAAAAAGGCCAAAATTCTGTGGCAGAGCAAACCATTTGAGGTACAGTTCCATGTTCAGTTCTTATCACCCTTTTGATTTTGTGTTAATTTTTTACTTAGTATTTTTAATACAGAAAAAAATTTGTGTTATAACAAATCTAAAGGTGGGACATTAATTTAAAAATATTCTATCAATATCTCATCATGAAGAAGGCAAGAGCTGGGGTTGAAATTATGAAGAATCAAACTATTCACAGTAGCGAACTCAGGGATCCAAGACTGTTTGGAAGCAATTGTCACATTTTGCATTTTAAAAGCACAGCATGGGCTTTCAAAGAAAATAGCTGCGATAAAGAAACTTATCCTCACATATTAAATGATGGCCACACTGTGTATGGGTCCAGCCATAAAAGACCATTTGTCCAGGAAACAACCATACTGTCTGGCACACCGCTTCTATATCCTCCAATAACTTTAACTTTTTTCTTTAGGTGGTGAGGGGACAAGAGAAGCACATTTATGAACATAGAATGCTAATGCAATTTAGCTCAATTTTTGTGAATAAAAATTGTACTGTGGGCTAAATTAATCCTTAGCTTTGCTGGAAAAGATTATATTTAGGAATATTTTTTTAATAAAAAAGAGTGGGAACTGGGAGGTGTTTACAATTCCCACTTTGGGAATCTCAGAGCAAGATGAACAGCAGCTTATCTATGTCTTACATATCCACTTTCCTTGAATGATAGCCATGGAATAAGGCTGTACAGTTGTCAGGCACAAGAGACCGGATCCACACATGTAGAGTTCAAGCTATCTACTTTATTGTGTTCTGCCTATAATACAGGAATCTCCCCAGTCTGCATGCCTTCCCTTGAGAACAGATAGACAAAGTTACATGGAGCTTAATAAGGTGGGTCAGTCCTGGAACTCTTGTGGCTGCATAGTGATTCAAGGCTTTCTCCCTACCTGCCTGGGTATTTTCCAATAACTGTTGATCTAAGTGGACAGGATAATATATAGGGAAGGAAGAAATATTTATTCCAGATTGTCCCAATGTTTTGGGGATCTTGATACTGCAATTCCTAAGGAGCAGACTGGAAACCCTGAAAGTTACAATTCTCAACAATTTTGTAGAATACCAATTGGAAAAAAGCTTATTTTGGGATTCATCTCTGATACAAAAGAGAAATTCTGGCAATAGATTCTTTAAAAATCAGAAAAACTAATTAAAGAAGCATTAATGATGCTAAAATAACCTTAAAGAATTAACCCAGAAAGTTTTTTAATTAGAGAAATATGTCATAAAAATGAAAGTAAAATATTAGTTTAAATTATTGGGGAAAGAAAACCCACTCACATTTGAATATCATGAACATTTAATGCACCAATATTGGTTACCTAAGGCATATTATTTAGGTACCAGATACCATACAGGTTCATTTAAAATAATATAGAAGTTTTTCCCCAACCCCCTAAAGACATTTGAAAACTACTTTTGTGTTTTTTGTATATGTACTAGAGATTTAGTATCCTGTATCCCATGAAATATAGTTTCCTGTACAATCATATTCATTCTGAGAATTTAAAGGCATGAGAGTAAGTAGAGTGACAGATTACATATTTGCTGCTGGTCATCTTCTGCCTCATTTTCCTTTCATTTTTCCTAGCATCGTGGCTATCTCATGGGCAAAGGAAAGCACAGTTGCAAACAAACAATTTCCCACTTAGCAACTCCTTTGCTTAGAGATGGAATTTATGGTCCCAGCTGTGGCCACTAAACAAGGACCACCTGTAATCAGGTATTACATTTTTCAAACACTATTCTGTGATAACAAAACACATGAAAATGCTAGCACAAGCACTATTCTAGAGTTAAATTCAGTATATAGCTAAAATCCAAAAGAAGTTGCCAAACCTTGAAGGGGAAAACTCCAGGAAATGCTAACTCTCTCATATATATATCATTATCTATTATGGCCCTTACTCGCTCAATATTAATGGCAAACCTAATAACCCAAACCTTACTTGTGCCTAGAATAAAACCACACATAAAATAGAAGCATATATCTTATCCTCAAGAAACAAAAATCTCATGGTTCCTGAGGGTTCATTATGATATTATTATCAATATGATTTAGTAATAATAATTAAGTATTAATATTATGCGGAGAAAATATTGTTATTATATGATCACTATCAATGAACATTATGATAATGATGATGACTGTAGCTCAAATTAACTGTAACCAGACAACACGCTGTTTATATGGACATTGAAACTGTTGCTCTTTCTTTATATAGTAAAAATAAAAAATCTATTAAAAAAAGAATCGCATGGTCCTTTTCCCCACTTTCCAAAATCCTGCCAATCTCTTGAATTATTTCTTTATTAATGAATAAGCAGTTTTAAACATTATGGTCTATTCTCATTTAAATAAATGTAGGTATTTCACTGGAAAATGCTTTTAAAGATTGTGGGAAGCCACCTACCTCCTAGAAGAATGAAATATTTTGAGAAATATTAAAAAGGCATAATAAAATATTTTTATACCCAGAGAGGGTATAAAAGCCATCCACTCTCAACTCCATGTGGTCAGTTGCACCAGACCCATGTGGTTCTGCTTCACCATTAAACCATCTTTCTATCAGCCTCCAGCCTCTATTTTGTATCCAATGCCTTTCTCCTGGCTTGGAACTGAACCAGATGGATGTTTCTTCCAACTAGGTTTTGCTGTGTTGTTGTTACAGCAAATGGTAGTTACAGTACATGGTTTAAAAAGTCCCTATTATCATTACAAATGTATTGGGGAAGAAAAATTACTTTGGATTGTGATTCTAATTGTTTATTACAATGGGAAGTCTGTAAAACCAGTGGATTAGCTTTATCAGAATATTGATCCCCGTAGCAGGAAAGAACAAACCTTGTAGTGACAGTTAACATATCTAGGCCCTCTACATCTAGAGTTATGTTTCTCAACCTTGGCAATTTTAAGGAATGTGGATTTCAACTCCCAGAATGTCCCAGCCAGTTTAGTTGGTTGGAGCACTGTGGGAATTGAAGTCCATCTACCTTAAATTTGCTGAAGTTGAGAAACACCCATCTAGAGAGCCTGGCAGCTAATCATTTGACTGCTGCGTCTTATCGCTACAAGTGTAGTGATAGGCTATCATATCTAGGTTGAAAGTTGCAGCTAACAAAATAATACCCCACAAAAAGGGCAATAATGCTGAACAGATTTCATATGGGGGGAAGAGAAGGGAAGATTAAAGGTTTTATAACTACAGATTTATGCTGTGCTTACGGAACGATTCGATCCAAAAGGTTCTTCCGAAGAGTTTGCTAAAGCAAAAGCCTCACAATTCAATGCATTCTTCTTTAAGGCAAACCATTAAGCATCTGTTTGTTAACTCAGCCCCTTTTGTTGATGTAACTGGAAATCAGCTTAGGCAGGAAAGTGGAGCAAAGCAGGTCCTTTCCTTGCAGGGCCTGTCAGGCACCCCATGCTCCAAAGGAAGAATCATCAGCTGTGCTGGAGAGCTGCAAACAGAACAGCCAAACAGGCTTCAGGCTTGGGAGAGACCCCCATGCCAAGAACAGCAATAAATAACCTGTTCCAAGCTGATCTCCAAGTAGCAAGATGATTTCCAAGCTCTGCAGGGGCCTTTTCCTTCTTTGTCTGAAATAGTCAAATGGCCCTGGGATACCTTACGAAAGAAAGGGGAAAAAAATCACATTACAATGAACCCAAGCTGCATGAAAGGGATATTTAAAACTGGCTGGCTAATGACCTCAATGTGAGAGAGGAAAAAAAATACCTTTTTAAATCAAAACAACTCTGCAGTGGATGTCAGATTCTCCTCCCCCCCTCTTTACAATGTAAAATCTTCGGTCATGTTGATTATCCTTGATTATCCAGGGCTGAATCACTTCACAATCCTTGGGGTTACGATTCAGAAGTATGTGTGTTTGCCTTTATTGTGAGATTTGTGAAATTCTACAGGACTCATTTGAACTTCCTTCTTGAAAAAAAAAAAGACCGGGGTGATATGATAACAGTGCTCCAATATCTAAAGCAGGGGTCTTCAAACTTGACAGCTTTAAGACTTGTGGACTTCAACTCCCAGGATTCCTCCTCCAGCCATGTTAGCTGAGGAATTCTGGGAGTTGAAGTCCACAAGTCTTAAACTTGCCAAGTTTGAAAACCCTTGCTCTAAAGAGTTGCCACAGAGAAGAAGGAGTCATGGTATTCTCCAAAGTATCTGAAGGCAAGGCAAGAAGCAATGGATGGGAACTAATCAAGGAGAGAACCAATTTAGAACAAAGGAGAAATTTCCTAACAAAACAATTAATCAGCTGAATGACTTGCCTCCAAAAGTTAATGGATCCTCCAACACTGGAAGTTTTTAAAAAGAAACTGGGCAACCATTTGTCTGAAATGGTATAAGGTTTCCTTCCTGAGCAGAGGCTTGGATTAGACTTTCAAGGGTCATTTCCAACTCCGTTATTCTAACTCATAACCACTTTTTAGCTGTGATTCTAAACTTTCAGAACAAATATGCAAAGGATACATATTTGTCCCTGTAAAGCCATCTTTACAGGAAACTAAAGAATGGAAATGCTTTCAAATATATATCAGTCATTCTTATATATGATGGCCAAACTAGCTGAAAATAATGGGACTCACAAGCCAGGCACTTATAGAGTGTCCCATTGAAGAATACTCTTCTACTGTATCACAAGACATCTTTCCAGATAGTGTAGGGCTGGACTTTTCAAAGGTATTCATTGGTTGAAATAAAATGCTTCACTTTTTCAATTATTTGGGGTGGGTGGGTGGAATGTACAAAAGCTAGCGGACTTATCCATAACATTCACATCACCATCTTGCACACAAGGTAAAACTAAAACCAAATTGAAACAAATGAGTTATTGGTTGAAGTGAAATCAAGCCAAGATTAAATCCATTCCAGGTGATCAGAGTCCCAGTGAACAGTTCAGCCAGCAGTTAGCCTTTAATGCTTGGGAAGAAGTTTCCAGACAAGTATACCTGTTTTCAAAATCTATACTTCTAGCTGAATTTTGAAATGAAATATGGGACTTTTGCTGACATTGCCTAAAAAATATAACACTTACGTGATGCCTCTAATTTAAGCAAGACTTTTAAAGAAGCATTAAGAAAGGAAAATGGGATCTCAGGTTCATTCATTTAGTCATGATAGCTTTTTAACGTAAGAATTTATGTTATGTAAGAGATGCAGTGAGGATGCTAAACTGCTTTTCATCTCATGGAAAAAGGATGAAAAAGTAAAAAGTAACTGAATGTAATCTAGTTTATACTATTTCAAGATTATTTATGGTGACAGGTAGTCCTCATTTAGTAATTGGGGCTAGCAACTGGATTATTAAGTAAAGCAACCACTAAAGAAAACTACCACTATGCTTATTATCTTACTTCAGCTTTTCTTTGCTTTACAGATCTGTGAAGGTCATCAATACAAGGATTGATCATAAAGTTACTTTGTCATTACTGTTTTAATTGTGAATAGTTTAATTAATTTTATAACTTAGAGCAGGGCTGTCAAACTCCCAGCCCATGGGCTGGATGTGTCACCCACTGGCCACGCCCACACCCAGTTTAGCGAATGGGAGGAAAGTCCCGAAATATCACGTGATGTCACCGTGACAACGAGAGTTTGACACCCCTGACTTAGAGACTTAATTTTAAAAATGTAAACATGCCTAGTATTCTGTGTCTGTTTTATCAATTTCGATTTAAGTGCAGCCTTGTATTTTGATTTGTCTTTTTATCTTTTAATTTATTCAGAAATTTTTAATATCATTTTATCTGGACTCTATTTCCTCCTATAACACTGTACTCAATTTTGATGACCATTATAATAAAGGTGAATTTCATTCAGTGATGGGATTCAAAAACTTTTACTACCGGTTCTGTTAGCGTGGCTTGGTGGGCATGGCCATGTGACTGGGTGGGCATGGCTTTTCTTTTTTGCAGTCCCCACCCATTTTGGGGAGCTTCTTAGCCACAGAGGACCCTCTAGGGGGGGCGTTTTTGCTTCCCTAAGGCTCCTCTGGGACTCAGGAAGGAAAAAAACAAAACATGGGAGGAGCATGCAGCACTCCTCCAAACTCCGTTTTGGGAGCTTCCTAGGCTCAGAGAAGCCTTTTGGGGAGGGGCGTTTTTGCTCCCCTGGGGCTCCCCTGAGGCTCAGGAAGGAAAAAAAACAGAGCATGGGAGGAGCATGCAGCACTCCTCCAAGCTCTGTTTTGGGAGCTTCCTAGGCTCAGAGAAGCCTTGGGGGGCGGAGCGTTTTTGCTCCCTAAGGTTCCTCTGGGGCTCTAGAAGGCAAAAAATGGAGGGGGGACTGAGCTCCTCCCTTCATTTTTTGCCTTCCTGGGCCTCAGCAAGGGGAATCCAGCACAACTGATCTTATCTACAGCTGATTGTCGAGAGGGGAAAAAAAGAAAGAAATACCTTAGACGAATGTCAGGCAAGCGGGCGGGGTAAACGAGCATCGGGTGGGAGGGCGACCCGGTGGGGGGTGTGGCCAGCCAGAACTTACTACCGGTTTGGCAACCCACGCCAAATTCTTGCTATTGGTTCGCCTGATCCATTGTGAACCGGCTGAATACCACCACTGGTTTCATTCCTATAATATATATATTGCAGTTTTAAAATATGCTGTCAGCTTCATAGAAATATAAAAATTTACTCTGTTCTTGCAGCATTTCCAAGCATATTTTCACTTGTGCTATGCTAAGCAGGCACTGAGGTAGACAATCTGCCATTCAGATATTTGAAATTACAACCCCCATAAACTCCACCTACCATAGACAGTAATGAGACACCATAGGAATTCTATCCATGTCCAAATTCATTCACAAATAGTTAGTGACTTACCTCATGGCTGGCTAACAATGTTTGTTCACATATGTAATAAAATAATGAAAGCAGAATATAATGAAATCTTCCTTTCTAATAATGAGGATATGTTTGTGTAAAAGAAGGGCAAAAAACATTTTTATTCTCCAAGGATAAGCTGGTGCAAATCAAGGTCTTTAGAAAATCAGTAGTTGGCACGATGGCGATCATATTCCAGTAACACCTACAGGACCATAATAGTTCTCCTTTGCAATTGAAAGGATGTGTTCTTACATTCATATTCCTGCAGATGTTCTTACAATAGCTGCTTTAAAACCCATTATGTGGTAACTGCAACAATACAGGAAGTTGGTCTTCTATAACATTCAGCTGATACTTTCAAACAGCATGCTCTTCATTTGATGTAAAACAGTGATTCTGCCTTAAATAGTCTTTTGGATTTGTCTAGAATGTGAAGTCTTCAAATTGGTTGTGAGTGAGAGAAGATCATTGTCCCCCCCCACCCACCCTTAGTCACTCAGGAATATGAAGTGCTGATAGATTTATATTTGTCTAAATAGGACTATATTGTCCGTGCAACCTGGATGCTGTTTTATCAAATATTCACATTCATGTCAGTGTGTCACTGTCCTTCTGAGACCATAGAGAATCCCCAAAGATTTGGAAGGGAAAGGGAAAAAGTTGCACATGTGCCATTTCTCTACTTAATACTAAGTAATATTAATATTATTCAACACTCTATAGTACTCAATACAAAGTAGCTTAATAGTACTTAGTGCTAATGCTAAGGAGCATTTGAAGATGGCAAACATGGCAAAACAATTACTTTCCTGGATTCTTCAGCATGACTGGACAACCATGACCTGGATGTCTGAGAATCTCCATAGACATCTTCAACATGACATTTCCACGTGGAATGGCCAGCCCTACCAGTAGACTAGATCAGGAATTAGCTCCACAGAAAAGCTAAAACTACATTGTAATAACAGAATCTTGAAAGTCTAATTGTGTTACACTTCCTCCCTTTCTTGTAACCATGTCAGTAGGACCTGTCAGTCATATGTCATTTCTCCTTTCGTTTCCAGGGCCATCAGTGATAGGATTCAAAATTTTTCACTACCGGTTCTGTGGGCGTGGCTTGGTGGGTGTGGCAGGGGAAGGATACTGTAAAATCTCCAGTCAGAGGTGGTATTTGCCGGTTCTCCAAACTACTCAAAATTTCTGCTACCGGTTCTCCAGAACTGGTTAGAACCTGCTGAATACCACCTCTGAGGGCCATCTCCTCCCTGTGATCAAGGTAAGCTTCCCTTTTGGTCTTTGCTTCTATTCTGTTTGAGAATGCTTTCTACTTATCTCAGTGAAACCATTTTCCCACAGTAATTTTTCTTTCTGGTAAAGGTTGTTTGTTTGATTATATGCCACCAAGTTGATGATGATTCTTAGCAACTGGGAGAAATAGATTTTCTCCATAATTCTCGTGAAGAATGGTTCAGAGATAAGGAATACAAAGCCAGTTATATGCACAGATTTTCTTTTTAAGGAAATTTTAATGGTGACCCTATCCTTAAGGCTAGTTGAATAGTATATTTTTATAACAGTTTTTATTTTTATAATGACCATTCTTATCTATTTGTTTTTATTGATTATATTTATGTGCTTTAGCATTCTCTGAGTGGTTTACAACATCAGGCTATTGCTTCCAACAATATGAGCCTTCATTTTACAGACCTCAGAAGCATGGCAGGCTGAGTCAACCTTGAGCTGTTCATGATTGAACTCCAGACTGTGGGCAGAGTTAACTTCCAATACTGCATTCTAACCACTGTGCCACCAAGCCTCTTTTAAATGGGAGAAATAAATATAATGTATTTTCATTTTGATTACAATATCACAGCAAATATTTAAAGTACCTTTTCCAAGACCAACAATATTAAAAGCTTGTCCACATGTCTACTATAGCTCAAGTCACACCTTAGACATATCGTATACTGTAAATAATTGGATACAAAACTCAGAAGAGAGATGAAGAAAATGTATAAAAGAACACACAACTTGTACAAGGACAAAGAGATGACAAACCTAATAGGAATTTTAAAGGCATGTGTGTTGCTAAAACTACTCTAATGGTAGTGCTTCATCAATCGTGACTATTATCCATAATATAAAAATGCTCTCACACTTGATTCCTGATAGATACATTCATGCCATTTTATTGGCAATAACACAGAAGTGATGGCATTGTTTCTGTGGCACTGTTTCTCAATCTAAGCAACCCTGTGAACTTTAACTTCCAGAATTCCCCAGCCTGCCTTGAGAAATATTGTTCTAGACAGGACTGTCAAACTTGTGGTCCACAGGCTGGATGCGTTATATGCTGCCCACATCCACACCCAGTTTAGCGAAGGTGGGAAAAAGTCACAATACGTCACATGATGATGCCATGATGACGCAAATTTAATAGCCCTGTTCCAGAATAAGTTTTAACTTCCTGATCTAACACAAAGCTATGGAGTTTCCTACATTTAAATACCAATCAGAATGATACTGGTTAGCTTTTAAGCCTAAACATAATCAGCCAGGTGCTACAAATAAATTGACAATTTTCAAACAATCTTTCAATGTTAACACACAATACAAATGCAAATGTTTGTTGTTTTGTATCGTTATGCTTTTTGGGCTATTTAAAAATCAACTATTTTGGCAGCTCAATGTAAGGAGAAAGATTATATTTAATGGAAAATGTTGATGGAGTTTGGGCATAAAACATGTGTTCTCAAAGTTCTGTGTCAGCTAATGAAATTGTACTGATCATTAGTTGTTAAGAATGTGAACAGCAAGTGTAAACATGAATTCTTGAAAATCAGCCCCACTGAGATCACTGAGGCTCATTTTAAAATCTGACTTTAAATCTTTCACAAGCCCTTTGGGTGGATTTGAACACACTACGAACATCAAGTATGTCATGCATTCTTCACACAATTAGTTATATTTCCAGAAGTAAATAGAGAAACACACCAAGGGAATTATATGGTTCTAGCGGTATGTTTTTTGTCAATTTCCATTGTATGTTATTGGATACACATTTTAACAGAGGGGACAAAAACACTTGGATGCTGTCCCAGATTGAGTGCCAGATTTTAAATGTTTGTGCTGCTTTCTGTGTGGCTTTACAATCCCAAATCTTAAAGGACGGCCTTGGTAGGAATTATGGTGCAACCAAAAAGAACAGGAAGACAAATGATCCCTGTTTACAACCTTTCCCTTTTAGCAGGCATTCACATTTTAATAAAGTAATGAATTTATAATCCATAGACTACTGAGGTATATATGATTTAAAAAAAATATTTTCCAAACCTCAAATTTAGCTAATAAAAGTACAGCAACATCACAATAGTAAACTCTAAGAGTCCAATATATATATATATATATAAGCAGAGAAAAGCACACTTGGACAACCTTACTAAATGACCAATTCTGTACAGAGCTCTATCAGATTTTATCATCCTACTACATGTAGAACAAGAGTAGATCATATGGTCCCTGTGAACTTCAACATGTCCTATGATATCTCTACCAGATTGTCTGCCTCACCTTAAAAAATAGTTTTTTTAATTACCTGGTTTAGGAAAAGAGAAAATCATCAAGCAAAGCACTAACTTCAATAGTCATAATAATTTTCAGGATTAAAAATTAAGCCCCACAAAAATCTCACTGGGACATAAACAGCATCCTGTTAGGCCTACCTTACCTTCTGTTAATAAAGGATTTTGTAACAGATCATGCCCTCTATAGCAATCATTTTGTACATAAGCTAATCTTTTTTGATAGCTCTTTTTTTAGTACACCCACCACATATCCACCAAATTAGTCCTCAGCAGAAAAAAAATCATCTAATACTTGGAGTAAAGCTATAACTATCATGATAGCAAGATAGGCAGCATCTAAGTTGAATAAATAAATAAATGACTCACACCTTGAATTTGGAGCCAAAATATCCAGGTACTAGTACAATCCCTTAAAACTCATGTTTTGGGCTTTGCCACCCACAAGCTGTTAGCTGTATTCTTCATAAGCTATGAGTTCCATTTCATTCTCAAAGACAGCCCCATATCTGAATATACTAGATAGGACAATACCAACAGAATAACTACTATGGCCAAGTTATCTCTTTCTAGGAATATTTGTAAACAATGGGCCAACTAAAGCTAGCCAAAACCATTCTGGGTCAGACTGCAGAATAGAATGGAATGGAATGAAGTGCAGTGTGGTGCAGTGCAGTAGTTTATTACAATCTGTGACCAATTAGAAAGAGGGGAGAGAAGGAATACAATAAAATGTAATAAAACATGTATGTATGCAATTGAATACATCAGTAAATTTAACATAACAAAAATGTATACACATAGAACTGTAATACGGGTATTGAATATAAGGAAAATGGCTGAGCTCAGATATGCTTCAGTCAAAAATATTATTGATTAAAATCAGAGACCCTTCCCACACATCCTCAAATTGCTGTCTGACTCTCAAAATATTATTTGCTGTAACAGCACTGGTAAGGGCACATAACAGCAGCAAACCAAAGTTGGATTAGGAACATATTCCAGTTAAATGATACAAATGACCACTTCAAGCATTTTTTGTAAAAAATAAAATAAAATAAAAATCTGAATAACAATGCAATGTGTCATTTGGCATTCAGTTGCTCAAATGAACGAGAACTTCAATAAATACCTTGCGATTGTGCCAAGTTACCCTCTGTTCCCCACCTAGTGACCTGCATAGCGTCATGCAACCTGATGTACATAACACTGCTGCTGCTCATCCAAATTTTAGACTATTGGGACAATCATTTGCATCCAAGCACGTTTGGACAAGCATCTTTTTGACATTGCTCCAAGTTGATGGTCTAAATTAAATCTTTCACTCAATAACAGATGACTCCCTCCTATTGCTATGTCCAAACCTCTTTCTCTGCATGGGTGTTTCTTAAAAACATGAAGTGTGACTCTTCTATGTAATAGGAGAACTTAATGCAATAGTCATTTCCCCAGTTAATACTGACAGCTATTCTTAGGCATTTCAGAGTAGAATAACTATGCTTTACTCAAAATCAAATGCTTTTGATTATGATTATCATGGAAATTACAGCCAAAACAAGATTTGGAGCTTAATACAGAGAAAATAAGAAACGTATGTATAATTATCAGCATTTATCTGGGGAAAATAATTCCAGAGGACTTCTTGATTTATATTATTTTAAAAATAAGATGTTCAACCACTGTAATTCTTAAAAAAATATTCCTGAAACGTAAAATCTGTGTGTGGTGCTTCAAAGACATGATGGGAAATATATTGGCCTCCAGATATTACTGTACTGTAATTCCCACATCCCTCTGCTGAATAGGGTTGCTGGAAGTTTTACTTTAGCAACATCTACTGGGCTACACTTTCCTCGGTACTTTAAAATAACTTTATCGGTATGTTTGGCAACTGCAGGCTCAGACATGTTCAGATGGTAGAAAATAGAATGTACAAAGTAAAGACAAAGGCCTACTGCATCTAATGCTAGTGCTGAAATGAAGCTGTGAGATATACAGCTAAACTCATCAGGAGACCCAATGCGATCAGGAACCTTGTGTGTGCAATCATGGTTAAGTAAAAGCACAGAGGGTTGTAATTAAGTTCAATGCTTTTGGAATCTCTCTTTAGATCTTCATCATGTCCCCTCCACATGTTCACTTTCCAAGCAAGTTAATAGGAGTTCCATGCCTTTAATATCTTTTCTCTGTTCCTCTCTGCTTCATCCCATATTCAAAAAGTTCTGAGCTAAACATAAAAGCTCACTCTGTATTATGGAACATTTTGGGGTAACCTATTGTTCTGTTATAGACTCTTCCCCCACCCATGAATCAATAGAGAAATCACTTCTGTGGGTGTGTAAAACAAAGAATGCTAAGTTGACCTGCAAACTATAGGCCCCTATAATGAAAGAGAGAGATTTATTATATTTGAAGATAAGGTTTATAATCTGCCGTCCATTTCCTCTAAATAAAATTATTGATTTTGGCTCCTGTTAATTTTTAAAATCAAATTCTACCATCAAAAATTAATCTTCATCTTCATCAGTTAATCTCCAGCTTTCCACATACTAAGAAAATACTATTTCTCATTTAAGAAGAGAAATAGATTAGAACCACCATATCTTGTAGATTTCAAAATTCCATCTACTTTAGTAACTCTTCAGCTATAAATTCAATTTGTTTATAATCCATAAACCTTACTCCTATAAAAGTTGCCTGATTTGTTTGTGACTGATATATATTGACCTAGTTCACATTCTGTAGTTCATGTTACTGCGATATTTGTTCTCCACAATATATTTCAATAACTTTCAAGCCAGTTAAATTTCTAGCTAATGCATACTGTCAGAATACACTCTATTGTTGAACGGTATTTCTATGTGCTTTGTGTCACTTTATAGATTATTAATGGTATTGATTCAGAAAGCAATAGACAGATATCACACTGGCATTCTTGTATCACTGCCCTGATTAACAAGTCTACTCTCATTGGTTAAACACTTCTGCAAAATTAAATACAGCTGAAGTATATTAAGGATACTAAAAAAAACTGCAAACTTGTAGTCTATATACTGGAGGATAGAGTTTCTTCTTCTCTAGCAGGATATCAGATACTACACTTGATCTTAGCGAAAAGGCCAAGAAGCAATATACCCGATTCACACCCAGGACTCACCAGGGTATAACCGCCCAGGTCACCATTTGGTTTCGCGGCCCTCTCCAGGTGCTTCAGAGAAAATCCCTGATGACTTCAACTGGGATTTGATCACCTAGCAAGCCAGAGACTTGGTAACCCATCCCTCCCGGAGGGCCCCCCCCCCATGGGAAGAGGAGGAGGAAGAAGAGGAGAAAGAGGAGGAGGAGGAAGCCGTGCATGCCGGTCCTAGGCCAGCAGCGCTTGGCCTCTTTACTTGTCTGTATATAGATATATATTCTCTTACTAGCAGGATATCAAGATCCTTCGTCCCCCACATCCTCAGCCCATATTTTTATTTATTTTATTACAAGATAATGGGTATAAGTATAAACACGAGTAAGAATACAGGAAATAGGTACGAATAAATGGGGACAATAGGACAGGGATGGTAGACATGATTGTGCACTTATGCATGGTCCTTATAGATCTCTTAGGAATGGGGTGAGGTCAATAGTGGATAGTTTAAGGTTAAAAGAGTGAGGGCAGTGGTGGGATTCAAAAATTTTTACTACCGGTTCTGTGGGCGTGGCTTGGTGGGTGTGGTGTGGCTTGGTGGGCGGGCTTGGGCGTGGCAGGGGAAGGATACTGTAAAATTTCCATTCTCTCCCCACCCCACTAACCTGCTTTCCAGCTCCTTTTTCCTGTGCAGGGTAACAAAAGAACAGCCAGCCAATCAGCTGGGACTCAGGAGGCAGAGAATAGATGGGGGCAGGACCAAACTACTCAAAATTTCTGCTACCAGTTCTCCAGAACCTGCTAATACCACTTCTGAATGGGGGTTAGAGGATGTAACAACAGAGTCAGGTAGTGCATTCCAGGCATTGACCACTCTGTTGCTGAAGTCATGCTTTCTGCAATCAAGTTTGGAGCGGTTTACATTGAGTTTGTATCTGTTGTGTTCTCTTGTATTGTTGCAGTTGAAGCTATTTTTATACTAAAACAAATACAAGCAATGACTAATGGAATGATCAGCCAACAAAGCAAGCAAATGATGCTGAAGGCAACTGGGACACATCATATAAGCATGAGGTACAACAAGGATTGCACACATGTAATTGGAGATTGCAGGGGTAGAGGGTTCTATGGGAAAGCTATGAAAAGGCAGGGAAGGCTTGTAATAGTAGCTATGGAAGCAAGATTCAGGAAGAGTTGATAGATGCCAATTGTAGCTTCTTACTCTGAAAAATGTTATATAAGTTGCAATATATAGACCTTCTATGTGTTTGAGCAGGAGTTCCCAACCCCCAGGCTGTGGACTAGTACCCCACACCCAGTCTCTGGAAAAATTGTCTTCCATGACAAAAATCCCTGGTGTCAAAAAGATTGGGGTCTGCTGTGTTTGAGTATGAAAGGTAAGTAATGACTAGCTTCAGATTGTAACTTGGGATGGAGCAAGAATTTGTTGCATGCTGCTTCTATCGGCAGAGCAAATTAAATCAGCAGTATCTTTACAGGGATTGTGAAATTGTCCAGGAACCAAGTAGAAAGATTAAGATCAAGTTTACTAATAAGCATGGAGAATCAAGCTGGGCAGTACTTTTACAGAGATTGTGTAAATGAAGTGTGGACAATCTGGTAATCTCCAAATGCTAGACATATGGGAGGCTCAAAATACAAAGTGGGAGGTTATTTGTTCCTTAAAGAAAGTTTAGCAAATCATTCTTCATTTTAAAATTCTGTTAAACTTACAGATGCTGTACAGTTTTCATGTTTCCTGCCAAAGAATGATGAAAATCTGTTCCACCAACAACACTGGCCAGAAGAAGTTCCAGAGCTACAAATTCCAGAGCTACAATCAACCAGGGTGTTATAGGTTATAATCACCAGTAATCAGGCAGAAACTTATCTGTCTATCTATCTCTATCTATCTATCCATCCATCCATCCATCCATCCTCCATCCATCTATGATCTATCAATCTATCTATCATCTGTCTATCATCTATCTATCATCTATCTATCATCTATCTATCTATATATCATATAATAAATTTAAGCAATGCTCATCTCACTATTTAAGTGACTGGACAGTTTATGTAAACATTAGAAGAATTTACTTCATATCCACTGATATGGTTGCCTGTCAAATCTAACAATGAGCTTGTAATCATTCAGAGGAGATCAGTGAGAAGAAAAATGTTTTTACGTTCAGTTCTGCAAAACTTAGATATCAAACTTCAAAATTTGTATTGTTGCAATTTGTGTTGAGTGGTTGCTAGTCTGAGTAGCAATGTTCTGTCTCAACTTTCCAGGCAATCAGAAGATTTTCTGAAACACTTAAAAAACTGAATAAAGAGCAGAACACTTAGGTTCTGAATTTTATAACAGACCTAGCTAAAAACAGACTTGCATGTTTACTGAATTTTAAATAATTTCAGTTTTCTTATTTGGATGGTATTTAGAATACCTGACTCACATGTCCTAAGATATATCATGTTTACGTTACCATATTGACTAAAACTGATTTGCAACTGCAATTGTGGCTTGTGGCATATCGAGCCATATTAGATTTAGTTTTCTTTATTCTCCTCCCCCACCACCACCACCATAAATACATACATACTGCACCTAAAATCCATTCTCATCCTAAAAAGAAATAGATAGAGACCTCCTCAGATTTAGGCAGGAAGAGCTTCAGTTAGTAGCAAATACTCATCAAGCTAAGTGGGTGTATTTGTTCTGCAGACTGTCACCTTTTTTTTTACTCCTAGTCTGCTTCAGCTGAGACAAAATGACAAGAATACCTCAAGGGGTACTCTAATATCCCCCTGGCGTCAGGCTGCTTCGCTAAGAACTGAACAGAAAATATGTGCAAATCTTGAAAGGGCTTCCTTATTGCTAAGAAGCTTTGAACAAAACATGCCCTGAAAGTTGAATAGTGAAATTAAGCTTCTTCCACATGATTTTAAAAAGTAAACATTTTTTAGGGATAATGGAAGTAATCATCAGTAATATCTTTATCATGAGTAGGAAATTCTGTTTGTGGCATGGATACAACTACAATAGTTGGTAGTCTATCTTCACCTTCTATATCTTCTTATATCTATATCTTCTTATATGAAAGTCATGTTGAATGGCAGGGTCAATACCAGGGGTGTGATTCAATCAGTGTAACAACCGGTTCAGTGAGAGGATTTGCTATTGACCATCTCCTGCAAACCTGCAATCTCCCTGTGTGTTAAACAGCTGACACACGGCAATCTGCTGTGCCGTGTGAAGCAGCTGACCTTGAAAACCAGGAAATAAAGGTCAGAATAGAGGCGGGACAGGCATATGGGCCCAACAGTTGATCGTTGGAGTGAACCAGTTTGCTCACAGATGAGCCTCGGAGCCAATAGAATCCCACCCTGGTCAATACCTGTTGACTAATTGCTCAAACTATGGCATACAAATTACAGAGACTTTGAATGTAAGAGGAAAAAATGTTAAACAACATGGAGGAATGGAATCGAATGGAATGGAATGGAATCGATTGGAATGGAGGGAGGGAGGGAGGGAGGGAGGAAGGAAGGAAGGAAGGAAGGAAGGAAGGAAGGAAGGAAGGAAGGAAGGAAGGAAGGAAGGAAGGAAGGAAGGAAGGAAGGAAGGAAGGAAGGAAGGAAGGAAGGAAGGAAGGACCTAACATTAGTTCCTAAATGTGAGGGAAGATGATCTAATCTTATGGAATAGAGTTTATGAATACAGGCAGAGAAGTAAAGATGTAAACTTAATTATGAAACAGAATAAGAGACAAGAAATATATCACTGTTTTCTTTTTTTAAAGCAACTTTTCTTCCCTCTTTCATGTTACCTCCCATTAATTCAATGGAAGGTAGTTAATCTACAGTTGATTCTGATTTGCTGTAGATTTACTGCCAGTTTCAGTCCATGATAGATGAAACAATGTTAGAAATGCCCCCTTCTGTGCATCAGTCACACTTGGAGCTGAGAAGACATTTTTCATCCATCTCTGCTCTCTGGCCTCAGGTAGAAACTCTCAGCTTTGACTTAGTATATTGGTTTGCATCTTACATTTGAAACACTCTTTGATTTCCTTATTTTTCAGACCATTCTGGTAAAAAATTGCTTTCTTGGGAAGGGAGAAGCAGGATTCTGCCAAGAAAGACTTTTTAGTGAAATCATTAGAGGATTCATATGGTTTGGCTATGGAAGAAGAAAAACCAGCATAAAATAGTTGCTCGTGCTTTTTACTAAGTGGCTTTGGATTCTTCTCTCCCTCTCATAAACACATTCCAAGAAGTCTTAAATGATGTTCAAAGTTCTCAGCATGAGGTTTAAGTCTTTGGAAATCAGAAATTATAGCTATAAATGTTGACTTTACAGCCAGGTAGGGTCACTGCTCTTCTACAAGCTGGTTTCTTCTATAAAACAAGTCACAGCTTTGGACTGAACAAACATTGGCTCTAAATTAAAGTGAAGGGCAAATGTACACAAGATGGTTATGATTAATATGACTTCACAGTACATTATATTTTAGAACCCTATAAAAAGTGAGGCTAGTTTTCACAGGAACAAGAATAGTAAGAGCAATACTACAACAATAATCCCTATGATGCATGTTCTGTTATTTTTTTCAACAATATTTTCATTGCCTTTAGTTCTAAAAGCCTCTACATAAGACAGAACTTATCCATATAAATTTAAAAGTCTTCTCATTGCAAAATAGCCAAATAGGATTTCTGTCACAGTTTGGTGAGTCCTTCACACCCCATCTCTCCAAACAAAGAAGCAAGAATGAAGCATTAGCAGCGGGGGGGGGGGGGATTTGGAAAGTTAGGTTAACTTAAAATGTGGGTTAAGTCTCATTTTCCTGTTTTGGGAAAGGGGTAATATATGGGAATCAGTGTAGACTCACATCTCAGAAATCAAGGTTGGCTTCCATGGCAGATGTTTTGTTATGGAATGTCTTCGTTGCCTCAATCCATACAAGCAATCACTCTTTTCTCACTTGTTTGTGCTGGCTGCAGAAGCCATGCCAGCAAATCTGTTAGTTCATGCCTAAATGTTGCATCACTTCCAGAAAATAAAGTTTGATGGGCAAGTTTCTTTCCCTTCAGTCACTCTGGACAACTAATCTCTCTTGGTATTCTAATGCTAAAATTGCCCGAAGAAAGACTTTGCAACTGGAATTCTCTTGTTTATTTCTTACAATAGTTTTGCTTTGTAATTGTTTTCCCCAAATCAATAGCTGTTTGTTAGAGTACCAAACATACAACAAACAGGAACATACGTCATTTGTATGTTATGATTCATTTCTTTATTAAGGGAAAAAGAAGTTTCATTCAGTAGATTATTTTTCATGTCCTAAGCTAGTTTATTTCCTATTGGACTTTAATGAGGGGGGGGGGGGGGGGGGCACCATTTTATTGTTTTCCAGTCTCTTGAGGTTGAATTTTACCTTTGGATAAAATTGGGGGTGAAACTCTTCTATCTCAGTGTTTTACAGACTTTGAGTGAAAACCCTTCCATCTCAGATTTTAACAGGAAAAACAATAGTGGGTCATTGATAGACAATAAAGAAAAAACATAATGTTAGGACAGGCACCTTTGCAGAAAAAGTTCTCCTCTACACTCTTTTAGACTGGTCTCATTATATGAGAATCCTGCTGGTTCTAATGGGACCGAACAATGTAATTGGAGAGAAGCCATCTCTCAAATAATCCAGGCCTATGTCATATGGGCAAAAGCAGACTTTATACTTCAAATACCACCCTCCCTCTGTGTATGTGGAGGGGTGGGTGGATGTGCGTGAGTGTAAAAAGACAGAGATGTATCCTTTGATATTTTTGATAGTCAGATAGAATTACTATCTATTCAGCCCGGCGTGTATTTATTCTGCTTTATTTATCTCTGTTATTTCCTTGGCAGTAAATTGCTCAAAGCCCTCCCCCTGGTTATTGGCAGAAGCAAAAAGGAAGATTGGAAAGCCATAGAACTTTTATCTCAAACAGCTGAAAGCTCAGCATTTGAACTCTTCTATGCTGGGGCTCGAAGGGGCCTTTTCTAAGCTCCCCACCTTTCCTAATTTATGCCTTTCAAAAGCTAGCCAAGTTTCCCTCTGCCGTCACAAAGTGGAAAAGGTGAGAAGGGAGCATTTTTATCTAACCTATGATCTACAAAGAAGCTTCTCCTCTTTTTTTTCCATTTGAAAGGGGTACTGTGTGCTTAAATATTTGGGGAGCTGGAAGAAAGGGTTCAGTTTTGTTTATTCAACTGGGGCTTTGGGACTTCGTTCACCTGAGATTTTCACTGAACTGGGAATATGTTTAGCATTGCATGAAACTGAAGATACACCTAAGCCTGGAGAAAGTATTGGTATCCATAACACAGTCAAGATATAAATATTATGTATGAAATGAACTGAAATATGGCATAGCACTGACTAACTGTTATAAAAAAAAATAAAGTTGCATTTTGTGACTAAAGCTGTGATCTTATACTAATGCCCTTGGGTACAAGATGTATTTGATCTCAGTTTTCCTTCTTGGAAAGCATGTGCAGGATAGTGATCTAAGTTGTTTCAGTTCTATGTTTCAGCCTGGCACTAAACAAGAGATTTTTTTTTTTTTAAAAGAATAAATAAATGAACAAATAAAGCAAGGAAAATAAATGATTGCAAAATTAAAGGATGGATATTATTGTATTTTATGTGGAATGAATCTGACTGTTTTGATTCATTCAGTATAATTCCACAATCAGACGAGGAAGAGGCCCAGATGAATTTGGTACATCTGATGTGTCTTGAGAAGACGACCAGAATCACACAAGGACAGCTTGGAGATAGAAAGCATACCAGAGGTTTAGCCGCACCAGAAAAACAATGTTGAAAGGCCATTCAGTCTGGAGTATAAATAACTATTCAGTCATTCTGGTGCTAGCTGAAAATTCCCTCTTACCATACTCTGTAGAATTGGATCTAGAGAATTATACTCTAGATCCATATGCACCAAAAATCAGAAGTGTGTAATGCAATAATAAGTACAATTGATAATCTGTCTCTGGTGGCGGTTCATTCAGATGCCCAATTAGCCTGGACATTCTCATGTATAGATTTTATTGTAATGGTTTATTTTCCCACTCAACCAAACTAAACAAACTGTTGCAAATAGTTAGTGTATTCAACTTAATTTTGTCTTTAAATGGCATATCTGATAAACAAAAAGTAAAGCATTAAATTATCATACTTCTGAAATGTAGACTTTTGAAAAGATTGGTGGACTCTACAAGACATTGACTGCCTATCTCTGGTCAAATTTCCTTCAGTTCTTCTAGGCTTTAGCTGGTCTTTTCAGATGCTTCCTTAGTCTTGTTTTTGGTCTCTAGAGTAAACCTTACAATGGACTTGATACCTACCATGATTAGTCCCCCTATTGAACACTGTTGTTGTTCTGGTGGTGGTAATCATTGTTTATGTGTCACAATCCTCATGAATCCTAAGTGGCTTACATATGTAAATGCATCCAGTCCATTCAATCTTTGCTTTTAAGAATTCCATTGGATAAGTTTTGTCAATGATGGGATTCAAATTTTTTTACTACCAGTTCTGTGGGTGTGGCTTGGTGGGCATGGCACCACTGTAAAATATCCAGTCAGAGGTGTTATTTGTCGGTTCTCCGAACTACTCTAAATTTCTGCTATTAGTTCTCCAGAACTGGTCAGAACCTGCTGAATACCACCTCTGTTCTTCCCTTCCTTTCCATCTTCTTTTCCACCTTTCAGTTCTTCCTTAATTATTCATCACCACCAGGGATGGGATTCAAATTTTTTAACAACCAGTTCTGTGGGCGTGGCCTAATTTGTGGATGTGGCTTGCTGGTCATGTGGCTGGGTGGGTGTGGCTTGCTGACTGGGCATGGCTTGTATGTAAATATTATAAATATTTATGTAAATATTGATTTTTTATTTAAAAAGAGCAACTTTTACCCAAAATCAGGCAAAGCAGGCAGGCAGATTGAGTTGCTCACAGATTCACTCCGAGATCAATCTTTCTGCCATCTGCTACCTACGACTGTCACATAAAATTTGCTTGTAAGCAAACTCACAAAATTAATTCACAACACCCCGTGTATGTAAGTATTGGATTTTTTTTATTTAAAAAAAGCAATTTTTATCCAAAATCAGGCACAGCAGGCAGGCAGATTGAGTTGCTCACAGAATCACAGATTCACTTACAGATCTATATTTCTGCCACCTGCTACCTGAGTCCGCACTGAAAAATAGAAGCTTCAGTCCTAAGGAAGGTTCAACGTTGCTTTTAGATTAGCTAGAAAGCAAGAAATTCAATGATTTCCTGCTTTCTAGCTAATCTAAATCTCCCATAGCAGAACAGCTGATGGTCGCGGGGGGGAGAAGAGGAAAAATAGCAACTTAGCAGGCAAGTTTGATGGTGCACATGCCAGGTAAGGAGTTAGTGGGGGGGGGCAGCCAGTGGCATGATTTGCCGGTTCTCCAAATTGCACAGAATCATAACAACCGGTTCTATAGAACCGGTCCAACCAGGTAGAATCCCAACCCTGATCACCACTGCAGTTAGCAACATACAGTGGCTAGGGTATGCCAGGTAGTTTTTTTTCCCATAAACTTTTGCATCTGTGTGATCTAAATGGCCTCTTCCAAATGTGTGATATTATCCCTATGACAGTTCCAGATCTGAATCACTCCAGGAAAGGTGGAGAATTTGCTCGGGGCAACGTTGTCAGAAATAGCTGTCAAGTCATTTGGAAGAAATGACAAAAAATCATGGTCATTTGAAAAGCTCAATCCAGTGGAGAATGCCCATCCCAGTAGAGTTTCCTTCTAGCTATTAAACTGCTAAAAATAAGGGAAGAGCAACATTGCTTCTTTCCCAGCCCTAAAATGAGGATTTGCAGCTGGACCATAGCATAATATGTTATTTTCCTCTTAAAGAGAGAAAGATACTGTTTGTATGTCTAATGTCCCAATTACATGATTCTCTCCACATTTTTGCTTTGCAGACTAATCTGCTCAGTGAGAGAATGTGTTGGCAGCTGCCCGATGCCTTTGATTCTATTAGCTCTGTGTCAAGGACATTCCGAATAATGTCAAGGGCAAAAGTTATTTTTTCCTCATGAAAGCTGAAGTCTGGTCCAATATATGTGAAGCTCACAGTTCAAAGAAATTGCTGTATGAAATAAAATAATAAAAGAAAGATCGAGCTTCAGTAGGATTATCTTACGAATGTGAAACTGAACACATGTCACCTCAGAGAAATAATCAAATTTGGGTTTTAGTCAAGTTTGGCCAAAAGAAACTCTGTTGTTTAACACAATTTAGTCATTCACAGAGGGCTAAATTTTTCCTAAGTTCGGCTTGGCAGTTTAGATTGCTATGTCCACTTTTGTGGATTTTTCTGACCTTACTCTTACTTTCACTTCCAATTTAATATTAGAGGAAGGAAAAATGAAGCAGAACTCACTGAATCTCAAAAGACTGTGTTTCCCCTACCACATACATTTAAAAGATTGTTTCATTGGAGTGAAACTTGAACACACCTACAATTTCATAATAACCTTTAAGTTTTCTCTGCACCTGGTATTCTGGACACACTACGCTCTCTCTCTCGCTCTCTCTCTCTCTCATCTTTGCTTTTCAGCTGTTACTTTGAATGGAGGCTTGAAGCTTTGATGAAGTTCCAAATACAGATGCCAGAAGGACCTCAGTTTCCTAGGAAGCATTGCCAACTTCAGCAGTCATTAATTTTACGTGCCAATTTTTCATTTGGAGAATTTTTTCTGTCTTCAAATCTAATGGGCAACTTTAGCCAAATGGTGAATGTTTTTTTTTTTTAAAGGAGAAACCAAACAGAAAAGCTCTAGCTTGCTGTTACTCAGATTATTTTAAAAATATATTAATATTTTGATATATTCTAATCAAACATTCAGAGAATTCACATGCCCTTCCATAGACAATTTAGAGAATGGGTTTAAAAACAGATCAATTTTCTCTTTTAATATAATTCAAGTTTTTTTTTTCCAAGGAAAGGAAAGAAAGAAATAACTGTAAACAAACTTGTTTGGGATCTCATCCAGGGGAAGTCTACCTATTTTGTCACTAAATAGGTGTCCCCAACTTGATGACACATAACCAATCAAATATTCTTTTGCGTCTTATGTACTAAGGAATAATAAATAATTTCTTCTATCCATTTTTTTGTCATTATTCAATATTTTCTCGCATGTCCACCAGGTATGGTAATATGTTCCTTGCTTTTGTTTGCATTTCCAACACTCAGCTGATCTGTTTGGGAACATTTTTGCTAATCTAGCAGGTGGTAGGAATAATAAATAATTTGTATGTAAAGGAAGACAGGTTTTACCACCCTTATAAAATATATTTTAAATATATGCTATAAAATATATAAATAAATATATTTGTAAATTATATTAACATAAATAATAGTTACATTGCTGTTTAAATATAAATAATATTTAATATATTATAATTTATTGAAAAGTAAAAAATAATTGGAGGAAGGAATATTAGGTAAGTTCAACATGGAATTGTTTATTAAAAAATAACAAAGGGAGGATTAAAATAAATAAATAAATAAATAAATAAATAAATAAATAAATAAAAATAATCTGAGGGAAGCAGATAGTATTTATAACATTATTATATACATTAAAAGTTATAGACCTATCATTTCAAACTATGAGGAAGAAACAGATTTTAATAATATAAATCCTTTTAAGTTAGAGAATATCCGAATAAAGTAAACCCCAAAGCCTAAAACAGCGATGGGAACCTATAGCTGCCAGATATAGCTGGAGTTATAATTAAGCAACATCTGTGGCTTTCCCTCTTGGCCTAAAGCTTGAGTTTTCTCATGGTATAATCTGGGACTCTGGGATGCGGAATCAAAGAATCCTTGTATCCCACCAGTTCTCATCATGGCTTCAATCAATCAAGGCTTTCACTTAATGATTCTTAGTAAGAGGAGAACGTAGACCATGCTGCAGTCCCTAGTAATATCCATTCTGATATAGTCTTCCCTGCTGATAGCAGAAACAATACTAGTTAGAAATAATAGAAAATATTTGTAGCTCAGGTTTTAAATTTTGGCAGTGATTTGCTCTCCAAGCTTGTGTCAATTTAGTTTCTGAACATTTCATTACCAGACAGGTAATATCATCAGCAGAATTTTCTTGTCCTATTGTCCTTAGCAATAGCAATAGCACTTAGACCTATATACTGCTTTACAATGCTTTACAGCCCCCTCTAACTGGTTTACAGAGTCAGCATATTGCCCCCAACAATCTGGGTTCTCATTTTACCCACCTTGGAAGGATGGAAGCCTGAGTCAACCTTGAGCCAATGACACCCAAACTGCCAAACTGCTGGCAGCTGGCAGTCAGCAGAAGTAGCCTACAGTACTGCATTCTAACCACTGTGCCACCATGGCTCATTAGTTTAAAAACATCTTTTGTTAACAAGACAATACTTAACAATACTGGTTAATTTTGACATATTGGGGACAGTTTGGCATAAATGCAATTGAAGTCCAGTTTTATCACAAAGTTTTCTATGTTATTCTATGCAAACAAGGATCTCTAAACAAAAAACCACCTTGTATTTAATGTAATATGTCCATCAGCTAGGAGATACATAGCGTATACCAATACAATCAAGATACAAATTTTGCTAATGTTACATTATTTTTATAATACTATATATTTCACTCTTATCTTATCTATTGTGCCACATCTGTTTGTAATGCTTTGGCTCCAGAATTTTTCTAGAGCAGATTTTAAAAACAGAAAGGAAGGGAAAAATAGTCTCCATCTCTTTCACACCAAGCCCATTCTGCCAATGCCAACTTAAATTCTACTCAGAATTATCCAATCTCAGTAACTCAATTTTATATGATACAACATTTATTTACTAATCACCTTGTACACTGGGGGGAAAAAACCAAAGTTCTGAATTTTACCCGGTTGCTTTGCCATTCCAAATCACTTTTCCAAATTGGTTGGTAGAGCTTGCTCAATTCAAAGCATAATTTAAATCTAATTTAATGAAAAGTATATAATATCAGAGATCTTCCCATCAACACTCAGCACCTGGCAGTAAATTGTGCAGAGATATAATCATGTGGTCACATGTTTCTACCCTATAGTGAAATTCATTAGGTATGTTTAAATTATAGCCATGGTTTCTAAACTTGCAACTAACCCTATCATCCCCCTGGGTTTTCTCTGTCTGTCTCTGCATAAGTGCTTGTTTGTATGTGCACAGAATTTTGATATAAATCAGATTTATTGGGGGAATTCTGATGCAATGTTTTTGCCTGATGTGTACATTGTATTTCCCAGTTCTGCTTTTTGATAATAAGGACACTGTGCTTTAGGGATATTTTTTTCCAGATGATACAACTTTGTGCTGATACACAATATATATAAGAAATATAATCTAGCATTACCTTTAATTTACTTCCATGGGTTATAGTGACTTGTGAGTTGAATTATGCATTGCCTTAGAATTAACACAGGAAAATCAAATACAATTCACGCCATTGTATCTTTCTGATATCAATAGGTTGAAACACAAAGCTTATTTTGAAAGGTTTAAATCTGAATCGGTAAGGATGTCCTTCAGTAAAAGCCATAACTGCATAAACAACATAATTCATCTGCCACATGATATTTCTTTCATTGTGTGTAAAAATACACAGCCATGTGCTTTTCATTTCACTTTCATAGACCCCCTACTAAACTTATAAACATGAAGGGATTGTAGCAAAAAAACAGGGACAACTTAATTTGTTGAGAGGGGGAGAGAGAGAGAGAGAGAGAAGAGAGAAGATAAATGACATTGGTGAAAAATTACACCTTGTCTTGTGGGATAGGCAAAAGTAAACAAATAAGTACCACTTAGAGAGGGCTGTAAAGCACTATAAAGCAGTATATAAGTCTAAGTACTATTGCTATTTGCCTTTGGACTTACATAAATACAAAGGTAAAATAAAATTACCTAAGCTATTGCAGCATCTTTTCTGTGCAACAAAAGCCACATGTTCATTTATTTAATTATTTATTATGGTGCTGTCTATAGCCACCTCTCAAAATGTTTCTTTCTCAAAGATGTAGTGAATTCTGAAGAGATGTCACAAGCCAAATTTACACTTTGTATGATTGTTGAGTTTTTAAACTGAATTAAAGTTTCTTTTAACTTTTTTTGTTGTTTCAATTTACTTGGTTGAGCACATCTCTAATGTTTTTGTTTCCAACTTGTAAAAGGACTGTGGATGTCTATGCAGATATTGATTTTTTAGAAATTGGTGGCCTACACACATTCTAATGTTTGACCATCACATTCAGCTTCTTGTTCTGGGCAGGAATCCAATTTAAATCATCCATAACAGATGGCTGTCCATCTACTGCTTGTACACATCCATTACACAGATCATTAATTTCCTTTCATAAATCAAGAATATTTTTTTAAAAAGATTGTTCTAGGATATGCAGAAAGAAGCATTTTCTAAAATATCACCAACATCTAAGTATAGTCCTTGGTTGAATTTTTTTTCCCATACAAAATGAAGGTCTGCTTCTTAACAACAACTACTTGTCTTTTCTTAGTTCTAGATAAGCTTTGCAAGATGCAATATAAACATCCTATTTTAGGAATTACACTATCTGTTTTCAATATTTGCAAACACAAGCTTGGAGAGTTTGCAAAGGATGGAACCCTCCTCACCCCATTCCTTCTATTGTGGACCTATCTTACATGTAGTCCATAGAAATCCTGGGTGATGTGTGATTCTGTCCATCTATTGCTGAAAGAATAGCTCTAGGAGAATGGAATATGACCACTGCATATTTTCTAGATCTCCTCTAGATAGTTGAGGGATCTCTTGGAACAAGTTGGAATGTACTTGGAATTGTAGAGAGGAAGGAAGTGAGGAGATGCAATGAGTGGAAAACACAATACATAACATTAGATGTAGCCCCACAGATCTAGTCACATATTGAGAGACACAAGCACAGATGGTAAGGAGAGTCAGCCAAAATCCAATACAAAATATATCAAACTCACCTAATACTATTAAAGAAAAGAAATCATGTAAAGCTGCAAATTTCCTTAATCTAGATCACAAAATCCAATGAAAATATAAGCCATCCAGTGTTTCCAAATGAATTAGAATTCTCTCCAAGTTACATTTTGAAAATCTTCATCCTATAAAGTGCAACAAGTATTTAAAAAGACAACTACAGAGTCCTCAACTTATGATCACAGTTGAGCCCAAAATTTCTGTTGCTAAGTGAGACATTTGTTAAGTAAATTTTTCCCCATTTTACAACTTTTCTTGCCACAGTTATTAAGTGAATCACTGCAATTTTAAGTTAGTAATAGGGTTGTTAAGTGATTCTTGCTTCCCCATTGACTTTGCTTGTCAGAAGGTCGCAAAAGGGGATCCCATGACCACGGGACATTACAACCATGATAAATACATGCCAGTTGCCAAGCATCCAAATTTTGATCGTGTGACCATGGGGATGTTTCAACTATTGTAAGTGTAAAAATGATAAGAAGTCACTTTTTTTCAATGTCGTTTTAACTTTGAGCAGTCACTAAATCAATTGTTGTAAGTCGAGGCACTACTTGTATCAACAAACTTAGTACAGCTGTTCATATTATGTAGTCCCAGAGAGATTCTATTGACCATTTTGCGTTTAAGCATATTTAATAGCATTTCTCTAAAAGTTTAGCTGTTATAAAATCAAAAAAGAAAAAGAAACATGATGGAGAACAGAGATTCATTTATGAACCATTTCTGGGTTCTAATAAAAGCCAACTCAGAACTTCACTGGTATATTTGTTATGCTTTTGTCCTCTTTATGTTGATTTAACCTAGCGGTTTTGCTGCAGGAATTTTTTTTTCACACTGTTCTATTTATCATTCTTAGAATTTCATTAGAAGTGATTTGGCAATAGGCTTAGCCAAAAAGCACCATGGTTTTCAATAGACCCCTAGCACTGAGGTCAGGCCATGGAAGCAAACATGAAAAGGGCATGGGAAAATATGAAATATCAAATCGTATTAGATCTTGAAGTAAGCTATAATAGAAACACAATGAGCTTACAGGACAAGTTATACATGATTTCCTCAAATGGTATTCCTGATGTTTTTTTTTTTTTAAATTGCTTGTTGTTTGAACAGCTTTTAAGTACTTTGAAAGAATTTTGCATGGCCAAAGATCTTTTCCTACCGCCAATTTGATTAGTAATGAAAAACAAAAATAGGTTGGATCAGTAGCATGTCTGAAGAGAAGTTCCTTCACAGGAAGTCTGTGTTGGAAGAAAGGGGAATGCTGGGCTTCGCTAATTTCCAGCCTTCTAGGCCCAACTAAGGAAAAGTATCTAGTCTTCCCTAGAATCAGGTCTTCCACAACACTGAGGAAGACCATACTGCAGGGAGTCAGGATGATAGCCACAACCATGTGAATAAAATCCTGTCCTTTTTTCACATACATATCCCTGACTTTTAATGGGAAACTTTTAATGGGAAACTTCCAGTTTTCTTGGCTCCTCCTCTTTTTCTATGTCATATTATAAAATTACCTCAATTATCATATTTTTTAAAAAATAAATAAACGAATGTTCATAGAAATTGTCCATTCTTGTGAATGGACTAAGAAAGGTCCATTCTTGTGAATACATATATGCATAAATACATAGATACATATACATAGATACATAGATACATACATGTATATATGTATATATGCAAAAGGGAAATGAATTGTGTGTCTGTGTGTGTGTATGTATATTATGAAGTGTATTGTGTCATTTTGATTAGTTTTTTTAAGCTATTTAAAAAATGGATAAAGTACATATTTCTTAAATCTTTAATGTCTAGCGTTCCAACTTCTTGATATAATTTTCTTGGCTGTTCTCAACCTTTTCTCAAAAGCTGTCAAATTCTGAACTTTAAGAATGTAATTTAAAATAACATTGTCACTGTTAATCCAGGCCTAACCAAATCACAGATTCACATAAGATATTATTTGAGATGAGATGCATGTCCTCAGTAAGGCATGTCAGGAGGTGGTAAATGCCTTTGAATACATATCCCGAGAACTAAATGAACCGTCAAGACAGTTCACAACTATTAGATAATAACTCTAATCTCTTTTCTAATCAAAGTGCTTACTTGGCACAAAAGGCATAGTTTTCCTTTCTTTTTTCCTAGCGCAGTTAGGAGAGAAGTCAGTTAAGAGTTATGTAGAGAAACCTCACAGTTAGCCAGTTTTCCCAAGTTGAGTAATGACTAGCTTAATGCATTGCAAGGCCCAGAACAAGAAAAATCTGAATCTATGGCATATTTCAGTACTGTTCTAAGCAGACTATTTTTGGCAACGCTTGATTCCTGAAAATGTTATATGTCAACACCGGAAAAGACACATAGCTCCATAGTATACTGTATGCTTTACCATTTGGGCCACTTCCGGATAAGGCTGGAAAAACTCTGATCTGAAGCTCTGAATTTATTAGATTTTTTTTTTTTTGTACAAACTGGTTTGCCAGGGGAGTGGGAGCTTTCCTGTGTTGATGAGATCCTGATCTATTGCTCCTTACCTTCTTTAATTTCACAAAAGCAATTGGTACCCTTGAGTAGTGCTTGATCTTGATATAGGCTGGATGAAGGAAAAAGATGAAATTCAATCTAGGCAAGACTGAGGCACTACTAAATAAAAATACACAGAACTCCCCCAGAAAGATAGTTTGATAAGTAGTCCTTCATCCCCAGCTGTTACTACTTTTGTGTTTATTTATATATTTATTTATTCATATTGAAACATGGACCCTTCCAGACTCAATCAATTTTAGCAACAGCATGCTTTGTGTATAGCTTGCAATGAGTTTTACATGGGACCAACTTTGAAATATGTCTAGAATTTGCAATTGTTGCAAAACACTGCTGCTAGGCTGTTGACGACAGCAAGATACATAAATCATAGACAATTCTACTAAATATATACATGGGTTGCCATTACCAACTGTCTAGCCAGAGCAACTAGTGCTAACTTTTAAAGCCTTAAACAGCTTAGGGCCTGATGATGTAATAGACCCATCTCTCACCATAAATATTCACAATTACTCAGAGGAGGAGACGAGGTCTCATTTGACAGAAGCTCTACTATTATGCTACCATTGGTGTGACTCCCTAAGAAATTGTATTTAGCTCCCAGTCTTTAGGAAAATGTGACCCTCTCTCTTTCATCAAGCTTTTCACTATTAATTAGCGTAGTATCAGGTTTATTCTGTATTTTTTTTTATTTTTACTGTATGAAGTTTGTTAGATTTTACACTTTTTTAAAATTTATTTGTTATAAGATGCTTTAAACAGAAAGCTGGACATAAAGGAAGGAAGAAAGGAAAGAAAGACAAGGTTGATCAAAGTTTGGCTCACTATAAAGCAATTTCCTTGTTTCTCCCACCGAGTTCTTTCTGAACCCCAGGGGACAAGAAAAGTCAAGCCACTGGTCTTCATAGATCAGCAGGCATTTGACACAGACTCAATCCATGCCCCCAAATAAGGTTGATGAAAGAAGCCCAACTTCACCAAATACAGAAGGTTAACGGACATCCATGGTTCTTTGTAGTTATCCCTGGAACTCGTTAAGACCACCCCTGGATATTTTTGTTTGCATGTCTGAAAGAAATGTGATCTCAACATGGAACAGGTTTCTCCATTTTCTTAAGACCATAAAAAGAAAAATAAATTGTCAAGAAACTTAAGATGCAAAGTGTAATAAGCTAACTAAGCGTAAGGTTACCTTGCAGGTTATGTTACTCTGTAACGGGAAGACTAAAAATCAGAAGGCTTATGTTAAACTAAATAAATAAAGGAATCTAGGGAAAGGAGGGAATTAAATGTTATCCCACCCACCATTCAAACCATCCCCCCTCCCCCGCCCAGTTTGGCAGTAAGCTGAAAAAACAGTAAATAGAAAGTGAGAGAATTAGATGTGGGCTATGAACACCTTCATTTAATATCCTATATGGCTTTTCTGGAGATTGGCCTCTGATAAGGAAAGGAGCCAGCATGAGAGGTTTAATTTTAAAAGCTGTGTGCATTTTCTTTTGGGGAAAAGAGTTATAGAAGGAAAAGAAGTGGGGATGACAACTTATGTGGGATAGCTTGATAGAATACTAGAGCAATCATGGATATTTGTGTACAACAGGAATCATGGGAATTTCTGGTAGAAAACAAATAGGACACAAAGAAATGGAAGATTTATTAAAAAGAAATGGAATGGATTGCACCATGTTACAACTGAAAGCATATTACTGACAACAAGAATCTGAGTTTGTTCCAAAGTCAGGAATGTGACTTTAGAATAATTCTACTATCATGTTACATTTTGTCTACGTTTGAATGTTTTCTATTAGATATATCAAGAATATAGTCCTATTTGTGGTATGCTAAAATTATGAGCTATTATTATTTGTCTTTGGATTTAAAAATATATATTTGGCAGTAAATGGAAATGAAAAATTAAATGTTTAACTAATAAAGAGGACCTGCGGTGAGAAGCAACTCCTACCTATTTTTCTTAAATATGTAGATTCATGTGAATTTAACAGGCATAATAGAATATTTCTTCCTAACATTTATCCTAGCTTTAACCAATTAGTCTACCAGCTCATTGATGCCTTTGCAGCCCACTTACCTTAAAAAAAAGTATACAGTGCTCCTTCATCCTACTCTAGTCACTGATCCTCCAATGGAATGAAATCATCATCTGTACCAAGCACCAAAAGAAGAAGAAATGCAATCAAGGCCAAAATTGAAAAATCCTCCAACAATTCAAAGTGCATATTATACATAAAGGCGGAAAAACCAGCAGGCCGTATATTCAGTTTGTGCAAGAAGATTGCAGATTAAAATGTTATGAGATTTCCAAATACAAGCTGATAAAAAGTCTTGAATCATAACACACCAGATTTAATTGTGGATGAAAAGAAGTATGGATAATTTGATTTGGAAATACTAGAGGGTAGCAGAATAGGAGACAAAGAATTGGTGATTTTGATCTCCAGTTCTGACCTTCTGAAAGAAAGACTCAAGATCTGAAAATTAAGATTGAAAGATTATGGCATAAACTGGCCAAGATGGCCCCATTGGTTATTGACACACTGGGTTGCATACCAAAACCAAAAAAATGACACTGGATGCCATACCAAAAATATCATAAAATAGGACTTAGAAAGTATTTCATCCATCAATTACAAAAGACCATGATGTTTAATCTGCATATATAATATGCTCATACATTATGACATCCAAGGTTTTGGGAAGATATGTATGAAGGCCAATACCAGCTAAAGAAACGAGAAACTGTGATTTCATATAGCTGTGTATATAACAATGATAATAATAAGCACCTTGAATTCAACCCTAAAATAATTGGAGCACCACTTAAACACTGATCAGCATTGACAAAAATCATCCTTAATCAACATAGCTCTTTTGGAAAAGCTTACATCCTCAGACAATATTTTTAATATTATTAAACAACAATACCTGCCTATCCAGATCCCTGGGAAGGGATCGATAGGTGGACAAAAATGCCAAATCCAGTCTAAACATCTGACTGGCTATGCAACCAACAAATAATAATTAAAGAATGATAAAAATAAAGAAGAAACGGTGCAGTTCTGAACACAGCTGTGGAATAACCCAAAGTAATACAACATGAGTGCAGCTTAGGGAAAGGAAGGAAGTGGATAAGAATAAAAAGAAACTGAAATGAAATAACTTATAATAACAGCAGAAATGGTGGAGAAAAAGGCAAGGAAAATCAAGAGCTGGTCAGCATCAGCTGAAGATGAAACACAAAGCTTTTGGTTGAAACATATAACTTGTCTACAATCACCTATTGCCAAGATGTTTTAACAGAATACTGCAAGGAGATGAAGCTGAAGATTGGATGACATATTGTAAAACCCACCTGATAATGAAAGATCCAAAAAAGGGAAAACCATCACACCCTTTGCTCTTAAAGTTGGTTGTATGGTTTAATTTTCAGATCATATTATCAGGAAATGTATGGAGCAGAACTTTGATCATTCATGGACTCAAGAAACCAGAAATTGTCATCTAGTTTCTTAATCTTCCCTTTTTAGAGAAGGTTGTTGATAAGATGGTCAGAGAATTTGAAAGAAGAAGGTTAACTGGACTCATTTCAGTCAGATTTCAGACTGGGATATAATATGCTCAAGTGTTTTGATTACCTTTGGTCAAGCACTCCTTGATCTTTCAACACCATTGAACACAGTATCCTGAACCACCTCTTGGGTTTGGGTGGGTGGTACTATATCACAATGCTTATCCTTCTTTCTATGTGGCTAGTTCCAATCAGTGCTGATGAAGGAGACCCTTACCCTCTTATTTGTAGATTGGCTCAGGACTTCATGCTTTCACCCCTTTTCTTTGACATCTATATGAAAATTGGGTGAGGCTATCTGTCAGTTTGGGATGACTCATGGTGACTAATAAGTAACTAATTAGTTACTTCAGATGGTGACTAAGACCCTAGTCATGTTACATTTGGAATATTTCATAGATCTATATATATGGGGCACTTACAATTTCTTCACTTCCCTTGTAACCAGTCCTAGATAACAATTTAGAGCTGTCCAAGTAATGCTGTCAGTGTCTTGTGCTTGTGTCTGGAAGATAGAGGGGTCCAGATGGGGCAAAACAGGCCCAGAGACTCCTGGTAATGAGGACTTCCCATGTTTAATCTTGAAGGGACTGAACCTCCCCATTAAATCAGTTGTGTAACCTTGTCTTGAACTCAAAGAAGGTGCAAGTGACACATTCAAGGTGCAAGTGACAGCTGTGGCCAAGAGGGGTTTTGCACATCTCTAGCTAGTGCAAGGGTCTTCAAACTTGACAGCTTTAAGAGTTGTGGACTTCAACTCCCATAATTCCTCCTCCAATCATGTTAGCTCAGGAATTCTGGGAGTTGAAGTCCACAAGTCTTAAACATGCCAAGTTAAAGATCCTTGATCTAGTGTGATAGTTTCATTTGTTCCTACAAGTTGTGAGGCCCTTCAGATGGTGACTAATACTCTAGTCACCTTACATTTGGACTATTGCATTACTCTCTATATGGAACACTTACAATTGGTTCACTTTTCTTGAAAGCAGGTTTCTTCTCATTAACATCAAACTCATTTGGCAGCAGAAAGATGAGAAAGTTAACTTGTAATTGTACATTCCTGGCTGGCATGAAAAAAGCTAATAGGGAATGATCTCTCTCTCTCTCTTTTAACAACTATTACTCTTTTTTTAATGGAAGGGTAGGTGAACAGAAAAAAAGGAGTGAGAACATGAGTAAGGGAAGGTATTTCTTCAAACATTTACCATATTCACTGTACTAGGAGGTTGCTCTCTTAGCCTCTTTTACTTTTAAAACAACCTAGCAATAGCAATAGCTCAGTGCAGGGGTGGGATTCAAATTTTTTAATAACCGGTTCTGTAGGCGTGGTTTAGGTGGTGAGCATGGCTTGGTGGTCATGTGACTGGGTGGACATGGCTTGGTGGTCATATTATTGGCTGGGCATGGCCAACTCAATATCATTCACATTGAGGCACGCATCTCCTCACCTGGCCTCTCATGACTGTGGGGATGCTGCAACAGTCATAAGTGTGAAAAATGGTCATAAGTCACTTTCTTCAATGCCATTGTAACTTTGAATGGTCATTTCACACAAGCAAAGTACCAGCAAAGGAGGGGGAAAAAACTCCAGAGAAACTCCAGAGACAGG
This sequence comes from Bungarus multicinctus, assembly GCA_023653725.1. Taxonomy (NCBI): domain Eukaryota; kingdom Metazoa; phylum Chordata; class Lepidosauria; order Squamata; family Elapidae; genus Bungarus; species Bungarus multicinctus. Next base: position 67,660,940 of record CM042842.1, read on the forward strand.
AAGTCTAGTCCTGCCAAGAATGTAATAAGGATTAATGGAGAGGCAGTTTCTGTAAGCAATACCAGAATGTTCCTTCCTGCCTTCCTTACAGGATTGGGCCAGTAATTTTTTCTAACAACCGGTTCTCCAAACTGCTTAGAATGTTAACAATCAGTTCTAGCAAATAGGTGCGAACTGGTAGAATCCCACCCTTGCCTCAGTGCCTAGATTACCCAAATTATTAAAAATGGTCACATGATCAATTAATATTCTATTTTAATTATTAAATTATCTTCATATCATTTTTAAACTTACTCATCAGCAAGAAAAGACAGATATAAATCAAATCAATAAATAAAACAAGCACCGTACGAGCCCCAAACTTTCCAATGTATTCTGCAAAGAAAAGAAAACTGTGTGCAAAGCCAGCCTTCACACATAGCTTTCTTTTTCTGCAAGATTATTTCCTGAACTATTTCCTGATTTATTTTTTTTTGAATTATTTCTTTGAATTAACCTGCAGACTTTCTTCCCTAAAGGAATGTTCAAAGAAATCATTCAGGAAATCATTTGACATTTGGCACCACACTATTATGTTTACTTAAGTTTAACATGTAATATAAACATTCAAAAATAATAATCAGAAGAATGAATTATTAAATGCACTTCTACAGTCACAATATGCATATATTGTGAATGTGGATAGATAGATAGATAGATAGATAGATAGATAGATAGATAGATAGATAGATAGATAGATAGATAGATAGATAGATAGATGGATAGAGACAGAGAGAGAGAGAGAGAGAGGATAGATAGGGATAAGGATAGGGATAAGGATATATGGAGGTTATTATACTAGATCTTGGACTTAAATAACTCTTTTGATTTGGTATCATTGTATGTATAAAGAAACATCTTTCAGTTGATGTCACTTTTTTCAGTTTCATGTCTTGTATTATTTTTATATTTTTATTGCACATATATACATACATTGCCAAGAGTTATTTTGAGCAATATATATTAGTTACTTATTAACAGCAGTGAATTTGCTTAAAGACCATGGCAAAAAAAACATCATAAAATCGAACATGGCTCACATAACAACCACCTCACTTGCAACAGAAATTCTGGTCCCTATTGTAAATATTTCAAGGACTACCTGTGGTTTCTATTATGATGAATAACTCTATATTTGTTACCCTTTATTTATAAATAAATAAAGGTGGGGAGATAAAAACAAACAAAATAAATAATACATATTTTTCCTGGTCTAGAAGCTTATATCGCCATTCCTTGGTGATCACCGAAACCTGTAGTAGTATAAAGGATTAAATGAATGTATGAATCATGCCAAACAATTGGCATGTATGAATCATGCCAAACAACTCAGCAGAACTGAGTTCCTGTAAACAGAAAGGTTTTGCCACATAATTAAATCATGCTTACATATTGGAGGATTGATTTAACATCTCATCATTTTCATATCCTGCAACTCTTTCGCTTCATCAGAGCTAATGGCTCTAAAAATCAGAAGGAAAACCAAGAAGGCAATTTCTTATTCTTATCTTTTCAAGGTTTGTAAGGGTATATATACAACATCCAGAACAACATGGGTCATCTGGATTTAGTTTACTTGTCAAAGCTAGTCAAAATCTGAAAAAGCTAAGCAATGAATAGAGCAAAGCTCAGCACATAATGAGAGATGTGTCTAATAAACATGGTAAAGCATGTCTTACTGAGAAATGGGAAGGGTAACTAAGAATTACAATTCTGTGGAAAAAAATTATTCCCCCTCTTTTTGGATCTCCTGAGGTTTTGCAATCTTTTGCTACTGAGCTTTTCAGGGATTGTACTAATATATATAAAATTCTGAGGAAACAAATAAATACCAAAGTGTGGGGCTTGTTAAATTTACTTCATACAACGTTCTTCAAAGTTCAAGACCAAAGATAGGGAGACTTTCAGGAAAACCTAATGAAGGGAAACAGCTTTTTTCCCATAGATTGGTAACCTTATCTGACTATTTACAGTAGCATCAGGGAAAATCCATCTCTGTTCGCAAACTTCCGGTTTGGTAAATCCCACTTGGAGATTCAGTGGTTTGTGGTGGGCGCCGATAATATGTTGAAGCTACTGTTTGTAGCTCATGAAATAATTTCCTACTTAAGATACCAATGGTGCTCTTAATTTTAGTGTTGAATAAGGCTGTCCATTGATTTAAAAGAAAGTGTTTTGGAATTGCTGTGAGTGCAGCATCCTCCTCCTGCTTATTTATACTGAAAGAAAGACACAGATGCTTTAATAAAAAGCAGAGATATGCCGCTATGGGTATTAAATTCAGGAGCTACAAATACTGCTCCCTCGTGCCTGTCAGCCACTAATCAGGTATTTTAGTATCAAATTATAAGTAGCCTAATTAATCTATAATCAAGATATAATTTAAAAGTTATAGTTTATATCCTAATGTACAGTATTAGTATCAGGTTATCATTAATATATTATTAAACTTGGTCTGGTCATGATCAAAATCTAGTTGCCATCTGATATAGACAAGTGGCTGTTGGCTGAAATTATTATTTGGCCCTAAGCAAAATTGAAACATGTAAATTACCACTTACATAATTCCTTCTCTCAACTCTTTTCTTTCAAAAAATCTATGTTTCCTAGAAGAAAGCAGTGTCAGTAGCCATCTTTATTTATTTCCAGTACAACAGAAATAACATGTAAAGAACTTGGGACTTCAAGATAAGTCTCTGGAAACTGAACAGAAAGGAATCAAATTTGGTGTGATGGGAAAGAAAGTTTGAGTTCTATAGAAAAAAACATTCCACACACACACAAAAAATCCCCACTCCCTATGCACCTTTCCACTAGTTGGTGACTTCTCCAATGGTGGGATTAAAAAAAAAAATTCTAGCGGTTCTGTGGCCGTGGCTTGGTAGGCATGGCAGGGGAAGGATACTGTAAAATCTCCATTCCCTCCCCACCTCACTAACCTGCTTTCCAGCTCCATTCTCCTATGCAGGGCAACAAAAGAAGACCCAGCTGATCCACTAGGACTTGGGAGGCAGAGAAGAGATGGGGGCCAGTCAGAGGTGATATTTTCTGGTTCTCCGAACTCCCCAAAATTTCCACTACCAGTTCTCCAGAACTGGTCAGAACCTGCTGAATACCACCTCTGCATGGCTGGCTGCAGAATTCTGGGAGTTGAAGTCCACAAATCTTAAAATTGCTGCAGTTGAACACCATTGATATTATAGAGCAAAGCAGAAACAGATTTCTGTGTATTTCCCAGTATATGGATTCAGCATAAAAATAAAACAGAAACACATAGAAACATGTATTACTTTTTACACAAAAGAAAAAGCAGACATTCCCCCAAAGGACCACTGCTGCTAAATAAGCTGGGAAGAATTCAAGAAGCCATTTACACAAGCTTCTCCTATGTTTAAGCTATTCCATATCAGATGGGCAGCCATGCAAATTGGACACATAAATAAAAATATTTATCTATAATGAGATAGTGAAGTCACCCTCTTAATACTCCATGTTATCCACACACAAAAACAATATGCCTTTAAAATTTATATGAGAAGCAAGATTAACAGCTATTTCCATGCTTATCTTCAACATATACAAATCTTAGAAACGTATCAAGTTGTTCTCCCAGTGGAAAAATTTAAAAAGAGATATGAAATTTGCACTCCTGCTGTGCAATGTACAGAAATATTGCAGAGCCCACTGTAGTCTGATACTCCCACTATACCTTAATCAGCTAATTATTTTTATGAACCCACATGGAAGAAGGAGAAAGTCTACAATTCTGCTATTTGATCTGTGAAATCATATGGTCCCTCAATGAATCTGCATGAGAGGAGGAACAACAAGGAGGGGATGGGAAGGGAGGGAGGCTAGAAAGGAAGCTAAGTAGCAGTAGCAAATGAGACTACAGTTTATCATCCAACACTCTCTGTCATCTGTAGAGAACAAACAAAAGCCTAATTAGAAACAGAAGATAAACAATCTGGCTCCTGAACTTGAGAGCAGGCACAAGCAAACGTTGAAAGTTTTCAACCTTTCAAAAACCATTCAGTGGGAATTAAAGTAATAAGTTGTTAGGTTTGTTCTGCAGAACTGTGAAAGAATCTCTGGAGTTTGTCCTGTAGCTCTGAGAACAAACAAAACAAAAATGCTGGGTACTTAATAAACTATTGTACATTCCTTTCCCATGCCAGATTTTCACTGTACCAAATGTCTTTCTACATTGTTGAACTTCCTTAATATGAAGTGGGAATAGGCTGCTTCTTTCCCTCATTCAATGATACCAGTAAATCAAGCTTTCTTTAAGGCTTCATCCTTCACTGAAAGTCTGAGAAACTTCACAGTAAATAAAAGAGCCTTCCTAGCTGCAGTGAAAAGGCGAGGCTGGATTATAAAAAGCTCTATCAGTAATAGGATGAAGATATTCCTTAATTCCTTCTTCTCTTCTGGCAATCCTATCTCATGTCAACTGAGGCAGTTGGCTGTCACCTTAATTTTGGGGTGCGTAAGTATTATGGAACTAAATTTTTCTTGCATGTTATCAGCAACAAGTAGATCTTCTCCAAGAACAAAACAGAAGATTATAGTTGCAGCAGTAATGAAATAATTATCAGAATAATAAAATTACACAGAGTGATGGCTTGCATTGCCCACTTGATTACAATGCCATTTTGACCAGAGATCACCTACTTATTAAACCTAACGTAGAAGAGGTCCAAGGAGCTGTAAATCAGGGGTGTCCAACTTTGACAACTTTAAGATGGATGGCTGGGGAATTCTAGGAGTTGAAGTCCAGAAGTCTTAACATTGCCATGATTGAATACACCTTCTGTAAATGGTCCATCAAGAGGTAGAAAAGTTCCACATTCTTTAAAAAGAGCCATAATTATTAAGTTATAGCATGCATTTTATATAAGTATATTCCCCAGGTGCAACATAACTGAATTCTAGAATTGCTCTTCACTTAGTAGAATATATATTTAAAATAGGGTGTTCAATTCTATACATTATCATTTCAAAATATACTGCAATGGAATATAAAGCCCTTCCAATTTTCTTGATGTGTTAAAAAAAAACCAGACAAAACATAGAAGTGTTCCAAAAATCCAAGATGGCAGTGATTGTTAATGGCTTCCCATTTCTTATAAGCAAAATATGTTGTAGCTTATATTATCCTTTTGTGTGTATTTTATTTTTTATTTTTACTGAAGTTGATATTTTGCAATACTGAACATCTATGTTGAGGTTTCCATCATTACAAGGAATCATAAGGTATAGTTTCAATATTCTTTTTAAACTGATTAAAATCCATAAACTTCTAGCAGCAGGACCATATAATAGAAATAGTTGCACACCCTTCCCATTTAGATTGTTTCTACCCTGAGTCAAAGAAATTGCCCTCTTGGGAGAGGAGATGATGATATATCCTCCACATTAGTCATGGTCATTTGTGGTTATCTTGTAAGGTAGTCTACAATACACTGAGGACACAGCGAATGTGTACAGAAAGGAATCACAGTTCACATAGAAGTGACTGCTCCATCATTAACCATGATGAAGCTGCCTGGATCATACACTTCCATTTCATTTTGAATTTTATAAACTCAGAGGCTTCCCAATAACATCTTGCATTACCAATTCATTGGAAAATATATTTGCATCATAATGGTAGTTGTTCTCAAGAGAGTAAGTCCAAGGCAATGAGCATTTTTCTTCAAAAGCTATGCTTATCTCTATAAAAGAATAAAAAACTAAGATTCAATAGAAGTAAATAATTAATTTGCCATTAGAGCCGCTTGTGAGATCCGTAATATATTAGTATTTGAGGAAGGGAGGGGGAGAGAAAAGGAGAGAGGGAAATCTGTGTCTGCAAAAGTACAAGATTCTCATTTCTGTTAAAAATTGTATTTATTTTTATAGCTAAAAGCAATAATCCAATATTACTGAGTGTGGTAACATTCCTATTGTCAATAAGTGCCCATATAAATTGAAGATAACAGACAACCTGTACCTATTAATTCCTTTGATTGTTTGTACTCCAATATAAAAATTCAGTGTTTGAAAGCAGGAATATATACACGAAAATCTCCAAAAATCTGAGGTATAATTTTACAGTCAGAAGAAATCATTTTAAATATGGATTTAGTTGACAGCTCTTTCTGACAGGACTTTAATGCATTTAATAAATGTATTATAAAGAATGTCATTGAATGAAGCTTTAATATTATGAAAATAAGAAGAGTCTAGAACATAGAGATGTCTCCAGGTTTAATTTCCTGATTCAAAATATCCAGTTCCAGTCATTTGCAGTTCAAAATAAAATACTTTTCTTGGAACTAGAATCTAGCAAGTTGAGCACTTTGCAAAATGTTGACCACAATTTTCATTTAAAAGCTTATATTAGGAATATATTTCATTCTAGAAAGTTGCAATTATTTTTTAGGAAATATAAAAAATGAAAAATTATTATTATTGTTGTTGTTATTGTTGTTATTATTAAGCATAATTTATTTTATAACTGGCTGATAGCTCAATAGAAAATCTTAACAATATTGGTATCATTTCTCTTAATTGAAATAATCTTAATGAAATGAAATGAAATATTTTTCTAGTCAAAATTGTCCTGCCAAACAACATCCCCTCCCCAATTCAATGTTCTTAAAATTACATTAAAAGCTTGTGTTCATATTATTTATTTAATGTCAAATTTTTCTATACTGCCCAAATCCTATGGGCTTCAGGTGACTGGGTAACAACTAGATAAAGTGTACAATACGAAAACCAAAGGAAAAAGTTAAACATATGGCAACATTCCAAGAAATAAATGAGGGCCAAGAGTATCCTTGAAGATGGTTTTGACTTACTTGTGAAATTTACTTGCCAGCCATCTCATGGCTCAGATGGCTCTATATTGAGATCTATGGACATGCCATCCATATTTCTGGGGGCAAGATATTCCTAAGAACAGGGGACATCACTGAGAAGGCTTGTTGCCTGGTCCATGTCCTTTGGGTCTTCCAAAAAAGGGAAACTCTGTAAATGTCTAGACCAGATAAGCAGATTCTTCTTCTAAGATATTTTTCCAGTCTTAATGCTATAGGGCTTTAACAATACTGTAATAACCAACATTTATTGGGGCCAGGTCTATTCCAATAACCAATGGACAAACTTGAAAATTTGTGTTATACTCTGATGTTGGGATACTCTTTCAGAAACAGAAACAGTTGGAAGGGATCTTGGAGGTCTTCTAGCTTCCACTGCCCAAGCAGGGGACACTATATCATTTCAGACAAGTGGCTGTCCAGATTCCTTGCCAGTAATCTAGCTGCCACTATCTCCACCAGCTTCCATTTCCAAAGGTGGTGCCATGTACAACATACTACCTTACTTAGTCTGGTTAAGTGGCAATGAAGACATGAGTGACCATCACTAGGATATAATGAATTAAGTTATATATTTAAAAAAACTGGGATGAATTTATGTAAAATTAAGTCATGAAAATAAACATTTAAAAATAGGATTGGGTGGGTTTTATGTATGTCTTATGATTTGTTCCCCACAAAAAAAAAATTGGGAAGGCTAGCCAAATTCTGCTCTGTTGCCAAGAGTTGGTGGCTTTTACAAAATAGTCTTGCAATCTGAACTATATCTATAAATATTATGTGTCATATGATATTGTATACTTATTGCAATTCATTGTTCAAGGTTTTGCACGTTTCCTATGCTTTCCCTCTATTTTTCTTATAATTGCATTCACTTTGTTAAGTATGTTTAGTCTCCGAAAATCTAATCTAATTAATCTAATCTATCTAAAGTGAATTCATTCGCTATTTACAGCACTTCCATGTCACCAACTCCATAAGCACTGACAGCGGTTTACAAAAAAGCTGAATGTAAAATCCATGATTCTGGATGAAATTGCTCACAGTAAATAAACTAAAGCATTTGAAATATACTGCAACTATACACATTATTTTGCCAGGGTGCGTTTGCTTGAGAAGAAGCATCATCCTGTCCCTCTGTAGGTACACACACTTGCAACAATCCCTCTTTACATTTAAAATACATTACTGATTTTCTTCTTTATTAAGTTACAAGAAAACCACTTCCACTTAGGGACAGATTCAAACATTTAACAAGACAGGACAATGTAGCAGTTGTGATATGAAGTGAACCTTTAAACTAAATGTAGCTGATGTTAATTAATCCCCTTTGGTCAGTAAAACACTACAGATGCTTGGTGTCTATGGTTATAAATATTACGTCTGAAAGACAAAGTAATGTAATGTAACTATGGTAAAAATACAAAGAAGAGTAGTTTTAAGACTTCAGAGGGGAACATTGGTTATATTTCCAGACTTCTCATATCTCACACTAGATTTCAACCCTCAGTTGACACTACCTGGATTGTTCTCAGAAGTAGTTGCGGATGGAGCAAGAATGAATAATACCACCAGATTTTGTTTCAGATTAAGATTAACCTTTGGGGGGGGACATTATTTATTTATTTACCAAACTCTTATGCTGCTCATCTCACCGAAGTGACTCTAATCTTCAAATTATCCAGACAGGTGGGATGAAAAGGGTCTATGACAATTCACCATGACCAATGGGAAAACTCACCACAGGACAAGAATTACAGTAATATTAAAACAATAGTGGAATTGAATCATTAAAGGAAGGATGCCAAAGGAAGGGCAAAATGAAATGTAAATGACAAACATTAAAATATTTTAACAATCATTTTAAATGATTAAAATTGAATAGTTCAATTGTTCTGCAGTGAGTTATCCTGTGGTGAGTTGGACGTGGTGAGTTGGCTGTGGTGATTTGGCCATGGCAAGTTGGCTGCAGCAAGTTGTCCCATTGCAGGATAAAAGATGTATTTTTTAAAGGAGGGGGGTGAATCGGAGCTCATTAAAAGTCCCTCCTGAATATTTTACTGCCTGAACTCACCTGGTTGTCACATTTCTAAAGGCTTTCATCAACCAAGAGAGGGGCAGTCTATTTCTTTGCCTGATGGCCAAAATAAGGAAAGTGCTGATTGTAAAAGGATTTCCACTTGTTTTAAGCTTATGACCATCCATAAACACAATATGCCTTATTTAATGTTTGTTGTTGATTGTGTATTTTAATGTATATTTCAACTACCAGCGTCTTATTTTGAGTATAAACTGTCATGAGTCCAGTTAATCTCAACAGCATAAAAACTCAAAGTCATAAATATGGCTTCAGCCACTAAAATGAAAACATTTGTAAGGATTTCAGATGATCATAAAAAAAAAGATTGGTCTCAGATCATTGCTGTTGCAATCAGCACAGTAATATCATAGGTTACAAACTGCAAAGGGTTGGGTTACTTCCCTGCTTTTACTACTTCTCTAGCAAATATTTTGGTGAAAGGAGGAGGAAACCTGAGTAATTCAATGCAGTGAGCATAACACAGATTGTTAATTTTAAGTATAGTGAAATCACAGCAGATTGAGAGAAGCCAAAATAAACACGTGAAATCTTGGTCTTTTGGAAAAGAATAGACCACATCTTTCATTGGGTCACCAAATGGTTCCAAGATTCCATCACAAAAGGCCATCAAAGGATCCCTTTCTTGAGGTTTACAGTGGCTGAAAGGTGAGGCCGCAGAGCACGCTACCGATACATGCTACCATTTTGTAGATTGATGGTTTGCATGTTGTACAATCACCCCCAAATTTAACAGACATGAAGAAAACGCTGATCAGGATATCAAAGGGTATCTGTGATTAATCTGGACTTGCCTGTATTATGAATAGCCCCCCAAATGCTGACAACCTAAGAGCACCTCTGCTAACATTTATAAACACATAAATAATATTTTGAAATAATATAAAGACAAATGAAGGTTCAAAGTGAGTCCTATCTGAAAGCCAGTTTTAATGATAAAAACAAAGCCTTGCACTGAGAGATAGAAACCAGACCTTCTAAGAGACTTCACAAATGTCTGGACCCTTGATGTCTAAAGGGAACATATATCCTTACTCTCTCATTAAATGTTTTTTCCCCTTTGAACATCTACTCTATTACTATTTGTAGCAATAAATTGCATTTTTTAAAAGTAGGAAAAGTAAACTTTCTCTTATTTTGAAGCTGTTTATAGCACTTCATCTCAATTTACTGCACTGCAAAGGGATCCTTGCAGTTCTTTAAGAAACAATAGGCTGATTTACTGAAATTATAGACAAAAATGCCCATTGTGCATTGCCCAGCAGGTTTCTACAAGATGTTGAACAGAACCCCAGTGGAAAAGTAAAGGGAGATGCAGAGTTGTACAACATCACATCAACAACAAATCAACTTTCTAAGAAACTTACTACTGAACCAATAGAGTTAACCAATTGAACTTCTCTTATTATTCATGCTTCTAAAGACCTGCCATGTTTACAATCAACTACTGTACAATGTATCCATATACTATCAAAACTCTTGCGTGTGCTTGTAAGCTTAAATTGCAGAAATGGTGCATCCCAGGATGACAATTTTTGTATCAACATTCTTCAAATGGGCTAATTTACAGAATGCATCCAAAATCTGGGATGCATGACTCTCATGGACAATGTTTGGCTCACTTCAGTGCTGCTGTACTGCCACCCAACCTAAGTCATTCACAGTCACTTGATCAGCATTTCCAGTGCTCCCTGCCACCTTCCTACAAGGAAACTCAATGGGGAAGCTGGCAAAAAGCCAGTAGTTTTCTCCCACTGCTTTTTTTTGCCCATTTGCGGCCATCCTATGTCTCTGTTTAGGCATGGAAATATCTCTGAAATGATGACTCAGTGGGCACAGGTGGTCTAGTTACATTCTATAATATTACCCAGTCACTTTTTGAAGGACTAAAATATATATTCTTCCTCTTGCCCCCCTTTTGAGGTGGGGGTGCTTTTTCAGACTTGTGCTTTTACGTGTAAGCAGATAAGAGTATGACATCTACATGGAAGCTATTCTGGGAAATGGCTGAAAGACTGCTTGCAATAGTTCCTTTTACAATTTTGTACTACTTTGAACATTTAGAAAAACCTCTAGTTTCCTTCTTTGGTTTATTTTGTAGAACAGAAGTGATTGAGTGTTACTGGCTCAGTCTGTGAATACCTTCCTGTAATCACATGCATGCACTTGTTTTTTTTCAGCCACGATATTTATATGACCCCAGTTTGCCATACATTATTTTGATTATTTTTTTTCTGCTCTGTATGTTCAGAGATGTTCGTTGGTGTATTATTGCTTGGATCTTTCTGACTACCAAGTCCCTCTGGTTGACCTTGACTCAATTTGCCTTTCATCAGCAATGGGTTCCTATTTTGAAATAAATGCCTGCAAGTCCAGTGGTTGCTTTTATGTGCTACGACGATCCATCAAACCTTCTGTAAAGTGATCTTTCTGCCTCAAAGTGAATTTCTGTTTCATAATACAGTTTTAATCATGGAGAACTGGGGTCTTTAGCAAATCATGGAGGAATAGAGTGTGTTCCATTCAATATTCCAGCAAGTCAGAAAAATCCATTTGGTATTATCTACAATTTTACTTGCCTATTATTTTTTTCCCAAATGGAAATGGATTTTCCTAAATGTATGTTGTGAGTGAGTGTGCTTTGTTTATTTTATTTACTCAATTTCTATAACCGCCCATCTCAAACAAATGACTCTGGCCAGCAAACAACAATAAAACTGAGTAAAACCAAGTACAAACATTTTATGACTCTGCTTCATTTCACTCCAATGAAACTGCTGTGAGGGACAGACAACTAATGGCTGCCAGCAGTCAGCAGCATCCAGAAGTGGAGGAGGTACAATGGTGTAGCGCACACAAGATGGAATTGTCTCCTTCCCATAGTAACAACAGTAGGAAGTGCCATTATCCAAAATCTTCCATTGGCAGAAGCATCAGGAAAACCTTTAATATACTTATTTTATTTCTTGTTTTAGACTGCGTTTTTTTTTCCCAAACATGTCTTTGGCCTTTTGACATTTATTTAGCAACAGGTCTTGTTGTTTTTGTTGTTAATTGTGAAGTCATGTTTGACCCATGGGCAATGTTCCTCCAGGGCTTCCTGTCCTCTACCATCCTCCGGAGTCCATTTAAGCTCACATTGACTGCTTCAGTAACTCCAGCCAGCCACTTCATTCTCTGTTGTCCCCTTTTTTCTTTGCCCTCAATCTTTTGCAACAGATCTAGTCATCTTCCAACCAACCAGTGAATTTAAAGAACCTGTATAATGTCTGCCTGGTACTTGGTAAATCTCAGATCAAGCATTCAAGGGCAGATGGCAGTGCAGAAGTAACTAGGTTGCTGGTTTTTCCTGCAACCAAAATGGCTGTGAAGGTAATGCCCATTCACTGAGTAGAGGGAGCCGCCACACAGCAACCTCAACCACTCAACAGAAGTTTGCCATATGTCAGCCACTGACCATATCATCACCAATATTATGAATGAAGCATTGTAGATCATTTGTACACCAAGATTTGTGTTGAAACTAGAAAAACGCCACATATTGGAACAGCTAGGAAAAAATTTAGGCTGCCACCACAATTGACTGAGAATGAGAAAAAGGTTTTTTTTCAAAAGAACCTCTCCAATCAATCAGAATAGAGCTCAAAGGGACTCTGGAGATCTTCTAATCTAGTCCAACCCCTGTCCAAGCAGAAAACCCAAATTACCATTTCAGATAGGTGGCTGTCCAGTCTTTTCTTAAAAACCTCCAGTGATGAAGCCCTACAACTTCTGAAGGCAAACTGTTCCACTAGTTAATTGTCCTCACTGTTAGGAAACTTCTTCTTAATTCCAGGTTGCTTCTCTCCTTGATTAGCTTCCATCCATTGTTTCTTGTCTTGCCTTCTAGTGCTTTTGGAAAATAAGTTGACCTCCTCTTCTTTGTGGCAGCCCCTCAACTGCTTGGAGGCCGTGCGGGATTGGATGGGCAGGAACAGGCTTCGGCTCAACCCATCCAAGACCGAGTGGCTGTGGTTTCCGGCGCCCCGATATAGCCAGCTGACACCTTTGCTGGCTATCGGGGGGGAAGTTTTGCCCCCCGCAGAGAGGGCTCGCAACCTGGGTGTCCTCCTGGATGTACGGCTGTCGCTTGAACATCACATCGCGGCCGTCTCCAGGGGGGCGTTTCATCAGATCCGTCGGATCTACCGGTTGCGGCCCTTCCTGGATCGGGACGCCTTGCGCACGGTCACTCAGGCCCTTGTCACCTCTTGCCTGGACTATTGTAATGCCCTCTACATGGGGCTCCCCGCGGGGAGCATCCGGAGACTCCAGCTGGTGCAAAATGCAGCCGCGCGGATGATTATGGGGGCGTCGCGTAGCGCCCATGTGACGCCACTTCTGCGCGAGCTGCATTGGTTGCCGGTGGCTCTCCGGGTTCGCTTTAAGGTTCTAGTTTTGACCTTTAGGGCGACCCATGGCATAGGACCAGGTTATCTTCAGGACCGCATTCTGCCGGTGATCTCCAACAGGCCAGTGCGTTCCCACAGAGAGGGTCTGCTCCGGGTGCCGTCGGCCGCTATGTGTCGTCTGGCGGCGCCGAGGGGTAGGGCCTTCTCTGTGGGTGCCCCCGCCCTCTGGAATACTCTGCCACCGGAGCTTCGTACTGACACGGACCTGAGGGCCTTCAGGCACGCGTTGAAGACCTGGCTCTTTGAGCTGGCCGGCCTGGGCTGAGATAATGGTTTTAATTTTGGTCTCCATGGTATTTAAATTTTAAATTGGGGTTTTAAGGTGGGGGGCTGGGACCTGTTTAGTTTTTATTTATCAGCCAAATTGGTTTAATACTTTTTTAATTTTTGTATATTTGTGGGTTTTTAGATAGGCTGTACACCGCCCTGAGTCCCCTGGGAGAAGGGCGGTATATAAATTTGATTAATAAAATAAATAAATAAATACTGGAATACTGCTATCATGTCACTCCTAGTTGTCCTTTAGAATCAACTAATGGGAATCGCCATCTTTCATTTAGCAAGTCTGTGGATGCATCCTCTTTTTAGGCAAGTCAAGTAGTTGGTGATTAATGGAAATAATCCCTGTTGGATTGATAGAATGTCCAAAATTCTGCAGTCAATTCAAATATTTCATACATTTACATCATGTTGGAGTGCACACCTTAATACAAATACTAAACGGACTTGGTTTTTGTGATTCTGTGTTACTAACAAATAACATTTTGAAGCTAAGCTCTTAACAAATTCCCTTGCTGGCTGGAGAACTTTGGGAGCTGAAGTCCACTCATTTTACAACTGACAAGGTTGGGAATCACTGGTCTACATTCATTTTGCAATACAGACTATTTCCTAGTTACCAATTTCACAACTTGGCCAGATATTGAATTTTTATGAGAGGAGAAAGCTATACATCAATTGTCACCAGAGGACAACATATACTATATGGCATAATCGTGACATCACCCGCATGCATTGCTTTAAAGAGAGCTAGTTGCCTATAAAACTGCCAACAAAATATGAACTCTGGAACAGCAGACATCACTTGGAGAGATCTTCCTCGCCTGGAAGTCTCACAACTCTGTAAACTTTTGAAAACTCAAGACCACTTTTGCTAAACAATCTCCGGATAAAAAATATGTATCCAAATGACCAACTCCTAGAGACAAGCTGCCATCATTCACAAAGTTAAGAAATATAAGACTAACATTTTATCAACCTCTTACACCCATTTCTGTATATTTGCTATAGATATATGTTCAGTCAACTGCAAGGAAAATATTTATATTTGAGATCTGGAGTCAAATTAGATTTTCTTTTGGATGCTTATGGACTATAGCTGAGTTTAATTAATACTAAATTCATCAGTGATGAACTATTATCATTGGAACAACAGCAAATAAGAAGAAAAGTTTAAATATTCCTTTCTCCGGTGTTTTCCTGATAACTCAATAGCAAGTTTGTAATTAATTTTATAAGAAAATTTCCATTTGCATCAGTGAATGGGTTTCATCTTCTCCAGAGTTTAAACTTTTTTTATTTACTTCTAAGTTTTATTAATCACCCTGGAGCTAAACATCTCTCTGTGACAGTTAACAAACCATAACTAACATTCATATAAATCAAATTAAAAACAGGGGGGGGAATGGTTTAATTGCTGCACTGGCGACAGTTTTGGCTAGCCTGCAGCTAGGAGGGAACTGTTTTAACTTCTTTCATATGATCTGTGGGGCCAATCAGTTGCTTGCATTAAATAGTCATTTTTCTTTCTGAAAACCCCAAAACAAAGATTGTTATTGCTAATCAAAATATTGCATAGCAGCAGATTTACTTACTGTTTTAAAATGTAGGTAGTCCTCGACTTACAATCACAAGTGAACCACAAATTTCTGTTGTTAAGTGAGAGATTTCTTCAGTGACTTTTGTCCCATTTTATGACCTTTCTTGCCACAGTTGTTAAGTGAATCATTCAGTGGTGGGATTCAATTTTTTTTACTACCGGTTCTGTGGGTGTGGCTTGGTGGGCGTGGCAGGGGAAGGATACTGTAAGATCTCCCATCAGAAGTGGCATTCGCCAGTTCTCTGAACTACTCAAAATTTCCACCACCGGTTTTCCAGCACTGGTCAGAACCTGCTGAATACCACCTCTGGAATCATTGCAGTTGTTATGTTAGTAACCCAGTTGTTAAATGAATTTGACTTCCCCATTGACTTTGATTGTCAGAAGTTTGCAAAAGCTGATCACATGGACCCAGGCCATTCCAAGTGTGAAAATCGGATGCCAAGCATCCAATTTTTTTCTATCACAGGGCCATAGGGATGTTATAAGTATGAATAATGGTCATAAGTCACTTTTTTCAGTTGACTTTTTCAGTGCTGTTCTATATTTGAACAGTCACTAAATGAACTGTTGTAGGTTGAGGACTACCTGTAGACTCAAAATGAGGGAGAACGACCTCCATCAGCAATGTAAGTATTGGAATTAGGTATTTCCCACGTGGACCTCTTAACCTTGATTGTACATTAGTGTTACGCGCGTGAGTATTGTTCCCAATTTGGTCTCGGCATTTTCAAGCTAGAAATCTCTAAATCAGGGGTCTCCAACCTTGGCAACTTTAAGTCTGGCAGACTTCAACTCCCAGAATTCTCCAGCCAGCAATTCTGGCTGGGGAATTTTGGGAATTGAAGTCCTCCAAGCTTAAAGTTGCCAAGATTGGAGAGCCATGCTCTAAATGCTTCTTGCCACATTTTCTCCTACCAGTTCTACGGGAGTGCACGAGCATTGCTCAAAATCAGCCTTCTGTGTCAGTGCTGGGCTGTTTTTTAGTTCAGCTGAACCATGGCAATCTGCTCTGCCATGCAAATCAGGAGAGAAAGGGGTGGGGGAGGGTGGGCAGGACCATCCAGAGGTGGTATTTGCTTGTCCTCCAAACTAGTCAAAAGTTCCGCTACTGGTATTCCAGAATTGGTAGGAATGGGCTGAATATCACCTCTGCATATTGCTTAGAACAAATTTTCTCTGATGCTTAACGTAGTCAAGTCTCATGCAAGACAAACAGACACTAGATGGAATACAAAACACCATCATTCGAATTGTTAGCTTTGCTGGATAAATTATTAATGTCACTTTTCCCTTTCTCCTTCTGCAGGTAGCTGATAGATGACAATTGATAGGAGGAACCTAATGATCCTGATTTCTCCACTCAGCTAAGAGCAGCTCTGTTGCAACCATTTCCATAAACCCTTTCCCGCTATCCCTTCAAAGCAAAGTTGGTGCAAAATCTTTCAGCAGGATCTACCTTATATCATTAACATTCATCATTCTAGCCATTGTCTATCATTGCAGAATGAAGGCCTCTTCTGCATGTTTCCAAACCAATACAGTTTTGAGCTTTCCTTTGCAAGTTGAGCCCACAATATTTGCTGATGTCACTTATCCATCTTCTTTTAGACTCTTTCATGGATGCATTTTATCTAGTGGAATTTATTCTATGACTGCCCTGATTCCCCTGCCATCAGTTCTTCTTGCTATGCAACCAGTCAATTTCCATTTCAATTCTTTTACTCTTTTAATGCTATCCTATATTTTATTTATATATCTACCTTATATACTCGCGTATAAGCCCATCTGCAGGTAAGCCAACATTTTTCATGACATTTTGAAAATTTGAGGGCCTGCTTATCCATAGATGAGCTTGATCCACAAGTATATACAGGAAATATGAGTCCTTTAAAAAATAGTACAGCAATGTATATACTCATAAATAAGTTGAACTCAATTTCTTTGATATATTTTGGCACCTAACATTATCTGTTTATCTGGTATATATAGTAAACTATCAGCTGCTATGGAACTTTGAGTTAATGTATGAAAAAAAATGAGTTGGTAACTTGTTTCTACTTTCTCATATCCTCATTTCCTTAAATTTAGTTATTGATGAAGGTGAGCTAGTGATGAATTTGGACAAAGTTTTTATCATTGCACTTCCACTTCCAAATCAACAGACCTATGGTAGTAAATGACCAAGTATCATAGACTATCATGCTAAATAATTCTATTTCTCCCCTCCTTCACTTTCCCTGGCCTTTTTACTAACCGTCTCTGTGCATTTTCCTAGCAATTAGAGAGGAAACAGGAAAAGCAACACCAAGAGCCAAAATTGTGGACCGCAGTTGATCAAGACCACAGAAGCCCACTAACATGGAATATAAAAAAAAAAAATCAAATCAAAATAGAAGGCTTGTCTTTGGGGCTGAAAATCCCATAAGGCAGAGAGATTTTGAATGAATCTATGGATACCTGCAGACAGAATTCTGATTGTAGACATCAGTCTTGTGCCAAAAAGCCTTTTGGCTAAGAGGTTTTAAATTATGATTCAAGTAAGGCTGGGAGGTTCACTGAAAGGTTATGTTTCTCCTGCCTCTTTTAAACTGAAATACTATATTTCTTCTCACAACATTAATTAGATAGCTGAAAATTAATTTCTTCTTCAAAAAAAAAGAAAGTATGTTTATTTTCTTTTACTACCTTTTAATTGATTCCTGTTAGAGTGGTAATGATAAGAAAGGAAAGCAAATATAAAATCCAATAAACAGAACAATGAGAGGGGTAAAATAGCAAAGGCAACACAAGCATAAGAAGAGCAATGGAAGCAATTTGTTTTTTTAAATCACCAGAGTTCATCTAAAACCTCTAAGCATACACATCTAACATCACTCAGATTCACCACAACCAGTTCACTAGATATTGCTCTGAGGACTTCCATGCTGTTCTGTAGCTAGCCACTCTGAAGGACTACTCAACTTGAGCACAATGAAGCAAGTCTTGTAGATGGGAAGTTAGGAGAGCAGCAAGTGGACTTGGACATAATTCATTGCTCACCCCCAGGGTAGTGAGTGCTTCTTTAGGACTAATGCTAGAACCATCCCTGATATTGAATCAGTTTGTTTACTGGTGTGGTCTAATGATATTTACCCTTGAATAGGCCACTATGGAGCAAATCTTGGAGGGCATTTGAGTTTGAGGAAGGTTCAAATCAAGCAATCCAGAAACTGCTTTGTGAAGCCAGGTGCTTTCTTCATTTTGAATAGTGAACCAGCCACATCATTTTGTTGGGCCTTTTGTGATACCTCCTCTGGGAATTCTAGTAGCTGAAAAAAGATTGTGTGGCATGTATAATCTAGTGAAGGCTCTGTCTGGCTTAATCAAGCCAAATCATACAATCTATTTGTCTCAGCAAGAACTATGAATCTCCATCATACAAAGTGCCTCATCAGGGCAAATCTAAGTCATCTTGCACAAGAATAGGAGGCCATCTTATGCCTTCCTAGTGCTTTGGGTACTTTTGGTGGTGGTGGGTATATCTCAAAGGCAGCAAGTATGGGAGTTCTATCCAGAGAGAACCCAATACATTGCAATATCTAGTGCACTTGTACTAGATACTCAGTATATCAGGACTTGTTTTATTGAGGAATGGCTTTGAAAGCTACCAGTATATAAGAAAAGTTACCAGCCAGAGGACAAAGCTCAGACCATAGAGAGAAAATGTACTTTCAAAGGATGTACTTTCAGGTATAGTTAGACACTGAGGCTTTCAGGGTTTTTTTGCATTTCCATTGCACAGTTACAAACAAATGTGGAATTTCATGCGAGGTGACTAACAGCATCTCAATGTTTTTGCAAACATTACTTTGGCTGCACACATATAAGTTGGTGAGGCATCGTGGGTGTCCTGTGTGACTATAATTCCTCACATAAAATCCAAGAAATGCTTGAATAATTTTGAAATGAGCTGGCACAACCTGTCATGTTTCATTCTCTCATCACTTTGCCCTGCCCTGTTTTATTCTTGGGCTTTTTCCTGATTTCTATTCTCGGTGAGTAACTCTAGCCTTTGAGAACTTTGGGGAAAGTAATTTTGGATCAAGAACAAGAAAATTCTCATGCTTGTGTATAGTATTGGATCCAAGGATATCAGAGATGTGTTAGGTAGGATTGTGAGTTTACCAAAAGGTTTTATTTTGGGATATCTCAACCAAGTCAGATAAAAATGCTTACACTGCAATTTTCCACTTCAGATTTGGTTCAAAGCCTAAAACTGTTTCAAGTGAAAGGAAACATATGAGAGATTTTTGATAAACAGCTGCAATATCTTAAGATATCAACCATACTAGCCAAATAGCCCCCAAAGACCACATGATGGTTTAGAATTCATTGGGGTCAAAGGAATGTTGCTGGGCTAAAGAGCCAATATTCATGTCTAAATTTATTCATCCAATCATAGGTTTTAAGCAATTGCAGTGATTTCTAAATCTTTGTCTGTAATAATTCATTTTCAAGATATCACCTGGTTGTCAGGTTTGGAGTAACTAAAGTCCCAAATCACTGCTTCACTTTAGAGTTGGCTACAGAAAAAAGATTTGGTCTCCAAAGCTGTTTTGCATAGCTTCACTGAAGTGAACATCAGATCTCTAATTGCTAAAGGAGTGAAATGGAACCCTTTCCAGTTGGCAGGCCTACTATGGATCTTGCAAAACTGCCAACTTGGGAGGGGTCTATTTCAAAGAACAGGAAGAAAAAAAATATGCTGCTTGAAGTACAGCCCTTCATCTATCTGCACCCCACCACTGAAGCCCTACAGCTGAACTAACCAGAAAAGAAAACCATCCTGCAGCTCTACTTATAAATAAGAATTCTGCTGCTGGTTTGTTTTTTTGGGGGGTGGGGGTGGGGTTGCAGATGTAAACTTCACCTTCAAAGAATATAAGGTTCTCTTTTCTTTAAAGATTGCTCAGAAGTGGGAAATTCACCCTATGTCATTTTTCTCAACTCTGTATGAGAAACTGTTCCTGCCGTTACAGAGTCAGCAACCAATCTTTCAAAAGCTTACTTACCCTGCAAGCAGATTGAGAAATTGGAGTGCCTACAATTCTTCCCAGAATGGGAAACACCAAAGGGGCTGGAAGGATTCAAATATCTCCTAATTCCTAACAGGGGACAGGTCTGCATAGTCTCCTTTGTATGCCAGTCAATGGATATCAGCTTAGCTGGAGAGAGAATCCTTTTGGGACTTGTAGACAGCTAGCTAGGAATTGTGGGAGTTCTAAAATTGCCACATCTGGAGGATGCTAAGATTCAGTAGGTAATAGACTGCATAGATAATAAATGGGTGTATTAGGTAATTTGGCTGAGAATAGATGGACCTATCACCTGACTTAGCATTGGCAGCTTTCTATAATTTCAGTCTAAAAAGCCTCAAGAATATATATCACTATCTGCAAAAACCTTAAGCTTTTCCAGGTGGGAGACATTCTACTGGAGTTAGGTTTACACATACATATTTGCATGCACATACAAGACACATACTAAGGAATGTAAGATTTAGCCTGCAAAAATGTGGCAACCATCAGATGATATGTTTCACTGCTTACTTACAAGCTATTTTAATTTTTGTGACTGATGTCTGGTAGCTCTCATATGCTTATCAACCAAAGTTTCTTCTCTCTTTTTTGCCTTGATTATCGCTAAGGAAATCAAACAACCGTGTACCAGAGGTGGTATTCAGCAGGTTCTGACCAGTTCTGGAGAACCAGTAGGTGGAAATTTGGAGTAGTTCGGAGAACTGGCAAATACCACCTCTGACTGGCCCCATCCCCATCTATTCTCTGCCTCCCAAATCCCAGCTGATCAGCTGGGTCTTCTATTGTTGCCTTGCACAGGAGAACGGAGCTGGAAAGCAGGTTAGTGGAATGGGATTTTGCAGTATCCTTCCCTTGCCACGCCCACCAAGCCACGCCCACAGAACCAGTAGTAAAAAATTTTTGAATCCCACCACTGCAGTGTACTATATATTTTTTTAAAGAATGTTAAATTTCATATTCTAAAATTTTCTTTTAATTTTGGCTTGTTGTTTGAAGCATTTAACATCCAAAATTAAATATGTTCTTGGAAAAAGAGACTCTTGGCAAGGATTATTAACCCTTATAGATTATTAATAGTGCTGAAAAGTCAGTTGTCAGTGTTCTGCTAACAAACATAAGAAGCACTGAAATCAGTTTCTTTGAGCATCAGCTGACCAAGTCTATATATGTGCTCAACAGATCATAACTCAGCTAAATGGATATAGCTTTCATGAGGGCCGGAAGAAAACAATTCTCTGACCTTACTATTCAAGTTCCTGCCAAACTTCAAAGTCTTTCTATAAATGAGAAAGGTGCCGAGCCCTTCAGATGAAAGGTCCAAACCTCCCTGGGTAGTAATCCAAAGTTTTTCACAGCATGCAATGTTCTTGTATGTGTCCCTTGTTGTAAACACACTTTCCTTGAAGCTTGTTTCTCAAGAGTCTTTGGCACTGTCTTCTCTCAAAGGTCCATTTGAAGTTCAACAGCAACGCGCCACTAGCTTCACTTAGAAGCAAATCAGTCTGAGAATCTGTGTCTTGGATAAGTTGAAGTGGGTATTGGATAGAGCAGGAATGTCAAATTCATGTTGTCATGGCGGCGTCATGTGACGTATCAGGACGTGGTCATGGCCAGCGCATGACACACCCAGCCTGCAGGCCGGGACTTTGGCAGCCCTGGGGTAGAGGATCTAACTAGTGTGTCACAGGGTGAGACCTCCAAACACAGCTATATAAACCCAGCCAATGAGCACCAAAGAGATCTAGCCTTGCTTGGACTTCAGTAACTCAGTCTGGCCAATGAATGTTTCCTCTCCCCACCCTGCCCTGCAAATGACTCATCCGAAGTTAACGCACTTATCCAACATCTAGAGCAGAGATCAAGTACAAGAAAGATATGTGAAAATGGGGGCCATTTAGTGCTCTGTCTCTGTAGTTGTTTCACTCCCTGAAACTACAAAGAGAGAGATGAAAAAAAGAGGCAGGAATGGGTGAGGGATTTCCTATGGCTCTCTGTTTCTGTTTGCCATGACAGGAACAGGGAGGGAAAGAGAGCCTTCCAGCCTCCTTAGCAACAGCTGGGAGGGCTAAGATCAAAATCACTGGCTGGCTGCCCTTGTCACCCCAAATCATGGGCCGCCAGCACATAAAAGTGAGTGAGCTGAGGAGATTATTGGGTCAGATGTGTCGTAGAAGCAGGAGCCCAGCATAATATAATTTAGTCCGTGGCTTTTTTTCTCTCAGTTGTAACATGTGAGGAATAAAATATTTCAAAAGTTTTTTTAAAAATGAATTTAATAACACAAATGTCATATGCAAGATACTATCTCACCATTGCAGTGAGGAGTTATTATTTTATGATCTCTGGGCATACTCTGATCTTCATGGGTTGCTTATGATATTCCTCTTCTTGGTGCAGGAATGGACACCCCATTGTCCATGGAGCAGATGCAGTTTCTGACCATTTTTTAAGTCTCCCACTTAAGCTGTCTGGCAGTTTTCATACTGAAAAATAAAGGTGCATTTTTTTTGGCTCAGAAACAAAAACCAGTAAGCATGTTGGAAAAGCTCACTGTCTCTTGTGTTCTTGCCTCCTCCCAGCTGGACTGTGTAATGCATTGTATGGAGTTGCCCTTGAAGAGTATCCAGAAACTTTCTAGCTCAGGGGTGTCAAACTCGCAGCTCGTGGGCCAGATGCGTCGCATACTGGCCCCACCCCTGCCCTATTTAGCAAAGGGGGGAAAGTCCCCGATATGTCACATAACACCGTCGTGACAACCTGAGTTTAACACCCTGTTCTAGATGAACACACATTACACTTTTGCTCCATGAGCTGCATTGGCTACCAGTCTGTTTCCGGATTGAATTTGAGATCTGGTTTTGATCTCTAATGTTCCACATGGCATGTAACTTGAAGGAATTCCTCTCCTCGATTACATCTGCCTTATCCCACCATATCCAGCAGAGGGAGTATGCTGCAAGTCATATCAACTAGGGAAGTTCACTTGGTGGATCCAAGGCAGTCCTAGACAATGGGCCTTTTCTGCTATGTTGCTCGCTTTATGGAATACTAGCCAACCCAGGAGTTCTTGTGTAGTATTATAGAATGTAACTAGACAACCTGTAACCCACTGGGTCAATGTTTTAGAGAATATTTCCATTCAGAGAAAGAGAGTATACGTGGGTGAACAAAAATGCAGTGGGAGTACCAGTGACTTCTGATTTCCTGCTGGCTTCCCCATTGAATTTCCTGGTGGGAAGCTAGCAATGAGCATTGGGAATCTTCCTTCCCTCTCTCTCTTTTGACATAGAATTCTCTATTTATTTTGCTTGTGGGAAGCTTGCAGTGAGGAAGCCAGGAAGAAGTTGCAAGTCCAAGACCAGCAAGGGTTGTCCTTAAGTGACTGCTGCTGGGTAGAGAGGGAACAAGGTGGCATGCAGGGTGCAATTCAGGAAGGGTGAATGGGTGTGCACAAGAGATTCTGTGCATGTTATGAAGGACATGCAGGTGGGTGGCATAGAGCAGAAAGGATGCACAGATACACCTTCCCCAACATATTATTATGAAAAAAAAATAGTTTAAAAATTCCAAGTTTTTACTGTATACCAGGGAATGACTTCACATTAGGTGACATACAGTAACTTCATTAGAAGCTAGCTAGGAAGCATAAGTGTGCATATTCTAAGTGAACCCATGTACTTTCGGCACACAATGAAAGATGTAAGCGTGGTTCTCTAGTAGTCTAACTCAGCAGCAAGAATTGCAAACACAAAGCCTCTATCAGACAACTAGTTATGATAAGGAAAAGCTAGAGTTGACACATTGGCCCACAGTAAATCGGCCTGGGGGGTTATTGGGGGTTAGACCAACACATCTGAAGGCAGCAGAATGGGTAAATTTGTTTTGGTTCTCAGTGTGATCCTATAGAAGCATTCCAGAAGATATTATGTTTTCTAAAATTTTAAGAGATTCAATATCCATCCAACTGTATATGAGACCAACATTTTTTTTCCATGGTTTGCCCTGATTTAAAAACAAACACCCAAAGTGGAGAAAGGAACAAGCTGGAGAAAGACTATAGGATTGAGAATATTACTTTAACCTGCTGTGGTCTATACATGAGCGAGATGCCAATAACTTATTTTCCTTGATGCTAATGGGAGATTTTCTCTTCTTCATAATGTCACATCCTCTTCTCCACAAGATCAGCCTCATAACTCTCTCCTAATAAGAAAATATTAGGAAATATTCTTTACAACAAATAAATGTTTAATCCTGACCAAACTGAAAGTTACATACAATGACTCCTAGATAAATACATGTAAACTATAAAAGCAAAATAAGAAAATCAACTCTTGTTTCAGCATGATGAACTTGGTCCAACCAACCAGTTGTTATTTTAATTTGCTCTTGATTTGTATGTTTGACTGGTCCCTGTGCAAAGCCTTCAACGAACCGTTTTATTTTCTTTTACCCCTGGAATAAATATGATCAGATTGGGTATACGGTAACACTTCTCGATAAATATGTCATAGCTGCGCTTGACCATATTTAAATTACCCAGAATTTGCATCCTGGGATGGAGCATGTTTCAAATCATTAAGAAAGTTTATTGCTGCTTTGCAACTTAACTGATTTACTAGACTTTGAGGGACAACCCTCATTTCTTTGGCCTTTTGCACATTCTGCCAAGGCTTTCTTTCTTGCTTTCTCAGACTTGGCAGCTCTTTCAACGTATTGCAGATCTGTTATATTACTTTTGCTACAAAGGACCCTAAAGTGAGATGAGATTTACAGCTAAGCGCACACAAGAATACATCAATACAGGAGACATTTATGGGTAAAGAAAGGAATACCGCACACAACTCACAAAGATTCTTCTTTCCACATGTATTCAGCCCTGATACAAGTGGGGTGAAAAAGCAAGCTATTGTAAACTCCTGAATAGGACTTTCGTCCTTCATTTCATGCTGAAGAAACCATACTATATCTATATCTATGTTTATATTTATACACGCACATACAAACACACACACACACATATCACATCAACTCCATCAACCAATCAAGAAATGACAACACAGCCAACCTCCCCACCAGTACTTATAGAGAGATGGCAGCTCCGATTACGCTTTGCTCACACAAGCACGAAGCCGAAAGCACCAGCTGAGGATGGCAAGTGGGACCTCATCGAAACATTGCCAAGGTACTCTCAATCTTACACGGGAAAAGACCCGAACATGCCAAGACCTGCGTGTGTGTGTGTGTGTGTGTGTATGTGTGTGTGTGTGTGTGTGTGGTATTTAAGTTTCTTCGGGTATTTTCCCAGGTCTTAATATTTGTGCTTTTATTATAGCGACGTTTCGGCAGAATCTCATCTGCCATCCTCAGGCTTGTGTATTGGGTTCTTTTTAATCTTGTGTGTCAGGCTTGGCTGACACACAAACAACTGCCAAGCCTGACACACAAGATTAAAAAGTACCCAATACACAAGCCTGAGGATGGCAGATGAGATTCTGCCGAAACGTCGCTTTTCACTCATATATATATATATATACACAGAGAGAGAGAGAGAGAGGTCCAAATCTTCAGACCTAGACTATATTCTATAGCAGGAATGGCAAAGCTGTAGAACTCCAAATGTTTCTAAATTACACTGACCAGTTATGCAGGTTCTCAATCTATCAACTGCAGAAAAAGAATGTATCAACCAGTCATACACAATAGCAGTTGGTCCACAATCTTTTTGGCACCAGGGAGTGGTGTTTCTTGGGAGACAATTTTTCCACAGACCAGGGAGGGGGAGGGAGGAGGAGTGCACAACCTAAATCCCTGACATGCACAGTTTAAAGTAAGGTTTGCGCTCCTATGAAAATCTAATTGCCTGATGATTTCAGGTGGAGCTGAGATGGTGATATTAGCACTAGGTAGTGGCTGCAAATGCAAATGAAGCTTTGCTTCACTCACCCACCACTCACCTCCAAGCTGTGAGGCCTGATTCCTAACAGACCATGCACCAATACTATCCATGGCCCAGGGGTTAGAGACCCTAGTATAGCATGCTCAATGTTGTCTACAATTCTTTCAGTCAGCCTTTCCAATTGGTCCACTGCAGCTCTGACTATACTGATTAGAAATAGTGGAATTATGGTCCCAGCGTATCCATAGGGGGAATTATCCAGTGGTGGGATTCATATAATTTAACAACCAGTTCACCCAGGGTCAGTTTGGCATAGCCCATCCCCATCGTCCAGCTCCACTGCACACGCAGGACAAAACCTCCTGCAACAGCCAACCTGACCCTAGGCAAACCAGTTGTTAAATTACCCCGTCCCACACTATCAAAGTAGATGCTGGTTACTGCACTGTGCTGCACGCAACGGAGCAGCTGGGGAGAGGGAAGGAGGAGGAGCAGGAAGAGGGAAAGGAGCCTTCTGCTTCCCTCATGCCAGCCACTACATTGCCCGTTTCTCCATTGCAGTGCAGTGCCAGGATCCACTTTGATAGCCAAGGGGGGATTTAACAACCAGTTCACCTGAACTGGTGCAAACCATCTGAATCCCACCACTAGAATTATGGTCCCAGCATATCTGCCTATCCTCAGGCTCACAAAGTAAATAAGAATCAGAGGGAAAGGCACATCGATAGTTCAAGACAAGAGCAAAGCAGAGAATCACAACCTGGGATTCACATGCAATCAGGGCCAATCATATGATTAAGCATAATGAAACAATTGTTTTGTATGGCAGATTAGGATATGCAGTGCACTGGAGTCAAGCCTTTACTCATTGCCTCCTGATTCACTGATTTGGTTCTACAGAGACAACCTTGATTGCAGATTCATCTATTTGGCATTTATTGATGAGATGGTTGTGACATCTACTTGGATGGACAACTCTCAAAAGCATTTCATTAAAAATGTCAACATAAGGTGTACTCTAGTGTGGCTGGCTAAAGAATAACTGAACACTGAGGATGAAGTTACTACCTAGAAGGGCTTCCTGTCAAGTAGTATATGAGGGTGCAGTGAATTGTCCTCCTAACTTGGAGAATAGATCTTTCTACCACTTCAAATGCTATGTTCCCTAGGCTTAGTCCGGTGTAGAGTTCCCACCAAGAAAGTTTTCCATTTTAAAGTTCTTGAAGAACAAATTGGATTCTGCAGGAGGCCAGAAGTTTGTTTTGTCTTTGAACATAGAACTATGAACATTTGTTCATAGTTGAGTTCTCTAGTAGCAGGGAGAATGAAGAATGAAGCCAGCTGTCTTTGGTTGACTTTCTCTAGGCCAGTTGAATGAGTCAGGTTGATCCTCCTTGGTCATTATGTTGAACATGAAGAAAAAGAAGAGAGTCTCCTTTTTTGTCCCATGCAGTCTTGCTGATGGATGAGACATGATAATATAATAAAATCACATGATAATATAATAAAATTTTAGGTCTGTAAAATATAAGAGAGGTCATGTCTCTTTTCGCATCTCTATGCTGTTAGTGACAATGGAAGCTGTTCTTTTCTTTTTAAGTTTTAGATGGTATCAAAGGGAAGTAACAGGGATCTGAAGAATCTCTCATCCCATTATAGAATAGTCTAATTTAAGATCATGTTTCTATTTAAGAGTTAAAGCAAAGAGCTGCACACTGTCACTCAATGCCTTGAGTTAAGGCAACAGAAGAGCCAGAATTTATCAGCTAAGCTTTCAAAAATTGCTTCAAGTTTATAATATGACATTTATTAAAGTAAAAAAGATAAGGCATTCCTTGTAGTTTTTTCTAAGAAGAAAAAGGGAAGCAAGCAAGACATAATTTTAACTTAATAGCAAGTGACCCATGGACGCTGTTTCATTTGATACTGATTTTTTTTCCAGTTTTATAAGACACAGCTTTGAAACAATGGTGGGATTCAAAAAAAATTACTACCGGTTCTGTGGGTGTGGCTTGGTGGGCGTGGCAGGGGAAGAATATTGCAAAATCCCATTCCCACCCCACCCCACTAATCTGCTTTCCAGCTCCGTTTTCCTGTGCAAAGCAACAAAAGAAGACCCAGACGATTAGATAGGACTCAGAAGGCAGAGAATAGCTGGGACTCAGAAGGCAGAGAATGGGAGAAGGGCCAGTCAAAGGTGGTATTTGCCAGTTCTCCGAACTACTCAAAATTTCCACTATCAGTTCTCCAAAACTGGTCTGAATCTGCTGAATACCATCTCTGCTTTGAAACTATTATCCAATGATTCGGCAGTTTTGGTAAGAAAAGAAAAACAATTAAATTAGCTATTCAGTGTTATTATGGTTATATACTAGTAATCTACCTCCAATTTCTCCCACAATTTAGCTCAGGATATGGAGTCAAATATTATTTGAAGTCTAAGAAATCAAGAAAGATGATGGGTTGCGTTGCAGGAGGAATATTTTTAAGTTAGGTGCTGGCATACAAGCACTGACTGAGGATAGATCAGGCAACTCAGTCCTCTGCAAAGCAATTCCCTTGTTCAGAACTTGAATTTCCATTGTAGACACCTTACATAGAGTTTGCCGATAGTTTTGAGAATCATCCTTTTATTTCTATTTTATATATAATGACAGTGATCACAAATCTCTCAATCCTTGGTGACTCAGCCAAAGCTGTCGGTGTGGATAATGAATGAGACCAGAGGAGACCATTGGTTTTAATGGTCTCCAGAGTGATTGGGTTTTTCTCCAAAGGATTAGAGTTTAGATGTATTGCGGATACTGTATAAAGTAGTGGTGAGGAACTATGCCCTTTTATGACCTATGGACTTCAAATCCCAGAATTCCTGTGCCAGTTCAGTCTTAAAGGGGACATAGTTCCCTACCTCTGGTATAAAGGGACATCTTTACATTTTTTTATATCATTTTACTGGTATATCATTGAACATTGTAAGATGTGATATGTATTATGCCTTGTATAATAGATATCTCATTTCACTTTTATTTCCTTTCTTGGTTCACTCACAGTACATAGATGTCCTGAACTCATAGTAACATCCTTCAGCATAATTAAATTAAACCATATGTTTTCTATGCAATTGGCAGTTTAACTCATTTCTTGATTTAAAGATGGTAAAAGCCAAGTCTTTCAAACTGTTATACCCTCTGCCATATGTTATCTTTGTTCATTTCCTTTCCTTGATTGCAATTCTTTACATTTAATGGTCCTATTGGGCTAATTGCTTAACATTGTGATTGTAATACTGTACTCTATTGTCCCATTAATCTCTACTGATAAATTATATTTTAATGGGTAAATTCAAATTCATTCTGCAATCTTTAATCACTTAATTGGACATTAAATCTAGAAAATCTGTGAGAATTATTTCAGAATAATCACACTGCCATATATATATTCTTTGTTTTTCACATTATTCTTCATCTGGTGTGCATGTATCTGTGTTTGTGTGTGTGTATGTGGGTATGGGTGTGTACATACGTAAATGCCACTTTTGCTAGTAAATTATACTGTACTCTTGTACTGTATTATGCCATGACTTAACTGGATTTGAATTAAACAAGTAACATTTTAGTTATTGACTTCTTATTCCCATTTTCTATAGAATCTTCACATTTTTTTTCATTTCTTATCCCCAATCCCATCACTGTTCATTACTTATTCTTCAATCATCCATGAAAAATAGGATTTCTTGCCCAATTTCTGTAATTTCTAAGTTTCCATTGGCTTTAAAAAGCTTCATATCCTATAGCTTTCTGATGAAACAATACATTTCTCCTTGCTAATAACATGTAGAGCTGAGGTTCCTTTTTATTTATTTAGACAGTGCTGATTCTTATTAAATGATCAGACAAGACAACTTTCATTTTAGGGTAATTGAGTGGAGTCGATTCAGAAAAAGTTTCATTAAGTGGGATAATTATTTGTGTTGGCGTGCTTGAAAATAATGCATGCGCTGCAGATATGTATCAGTGTTAAATTGGTCAAAGCAAGAAAGTTTACATCCTAAGTCATGGGAAAGAAATATTGGAGAAGCCAGTCATACATCTAGAAGAAATAACAGCTGCTTAAAGACACTCATAGATCATTTCTGTTGTGACCTATTATAGACCTTGGATACAATCTACTTCCCTTATTCCACAGTGTAATCACAGTGTAACATCTTTTAATAATGATAATAATGATTTTTTTTTAAACAAAAATTAAATGTTGCACATTTCTTCAATTTTTTATAAAGCTCACTTTTTTGGTGAGAGTTGCTGTATTGATTAAACAATTTTCATGATAATCCAATTTCTGGCCATGTTTACAGTCTCCTCCATCTTCTTACTTATTTTTGTACGTGTTTAGCCTATTTTTTGGTAACTTTGCAATGCGAAAGAGACAGAGGTTCTATTACCTTTCAACCCTGGAAGCTGACTGGGTGACTTTGGATCAGTGCTCAGAACCAGCCTGCCTCACTGAGAAATAGGAGTAGGAAATACTCCATACTATATGCTACTTTGAACTCCTATATGAAAAATGGGACATCAGTCTAAGAAACAAATAAATATCTACCAATAAATGAAATGAGTGTTAATAACCCCAGCAGCAGGACTGGAATTCTACAGATTCGCACCTATTCGCTAGAACCGGTTGTTAACATTCTCAGCAGTCAATCAGGCTTCCGGCCCGGGTACAGCACGGAAATAGCGTTGGTCGCGTTGGTGGATGATCTCTGGAGGGCCCGTGACAGGAGTTATTCCTCTGTCCTGGTCCGGTTAAACTTCTCAGTGGCTTTTGATACTATCGACCACAGTATCCTATTGCAGCGGCTGGAGGGGTTGGGAGTGGGAGGTACGGTGTTACGGTGGTTTACCTCCTTCCTCTCCGACCATTTGCAATTTGTGTTGGCAAGGGGGAAGAGGTCGGCCCCGAGGCCCCTGACTTGTGGGGTACCTCAGGGGTCGGTGCTCTTGCCCCTCCTGTTCAGCATTTATGTGAAGCCGCTGGGTGAGGTCATCTGTGGCTTTGGGGTAGAATTTCATCAGTACGCTGATGATACTCAGCTGTACATCTCTACCCCAGGCCACCCCGATGAAGCTGTGGAAGTGATGACCTGGTGCCTGGAGGCTGTGCGGGGTTGGATGGGGCGGAACAGACTTCAGCTCAATCCGGCCAAGACCGAGTGGCTGTGCTTTCCGGTGCCCCAATACAGCCAGCTAACTCCATCGCTGGCAGTGGGGGGGGGAAATTCTTGCCCCCATGGAGAGGCCGCGCAATCTGTGTGTCCTCCTGGATGTACGGCTGTCGTTAGAAGACCACATAGCAACCTTCGCCAGGGGGGCTTTTTGTCAGGTCTGTAGGATCTACCAGTTGCGGCCCTTTCTGGATCGAGATGCGTTTTGCATGGTCACATCCACCCTCATCATCTCCCGCCTAGACTATGCCAATGCTCTCTACATGGGGCTCCCCTTGAAGAGCACCCGGAGGCTCCAGTTGGTGCAAAATGCAGCTGCACGGGTGGTTTTGGGGCCCCTCGGAGCTCCCATGTTATACCACTTTTGCGCAAGCTGCATTGGCTCCCGGTGGTCTTCCAGGTGCGATTCAAGGTTTTAGTGACCATCTTTAAAGCCTCCATGGCTTGGGACCTGGGTACTTACAGGACCGCCTACTGCCACCATCGGTCTTCCGTCGGCCAGTGCGCTCCCATAGGCCGGGCCTCCTCGGGGTGCCGCCGGCTGGATGGCTGGTGACCCTGAGGGTGCGGGCCTTCTCTCTGGGAGCACCTTCCCTCTGGAACGAATTACCCCCGGAGATGAGGACCATCCCTGACGTTTTGACCTTCCGGTGTGCTTTGAAAACCCACTTATTTCACCAAGCCGGTCTGGCCTAATTGGTTTCAATCAGTTGATTGTTTTTATCCATCAGTTATTTATCAGCCACCTAATTTAATCTTTTTAAATTGCTTTTAAATATTGTATTGTATTTTCTATTCCATTTTATTCGGCTGTACACCGCCCCGAGTACCGTCGGGAGAGGGGACAGTATAAAAGACTAAATAAATAAATAAATAGTTCGGAGAACCGGTTGTTAGAAGAAATTACAGGCCTAATCTGTAAGGAAGGCAAGAAGGAAACATTCTGGTGTTGCTTACAGAAACTGCCTCTCCATTAACCCTTATTACATTCTTGGCAAGACTAGACTTCCTGTCACTGGAACGTCTCTTGAGTTTTTTTCCCCCTCCTTTGCTGGTGCTTTGCTTGTGTGGAGTGACCATTCAAAGTTACAATGGCACTGAAAAAAGTGACTTATGGCCATTTTTCACACTTACGACTGTTGCAGCATCCCCACAGTCATGAGAGGCCAGGCAAGGAGATCCATTCCTCGATGTGAGTGATGTTGAGTTGACCACGCCCAGCCAGTCGCAAGTCATGCCCACCAACTAAGCCATGCACACAGAACCGGTTGTTAAAAAATTTGAATCCACTCCTGCCCAGCAGCTACATCAAAAGATGTCGCAGGCGAAAATGGTATATGCAAGAGCTGCAGGCAGCTCTGCTGAGCTCCATTTTCACTGGTAGAAGGTTGCAGGAGGCTGTCTCAGCCAAAATTGGAGCTTGGGAGCCTGTTTTTGCTGGCAGAGTGCTCAGGCCATCACAGGCACCCCCAACACGAGTGATGTTGAGCTGGCCACACCCAACCTGGCCAGGCCCTGCCCAGCCCTCCAAGGTCAAACATAACTCTGAGTTGGTGCTCAATGAAATCGAGTTTGATGCCTCTGGACTATAGTATATAAAGGCTGACCTTAGCTATTGTTTTCTTTGATTGTATTGTTCTATTATTTGATTCCTTGATTCAGGAAGTTTTTGTGTTAATTTTACTGCTTTCATTTTCATGTTTGTATACAATGGTAAGCCAACTAAAGTCCTCAACTTACAACCATAATAGTGTCCAAAGTTTCTGTTGCTAAGCAAAACATTTGTTAAGTGAATTCTGCCCCATTTTATGACTTTTATTGACACAGTTGTTAAGTGAATCACAGCAGTTTTATTTGTAAGAAAGTCCCAAAAAGTGATCACATGACTCTGGGATACTGCAATCGTCATAAATATGAATCAGTTGTCATGCATCTGAATTCTGATCATGTGGCCATGGGGATGTGGCAACAGTACTACAATACAATACTACAGTATGAAAAACGGTCATAAGCCAATTTTTCTAGTGCTGGTATAACTTTAAACAGTCACTAAATGAAAAGTCAAGGAAGAGAGTGAAACAGACAGACAGACAGACAGACAGACAGACAGACAGACAGACAGAAGTGCAGTTGTAAGTTTGAAACAGATTTCTCAGAGCAAATAAGCAACACTTAGTGGGTTGCTTATAAGACAGGTTGGTCGCAGGTCCCAAATTCATCCTCTGAAGGACTTCTATATATGGTTCTTCTCAAATCTTATTTCTACAGTGACATGACATTTGTATTTCTGTCATCCAGTGCCCATATCTTCTTCTAGCCACAGTATATCATTTGGGAAAGGATTGGGATGAATTCATATTGCTTGCTACTTAATACAAATGTATATTTGAATTAAAATGCAAATGAAACATAGCCCTTCTTTGAAATTGACCCTTCTCCAATTTGTTCTGTGTCATTCTCAATTCCTATTTGAGTGAAAATAACCAGAAATGCTGTTATGTAAATTTGTGTATTAATTTATTTATTTATTATAATTCAAGAAGCAAGGAAAAGGAACAAAACTGATACAAAGAGATACTTAAAAGAGCACAGAGAATAAAGGAAATAAAATGATCCTAACTTCTGTGAGGGAACAGAGCAGAGGTGGTATTCAGCAGGTTCTGACCAGTTCTGGAGAACCAGCAGAAATTTTGAGTAGTTCGGAATACCACCTCTGACTGGCCCTGCCCCCATCTATTCTCTACCTTCTGAGTCCCAACTGATCAGCTGGGTCTTCTTTTGTTGCCCTGCACAGGAGAACGGAACTGGAAAGCAGATTAATGGGGTGGAGAGAGAATGGGGATTTTATAGAATTCTCCCCTGGAGTGGGGTGGGAATACAATACCCTTCCCCTGCCATGCCCACAAAGCCACACCACGCCCACCAAGCCACGCCCACAGAACCGATGCAGATGTTTCATCATCAGTGCTAGAAGGGAGTAGGATTTGCTCATAGTATAGTAGTATATAAAAATAAAAGCAAACCCTTCTAGCACTGATGATGTTACTTAGATTGGTAATGAAATGTCTCCAAGTAAACCACCAAGCTCAAAGAGCACCAAGGACCCCACAATTCTGCTCTGAATGACAAATATTCTTTTCTACCTTTATCTCAGGAGTGAGTAATCTTTTCCTAAAATTTCTTTTAATGACTCACCCATTCCCAGGGTAAGATAACATTCTTTTACAATTTCTCTGAACTTATCTCTACTATCCATATTTTAGGAGAGGATCGTAGCACAGTTTGGTTTACTGGGCCACAGAAGCACTTGTGACTGGCACTGTATAAATAAATTGGTCTATCTATAGGCCTCTGGAAAATCTGAAACCTTTGATTGGATAGCAAGGCTTCAGATGGCCTGTGTATACGAAGATCTATATGCCTAGCTTTGTTCTTGAAAATATCCTTGGCTAACATCACTTCCGAATGTAATGCCAAATGTTGAAACGCAACATTTAAGCCTGTCACAGGTCCTCGTTTATGTTAGCAGTTTCAAAACAAGGATTCCAGTCAGTCATGGGATTCAAAAAAATTTACTACCAGTTCTGTGAGCGTGGCTTGATGGGCGTGGCTTGATGGGCATGTCAGGGGAAGGATACTATAAAATCTCCATTCCCTCCCCATCCCATTAACCTGCCTTTCAGCTCCATTCTCCTATGCAGGGCAACAAAAGAAGACCTAGCCGATCAGCTGGGACTTGGGAGGCAGAGAATAGATGGGGGCGGGCGGGGCCAGTCAGAGGTGGTATTTGCCAGTTCTCTAAACTACTCAAAATTTCCGCTACCGGTTCTTCAGAACTGCTCAGAACCTGCTGAATACCACCTCTGATTTCAGTTCTTTCTGCCTTCAATTTCAACCTTTTTCACTTGTGGTGATAAATATACTCTCCCTAACCCTTCCCTGAACAGAATCAGTCAAGAACCTTTGGCCCAGTAAACTAAATTGTTTATATTCACTGACCCTATCTCTCAGATAATATAGCTAGCATCCTGACCTAGTAAGAATGGATTAAAAATGAGAAGGTCACGTAGATGGTTTATGAAAAACATAGGCCAAAAAAAATTATCTCATTTTGGCTAGTCTGCATGCTTCATCATTATTTTAATGAAAATTCAATCTATCAACACATTCCCAATGACACAAATGTGAGCAGATAATAGAAATATGTTCTTATCCCAGTAAGATCAGTTCCAAGAACAGCCTCCATTACTCCGGGGAATTTATATACAAATTAAATTAAAACTCTTGTGTCTGTTTGATAGTTGTAATCTTCAACTGGGCAAAACAGCACATCATAGAACAATAATTTTTGAATGAACCTACCTCAGACTAACTTACAGAATGAGTCCAAAGTCAAGAACCCTCCTATGGAAATGAAATTTTGCAAAGTTTTAGCTACGTCAGTGCCACCATGCCTTCCAACTACACTTCCCAGAAACTTGTGAAAGTTGTGTGGTGGTAGAAGGGAACATGGGATGAACATATCCTCATCCTCTTTCCTTCCTCTTTCTGTCCCCCGTCCTTAGTCAGTTGGTGGTAAGGTCTAATGGGCAAGCTTTGAAACTGAAACTTGAAATCTCTTAATGATAATGGCTAGTGAGGGAAGAATAATGGAGCATCTTGGATGTCAGTTGCCGAGGTAGGACTGACTGGGGAATGCTGACTGTTGTAGAGCAGCAGAATGACTGAGGCAGACAACCAGAGCAAACTTCAGCTTTATCTTTATTGAAATAATAAAGGATTGCCGCGGCTGCAGCGCTAACACGGCAGCCAGCTGGAACGGCAACAGCTGATGCAGTTTGACATCTCCTTTTATAGCCGGCTGTCAAACAGCTTCAGCCAATAGGAGCAGTCCGTGTTTCCGCTTGAAACACAGACCTGAGTGGAAACTGCAGTCCAGTTCACAATACTGACAGTCAATGGTTAAGCTCTCTTTCTCCTTGGAGGGACACAACAAATTAGGTAACAGTAACTGCAGTCCACAGCTCATGGGTTATACCATTCTGTATGGTGCTTCTGAGTAGTCAAAAACTTTTCCTATCATTGCTGATAGTATTTTTGCTGCCTTTTTAAAAAATGTGTTACTCCCTTTTATTGAATTCTTCTTCCACCCTGCTTTAGTTGTTTGAACTAGTTTAAACTAGTTTCGTTTACTGGCTTTGTTGTTGTCAGAGTCTGCTTTAAAATTATAAAAAATTAATCTTAAAAAAGAAAGAAAAATAAAAACGATGTTACTATTTCAAAATGTATTTATATTTCTTTCATTATACTTTTAGCATTGGATGGAAGCAATTGGCCTTGAAAAGCAGGCTATAAATAGCTAAATAAAAGCTCCCACTAGTGTGAAGCCAGACATGACATGCAAGTTGTGTTGTTCTGATCCCTTTCACAGACCACAAAGAGTTAACTGGCCCAAATGAACATCAATCTCCCAAAATAGAGGAATAAGACACATCTGCTTTTTATTTTTTGAGTCAGAAAATTTCTACACATTGTAGATTAAATGTCTGCATTCTTTCTGAACAGAAAGAGACTTCCATGGGCTGGTTCAAACAGTGCCTCCCTCTCCTTCCCACTTTTCCTGAGGAGCAGTCCTAACCTACTTCAAGTACACATTTACCTGGGGAAATGCAATGTATGAATTGGCAGATAAAGTCAGCTTCAAAACTCTTGCTTGTGAGACCAATTTTGCAGCTCCTGCAGTCACAAAAATCGAGTCTATTATAGCAGCGAGTTCTGGATTTACACATTATATTTCTCCAGACAAAGATTAGCTGAAAAAAAGCTTTCCCAGGTCCCATGTTCAAAAAACGCGAGCTACTGTATCTTCAGTAGTTCTCCAATGTGGGGCCCTGCATATATGTTGATCTTAGACTCCCTTCATTTTGATTTAATACAATGTGAGATTTCTGGGAGATTAAAAACCAAAGAAATTTGGAGGACCCTAGATTGGGGAACACTGATTTAGGCAATCACCTCATAAATATAACATTTTTATGAATTCTTCTCAATCCATTCCCTACCACCTGAACTGCCTGCCAACCCTGTGCTTCATTTAGTAACTATTCAAAGTGTTCTGACCCAAAACCTTTTCCAATAAAACAAACACGAACCAAAGGGAACAGAAACCTTTTAATGATTCTTACGAATCCCCGGTTAAAAGACTGCTGCAAACTAATTAACTTTGAAAGGACAAGCCTCACCAAAACTGTGTGAGGCTGCCAAGAATAACAGATAAGGTTACCTAGAAATATTTTACAACACAAGAGTCTTCAAATACTAACTAAGATACTGCAATGTCCATGAGGCTCGAGTTTCAAAACTTCTTTGCTTCCTGCAAAGAACATCCGATTCACAGTTGACTTTTATCTTCTTGAAGGAGGGGCCATTACCTTGCAGCCTTACTCCTGAGTTGCCCATGCTGCTGCAGCTGCTCTTTCCTACAAGCAATCCTGTGCGCATGCATACTTGGCATAGGCTCCTCGGGAACCTCCTCAATGCTGCTGCTGGCCCCCACAATCTCTCAAGGCAGCAGTCTACTCCCTAATAGTCCTGGCTCCTCATCTGAGTCCTTGCTCTCCTCAGCCATTCATCCCTGCTGCCGGCTAACCACAATACAAAGTTACAAGAGTACTGAAAAAGTGACATGACTATGTTTCACACTTACGACCATTGCCTCATCTCCATGGGCACGTGATCAAAATTAAGATGCTTGGCAACCAACTCCTATTTATGACGGTTGCAGTGTCGCAGGAAGTCATGAAATAACCTTTTGCAACCTTCTGACAAGCAAAGTCAATGGGGAAGCCAGATTCACTTAACAACCGTGTGACTAACAACTACTGGTGATTCACTTAACAACTGTTAGCAAAGAAAGGTTGTAAAATGGGACAAAATTCATTTTGCAATTGTCTCGCTTAGCAACAGAAGTTTTGGGCTCAGTTGGGGTCGTAAGTCAATACATGTGCATTGTATGAGACAGTCTGTCTTCAGGGCTTTTCTTGTGCCCCACCCAGTTTCAAAAGAAGAAAGAAAGGATGAAAGTAGGACCTCCCTGCATTGGTTTTTCAAAAGCTTCTGAAAATCACCTGATGCAATGTTTATTTTTCATTCTTAAGGTATTTTGTGGGTTTTGTTTAATCCTGTTTACGATTCCTATTTATCATTGTCAGGTTACTTTTATTGTGGATGTTTTAATTGTATATTTATTGTAAGTAAGCTGCCGAGGGTCTTTTGGGTTACAGTGGGATAGAAATATGTTTAAATAGTGTAAATACATAAATAAATATTCTATCAGCTTCAAGTGGAGAAGCTCAGTCTCACTCAGGCTAGGGGTGGAAGATTCCCCAAAACAGGATCCCAGAGAGCTAACAGCTACTGTTACTTGACCTAGCTTGGGATACATACATGCTTCTTTTCCCATCCAGATTCTCACAACCTTAAGATATTGAGACAGAACTAAGAGAGCATCACTCAGTTGCCCCAAAACCAGTGGTGGGATTCAAAAATGTTTACTACCGGTTCTGTCGATGTGGCTTGGTGGGTGTGGCTTGGTGCAGTGGTCGCCAACTGGTGGGCCGTGGCCCACTGATGGGCCATGAAAAAATGTTGGTGGGCCGCAGAGAAATCTCACCCCCTGGACACCCCCCCCCAAAGCAATTAATCCAGGCTGCACGGAAACACAAGGCTGTGCTGCCCACATGGCCCACAGGAACCCTCCCTGCCCACTCACTCCTTACCCGGCAAACTTGCCTGCTAACTTGCTATTTTTCCTTTTTCCGACCATCATCTGTTCATCTATTCTGCTGTGCTGGGAGATTTAAATTAGCTAGGAAGCAGGAAATGGTTGGATTTCTTGCTTTCTAGCTAGTCTTTAGATCTTCAGCTCTGCTTTTAAGCACAGCCGAACCTCCCTTAGGACTGAAAGTTCTATTATTCAGTGCAGACTCATGGCAAGCAAATTTTATGTGACAGACTGAACTAGCCAATGGCAGATAGATAGATCACTGAATGATTCTGTGAGCAACTCAATCTGCCTGCCTGCTTTGCCTGATTTTGGGTAAAAGTTGCTCTTTTTTTATAAAAAATTCAATATTTATATAAATATTTATATTTACATATAAGTCATGTCCAGCCAGTCACATGACCACCAAGCCACACCCACAAATTAGGCCACGCCTACAGAACTGGTTAGTGGTCCCTGGGATTTAAAATTATGAGTTCGGTGGTCCCTGAGGTCCAAAAGGATGGCGATCCCTGGCTTGGTGGATGTGGCAGGGGAAGGATAAAATCTCTGTTCCCACCCACTCCATGGGAAGGGTACTGCAAAATCCCCATTCCCCCTCCACCCCACTAACCTGCTTTCCAGTTCCGTTCTTCTGTTCAGGGCAACAAAAGAAGACCCAGCCGATCAGCTGGGACTCGGGAGACAGATAATAGATGTGGGCGGAGCCAGTCAAAGGTGGTATTGGCCGGTTCTCCGAACTACTCAAAATTTCCACTACCAGTTCTCCAGAACTGGTCAGAACCTGGTGAATGCCATCTCTGGTTCATGTCCCATGAGATCGCTTAATAACTGCAATAAGGAATGCTGGGAAGAGATCATGTGACATGTGACTTACTTAAGAACCACTTCACTCAGCGACCAAGATTCCAATCTCCATTGTGGTCAAGCAAGGATTTTTTGCATTCCCAAATATCTCTAAAATAGGGGTAATTCAGGCAGTCCTTGACTTACAACCATCTTTGAATCTCAAAACTCTGAGTGAGTTTTGCCCCATTTTATGACATTTCTTGCCACAGTTGTTAAGTGAATCACTGCAATTGATAAGTTAGCAACTTGGTTGTTAAGTGAATCTGGCTTCCCCATTGACTTTGCTTGTCAGAAGGTCGCAAAAGTTGATCACATGACCCCAGTTGGATACTGCAACTGTCATAAATTCGAGTCAGTTGCCAAGCATCCAAATTTTGATCACATGACCATGGGGATGCAGCAACGGTCGAAAATGTGAAAAATCATCCTAATTCACTTTTTCGATGCCGTTGTAACTTATCATTTATTTATT
Organism: Bungarus multicinctus; assembly: GCA_023653725.1. Taxonomy (NCBI): domain Eukaryota; kingdom Metazoa; phylum Chordata; class Lepidosauria; order Squamata; family Elapidae; genus Bungarus; species Bungarus multicinctus. The sequence continues at coordinate 67,701,578 of CM042842.1, forward strand.
TATTTATTTTTATTAATTTAATTTATATACCACCCTCTCTCCCATTAGGACTCGGGGTGGTGCACAGCCAGATTAAAAACCATACAGAGAGATTTTAAAATAAAAATAGATTAAATAAGAGGCTGATAAATAAAATAATAAAAACAAGGGAATATTAAAAATACCAAATTTAAAACCCCACAATACTGCTAGGCCAGACCAGCTCATTGGAAGAGATGGATCTTCAAGGCACGCCTGAAGGTCCGCAGGTCAGGGATAGTCCGCATCTCCGGGGTCAACTCATTCCAAAGGGAGGGTGATCCCACAGAGAAGGCCCTTACCCTCGGGGTCGCCAGCTGGCATCGTCCAGCTGACAGCACCCCAAGGAGGCCCACTCTGTGAGAGCGCACAGGCCAACGGGAGGCCAATAGTGATAGAAGGCGGTCTCATAAGTAACTTAGAATGGTCACTAAATGAACTCTTGTATTTCGAGGGCTACTTGTAATCGCTTTGACTCACATGGAAGAGTTTCAATCTGGCAAAGTTTGATGCCCCAATTCTGAAGATAATGGAAGTAAATCTTAGCAACCCTCCACCCCCTTCTCAAAAAGCGCTCTGCATCTGCTGCTATGCAGAGAGTGAGAGAAACATGCATGCTATCCTAAACTACTTGGTGCTTCTAGCTAATTCCTCCTCTGATCAACAGATGGCTTGGATTGGACCCAGGCAGAAATTGTGATTGTTCTATTTACGGACAACTCCACCACAATCTCTACAATAGTCTTGAAATTCTGTGTTTTTGGATTGCAGTTAGAAAATTGAGGGTCTGGCAGGAACAACCTTTCACACTTACATGGGCCAACATGCTTCAGAAAGAAAGAATGAATTGGTCTCCTCCACTCTTAACTGTTTTATGACATCTATGAATGTTTTTACTGCCTTTTAGTTCCATGGCTGTTCAATTATCAAATTAGTAGGCTGGTGATGTAATAAAAAAATATTCTAAAATGGGCCTATATATTATTATGCACACACATACATGTATCACAAGACAATATTATACTGTATTTCAGTTTTTAGTTTTCCTCAGGGGATAGGCCATGTGTGACATTCCAGAGTGGCTGATGGGGTCACGGTCTGCAGCAGCGGCGAAGGACATTTATGCATCACACCTAAAAGATCCAGACGCTGCCCTTCGGTTGACATGGAAGAGATTCGACGAAGAGTATAGTGCTCCCACAGAGGTGGAATCCTCGCTATTGGATCACCTCAGCAGCTCAGGGACTTCTCTAATATACTCATACAGCTGAGAGCAGCACAACAGGATCCCGACTTGCCATGGACTCGCTCGTCTCAACCAATTCGAAATGCAAAGCAAAATCATTCGAAAGCTACCACAGGTGCTAATCGAACAATGGATCCAGTTGTCTGAGGCCTTCAGAGCCAATGGTCGAAACAAAGTACCTCCCTTTTACCCTCTCAAAGAATTTCTGGCCCACCAGGCAACGTTGTGCAATGACCCCGCAGACCCGCAGACTCAGAAGGTAATGAAGCTGATGAGCTGATGGTGAGAGACAGAATAGGAGCTGCAGTCCAACAACATCTGTAAGACCACACCCTTGCCCAACCCTGCCTTAAATCATGAGTTCTGGGCACCTGAAAGGTAGAAGAAGTAAATGTAAAGAAACCAAACAATCTGTCACTGCTAAATGGCATTGTGTCCTTAGAAAGCAAATATTTCACAGTGCTGCTTCCTTGTCAAATTTGTACTGGCAACATATTAATATTGTCCCACATTGTCAAAGGAAACTATGATAGCTTTCCCCGACCTATACCTTCCAGATGTGCTGTATTTCCAGACCCATAAACTCCAATCATCATGGCCAAATAGTGATTAGTGGTTATGAGAGTTAAAATTCAACGCATTTCGAAAGTATCCATTTGGGAAAGGAGAACTATGACATTTGCCACCTGGACTTTTGTTAAAATGAACCAGACTTTCAAAGAGTGCAGTAAAAGTATATTTCTCATTCATCTCAATAGGATTCTGCAAAAGCTTTCAGAAGACTGTGGCCCTAAATTATAAAATGCAGGCTATGCAGTGTTCTTTTCACACTTCAAATAGAACTTGGGAATGGAACTTCAGATTGAACTTGAGATCAGAACTTCCACATATAAAATGTGTATCCTAACACTGAGCCACAGCCCATCTGGGGGAATGGTTTTTTGGAGAGTCCCAGAAGATTTTCTTAAGAAATAACAGATCTGTTTTCCTCAGGATATTTTAGGTACTAAAGCCTCTTCTTGCATGCCCCAAATCCATGGTATAGTTCAGAGTTCCCCAATTTTTCCATCTTTGCAGACCAGCTCCATTTGTATGAGGGGCGGGTATACTCACCTGCCACTTGCACAAATACAGCGAACACTTGCCTGCTCTTGTGCAAATGGGGATGCGGGTACATCAGCACTTCTACGGCCCAGTTCCAAATGGCTCAAAGATGGTAGTGGGTTATGGCCCAGGCATTGGGGACCCCTGGTATAGATATATACTTAAAGCACATCCACAGATCAGAGGTGGTATTCAGCAGGTTCTGACCAGTTCTGGAGAACCGGTAGCGGAAATTTTGAGTAGTTTGGAGAACCAGCAAATCTCTGACTGGAGATTTTACAGTATCCTTCCCCTGCCATGTCCACTTGATCTTATGTTCTTATTCTATTAAATGGAACAATGATCTTATGTTCTTATTCTATTAAATGGAAACTTCTGTCCAATTAAATGACTTCTCTTAATGGAGGCACAACTGGATTCAGCTGTATCAGTTTAATCATTCTGTAATGCCTGAATAATTTTGAATTGAATAATGCAGTCCTGAACTGCACTACAAAAATAAATTTGGCAGACTGTTTGCATTGTTAATCATAATGCAAATATTCTAGATTTTTCTTTAAGCTATCAGATATAGTTTATAGTTTAAATACAGACTAGATTGAGAGTAGAATATTGAGGTAATTTCATAGCTGAGTTATGCCCAGAACATCTGGATGGACAGAAGGCTGAAGCCTCAAGCTAAACTATTAGAACAATCTTTGATGGTTGTTTTTTCCATGCAGTACAATTCTTGGGAAATATTGATGCCTTCTCTTTCTGATACCACACTAGTAAGCTGCTTGCAAATCAAATTACTAATAGAATAAAATAGTCTCTTGAGTCAAATGTGACTTCTAATGACTTTATGAATGTGGTTGAATAGCTTTCTTGACCTCAGTACCAAATTGGTTCATCATTATCTTTTTCTGGTATTTTTTTTTAGTAACAATAGAAAATATGTGTAGTGTAAAGTTGAAAATCAAGCTGCGTGAAAACTAGATCTCACTATTTTTATAATCTTCCCAGTATAACTTATGGTTGTGAGATTTCCTGATTCTGCTTAGTTTCTCCAAATCAGCAAATATTGACTAGGTCCTGCTACCTAGCTTGGTAACTAGAGCAATTAATTAAATGTATTAATCTAATTACTGATATCAATATTAACAAAAATAATAAAATAATTGATAATTAATTAATAGTAAATAATAAAATATTTTTAAAATAATAAAACTATTAATAAAAATGAAACAAATGTGTTTTGAGCTCCTGTCACTTTCCTCAACTTTTGTCCACCTAACTGTTTGAAAGTATGCTCTATGCAACTAGATAGATAGGTTCCACAGAGCTTGTGCTCTGTGCAGGCAGTCAGATTCCTGATTGCTCTAAACCTTCCTGTCTGCGGTGCCCATTTTTGAGGCAGTTTCAGGAAGGGAGGGGGCTTGGGTGCTGCATCAGGAAGAGTTACTCATCTTTCTCTCTGATGCATAGCTAACTTGTCCTCCTGTGGCACATATTAGGAAGCACACAGACATATTTATAACAGGATTGGTACCTTGGCAAGCCTAACTACTACTCTGCAAAAGCATTGTGGTCTCCTGGCTATGGTAACAATAGATTGTTGTTCTTGTTGTTGTTAGAAAAGTGATCATTTGAACAGTTACAGATAACAATTTCAGATTATTGTAACAAGGCACAAATATTTATATTTTTTAATTCAATAAAAAGTACCAGATTCCTGTAGGGTAACATACAGAGGGAAGTATACTGTACATTTCTTACCAGGCAGACATCAAGCTTCTTCTGAACAATGGCTGTGCGGTTGTTAAAGTGCAGTACTGAGGACAAATCTCTGCCCACAGTCCACAGTATGATTTGAATGGGGCTGAGCTTGACTCAACTTTCCATCTGTCCAAGGTCAATAAAATGAGGACCCAGATTATTGACAGCAATATGCAAATAATATTTCTACATTGTAAGTCACCAAGGGAGTTCTTTAAAGTGCTAAGAGTCAGTATATAAGTCTAAATGCTACTGCTATTGCAATGTGTATTCCCTAGTGCAGGGAGGACTAAATAAATATATAGTCTATAGGTATATGTGAAGAGGCCATGCTGTGCCTCAAATAGGTTTTTCAGTGTCGTGGCGATAACACATTTCACCTCACCAAGGGATGAAAGTGAGATTATTATCCTCCCCAAAGTTGTTCACATTGGCTCAAAATCTCATCTGGCAGTCTCAACCATTGGAAGAAGCTTTGGCAAATGCTTTTGGCAACAGGCGTTTTCAGATGAGACAAGGTAGCCATTTTGTTTTGAAAAGTGACGGGTCTACACTGCATTCAAAAGAAGTACTTTGCATGATTTTTTTTACTGAAGTAAAGCGCCCTTCCAATGTTTTGTATGACTCAAAAAAAATTGTATTCTTGTCCTGAAAAAAAAGTACTGGCATTTTAGGCTCACCTTCCCTACTGTTTTCCATAGCAAACTAATCTTGTTGACTGGCACTGAATAATACTTAGCATTTGTATCAGGGATTAACCAATTGACCAAGGTGGTTCTAAACTTCTCCTGGAGATCCTTCAACACTTCCTCTAACTGAATCATCAAATTCTGATTTTTTTTCCCTCCCCCATTTTTGAGACAAGGACAAATGAGACTTTATAAAGAAGTTAAAAACCAAATGGAAAAACAGGGCACAAATGAGAATTCTGAGGACAATGCAAAGTCACTCATTTTGCATCCTTATCCAGCCCAATGTGGAAGGAAACTCCATCCTTAATGAAAATGCTATATACTAAAGGTTTTCAAGTAACTTTGGATTCTTTTTCAACAATTTAGAAAGGTGTTGTATTTATCTAAAAAAAAAAGATTAGTGTTACTTTCCCCAGGTTTATAATAAAAATAAGATCATTTTCTTAAAACACAATGAAAGAAGCAGAATAATGTTTTCTGTTTAATCATTCTATGGTAGGAGATAGAAGTTCATCTTAAATTCAGTGTCATCTTTCTTTGGGGTAAATATAGTTTGATACTATTATCCCCTATGCATGGCTGAGGCCAGGCTGCATGGAGCTGGTTTCATTGACTGCACTCTTTCACAGCCAGGGAATCCTATGGATATATTTATTACAAGGAAGTTCAGTCCATTCCAGGGATTCACAGTCTCTAGCAAATGGCTTGGGGACTGCAGGCTCAGGGGATATATCATGCCAGGACTAACTTCAGTTCAAGTGACAACCTTTCAAAAAGGATAAAGTAGAAGTCAAATGACCTGTCAAGAAGATCGATCATCAGGCTACCGAGCAGAGCACTGAAGGGAAAAGAAAACATATACAGTTTCACAAGCATCTGCAAAACCTTCTTTGGGGCATTTTAAACAGCTCAAAGTTTGAGAGGGGATATGAAACAATCAGTTTACAAACAAACAAAAAACCCCACCTTCATCCTTTTACTTGGAAACATAGAAAAGTTATCAACAACAGGGTGGCATCATCTGCGGTTCTCCTTACATCTGCCTCCTTGAGAGCATCAGGGTTCTCTGTCCATGTCATATATCTGAGGCAAAACCAGGAGTCCTCTTTTATATACAGTTCTATTGACTGGAACAGTCTAAGCATCAGAAGTTGGACATCTCATGCATTGACTATCATTGTTTTTAATGACCCTATAATCCCTTGCATTGAGTGGAATTGGAGTGACTGAAAGCATTTATTGGCTGGATGCCCTTCCTGACGCCTATGTGGAGCTCACGCCCTTCCTGACGCCTATGTGGAGCTCACAGCCAACTTTTGCGCCCAGAGAGAGAAATGTCTGCCGCTACCTAGGATTGAACTCACAGCCTCCTGATTGTGAGGCAAAAGGTCCACCTCTAAGCCACCATGTTGTGCTCATCAACTTTCATTATTGAATTGATGAAAAATAAAATAGAAATATATCTTTTTTTTCCCAAAATGTGGAGAGCATTCAACATTTCAAGGTAGCCAACTGCACAAATTCATCCATCCACTTGACCATATCAAACATTGCCCATACAATACTTTCATAAGCAGCTCTAGGTTCTGGATATTTGGGGCGTGAGGGGGAGGGGTTATGTCTAGAAAAAAAGGATTGGTTCTGTCAAAATGCTTACTATAAGATACAGTACTTAAAAACAATCCATGTATATTTGCATTTCCATACCCTTAAGTTTCATTACTTAATTACATACATGTTCCTGTAATATGTATATATTAACTAAATGCATCTTTAAACTGGCCTTGCTTATGCGCCATAAAGCACTTCTGGCCATCATAATATGCCGTGTCATATACAAATCCCCACAATCATATGACCACAATTGGTTGCAGTTTTCCACGGTTACATACCTGTTTGGAACAATGGATTCACACTGTGTTCACTGCTTGGGTATGTCTAAACGTGAAGAAACCTAACTATTCAGAGGGTGTTATCTTTATTGACTTATATGCCATCAAAATTAAGTTGTTAAGTTTCCCCAGTGTTTAGGTTTTTCTATTTGCTTGGCCACAAAAATAATGCAAGTTTTGTACATTTTAAATGAATCATTTTGAGCATGATAAACTTACAAATCTTGAATAGCTAGAACAGTCACACCGATATTGTTAAATTCCCATCATTAATGGTATCCTCTTTTATGCTTTAGTTTGCACGGCACTTTTCTATGCAAAGAAAACAGAAAACAGTTTTAATAAATTACATATTTATGAATATATGCACTGCTAATTGGGGGGCATTTCTTCATTTCAAACATTCATCACTTTTTAATAGAAAAAGGCAAGCCAGTCTATTTAGTAAATTAAAAATAATTTGTGTGACATTTCTGTATGAGTAAATCTGTTGGCCTTGCTATAGATCATGAAAAAAGCTTTGTTTAAATTTTGTTTTAGTCTTACGTTTCATATTTTCCCTGTCAAATTTCAGTATGTTTTTGCTGTATTTTTCCAATGGGTTCAACAGGAGACCCTTTCTCTTCTTAATTTAACACCTGTGAATTCACACACATGCTTAGAAGAGGAAGGTTCAAGTTTGTCACTTGTATGGATTGTTCCAGGCATCTCCAATTTGTGAAGGATAATTTCAACAAACGACACACAATGGTTTCATTTTATTCCATCATGAATTTATAAGGCAAAATGGCCTCACTCCAATATTTTATGTGCTTTTAACACCTTGAATGTCAGTTATGATGTAACGTGGAAGACTTGACTATCAGAAAATTTTCATGGTCAGACCATTCTCTGGTTGCAAAAGGAAATAGCAGATTATCTGGACTCTTTTCATTCAGTCTTTTATTCTAAATACAGTACCAAATAGCACTGATTGCACTTGGCAAAACTAGGATGGGGATGGTCAGTGTTTTTCTTGATCTCTCAGATACCATTCAATACCACTGTACATGGATCCTTCTATATATACCAGCTGAATGGACTGAGAGTGAGAGGCATAGCATTGCAATGGTCTTCTTCCTTTCTCCATAGTCTAATCCAGTCAGTATTAAGAGGATGCGAGAAGTCGAAGTCCAAAGCTACTTGTTAGCAGAGTGCCACAAGAATTGATGCTCTCACCTACCAATTTAACATCTACATGAAGCCACTGAACCAGGGGTGGGATTCAAATTTTTTAATAACTGGTTCTGTGGGTGTAGCTAGGTGGGCGTGGCTAGGTGGGCGTGGCCATGTGACTGAGTGGGTGTGGTTTTTTTGCAGCACCTCCCATTTTGGGGCCTTCTGGGCCTCAGGGAAAGGGCCAGCCAGGGGCACAATTTGCCAGTTCTCCAAACTGCACAGAATAAAAACTGGTTCTATAGAACCGGTCTGAACTGGTAGAATCCCACCCCTGCACTGAACCAAGTCATCTGTTGCACTGGTGGGATTCAAATATTTTTACTACCGGTTCTGTGGGCATGGCTTGGTGGGCATGGCAGGGGAAGGTTACTGCAAAATCTCCAGTCAGAGGTGATATTTGCCGGTTCTCCGAACTACTCAAAATTTCCGCTACTGGTTCTCCAGAACTGGTCAAAACCTGCTGAATACCACCTCTGATCTGTTGGCATATATATCTTGATTCCTGGCTGAGTATCAAGGCCCTTCCCCAGTTCCTAGAGTCTATTGGAGTATGAATGTGAAGGTACAAGCTTAAACTCAACCCTAGCAAAACCAGATGGCCATGGGTTCCATTGACTGTGAGAACCTTACGTTGACAATGGATATCTGAAGGACCATGTTTCTCAAACAGTTTTTGCCCATCCTGTAAGATCCACCAGGGTAACCATGCTTTGTGTCCCATTTATAAAGCAATGCCAACTTGTGGGATAGCATTCCCCATAAGATTCAGGCAGCCCTAACCAGCAACAGTAAAAAAAAAAAAAACAGCTTTCTCTCAAGGTTTTGAGCTAGGATGTGGAGGGGACAATTATATATTACTATGGTTACAGTTTTTCCCATGGCATGATCATTTTTCTTTGTGTTTTAATGTATTGGTTCTCTTTTAATCCTTGCCAGAATATATGACAGGTAGATGCCAATAGAAATTTAAATTATAAATAAGAACATAAATTAAGGAAAAGGGGGGAATAACAACATGGAATTATATGGAAAAAGAACTAGAGAATTGTGATACATTGATAAGTGATTATATTAATATATTAAATAAATTTATTATGGTAGTGGAAGAAGATAATGTTTTAACTGGAATCAATCTGAGTCAGAATTTCATCTAGAGATTTAAAAGAAATTAAAATCCCCATTGGACAAACTTCTTCATTTCAGACAATCAGAACAAGTCTATTGTCCTTCTTCTTCATCACAATTTTAACATCATGAGAAGAGGTTTGTCACCATCCAAGGTTGATAGGATTGAAATATGAAAGACTTTCTCCCAGACATTGGGCAATCAGCTGGTTCCTTCTCTTTTGCTATTTCCTCAAGATAGTTTTGAAAGATAATGGAAGTAGATTTAATGTTCATCTGAGGAGAAAAATAATATATAACAATGAGATTGGCATGTTTTAAAAGAAATGTCTTATCCAAGCACTCTCACCATCTCTCTTTTCTTTTTCTATCCCTCCGTCCCTCTTTCTGTCCCCCCCCACTCCCCGCTCTCTCTCCTTGAGTTATTTGTGGAGAAAACATACAATTATCCTTCATTTGTGGTATCAGAAATGGGGAAGTGGTGAAATATCCAGAAAACAGAAGTATGGAATTCATCTGTTTTGCAACTGGTATTATAATTGTAAATAATCAGTTTTGTGATGAAATGTGATTGGAAGCCTGGATGGCAGTCTCCAATCTGCTTACCGTGGATGAGATCCATTGATGTAAGAAGAAGATACATTTAGAGTTTGCTTTAGCCTTTGTAGTTGGAGCTTTATGCTTCCTCTCCTTTGTGCCACTTGGGGCCATGAAATCTGTTTCAGTTGTTAGAAGACACAATGGTAACTTGAATTGTACTCATTTAACTTAAAACATGTTTTTGCAAGAGGCTCCAGTGCAAGCTGTAGTGGAAACAAGATGGATGGTTTGAGCTGAGGAGTGAGATTCAAGTAATTAAATAGTTGGCTCAAGACACTTAAAAACAGTAACTAAATATGGGAAACTAATTTACTCTCTGCTCTTAACTGATTAGGACTGATTCTGCTCAGCACAGATCCTTTCCAAAGGACCAACATCACATCTAGGCTGAACACTGATATACTCATACAACTCTGAGAAATTCTCAGTGTATTCCATTATCTGGATGATCATTTTGTCTTTCAGTTACATAGCGCATCTTGCTTAAAGTTTTGGCAGCCCAAAAATAAACTGAACACTGTTGTTCATAAAAACTCTGGTGAGAAAAATATAGAAGAGCAAAGCTTTAAATGTACTGCTGTGGTGTTGATGTGCTCCCTATATGCTAAATGTATGTGGTGCATATCTGCTTCCTACACATGTAAATAATAATAACACAGCATGACTGTCAGTCCATCAGGCAAATCCAAACCAGAATTGTGTCTCAGTGTTTTTTGCTAAAACTATACATGTATCTCTTGGGAATCCAAGCCTTCTCCGGCTTAATAATATAGCTGACATTGAAACATCTGTTTTAGATTAATTACTCTGTGCCTGGACTTTCTATGTGAAGGCTAGCCTCTATATTCCCTGTTCTTATTTTATTTTATTTTATTCTATTTTATTGTTTGCAGTGAATCCATATTGGATAAATACTAAAAGAAATGTTGAGTGTACTTTGGAAAATATATGGGATATATTCAGGGGTGCAATTCAATTGGTGTAGCAACCGGTTCGGTGAGTACGTGCTTCGCGTCTGCGCAGAGCATTTGTTATTGACCTTCTCCAGCAATCCTTGTGTGTTAAAACAGCTGATGTGCAGCAATCCGCTATGCTGGGCAAATCAGCCAAGCTTGAAAAATAGGATATAAAGCACAGCCTAGAGCCCGGGAAGATGGGTGGGCCCAACAGCTGATCATCAGAGCAAACCAAACCGGTTCACTCCCAGCTGATCCTCGCAAAATCACCCAAACCGATCCAAACCAGTAAAATCTCACCCCTGGATATATTTGTACTATTTTACACCACCCAGAGTCATTTCTATGGGTGACTATATAAATTTGATTAATAATTTTTTTTCTTACTTTGTTTTATTTTCAGTACCTTTTATTTTCCCAGGCTCTGTCTGACTCTTGGCAGTTTACATACAAATTAGTATACAAAAATAACATAGTTCATGCAAATAGTGCTTCACCATATCTAACCCCTGCTCAAATAGGAGAGTCCTACCCAGCCTGTGGGAAGCTTTTGGGTAAATTCCTAAGCAAAGATTCTGAGGCAAGGAATCCCAAAGCATGGTAACCACCAAATGGAAGAACCATCTTCAAGCTCTCATTTCTCTGAATCCTTGTAGGGATGGAACAACAGCATCCTCTCCCAACATACATGGTGGATTCCCCATGGAAGTGGGATCATATTGCCAGATTGGTCTTTTCTTTATGTATAGTGTAAACATTATTGTGCCTTTCCATTACATTCTCCACAACTGATGTTACTTCTTTATAGATTTTTCTGGATTAACTAAGTAACATGGTTCAAATTTCTTCACATTTTTGTAAAAAAATATTTTAAAGGCAGATAAATATATATCTGCCCTCCAAAGCAGGCAGTAAATGGATTGGTTTTACACATGTCACTCTCTAAAATTTTAGTTTTTTTAATTTTTATTTTGTTGGAAGTGAAATAACTGGATAGTTGTATAAAATAAGCAAACTAGAATTATTGTTGTAAAAATATTTTAAAGGTAGAGAAATATAAATCTGCCCTCCAAAGCAGGCAGTACATGGATGGATTTACATACGACCCTATCTAAAAATTTTAGTTTTTTAAATTTTGTTAGAAGTGAAATAACTGGATGGTTATATAACGTTATCAAACTAGTAATTAGTACATTGTACCATGTCTTGAAACTAATGAAATTTTGAATTTCACTTATGCTTGCCGAATGTAGCAATTCTGCTATAAAATTAGGTATCAGGTAACTGCTTCACAAGACATGACAAAATGAAATTCATTTAAACTCCAAAAGCAACCAAGCTTTTCACTCACAGGTTAATTAAGCTATTAACAGCCCTTTGTGTTTTGATGCAAATCCTTTTCTCTGGAAAAGTGTGACAGTCCTGATATGTGAAAAATATTCAGATATGTTGTCTTCTGGCAAAGAATCAAAAAAATTATTTCTTCTTTCTGAGAGTGGCTGTGAATTTTTTAAAGATTCTGTAAAACGTGCTGTGCTGCAGTTTTGCCATTTGTCAAGTCTACCTAACTATGTAAATTATCATAAAAATGGAAAATATAGGCTAAAAATTAAAAATGGCATTGCACTGAGTTTACTTAGAATGAAAAATAAAGGCAATAATGCTAGAAGGGGAATAGCTAGAGAATATCTAGAAATCACGCAATGTTATAGTTTTCTAATTTCCACAGAGTAACTCCTTAAGTATTAAGCGTTGATGAAAACATCAGCTACATGAGGAAGTATACTATCCCATGAGTACCACAGAAATTCCAACTAAGTGCAGCATCAATTCAGCTGAAGAACATCACCTTAGCAACCAATCTCTCAAAGGGTGTCACAGCTTTCATTTGGCACTTCCATGCAGGAATCTTTGGGTAGTTCCCAGAGTAATCTATACTCCTGTGATCTCATACAGCATCTTTCTTTGCCAGCTGAACTGATAAAATGTTCTGAAGTTGGCTGTCAGATGGGAAAAAAACACACCACTTTTTTGTGCTTGGGAATGGGCCATTTCTCAGTGAAAGGGAATGCTTGCCTCATCCTGCCTCCATGTTCCTGAGCTTTTGCCATCATGCAATAAGCTCACAGTGGCTGGGTGGCTTTATAGCTTCAGCTTCTCTTCATAAACCCAAGTGAAGGGAGTAGAGGTGAAATTGATCAGAGTTTTTAGAATAACAGAGTTGGAAGGGACCTCAGAGTTCTTCTAGTCTAACCCCCCTATACCATTTCATATAATTGGTTATCCAATCTCTTCTTAAAAACTTCCAGTGTTGGAGCGTTTACAACTTCTAGAGGCAAGTTGTTCCACTGATTAACTGTTCTAACTGTCAGGACATTTCTGATTTCTGAATGATCAGACTCCTTCCTTTCCATTTCTCTTCATCAGAAAAGAGTGTGTATATCTAATGTCTTTCAATCAGTGGTGACTCTTGACAGCCACCTGGATGCATCCCTGCTGTTTTCCTGATATTTGGAAGTGATTTGCCTTTTTTTCTCAGGAGTGACTGGTCCAAGTCACCCACTTGCCAAGTGGGAGTAGAACTCACAATCTCCTGCTCTCTCACCCTATGGCACCAAATGGGAACCACTCTTCAGCTGCCAGGAAAAGTGTCAGGTTTTCTCTTTTCTTTCTTTTCCGTTTTTGTGGAGGTGGGGATGAGAGAAATGCTATCATTTATTTTAAGGATAAGCTTCTAAACCATCCACTACCAAAAACTCTGGTGACATGCTCCCTAGGATAACTATGGGCAGGCCCATGATTTTCATGCCTTGTTCCAATGTTATTCAGATGGTTGATATAAAAGCAGTTGCAGACTTTGGGAGGGGGCTTTCCATAAGACCTTGAAAACCTGGCTTTTGCCTTAAGCAGTGGATTAGGGTGAACCTGTTTTTTTCATATTTTAATAGAATGGTTGTGTTTGGCTTCAGATGTATGATCCTGATCTTACTGTTGCTTTTATTTTTGGCTTGGTTCTATTTTTCGCTTATCCTGTTAGCCATTGCAAAGTCATAATTTGCAAGTTGGGCAGCCAAATAAATTGATTACAGAGCTAAATAAATGCACCTCAACTGTTAAGTATAAATCTAACTACAGCTATAGAGGTTTTACTATCTTCTTTACAAAGAGTCAAATTTAACCTTTTTTTTTTTCTTTCTAAAAGGGGAAAATCTGCAACCAGTCAAGGATCCTAATTAACCTTTAGATCAGCCTTTAGGATTTGGGCTGAAATTATTATTGCTGTTCCAAAGATTGGGAAATGAGTAGTTCAGAAGATGGAACAAAACACCAAAGAACACAAACTCAAAAGACTGGGTACCAAGTCATTCGTGCACTATTGATATTATTATCACAGTACGAAATGTGAACTTAGGAAAGGCAACTCAAGATGTGCGGAGATGAAGTGAACTACACCATTGAACCTCAAGGTGAACACCAAGATGTTCCAACTTGAACTGTTGTTGTCGTCTGTGGAGATTCTCAGTCACCCAAGGTCATGTTTGCCCCAAAGAAGCTTTTTCAAAGGCAACTGGACTTTGTTTTTCCTTGAAGAAATTTTGTTTCTCATTCAAGAAGCTTCATCAGTTCTGCTGCTGCTGTTGCTGTTATTGTTGTTCCTCTTTTTCTGGGACAAACATTGCAACTTCTCTATGTAAACACTCAAGATTGCCCATTCATTTTGCCTTCCAATAATTTAAACAGCCAAATCACATGCCCAGTTCCATGTCATAAATATGGTCATCTCATGACTCACAAACATATTTCACTGTCCACTTGGGGCTTGTGATCACTCCTTTGGGCAAGATTTTTCAGCCAGAAATTACTGCATCTTGCTCAGAAACCAAAGCCTGCCTATAAATTACCCCCTCTAACTTCATTCCAATCACCTCCCACAATTGGTGCCTGCTGGTTTGTTGTCACTGTTGTCCAAGCCACCACTTTGTGTGTATGGAATGTCTGACATATCTATAAAATAGTGAAACCTCTTAACTTCTTGGTGTAAAGGTCACCATTAGGAAGAAAAGGTTGTTGCAAAAGATATTTAGCCCTATATAGACCCTCCAGTTAGTGTCATACTTCACTTTGTCATTCTCAGCCTCCCACTTAGAAAGCCCAAACTCATTTTATCATCATAAACATGTCAACAATCAGTCCCAGTGGACAGTCTTGCTGTTTGTTCTGCAGGCTCACAAGAAAGTGTGCCATCCAACAAGTTGGAATGCTTATTCATTGTGCCCATTGGAACCAGACCTGGAAGATTTCCATGTCATTTGATTTTTTTCCCCTTCATCTCTCTAGGAATGAACTTTATGGACAGGGTGAATGTAGGCAGAAACCTATGGTATCTGGAGAGAGAGGTTTGTTTTGTGCTTCCACATGAAGTGTTTGAAATTATAGAAACTTTGTGATCCTCCATGTCCTACCTTTTGAAACTTTTCTGCTTGACAATTATAGATTTCTATTTTCCCTAACAAAGCTATTCTTGTAAACTTCAAGATGTGGGAATCGGTGTCTACAATTCATACTTCTTTATTTCATATCTTTGTTACTTTGGCTAAATAATTTTATCTTTTAAAAAGTATTTGGTCCATGTGCCTAATCTTAGAACAAAATTTTCCTTGTAGATTTGTTTGGATGCTACAGGGAACAAAACAATTTTATGAAAATTAAAACCACAGAAAATTTTTCTCTAGCTAAGAATTCTATAGGCAATGCTTTCCTCTAGCTTCTTCAGTTGCTATCTTTCTAAATTCCATTCCTGAGATTTTCTATTTATCAACTATAAATACCAACTATTTTTCAAAGCACCAAAAGGCAAGGCAAGAAACAGTGGATGGAAATTAACCAAGGAGAGAAGCAACCTAGGACTAAGGAGAAAATTCCTAACAATAAGAACATTTAACTAGCGGAACAACTTTCAGAAGTTGTGAGTGCTCCATCACTGGAGGCTTTCAAAAAGAAATTGGACAGCCATTTGTCTGAAATGGAGTAGAGTCTCCTGCTTGAGGAGGGCTTTGGACTAGAAGACCTCCAAGGTCCCTTCCAACTCTATTATTCTATGTTCTATATCACTCTGTGTGAAAGAGTATATTCAAAGTTTTGCAGCGTTAATTCAGCGCCAGAAAAATAAACACAGATGGCTGGTGTTTCATTTAACATCTTTATAAACATAATAAGTAGATTTTACAAACCATTTGTAGATTTCTCCAACATGGAGCAAAGTCAGACAGAAACATGTTACAAATTCAGAGTAGAGTTCCAGTCTTCAGCAACCAAACAAGTAAGTTAGTTTATCTTTTATTTTAGTTCAGCAGGCAAGCAGAGGAGAGAAGCAGTTTCATTTCAAAAGACAGACTCTGACCTCAACAGAGCTGCAGAGCTTAATATAGAGCCATGCTTAAGCTACTTCTAGTTTCAGTTTCCAGCCTAGGCTAATTCTAGTTTCAGTTTCCAAAACAGTCCCCATTGGCTGACTTAGTTGCTACGCCTATTCATTGGCTGACCTTGTTACCAAGCTCTATTCCAGTTCATGAATATATTCTGACAGAGTGCGTCAGTTTGTTCTTAAGTGCTTACTAATTTTAAGATGAATAGCTGTTTTCACACTTTAATGGTCTACACCAAGGGTCTTCAAACTTGGCAAATTTAAGATTTGTGGACTTCAACTCCCAGAATTCCTGAGCTAACGTGACTGGAGGAGGAATTCTGGAAGTTGAAGTCCACAAGTCTTAAAGCTGTCAAGTTTGAAGACCCTTGGTGTAGACCATTAAAGTATGAAAACAGCCATTCATCTTAAAATTAGTAACCCCTTAGAAAATAAAATGAAACATAATTTATTTTTAAAATATATGTTTGATTCAATAGGCATATTTATTATTTATGTCCACTTTGCACCTTAAATTTAGCTTTAAAAACTGGGTTTGGGGATGGGCAGGTGGTTCATATGATCCCATTGATGTTTTTTTATCTAAGATTAACTATCCAGATTAACTTTCATATGTGAAAAATGTGTAGAACAGGCCCTCTGATGATAAAATTGTTATATTCCAAATTGGGATTCCAGAAACCATCTACCATCTCTGCAGTTCATGTTTTTATTTTTTGTGCTTCAGTTTTACTATCCAGATCACTTCTCTTTGAAAGAGAATAAAAATTCAGTCTGGATCTCCAGAGATTTTGAAAGAAGTCTGTTTTGACTCTCCTTATATTTCAATATTATATCCTTTTATGGCGATAAAAAGAAAACTACCCTGGATTTTAATGGAGTGAACTAGAGCAAATTACTAAAACAGACCCCATTGCATTAAAAGGCAGCAGTTAACTGAATCATTATTTGCTCAAAAAAAATTGTGCAAAGATAAATTTATTCGGGAAATACACACACCAAGCATAAAATTAGAAATCTGATCTTCAAATAAACATATCTTAGAAGTTAATGCAGTAGTTGAATTTTTATATTGTGTACCTTCAGAAATATTGTATACATTATGGAACGTTACATACAAATTTTTACATATTAGGGAATGGAATACATATAACTTGGTACATTAGCAAAATTGCAAATGACAATGAATACAGATGTTGAACATTTCTTCCATAGTGTTCACAGTCCATCCTATCTTTCCCTCTATGAGGAAACAGAAAAATATTTGGGGCATATTTAAGCTTTATAGGCACAAATATGTTTGCCATCTTACTGTAACTATCACCTTCTAGATGTTTGGGACATAGCTTCTATCATGCTCACATTGGTTGGCTATTGGATATATCGAGGAGGAAACTGAGAACTATAGACCTGAGTACACCAAGTTGAGAAAAGCTTTTTTTTCATGCTAGAGTAAGCTTGCCTATAAAAATATATGCAAACAATCCCTAGATACTGGTTTGCAATGCGGCCCATTAATTAGGATTCTGTAGGTCAGAGGTCAGTAGGCGTTCTAACTAAAGGTTATATCCTAATGGTTTGCACATGTTTAAAATCTCAATGCAGAAACAATTATTAGCTGGAGGGCTTTCCCCTTCCATGTTGTTCTGTTGATTTTTCCACCATTGCTGATGAACAGCTTTCAACTTTTCAAACAACCCAATAACTTTTTGATTTCCAGGATGCAGCAGCAGCTGTAAATGCCCGGGTCACTTGAAACTTGGCTACAGGAATGTCCTGCAGGGAATAGTGTGGAACTGACAGGGGATGGAGGTGGTAAATAAAATGACTTAATGGACTAAATCCATCTTTACATTCTATGGTTCCATCATTCCCAATAAACCATAAAACTATTCTAAGACCTAAGCCCTATGCCTAGTGCTTGTACAACTGGCTGCTATGGCAATGAACATTTCTTTTAAAGATTATTTTTGGAGAGCCCTCTTGCTTGGATATTTTCAGAACCTCATATTATTGTATTGTGCTTAAATATGGCATGCTAAGATAGTAGAAGAAAGGAGGAATATGGAAAGGTGGGCGAGGGGGGGGGTCATATCATAAGAAAAAGGACTCTCCAAAAGGGTGGACAAAAGATTATTTATGAAAAGATTAGTGTCAATGCAATGAAGGGCTTTTTCTAGGATGTCTCATTTTATAATTGTGCAAATATTGAAACCTCCATCTTACATGACTTGGGATTTTGCTTCTTAAAATATTTCAGTAAGAGCAGCAGTGGGATCCTACTTGTTCCACTACTGATTCGTTGATCATGCACATGCACAGCTTTCCCCACACCAGCTGAGCTCTACAGGGCCAATCAGCTGAGAGGATAAAGAAGAGAAAAGCACAAGGGAGGGCTGATTCTGCACTTTTTTCTTCTTTCTCCTCTCAGCTGATTGTTGGAGAGTTTTTTTCCTCCTCTCAGGTGATATAGAAGGCTTTTTTTAAAATACTGGTTCAGTCGAACTGGTCCAAACCTGTAGTATACCACCACTGAGTAAGAAGTTATGTGAATGTTCATGAGACATGGAGGGACAAGGGAAAAAGTTCAATATACTCTGGAGAATGATGTATAATGAAAGCTTCTGAATTTCAGACAAGAAAGTTCACTCAAGACTAGCCTTGCTTCCATGTCATGATCTACAATATCCAGGTCACATCCTACATGGTGGTTGACTGCAATCACTGTGCCTTACTACTTGCCCTTCCCATACAAGAAGTCAAAGTTAATGTTTTGACATCTCTGTTTGGTTTTCATTTAAAAATCTAAAAGACAAGTTTTTAAGTGAACTGAATTTCCTACAATTGTTTCATGTTCCTAAGATACAAGTTATACAATAAATATTTTTTGAAATAAGCTTTTTACAAACTTTCATCATATGTACTTTTTTTTTACTGATATAATTTGAGTGGAGCCTAGGTCTGTCTCTTTTTATAAAGGTGATTGATAGAAGAAAATATCAAAGCCATATGAGACTCTTCATGAAAATAGCAAGAGACGAATCCCCATTCTTAGTTTGTTTTAATTCTTCTATTATAAAATGATGGTTATTACAAAAATCACTAAAGCTAGGGTGCTTTTCTTCTACTTTTTCATTTTTATCATTAACTATTCTCACTATAGTCTATCAATTATATTATCTGCTGTGCCATGTTTTTTTTCCAAACTAGTACTCTTCAGCTATATGAGAGGTAAACCGTCATGACAAAAATGAGAGTTGGTTTCCAAAATAACTGCAAGACATCTGATTGGGGGAAAGGGTTACTGAAGATAATTAATATAAATGTTTGAACACTTATAATTATTTTATAATATGTACCTAAAACAGATTTACTTTATTATTACATTTCATATCCCATGAAAAGGAACTAAATATTCACTTCTAATGGTGAATTTGAATGTCCAAGAGGAAAAACAGCATTGCAAAAACAGCAGCAGCCAGATAGTATTTTCCTAGTTGGCCAAGCCTCTCCAGACAAAGGAGGGATCATGAGATCACCCACTTGCACTCTGGATAGCTGCACTTTGTGTTTGTAAACTGTACAAAGTGAGATTTTTCTACCTGATTTGATTGAAGTGGATTGAATTGCTGGAAGTTGAACAATATCCAGCAAGCTCACAGTGCAGCATTAAAGTTCCTCAAACAGCATTTGTTAATCACTTTTGGAAATTCCTTATTAGTTGCTTTTCAACTATTAAAAAAATGTTTAATTGACAAGTTTGATAAGTTGCATTGGGTGAGTTTCCTTTAAGAAGTTTTAAAGATAAATTTAAAAACATAAAAACAAATATTTTTAACAAGTGATGAAAAAGGGATTAGAACATTGATTTTAGAAAGTCATAAGTGAATTAGGGTTCCAGAAGGAATTGAACTACATTTTTGAAATTGATTATGGGAATCCTTCCCATGGGAAAATGCTGTTGTGATGAATTCTTGAAAGAAAGCATGATAGGATGAGGTTTGAACTTTGGACATTAGAGGGAACCAGCAGGAATTAAAGATTAGAATTAAAGGATAAGAGCACTTAATTTTGATATATTAACAGAGAATGGAGTGAAATATTTTAACACCAGACTTATTCAAGGATATTTATGACCAATGAATCCTGAAATTCTTAAAAGTGTCTGTCATTATAGATAAATGCTTTTAAGAGATGTGAAAAAGGAACAGATTTCACCAGATCAGACTAGGGTTAACCTGGAAGAAAAGGATAGGCTGAAAGAGTGATATGGGAAAAGATATTACATTGGATATACAAATGAAATTGGAACTTGTCTTAATAATTAAAAGGAATTTCAACTGACAGACCAAAAGAATGTCTTGGATTACTTTCTAACATTGGATCTGCTAAGAGATTTGTTAAAGTTCTGAAGGGTTTTGTGAGTAGGGACTCACAAAATAGGGACAAACAAAAATTGAAAAGAAAACAAGTTCTAGGACAGGGGTGTCAAACTCACAGGCCAAATGTGTCACATGATGGCCACACCCACACCCAGTTTAGCAAATGGGAAAAAGTTGGAATACATCATGTAACAATGATGTGATGATGCGAGTTTGACACCCTTGCTCTAGGACATTATGTGAAGGAATTATCTATCAAAATCATTAAAACTAAAAGGAAGGAATATAAAGTGCGTTTATTTGATTCAGTTTAAAATAGATATATTAATATTTCTGACAACTCTTAATGGACTTTTGCTGACCAGAACTGAATGATGATTTTGTAGGAATCTGTTTATAGATATAAGATATGGAATGATGAGAATCTTTGTTGTTGTATTTTAAAAGAATTGTACTTTGAAAAGGTGATAAGTTGTTAAAATTGTTTATATTGGCTGTGATGGAGGGACAAATCATTTCTTAATTTTATTTATTTACCAAATTTATTTGCAGAACTATCTTGTGGTTCAGATGACTCTGAGCGGCTTTATATATTTCATTTCTTTTCCTCTGGTATTTTTTTTCCTATTTAGATGTTTATATTTTTCTTAACTCTCCTTTTTTTTCTTTTAGGTTTTCTTTTTGTAGTTTGTATTAGTTTCTATCTGTAATGATTCATTAAATTATTATGAAAAGAAGCTAAGTATTAATTATTAGTTGTCAAATCTAATTAATTTGATCTGCCTAGTTTTATGTCAACAGGACAACCATTGCATTCTAATCTTGTGTCTGACTTCTGCATAGAGAAGTATGAGATATTGTGAGATGGGTAGTCATGATTTGAACAAACAAACAACAAACAAACAAATAAATAAATAAATAAAAATTGCTTAGTAAATGAAATTATTCCAGTAAGAATGCTCCTTTCCTCCAACAGAACAGGTCCAACATGAGAGGACGCCTTTGATTTCTCTTCCTTTTAATATTACTGTTGAAATCTCTAGCTATTGACATTGTATGTCATCATTTCAGGTCTTACGCCATACCAAGGTGAGTCTGTTTCTTTTTAAACTCCTGAATTGAATGGAAAGAGTATTATCAATGGACTCTTTCAGAGCACTGCTCAATGTCCATTGAACTCTCAGGAGAGCTTGGTATGTAACAATCATTTCCTTTGGGCTGAGTTATCAAAACCAAAGTTATGTCTCATAAATTTAGCTTGATGCATCCCTTGTCTCTTACACTTGAATGAAAGTTCCCCTCCCCACCATTTGGTTACATGTTTTAGTAGAAAAATAAGGTTGGACCTGATGCTGCTGATTCATTAGACAGCCTTCTGCAGCCCCTAAGACAGAAACAAAAAGGGCAGAAGACTGAGAGAGCTGAGCTTTTAACTCTCACTTAGATTTTATCCATCCTGACGGTTTCAGCTTAGCCCAGGCAGCAGGGAAGGTCTTTTCCCTCCTCTATTGTACCTTAAGGTCAACAGAGGGCATCTGGAGCACCTCAGCTTGACTGTGACCTTGTGAGAGATCTTGCAAAGAACATATGGAATGCATTTTGGCTTCACAAGAACTAAATGAAAACACCAAGCACAACAGGATCGAGGCAGCAGAGAAAGTCTGACCCTTGATTGGCCTGTGATATGCCTGTTTCTTCTACCAAGTATTGAAGGAAATATTGTTTCTTTGGGTTGATAAGAAGATATCACCCCTATTATTATTATTTAAAAAAAAACAACACCAGCATTTCAAAAACATTGTTCGCTTCTAAACTTTGAGAAATCAACCAGTGACATACAGATATGGTGATTCAGAATGCTGAAGTATCTTCCTTTGTATAGTTATCAGTTAGGAGGAAAAGAACTACCACAGATGATGGAAGCCTCAGATCAAAAACCTAATTGCAACAGAAATTTTTTTTTCATTCTTTCATGAAATCTCACTTCTAGGCAAATCTCTGAAGTAATAGGAGAACCACAGTTTGCAGCTGTCCCTTCCCCCCCAAATTCTGTCAGAAATGTTCATCTTCCAACACAAATGCAATTCTACTAAATGCTGGACTGATCCAATCCCAAAGTATATCCAAACAGAACTTGCCACTTCCAGAAAACGTTTGGCATCTTTCACTTGCACTGGCATAGCAATATGGAAATCATTTTCGAAGTATTGAATCATACTCAAAATGTGGAATTTTTGGCTCCAAGGAATTGTCGCTCTGGCAAACAAAAACTATAAGAAACACTTAATTTTGGCATAAATCGAATATTTCATCAACATTTTTGCAATATCCCTCAGTCTGAAATTCACTGATAGTTTATAGTTTATTTTTTAAAAAACAGGATATGCTCATTTTGCAATATGTTAAAATCATTTTAGCCAAGCAATAGAAGAAAAATAAACTGTAATACTTGACTGAGTTCTCCAAGAAGTGTAAAGTTACAAGGCCTCCATGGTTCCACAGAGTTCATTTCCTTTAGAAAGAGATCACTCAGTACTTGAAGGGTCTTGAGATCTTTGAGTTCATTAATAAATACAAAGCTTGAGCATAGATGGAAATAGATAAAAGAGTCCAACAGCAAGCATTGCAGTCATACATTGGCTCTCTATTATAGATAGTATCCCAAATTTATCCACCATTCATTCTCATAGTTTTCATAGTCCATTTCTCAAAAATGTTGCACTGTCTTCATTTTATTTGTTTTAAATTGCATTTTATTTATTTTAAATTGCATTGTAGCAGGTTCCTCTCTCCTCCCCTCCTCCCCCTATTCTAACATAGACTCTTTTACCCCACTTTCAACTAATTATCCTTTCTATACAAAATGTGGACTTTGCTGTCTTCAAAAGAGTGAGCGCTGTCTTTCAAATGCAGATGGACTGCTGAATCTTGTCCTGGTGGGTTTGTTCTCCTATGTTGTGCCGTGCATGTGTGAAGTGGTTGTTTTGTTTCTCCATTCTACAGATCTGCACGTCTCACTGCATTGTACTGCATATGTTACAATTATACTATTTTCCACTAATTATATAGAAAATATCCTGATGTCCCTCTGCTCCATTAACTCATTCCTACTTAAGCTCACAGTATTAACAATAACTGTATCCAAGCTGAGGTATCTTGACACCAACATCAGAAGACATAGCCCTGTAGTCTTAGTTGTGCCTACAGTTAGAAGTCTTCTGTCCCCATCCCACGAGTGCATTTTGGGAGGTGGGAGGAGAAGGAGAAAGAACATCTTTGTGCTTGCATCTTTGCTTTCCTTTCACAAGCAAAGTCAAATACCAAAGATCAGAAAATGGGTGGGCTTTACAGGGAAGTATGGCTCCCTTCCTTTTGCTCAGTTTATGATTCTCCTGCAGTAGCATCCTTCTGTCTGCTCCGCAGCAACCAACTTGCAGCATCCAACAGGACTGTCAATACAAGGCCTTTGGATATTGATTTGCTCCCTCTTGAGTTAGTATTCATTTATTTTAATTACAAAACTTCACTGTTGCCAAGTAAAACACCAGCCTCTAGTCATCTTTTCTTAAAAAACAAAAATGCCTGTAGTCTCCAAATTGATTTTTCTTTTTTAATGAACTTGACAAGTTGCTCCAATCCAGAACTTTATCTGGAATCTGAGATGGCATGTGATGTGGAATATTCTAAGGTACTAGAAGAGAGGATAGACACCAATCTTACCTTCTGGTTAATACACATAGAGAAATGCAGAGATAAATCTGACAGAGAATATAAGATTCATTTGCAGAACAGTTAAGAATTAACAATAGAGAAAGCAAACAACAATTTCATTTGGGGAAAGGCAAGAAACTCTGACAGGTTTTCAAGATATTATCTACAACAGTAGAGTTCCTGTTGTTCTCATGGTGTATGTTTCCTGATCTGGCCCATCTGGATGCACCTACTACAATCACATCTAACTTGTGAATGAGCAATATTTCCCCTTTGGCAGCCATTTTGTTAATATTCCCAAAACATTCTTTCAGATTTCTAGTTTTGACTGTTTTCTCTCCCAAAATGCCCTTTTCCTAGTGTGCAATGTTTTGTGGTAAATACCAATTCTTGTGGTCAAGTAAGCTTTTCTTGTTAAGTTTATCAAAGTTTGTTTATTTGTTTCAGAAAATTTAAATGTCCCTCCTCACTCTCAGTGACTTCGAGCAGCTTATAGAGATGATCCTCCTTTAAGATGAGGAGTTACTCCCCATTCAGGCAGAGAACTGTTGTGAATAGATGCAGATCCTGAACAAATAAATCATAAGATCTAATGTCTGTCTAGGATTTTATTGAAATGATGCACTGGCAGCTTTATATAGTAACAAGTACTGAAAGATTAATGTCATAGGACTGAACTCATCAATCCATGTTATGTTCTGTGTAATTCTTGTTGTTGCTAAGACATTGAACAGGGAGGAGAAGACAGGGAATGGTTTGGCAGAATCTCTTCCTCAGGACCATGGAAAGTATGAATTTATATGACACATAATTCATTAACACCACATTTCCTTCTTTCCACTGGAAGTGTATCCTGTTTAAATTAATGAGTCTTTGTGGTCACTTAAATGCTTCAGTTTGTATCCTTAAAGCTCCATTCAATAGCAGGTATGAGAGGCTTTCTTTGTTTTTGAATCACATTTGGAGGCCCAAAATATAAACACAAAGCTGTATTTTTTAACCACTGTACAGTAATATTTTTGGACCATTGCACAACTGTAGGTTCCATCCAAGGGTGGGATTCAAATTTTTTTAACAACCGGTTTTGTGGGCGTGGCTTAGGTGGTGGGCTTGGTGGTCATGTTATTGGCTGGTCGTGGCCAACTCAATATCACTCACAAGGAGGCACGCATCTCCTCACCTCGCCTCTCATGACTGTGGGGATGCTGCAACAGTTGTAAGTGTGAAAAATGGTCATAAGTCACTTTTTTCAGTGCCATTGTAACTTTGAATGGTCACTCCACACAAGCAAAGTACCAGCAAAGGAGGGGAAAAAACTCAGAGAAGTTCCTGAGACAGGAAGTCTAGTCTTGCCAAGAATGTAATAAGGGTTAATGGAGAGGCAGTTTCTGTAAGCAACACCAGAATGTATCCTTCCTGCCTTTCTTACAGGATTAGGCCAGTAATTTCTTCTAACAACCGGTTCTCCGAACTGCTTAGAATGTTAACAACCAATTCTAGTGAATAGATCCGAACTGGTAGAATCCCACCCCTGGTTCCATCCAAACAGTCACTGAGGATCTGATGTCATCAAATAGATTGATATATTTCATTCAAGAAAGTTAAAATGATCTGCTAAAATGCAATTCCCAGAGTTAGTTCATGACTTAATAGTATGTGACTTGGCTGTGGACTTTAAAGTACAAAGGAAAACATGGGGCAAAAAAAAAAATCTCATTGACAAGAGAAAGTGAGGAAAAGGGAAGCTTTCCCCCTTCAAGTCTCTCCTGATCTTAAAAACCCTTAATCGCTCTTCTGTTTCTTGAAGGCTGACCATCAACCATTCTTCCTACAAGCCTAAGTGTGAAAAAGTTATGCTCCCTCAGTTTAAAATATCTAGGTTTGCATTTCTAAATGGCTGCTGGGATTTTCCTATTGAAACTTTTAAGTAACTGAGCATCAGGTTTTTTTTACATATCAAAATTAATATTATATTAGGAACAATAAAATGTAGAACTTCCCATTCTTTGCTCTATATTTAGTCCTTTATTATTTGCATTTTACTGTTTGAGGTAGGGATGAGTTGCACAGGAACAAAATACTGCAGCTTTATCAGTAATCAGTTAAAAGTATTAGAGGCATTAGAAGCCCTATTTTTAAAATTTTTTCCAAAGTTTAGGATTGACAGAGAGAGGGAGGAGGGAGGATCGGGAAGAGAGAGAGAGAGAGAGAGAACACTTCTTTTCCATTTGCATTCTAGCAGCAAAGAAGCCCTTTAACCTCAAGCCTTTTTATTTTCTTCTCCTCTTTCCTTTTTGCTTGGGGAACATGATTTCCCCACAGAGTGTGCAGCTGATGATCTGACTGACATCTATGGGTCTCTCCAGCCCATGAACCCAACAGCTGCCTGAATAAGTAGTGAAAAATCCTAAGAGTTATGGATGGAGTCAAATGACAAAAGACTCCCCTTCTCCTTTCCTTAGAACTCCTCAAGGACCCTCTAGGCCAGGGCTCCTCAACCTCAGCAACTTTAAGGGACATGGACTTCAACTCCCAGAATTCCCTCAGCAGCTAGCATGGGTGGAAGTTGAAGTCCACACCTCTTAAAGTTGCTGAGGTTCAAAAACACGGCTCTGGGCTGGGGAGAGAAAAATATTGAGTTTCTGTACCTTGAATCTTGAAGGGTACGAGTGCCTTTCATTAAGTCCTTGCATTGCTTTAATAGACAGAGTCAATTAAGCAACATTTTAAAAAGTTACCTCTCATAGCAAAGCAGGCTACAGTGAGCTTATTAAAAGGTTTTTAAAAGCCAGGATCTTAGATAATAAAAAATCCAAGAGTCCATTGGGTTGGGCATGTCTGAATACTGAGGCTTTCTACTTAGCAGATTTGCAAGGAAATGGGAACATAAACTTTAGCTTTTGACAGAACTCAAGTCCTTGTATTGCTCTGTGTAGGTGCAGGACTGAATCCATACAATCACATCCAATGGGAATACATTTGTTAACTGAAAAAGGGTAATTTGAGCACAATTTGAGCATAGGCACTGGCTAGAAAATTGGGTAGCATTTGAACTATGATGAGGAAGAATGGTTGTGAACAATATACTACAGCCATAATCCAGTTTTCCCTTTTCAGACAGTTACTTTATGTTTTCAATAAGGAGAGAAAGAGAGAGATTATTATCCAATTATGGTGCTCCAGCCATCTTGTCTGATTAAATTCTTAGCTAGTTCAGTCACAAAGATGGTGAGAATACTGACTTAGGAGAAAGGCTAATGTTGTCTTCTACTGCCATCTACTGTTATATCATTGAATTTAAAAATCATGAAAATCGAGCATACATTGGAGTTTAGCAAATGGGTTTAAATATAGCGTCCTTTGGAAGGAAGAAATGAAGCAGTAAAGCTTGGTTTCTTATGAAGAAAGCAAGAGAAACAGGTTTACACTCTTGGGCTGAATGATTTTCTTATGAAGAAAGCAATAGAAACAGGTTTACACTCTTGGGCTGAATACTTGACGTAAGTATTCCCCAATATATATTAACTATAAATGTGAGGTAATTAAAAGCAGATTGTGCCTTACACAGTCTATATTTGTCCACACTCAAGTGGCAAGATCATGACAACATAGAAATTCAAACATGTATTCTCCTGGATTCAGCCAGGACAGGCAAATATCTTGCTTCATGAAGCACAGACAATCTCAGGCCCATGGGCCATACACATTCTCTCCTACAATTTGAAAACCCCCTCTGAACTCCCAGTGGCAAAATGGTCAAATTTACTAGTGGAGTTTACTCTTTATCTTTGAAACTTGACCAACGTTTTTGAAAGGAACTGAAATCATTGCTACATGGATCCAAATATCTCCTGTTTTCTCTCTGTGTCTTCTATCTTGGGGTGGGGTGGGGGACATGTATGCTTTTTGACAAAGGAATGCAAAACAGAGTTGGAACGGACCTTGGAGGTTTTCTAGTCCAACTCCCTGCTCAAGCAGGAGACCCTATACCAGGGGTCTCCAACCTTGGCCACTTTAAGACTTGTGGAGTTCAACTCCCAGAATTCAACACTGGCTGAGGAATTCTGGGAGTTGAAGTCCACAAGTCTTAAAGTGGCCAAGGTTGAAGATCCCCTGCCCTATACCATTCCAGATAAATGGCTGTCCAGTGGGAGCTGTCCATGTGGTCCCTCCCATTAAGTTCACCTTACCAATCACAAAATCTAGCTGCTTAGACTGCACTTATACATTGACAGATGGAGACAATTCAAAGAAAACATTCTATTGTGGGCAAGAGAGGATTTTACTGACCTCCACATTGCTCAAGGCTGGCAAACAATACTTAATGAGACACATTCTCTTCTACCACATCTATATTTTCATGTTAATGAGCTTAATG
Source organism: Bungarus multicinctus (assembly GCA_023653725.1). Taxonomy (NCBI): domain Eukaryota; kingdom Metazoa; phylum Chordata; class Lepidosauria; order Squamata; family Elapidae; genus Bungarus; species Bungarus multicinctus. Next base: position 67,730,083 of record CM042842.1, read on the forward strand.
TTCATGATTGGCTAAACGTGGCTTAATTTTCAGTTTCAAACTTTTTTACATACATGTTCATACATTTAAACCTTATCGTGCAGTTTTCTTTTGAGTAAACCATGTTATTTAAAGCATAGAAAATTTTTAAAATGATAAGCAAAAGGCATGAGATAGTAGGAATAAAAATGAAATACAGTTTAGCATAGTATACATGAACACCATTCATTAAATCTTTCCTTTCTAGACTTACAAAAGTTCCTTGCTTAAACCGCATCCATCCACTGCTTCAGACACATCCTTTTCTTCTTTAAACCTTTTGCTTGCTGTGAATTTCATTACTCCCATCCAACCCAAACTTTCAAAGGGGTTTTATTCTCATCCCTTCTCCCTATAAGAACAGATCACCTCAATGTATGTCTTTATACTGGTCGCTTAATTTTATATTCAGACCACAATCAACCCTCATTCTTGTATTTTTGCACCCATTTCTTCCCACTGTGTTTAATTTCCTTTTGTATTTTTCCTGACCTACCCAATTATCACCTCTGTATAATAAAGTGATTGTACATTCTTATCACCAATTTCTTTTCCTTCTTTTAATATAGTTATTCCTCATTGCAGGCTCCATGCTATCCACTATCTTTCTATCAGCATTTGCATTCCTTGACATTTCTCCATGCATTTTCTCATCTTTAACTAAACAATCATATAAATAATATAATATAAATAATCAGCTACTCAGTTTTGTTTATTTGCTTTGTTTGGAGGGAAAGCATTTATATGTTCAACCTGCAATCAATCACTCTATTTTCTCTATCAAAGTCATTGTCCTAACAGGTTTTGGTAAAATAAATAATGTGGTTCCGAAAAGTAAAGCATTATACAATCTATTTAGCATTCATTACACTTCACCAACAGTATAAAACATTACCTGTTTATAAAAGCACACATACACCTACATCTAGAACCAACACACACAACTCCATCATAACAACAACCAACACACTTCTAACATCACCAAGTACCTTTCTTATACATTTGTCCATTAAGCAACCAAGGGGATATTGCAATATCCCCAACAACAATTTTCTAGGCCAAATTCAGCAGAAAATTTACCTTGTGCAAAACATTTTGCGTTTTGCTGTAGCTACTGAATAATTGGGATTGATGTACTGATCAATTAATTCTAGGTATGTATACAGTTCCATATGCAAATATATACAGAAACTTATACATATGTATGCACAGGGGGAAGGATCCAGGAATAGCCTTTCTAATTCTTTTCCTGTGTAGGATAAATGAAGAACCTCCTGGGAAAACCTGGAGAGGAAGAGGAAAAGCAAAATGAATAACTAACAAAATGTTATTTTTAGTGGCCAGGGGAAAGGAGGTTCTGATATGCTTTGATAAACAATACAAGGAAGCTGCTGAGGACAAGAGAGAGCAGATATCCCTTGTTGCTGACACACCTATATGTGAAATCGAAGGTGCTCTGATATTCCCAGACTCTTACTTAGAGCGGAAGAGAAATTCAGGGGTATATGCGTATGTGCGTGAATCCATTTGAATCACATCATACAAATTCAGGCACATTTTGCAAATGGTGGTAACTGTACACTGAAAGTTGCTCCATAGGAAAGAGAGTCACTGTTGGAAAATCTAAGGTTTCAAGTGCCACTTCGAAGCAGGGAATTATGCAACCAAGGGATTGAAAAAATATGCTTCTGCTTTAGTCAAATTGCTGCTGGGAAAGGATGCCTGTTTTTATTTAGTATAATGGCCAGATGTTTAAAAAATGTTATATAACTTGGACTGCTTTCTTTCTACAGAGGGGTTTGCAAATGGCTTTAGTTACACGTGCAGCTTTAAATTTGCCCAAGGCCTATGCCCCCAAACCCTTAGAAATGGTTTGTTTTTCCTGTGGAATATTCCAATATAGGCCAGCCAATAATTAACTTCAGTGGACACAAAACTTTGGGACTATAAATTGACCAAACATTTGAGATGTCTCTCATTTGACCAGCTTCCCATCCTGGTGCCCTTCTGAGATGTTTGAGTTCAGAGATGAATTCTCCAGCCAGAGTATCATGTTTGAATCCTATTTGTAAATTCATATGTGAAGTCTGGAAAGCTATGCAGACTTCACTATTGTGAATAGTATTGTGCAAGTTCAACATACCATACACAAGTGTGAATAAAAGTCTAAGGAAAAGATTCTTCAGATTCAGGGTCATGCCAAAAAAACAAAACACCCTGCCATCATGGTCTCTCATAAGAACTCAGAAAATGCTAAACTCTCCTGTGAATCCCCCTCCAAAATAGTGCTACAATTTTGCTCAAAGAAAACACAAAATTTTACCAGAATCTTGTGCTTTTGGGCAAATGCTTGTGAGATTTCAACATCCCATTTCATATCTTTAAGGGTTTCTTTATTTCTTTATTTATTTTCTTTGGTAGGCCCAGGACATCTCTTGGTGGTCTAGCTGGCACCACTTCCTGATTACTGAACTAAGGAAAAGGCAGGCCAATTGGGGTCATGTTAAAGATAATGTACCGTATGACATGGCCTACTGCAATTGAAATAAACCTGGAGTGCTACCCTAAAAATTGAATGTATTTCATTCTTCCTGTTCCTTCTCCTTCTTATCACCATGAAGAAGGTCCTAATTTGTTTGCCAAACTTCTAGCTTGAGCCATATAAGCATTCTTGACTTAACCAATAGAGGATAGTTATTTGACTTAACTGCCTGCTCCTTGTTCCTTTTGAATTTAACAATTCTAGGACCAAGCCAGAAATAAATCAAGTTAGCATGTATGTTTGTCATTATGTAAATAGCAAAGGCACTGGAGGAATAGGACTATAGGAAGGGGCAGGAAAGTTTGAAAATCCATCTTGCAACGTTATTTGTACAGTATTGAGATGGAAAACATTCTCTCTTGCAATAAGCTCTAAAGCACTAAATTATTTACTGAAATAAATACAGTCTCTCTACATCTAATGAAGTTTTTAATCCACACTAACTATGTTTACTTGGAAACAAACTTTTAACTTTGTTATGTTTTTACCAGGTAGATATTTTTGAAGTTGTTCCTTGGTCATGTAAACTAGAAGACGCTTTTTAGTATTATCTGCACATTTTACATACTGGTCTGCTATTGTCAGACAGTAGGGGAGTCCTTGCTGTTTTGCTAAAGGAATGTGTGGGTCCATATGTGGATATTTTAATGTAATTCAGAAACAGTCTTGAAAATAAAATACCAATTTAAAATCAATTTCCATATTACAACAGGTCAGGGAATGGCTCATAGAGGTACATGAAATAATTCAGCTGTTGGATCTGAGATCCAGTCTTCCATAATGCCTGGATAGGAAAAAAAAATCTAAAAATGATATGTTCACCTCAGAAAAGACTGGCATGTTGTAGTATAAATCTCAGCATATTTGCTTAAGGCAAATCTCACGTAACAAATGCAGTTCACTTCTTAGTAAGTATTCCTAGGACTGCAATATTAATGTAAATGCACTGCAAAACTATTTTTCTCCCAATATCTGATTATCCCAACAAAGAGATCTAACACAAAGAAGACAGAGTCAACCTCTTCTCTAAAGCACCTGAAGGCAAAACAAGAAGCATGGAATGGAAACTAATGAAGGAAAAAAGACCAACTTAGAAATAAAGACAAATTTCCTGACAGTGAGAACAATTAATCAGTGGAACGACTTGCCTTCAGAAATTGTCGGTGCTCCATCGGGAGAGGAGCGGTATATAAATAAATATTTATTATTATTATTATTATTATTATTATTATTATTATTATTATTATTATATGGTATAGAGTATCCTGCTTGAGCAGGGGGTTGGACTAGAAGACCTCAAATGTCCTTTCCAACCCTGTCATTCTGTTATTTCTGTTATAACTTAATATGCAACCCAATTTAGTGCCAGTAGAATTACTGGGATTATGATCTCTAAGATTCTACTGACCACTGAATGGGAATTGATTATGTTGGGAGATGTATTCTTAATGTATCTGAAGAATACCAAGGAGGTTTCAAAAACTATCATAAGGTTTCACTTGGAGGAAAGATGCATTATTCTCAAAATATATGCAGGGAACGTACTCTGGGTGTGGCTATAGAAAGCTTTTGGGGGGCTGCAGACTTTGAGGTTTCCTCAGATCCATAGAAGACTGGAAAGCTGTCACTTGGAAGGGTGGCTGCACTTCAAGACAAGCTGACCAGAAAAGATAAAAACATATTTTGAGTAGATGCTCCTCTTCCTTTGGAACACATTTCCTCTAAAAGCCTCAAAAATATCCTTAACTCCTGGATGTCTTAATACAGCCATATCTAAAGCATGCTTCGTTTTTTGCTCCAGTTTGTACATTATTAGCCTTTAAGCACCCAGTGGGGTCTGTTAATAATTCCCCGGCTTGTTGACCCAATGTCATTATTTCTGAACAACATTCAATTTTAAGGCTCTATATTTAGGGCAGGATGTGTCCAATCTAGATTTATAGCTGCCTTATTTGAACATGATACTTTTACCTTCCGAGTTTACATTGGCAACACCATGAATCAACAAGGAGGTAAAAATAAGCAAGTGTTGATTATTTGTATTTCCTTCTATCAACACACATGTGCAATCTCTTCCTACAGTTACAGAAGATGGAAGCTCCCCTCAGAAAATCAAACGGGATACTCCTGCTGACACAGAAGCTGGAAAGGGCCTTGATAGCATCTGTGGGGGGGAACCCACGTGCTGTTTTAATGATTTGTCGAGATGTGTTTTACTTGGACACCTCCCATCGTGGAGTATCTCTTTTGAAGGATCTGCACAGCTGTTAAGGTATAGGCCTTTGGAACAAAGTTATATCAAGGGTGTCCATAAGGAGGTTTTTTTTTTTAAAAAAAAGAAAGATGGGAGCTGCAGCTGTGTGATCAAAGTGTTGCCCTTTTTTTACACACATTGTACTGGCTTTGATCAGAGGGTCAAAGCTACCACCTGATATTTTTAAACACCCCCTGTGAACACCCCTGGATATGGATCATACTCCATATTTGAATTGGCAGCACCATCTTTCTCTTAAATTTTCCATCCCAAATAATCGATGAGTTATTGGAAGATTGCTTCCAAGATGAATGTTTTCTATGATTAGTTGTCTTAAAATTCATATAAGGAAAGTGGGCTCTTCTGTTTGTATATGCTGTTTAATTTTTTAAAAGAAATTGAATCAGTGTTTCCCACATAGACATAAGAAAAAAGAGAGAGCTTGTTATGTGAGGGAAATTCATATTTAATTGCATCCATCTTTTTTTTGGTACGCTCTATTTTTTTTTTAAAAAAGAGAAAATATTTCACATAAATTAGGCAAATATAAATTTATTTATGTCAGGGCTTATTTGCATGCCCACAATGTCTTTTACACCACCACCCCAATAAAAAGATGATGTAGGAAATCAGTAAAAAAAAAATTAGGATTTCTAGCATAGAGTTTTATCTGAACAGTTATTTTAGACCTCTTCAGAAATAGTATTAAGACTGACAATCGCAAATCTGAAAATTTTCTTTTTGGCTTTATTTCATCATCAAGCTTGGCTAAATTGATTGTTTTCTACTTGGTGTCTTCCAGATATGATGTGATATTTTCTCACAATGGCCAACTATTTCTATATGTTTTAATCAACTCGGAAGGATGGGAATTGGGATGGAAGAGAAACTATATTGGACAATAATAAGACCTCTTGGATTTTCATTCACTTATTCATATACCTATATTTCATTTTCTCTCTAGGAACTCAAGGAACTTGAATAGTTCCCTACTTCTATTTTTTGCTCACAACAAATTTGTGAAGTATAATATGCCAAGAGTGAACCAGTTAATTTTATAGCTTAATGGGAGGTTGAGCCGTAACTTCTTAATCTCCCAGTCCTAATCCATCTCTATAAAAATAACACAATCTGGTTCCTTTGCTTGCTTCCTTGAATGTCAAACCTGGCTTTGTAAGCTTCATCACAGTATCTACAACAACCACAGAACAGTTGTATATTTCTGCATTCATCCATATATTTAGTCTTTTAACTGTTCTTAATTTTGTATTGTTCTCTGTATTTTAATTTGGCTGTGAGGGAAATAGGGCGGTATATAAGTACAATAAATAAATAAATAAATGAGTTGTTGGGCAAGTTTCATAGTCTGTTTTTCTGATTTGAAACCTACTTCTATATTCAAATATTTGAATGTTTAGAAAGGAGACTTAGCATATTGTTTCAGATCTTCATTGGAAAAAAATATCTCATGCTGTTAAAAATTGCTGATTTGCCTCTGAATTTATGCAGAATGATTCTGAGAAGAGGCAGGAGGGATTTGGAGAGTCAGTGAGAAGTTATCTAACACTATTAAATCGAAAATATCATATGTTAATGAAAAGGAGAATGGCTTTTATTGGAGTACATTCAGTTCATACTTAGATCATTCTTAGGTTTGGAAGTTTTAAAGCAAGGGTGGCCAACCATGGCAACTTTAAGGCTTGTGGATTTCAACTTCCAGAATTCTGGAAATAGAACTCCATCAAGTTTTAAAATTGTCAAGGCTAGACATCCCTAATTTATAAAGCATCCATGGATTACCCCATTTCTAATTCTAGCAGAACTTACCTATAAAGAACATTATATTTAAAGTGTCTTTCTATTAAGAGAATATCTCTCAATAGCCTCAGACATCTATAAATAATGTGATAACATAGTAATAAACAACTGAAATATATAGTCTTTTGTGATGATACAACAAGTTACTATGGAGTCACCTCCATATCTTGCTGGTTTCATGCACAGAACTCCCATCACAAGCTTTTTAACCTTCCCAGACTTGAGGCTTTCTGGCATCTGGCCTGAATTTCATGGTCCTCCTGTTGCCATAAGAATGATGCCCCTGAGAGTTAAAGTTTAGTCTTTTATTTATATTTCACAGAATGATTGCAGTTAGCCATGTTTTCAAAGTGTGAATCTCCTCGGACAATTCTACTGCCAAAGTAGATGCATATGTAAAGCAAAACTCTTATGACAAGGAACGATAATACCAGAAATGTTCCAAAGAGATGAGAATCAAATGTTTTTATGCAAATGTAATCAAATGTTTTATGCAAATGTTTTAAAATATGTAATGTAATAACATTCTAGGGATAAGGTAGTTTGGTTTTTATTTGTTGGTACTAATGCTAATCTTTTCACCATCTGACAGTGGCTGTAGACAAATCAGGGGGGAGGGGGTGGGAATGGCAACCAAAACTATTGTTATGTATACTCTTTGATTTATGGAGAAAGCACAAGATTGTGTGTGTGTTATTTTACCAAGCTACTTAATGTTCAGTCTGTGTTAATAAATAATTTATCCAGCTGGTAAAGTGATTAAGAGGTACTCAAATGTCTTAATATTACAGTAGGAATAATTCTACTGCCATTGTCATTAAGAATTGCGATTGACAAAGGATATTTTGAGAATTTCACATTGAATCAAAATGTTCATTCTTCATCTTAGTTTGCCTACATTAACTAGCACATTTCCCAAAACATCCATTAAGAGTATTTAACAAAGATGTTGTCCTTTCTACACAGTGTATGTTTTCTTTCTTTAATTTAAATTCTCTTTGGAAAGGGAAATCACAAACTCCCACAAAGGTTTTCAGTCCTGGGAAAGTAGCTAATCTGTCTACTGAAAATAAGTATAGTATATATTTTCAGTTGGAATAAATATCCCAAACTAGATGAGTTGCTTCTTAGAGTAAGGAACCAACCAGGTGATATTTTGGCTGAATCTTCATATATCATTTGTAAGAAATCTTGGGAAACAGATGAAGTGCCAAGAAAAAGCACATACTCCAATCTTCAAAAAGAGAAAATAAGATAGAAGATTCTAGAGCAGATCATGGCAATCCACTTAACATCTTGATGTAATTACCAAAATCAGGATGGGTTTATTTGTTAAGAGCAAGCCTTGTCACACCAAAGCTTCTCATATTTTGATCAACTAGCTTTCCTAATAGATAATATACTGGTATTTCAGCAAAGGATTTGACAAAGTACCAAGGACATACTGATCAGCAATCTAGTAAAATATAGAATGGGTGGTATGAAAATTAAGTGGTGACATAACTGACCCCAAAATCATATACAACAATGCTCATTAATGGTTCTTCATCAAATTTGACGCATTGAGCAAGGTGCCATAAGGATCACCTTGGACCCTCATATTATTAAAGTTTTAATTCATGACCCGAATTAAGAGGTGACTGTATGCATATCAAATTACAGATCACAGAATTAATCTCATATGATAGAGTTAATATCCTAGAAAAAAGAAATAGAATTAATCTTGATAATTTAGAGAAATAAACTGAAAGTAATAAAATGGATTTCATGCAAGTGCAAAGTATGTCAGTTAGAAAACAAAAAAATAATAGTATTTATGTAAAAGGTTTTGGAATCATATTGATTGCAACTTGAATGTGAACCAGCAGGAAAAAATGCAATTGTAGCTACCATCAATAGAAATGTAATTTCCAAAAACAGAAAGTATTAATTCCTCTTTATTTCAGTCAGATTTAATCCTGGATGCTGTATCCAGTTCTGGTACCATACTTTAGGAATGTTTCAGGTTCAGAGAAAGGGATGTTTAAAAACAAAAAACAAAATACTGAGGTTTATAGTGATTGATGCAGTTGGATATGTTAGTCTTGAAAGACAGAAGGAGAATATGACAGAGATCTTTAAATAAGAGGAAAATTGTCACATAAAAGAAATTCCAGAAGATGGACACAGAATAATGGATTTAATTTACAGGGAGGCAGGTACCTATTGAATGCTAGAGAAAGCATTCAATAATGAAAGCAGTTGGGCAGTAGAATCAATTTTCCAGACAGATGATGGATTCACCTTCACTAGATATAGTCAAATGGTAGACAGCCAAGCATTTCTTTTTTGATGTGCTTTAATTTGGATTCCTTTACTGAGCTGAAGGTTGGGCTTGATGGCCTACAATAGTCCTGTTACAAATCTATGAACCTTCTTCTGAGTGAAATTTCATGGTAAACAGTGTTCACACACATATCATTATTTCTTTCTTCTTTGCTACTTCTTTGGAATGTTGCAAAGGTCCAAAAGGTTTACATTCTCTCTCATTCCAATAAACCTTGTCCAATAACAAAGGGGAAAACTAAATCTTTTATTTTATCAGCAGGAATGAGTAATAATAATGATGAAAAAAAATTGTATGCCAGACCTGAAAGAAATGTAACAGAATAGCTCCTGAAGAAAAGACTGAAGCAATCCCACTAAGAAACGCATGCTGGATATTTACTACTGAAGCTTATGATATTTAGAGACCTCTGTAAATAGATAAAAATGTAAGTGAGAATGAAAGTAAGCCTTAGTTTGTTATTCTGTGGCTATGATTAAAGTGTTGGGTTGTGTTTGTTTGTTTGTTTGTTTTAAATAAGAATATCAGAACATATGAATTAAAGAAAGAAAAAGAAATTTTTCTCCTATGCTGTATGAAAATCAGACAATAAATTGTCCTCACTCTCTGATGTACTTTTAGATCCAAACCATTTCTACTTGAGGAACTCTTGTTCTCCAAGCTAATAGCAGGCTGGAAAGTTTAAAACACTGTGTATCATCTGCTATTATAATTGAGCATGCTCAGGATACTTCCATGACTTATATGACTTATATGTATTACTCAATGTCATTGTTAGTTTAGGAACTAAATCTACTCTACTTTTTCTTTTGCACAACTGCTCTTACAAAAGCTCATTGAATTTCCATCATATGGTTTGTGGTGGTTCAAACACACTGTTAATGTGTCATTTGTTTTGGAAAAAAGTGACATAACCAAGAGCCTTACAGCAAAGCGATCCCCCCAAAACAGAAAATTGTCTTCCCATTTTTATGGGAAGGTTCATTGACTTATTAGAAGATGAGAAAGAAGAGCAACTCCAACTAAATGCAAATATCTTCTGAACCTCTATATAGGTGGTGGGATTGAAAATTTTTTATTACCGGTTCTGTGGGCATGGCTTGGTGGGCGTGCCATGGCAAGGGAAGGATACTGTAAAATCTCCATTTCCACTCCACTCCAGGGGAAGGATACTGCAAAATCTCAATCCCTCCCCACACCACTAACCTGCTTTCCAGCTCCGTTTTCCTGTTCTGGGCAACAAAAGAAGACCCAGCCAATCAGCTGGGACTCGGAAGGCAGAGAATATATGGCTGGCAGGGCCAGTCAGAGGTGGTATTTGCCAGTTCTCTGAACTACTCAAAATTTCCACTACCAGTTCTCCAGAACTGGTCAGAACCTGCTGAATACTATCTCTGCTCCATATCACTTTTTAAATATAATTAACTCACTAAATTACCTTTAGAATCAGGCCTAGAAATCTTATCTAACACTGGAGCATTCTCACCTCAAGAGAAAAAAGTGAGATTCATCAGGCAATTCTTATGAGGCCCTCTGTTTGGAGAACCATACCTCTGTTGGAAATTAGCACCCACCCTACTCCTAGAGAAATTAAATATTTTAGGATATATTAAAAAGGCAAAATATTTCCCCTAAAAAAAAGTAGAAACTCAGAGAGGCAGAAACTCAGCCTCCCGCGCCCCCCCACCCTTTGTTAATGGGCCATTAAAGCCTGGTCAGTCTATTCTATATAACAAAGATTTATATCCTTAATACAGAGCCATAATAAGAATTGCCTAAAGCCCTTTCTTTACATCATCACCCAGCAAGACTCAACCAAGTCTGGGACTCAAAAGACAACCTACCAAGTTACCCCTGCATGTCCCCATGGGTGGGAGTCTGATAACCAATCAGAACACAAGCTCAAATTCAAAGCCCTGAGTGGGCATAAAACCCAGGGACTCTCGGCATCCCTTCCCTTTTTTGCTCAGGAGCTCCAAGGCATGTGATGCTGTCCACCACTAAACCATCTTTCCAAGCAGTCATGATGTTTCCAGTGTCTTTCTCCCCACTTGAAACTGAACCCAGGAGGATATTTTTTTTCCAACAACTTTGTATTATAGATGCCTGCACTTTGTAGTGCTCAATCTGCCCAATTTTAACAATCAAAAATTTTAAAGTGTCCATTAGGAGCTGTGGGTGTGAAATCCTGTAATGTAACCAATATCCTTTGCATTTCTTGCCCAGGACATGCAAGCTCTCTTACACTGTTTGAAGATTTCCCCAAGATTGTTAGTTATTTCATGAGAATGCTGCCATCAGCAATGGCACACAACTGTTTTAGAATTTGTCGCTATATAAACTGGAGATAGCTAGGAAGGCCTAATGAATCCTGGGCTACAAATGTTGAATTCTGCAACTATTTCCATTGGTAATGTTTATGAATTCAAGCAATGGAGGTTTACTCTAAAGTCTGAGGGAACAGTGCAGAAAGAACCAAAAAAAGAGGAGCCATCTAATTGTATCCTGGATTAGCATATGATGTCCTGGATTCCATGAAATGAAGGAAGGGGTGGTTTCCGAGGAAAGCACTGGGCTTTCATCTTTAAAATGGAAAAGGAACTAGATATTTAAATATAATAGTCAAAGATCAAAAGATTGATTGGAAAGTGACACTGTAAAACACTAACATTTACATGAATTCCAGTCAAAATGGCTAAAAGCAAGGAACTGTGGGTGTTTAGCCAAAACTACACCCTGATATATCACCTTGGAATAAAAGTGACTTCAGGAGCTACCTTTCTCTAATGCTGTGTGTTCCAGATTAAGATCTAAAAATCAGTGTAATATAGTTAAATTCTCCAGCGCTGTAGGAGATGAAGCACTGATACTGGGGTCTTCTCTGTCCAACAGGATTAGGAAGCAATCGGGATAAAGCAGAGCATTGGTGATTGTCTCCTCTTTTGCTACCCTGACAAATGTTGAAAAGCAATCCAGATTTTTGGGTTTCAGTCTGGCAATCCTTACTTTAAATCAATTGCAGACCTGATCCAGGTTTTTATAGTCATGAAGCCAGAAGTTGGTTTTGCATCATCCACAAGAAACATCTTGCACATATTTACAAAAGCTTTTGTGCGTATAAACTGCAAAGCCTTTCCTGACATTTGAAGCAATAATTTCACTCTGGGCAAATCCCTGAAAAGTTTAGGGAGGGGACAGTACTCAAGAACTTGCCAACACATCTGTGATGAGGTGAGATAGGGAGACAGACATTTTGCAGAAATATTTCAGAACCCTTCAGAGAAAAAGGAAAAAAGAGAGAGAGAAAGAAATCACATTTATCAGAAAAGCTCTATTACGGCTTGTCTCAGCAACCTGCAGAGAATCAATGCATAAGAAATCTTACTGTTTCCAGCTGAGGTTGCCAGCTGTCATTCTATTTGCTGACTCAGTTAAAAGAAAACATTTTCTCTTATGAAAACATGCATGTTTTTCCTCACTCCTTTATTTAATCTTTCCTTTAACTGAAGGAAATCCAAACTGAGCAAACCAAAAAATATTTGGCAATAAAAAAGGTTCAAACTTTGTAGTATAGTGTCCAGCATTGACCTTTTTTATATTGGACTATTTCTCAAAAGATGAAATATCAATATATTTATTTTATATGTCAAGATGTGGGAGGGCTCCAGGAATAGTTCTGACCATTAGAGATGAATTCATAAATACAGTAAGTTTCAGGACATCCCACCTCCTGATTGCATAGCACAAATGTATGCCATTTTAACACATCAAAAACCACAATTATGAATCCATCTTTTCTTTTCATGAATCCATTTTTTCCAGCTCTCAACATCTGGGCCACCTTGTTTTCTTATAAGTAATTATTACAGTCAACTAATATGAATATATTTCGTTACTGGTTCAGGCAGCTGAAGTAAGTAATTATTACAATCAGCTGCTGTAAATATATTTGATTGCTTTTTCCAGGCAGCTGTAAAGAGCCTCAGGTATGTTGTAACCTTAAAATTAGGTTCATTTCTCTTCAGGCTGCAGCAGTTGGATAAACCTGGAGCAAAAATAGAGGGGTGTAATTTTATGTTGTCCCTTAAAAAGTAATGTGAGCTACTTTATGTATTATGAAACTGAGAGGAATATCTAGAATTGTTATCCTATTGTGGTCAGAGTCATACCTATTAGTTTTTACATATTATTCTATCCCATTAAATCTTTGCTAATCTTTTTAAATCTATATTTAATCTGTATTTGTTGACCTTCCCTGATGTATAGTTCTTCTATGCAATTTCTGACCTATCTTTATTTTTAATGCAATCATTCCTAGTATATATACATTTAGCAGTTTCCCCAAATATACACCTTATTCTGATGCATGAGAGAGAGAAGGAGGGAGAGAGAGAGAGTCTCCCTTATATATGCGCACATGAACTTCATTCTCTTCACTACAGCATGTTCATGCCATAATAGTATTCAGTATGGTATTCTGTATTAAATAATTTTCCTATAATACACATTTTTAGTAATTGATTTTTAAAATATCCTTAGTAAAATTCATTTTATTTCTAAAACCTTGAACATTTTATGCCATGATGAACAATTTGCCAAGTTTTGTGTGTTGGAGACTTTTGAGGCACCAGCTCCAGTTCCAGCATCTCGTGCAATCCTGACAACATGCATGTATACAAACTGTTTCCAAGTTCAACAAAGAGAAGACGCAATTGCCTTTGAGGCAAGTGCATAGATTGTCATGTGGCCCTCATCAAAAAATAAACTCTTTTGTGGGGATGAAATCAGGGTTTTGGAGAAAAACCCTGATTTCATCCCTGTTTCCCTGAGGATGAACAAATGGGTTTTTTAAAAGCCTGCTTAATGATACAGTAGAACTCTTCTTGGGTAAAGAAATATTCCTTGTGAAAAAAGTTTATTTTGCTATATATGGACAATGCTGAATATATTTTTATTAGGCAGACTAGAGCTGGTGGTTTTAATGGTATTATTAAAACAATCTTATTTCTGGTTCAGAAATGGATGCAAACTTGGCACTCTTTATTTATTTTTGTGGATGTTTTTAGTATTTTTAATTATTTTATAATTTTTTGAATTATAAGTCATCCAGAATCACTTGCTTGTGTTGGGGGCTTATAGCTTTTCCCAGTCTCCAGTATTCCATAGAGCAACTGGTGAGGTATAAAGTAGCTGTCCATTCTGATCCCAACCACTAATGCAATTATTGCTAGTATATATACATTTAGCATATAGTTTCCCCAAATATACATCTTTTTCTGATGTATACCTGGGCTGTGATAATCAGGGATTCAATGCTGATGGGCTGTACATGATCCAAGACTGTGTGGGTTATAATTTAATAAATGCTACACCTGGAAGAAGGTATGTCATCAATAAAAACCCAAACTAGAAATTATAGTTGCATCTCATGAGTGAACTAAAACTGTATCTCCACTGTGGCATTCTGCATTAGCCTGGTACTTTGGAGTAAACAGCCATCTGGGTCAACTGTCTGACATTACTTTCCTTGCCAATGTCACCCTTCCGTAATTGCTCTATGGACAACAGAAGCAGCGGCTATTCATAAATAATGTTTTTCGTTGCAAGACAACAAAAATATTACTGCCTCCTCCAGTTCTTCTTTGTTTTCCTTCTGTTCTTAATAAACTCATTTCCCTCTGTTGCATTAATTTTTTTAACCCTCCATAAATAAGAAATAAACCCCGAGGTAATTTTCCTAAACATTTTCATCTGAGAGGGGGAGGAAAATGAAAAGGTCATGTATGAACTTTCAGTCATTTGAAACTTAAGCCTGGAAAAGTTAAAGGAGTGAGTGCTGATAAATGCTTCCATATGATTTATTGAATACACACACACCTTTCAAAATGAACTTCTGCAGTTAGAAGATTTCTTTGCATGCTCAAAGAAATCTTCTGAACCTTCAGAAATATTCTTACAGAAGAAACTTATTCAAAGAGTATAGTGTCCCACAATAAATAAATACCGAAAGCATACAAGAGGCAGAAGAAAAGGTTCACAGATAGCCCTCGACTTACAATCATTGCTTAATGACCATTCAAAGTTACAATGGCATTGAAAAAAGTGAGTTATGACTGCTTTTCACACTTATGATCACTGCAGCATCCTCATGGTCACATGATCAAAAGTCAGCATTTGGCAACTGGCATGTATTTATTCATGGTTGCACTTTCCTGGGGTCATGTGATAACCATTTGTAACCTTCCCAGCCACCTTCAGACAAACAAAGTCAATGGGGGGGAACTAGATTTGCTTAATGACTGCGTGATTCACTTAACAAATGTAATAATTCACTTAACATGTGAATGTGGGGGGGGGGAGTTGCAAAATGGGCAAAACTCACTTATCAACTGCCTCACTTAGCCACAGAAATTTTGGGCTCAAATGTGGTAATAAGTCAAGGACTACTAGTACATGGAAGAAAATTATAAAGAATAAGCGAACCAGAATTTTCCTCTTTTGTTTCAAGTGGCCACAGTAACGACAGCTGAGAAAGCACATTAATGAATTTCCCACATTAGACATTTCTGGAACAATTCTGTCACAATATGGGAATGTCATACATTTAAAATAGAATAAAATTCTTTATTGGCCACGTATGATTGAACACACAAGTGTGCAAATGCTCTCAGTGTACATAAAATAAAAGATATATTTGTCAAGAGTCAAGAATCATAAGGTACAACACATAATGATAGTCATAGGGTACAATAAGCAATCAAATCGTACTAGGAAACAGTCAATAGAAATCATAAGAATACAAGCGACAAAGTTACAGTCATACAGTCACAAATGGGAGGGGATGAGTGATAAGGAATGATGAGAAGGTTAATAGTAATAGTAGTGCAGACTTTCTAAATAGTTGGACAATGTTGAGGGAATTATTTGTTTAGCAGTGATGGTGTTCGGGAAAAAACTGTTCTTGTGTCTAGTTGTTCTGGTATGCAGTGTTCTATAGTGTCGTTTTGAGGGAAAGAGTTGAAGCAGTTTATGTCCGGGATGTGAGGGGTCTGTAAATATTTTCACAGCCCTCTTTTTGACTTGTGCAGTATACAGGTCCTTGATGGAAGGCAGGTTGGTAGTAATTGTTTTTTCTGCAGTCCTAATTATTCTCTGAAGTCTGTGTCTGTCCTGTTGGGTTGCAGAACCAAACCAGACAGTTATAGAGGTGCAGATGATAGACTCAATAATTCCTCTGTAGAACTGGATCAGCAGCTCCTTGGGCAGTTTGAGCTTTCTGAGTTGGCGCAGAAAAAATATTATTTGTTGTGCTTTTTTGATGATGTTTTTGATGTTAGGTGTCTATTTTAGATCATGTGATATAATAGAACCTAGAAATTTGAAGGTCTCTACTGTTGATACTATGTTGCTTAGTATTGTAAGAGGTGGTAGTATGGGAGGGTTTCTCCTAAAGACTCCCACCATTTTTACGGTTTTTAGTGTGTTCAGTTCCAGATTGTTCCAGTTACACCACGAGGCAAGTTGTACAACGTCCTGTCTGAATGCTGATTCATCATTGTTTCGAATGAGACCAATCACTGTTGTATCATCTGAAAACTTCTGTATTTTAACAGATGGATCGTTTGAGATGCAGTCATTGGTACACAGGGAGAAGAGAAGTGGAGAAAGCACACAGCCTTGGGGCGGCCCTGTGCTAATTGTATAGGTATCAGATGTGACTCTGCTTAGCTTCACCTGTTGCTTCCTGTCTGTTAGGAAGTTTATGATCCACTTATCACAATGTTTTTGAACAGGGTACATCAGTATTTCTCAACCTCAGCAACTTTAAGGAAATATGCATATCAATTTCCAAAATTCCCAAGCCAGCTTGCTAAGAATTCTGGGAATTGAAGTTCATACATCTTAAAGTTGCATGGACTTCTGTTCCTCCCCTGATCCACAGAGGACTCAGTGGTTTACCTTGGATACTGTGTCACCTAAGCCTATCTGTATTTAGCCACACTTCATGGATGGATACTACATAGAGGTAGCTTGCTTCTTTCTTGCAATTATCATTTTACAAAGTGCAAAAATCTTAGAAACATTGTGGGTTATTTGTTTGCTCAGTTTAATAAAAGAATGTTTTAAAGGGATATTTGGAATACAGTGATCTCCATTAGGAGAGGGGCAAGACTAAATCTGGACTTAATATTTTTTAAAGGAAGGTGTTAATTCAGTATAGTTATTACACTGCATTTCAAAAGATAGTAAATAAGCCTTTCTCAGTTGGAGCCTTCCTGCTCATTTCGCTGCATGTGACTTTGATTTTTGTCTTTCTAAATTTTACCCAGATGGCACCAGTGCATAGAATATCATTTAGAAAAATGTAAACAACACAGTTGGTATAACAGTCCATCTGGAAGGATCAGACCAATCTAACCTTATGATAGCAATACAGATGCCCTCACATGCCAGCTCCACTGTCTCTGAAATTGCTCTACCCTTTGCAATTGTGTACCACGTACAAGCATGTACAAGCATGCAAAATGATCAAACTTTGATTCAGAAACAGCCTCCATTTTTCTCCAACAAGGGTTGCCACTGTATGTTTTATATCCCTGTTAGACTGTAGCAACTCCAGTACCAAATTAAAGGGAAACTGAAATCCTGCAGAGTTAATTATTGAAAGAAGTTTCAACTAAGTAAAATAATAAGTTTAGCAAAGTAAAAATCACAATGCAATTGATTAAAGAGAAGGAAGGAAAAATTAAAATTGTAAAACTGAGTTGCTTGCCAGTAGTGACGCATACCATTTTATCCTTTGTTCAATGTGAAGATAAGTTCAATTTAAAAAAGACTTAGCTAATTTCTCTTCCTACCTATCCAGTTCTTAATTAAGTTGAGCTTGGTCATGCTTCTAGTGGCATTACTGTGCTAGAAATTTTATTTTAATGGATTAGAACTCGTTTATTTCCATGCAGATTCTCCACATATATTTTAAAGTAGTGAAATATCTCACATAAAGCCAAACTACTGTATAATTCCCCTAGTGATTTTCACCTGATCAACTTGTATCCATTGTATATTATTGTACTGTGCCATAGGCTTGGACTAATGTTGCCTTAATATTCTAACTGCTTTAGTTATCTGAACAAGCTCTTCACCCACAGTAAGATTTCCTAATTTTAAAAATCATAATCCCTTTTCCATTGACAATAATGCATCTGTTGATCCAGTAGGCAGAAGCCAAGTATTTCAGCTTAGACTGAGTCTAAGAGATCTTCTGTAGACATGGATGGAGAGCAGGTTCCATGACAGCTTCTTATCCTCAAGTTAAGGATTTAGTAATGCCAGAATGCTATGTAAGAGAAAGGAATGCAAAATCGACTTGTTTGATCAGGAATCAGACAATTAGTACTTTTACAAAATGCCAGAAATCCTTTTTTGCTGAAAATAGATAAGGAATAAATGATTTTCAGATTTACTGATTGAAAAGGATTGGATATGAGAAGAAGTACCTATGTAAGGTAATTTCAAAAGGGAAAGAAGGGATATTTGTAACTGTTACAAAGATCATCAGAAGTCACTTAATTTTCTTTCTTTTTCTTTCTTTTATTTTCTGCATTTTCTTTCAGTTCTCTTCTTTTTGTTTTTCTTTTTCCTGTTAGTCATATTTTGTGTTATCTTTTACTATTGTTAAAAGCATTAATAAAATATATAAAAACCTATATTTATTTTATGCATGCCAGACTGCAAATCTAGTACCATCCATCAGTTATGAGTAATAACTGTTGTCTTTAGAAAATTAAAAGATGCTTTGTTATGTTTGCAATTAAAAATGTTTGTAGAAAAATTTCAATTATAAAGGAAAATTATTTGCAGCTATATTTACATTATTTAGAGAGGGGGAAAGAGAAAATTCTATATTGCCTTGATGAGATGCGGACATTGTTGTTACAGTGGCCTGTTTGTACAAACTACACTGCATGCCATTTACACAAAGGAATTGCAAAGATTGTCTGTCAGAATGAGCGTGAATCTGTGGCATCCTTGCCACAAAACAGTTAATGCAAAGAAAAACACTGTGGGTCATGCTCTTCTCAAAGGAATATTTATTTAGTTTTAAAGAACTTCATGCAAGGAAAATGGAAGTTGGAAGCAGAAGAGAAACATCTGCCTTCTACAAAGTTTTGCATTCCTAACCCCTTCCTCTTTCCTTTTTGCTGCAAAACAACCTCTTTTAGAGCAAGGTAACATATACACATCTGGATAACTGGCAACCTTCATGTTAAAAAACAATCCGTTGGTAAACGAAAAAATGAAAACTTAGCCAACCGAATAGAGAGCTAAAGAAATAGCAAGGGGGAAAATCAAATTATTTTATAAAATGTGTATCTGAACCAACTCCCACAACAGAGGGATAAGTGCAAAGATTAACATCAAGAATTAATTTCAGACCATTCTGGGTATTTGGATCCAAACCAGCTGAACATAGGCAGAAAGCTATTCATACTATTGAATTTAAAGGGGCAGACACTAGCTGAGACATAGCTTGTCCTTAAGGAAAGGCATATAAAGTCAGAGAATATAATTATATTGTACCCAACTGAACACATGGTGTGCCACCAAGAGTCTCATGATCTATTCACTGCCTTGAACTCCTGAAGGAAAAGCAAATAAAACATTTTTAAGAGAGTTTCACCCATTTTATGACCTTTATTGGCACAGTTGCTCAGTGAGTCAGTGCAGTTGTTAAGTCAGTAACACAGTTGTTAAGTGAATCTGGCTTCCCCCATTGATTTTGCTTGTCAGAAGATCTGCAAAAAGTGAACGCATGCCCCAACATCGTGCAGCCATCGTAAGTATGAACCAGTTACCAAGCACCAAATTTTTACCATGGGGACCATGAGGATGCTGCTATGGTGACATGTCTGAAAAATGGTCAGAAGTCACTTTTCTCCAGTGCCATTGTAGCTTCTGAATGGTCATTAAAACAAATGGTTGTAAATCAAGAACTATCTGTAGCTTATTTGGGTTCTTCTAAATTGACAGCTAAGTGATAACCATTCCGTCAAAACTCTCAAACTGCATTATACCATAGAAAGTAAGAAAATATGTCTTTGATGAAAATAATCAAAAACAATTAGCCAGGCAAAGAGGGCTGACATTTTTTTGTTAAGTCCAGAGAAATACAAAAATATTTGGAAGCAACACAAACAGATGCCTCCCTAATTTACAGGATCATAAGAAGGGAAAGAAGGTATAGCAGTAGTGGGATTCAAATTTTTTTACTATCGGTTAGGCTTGGTGGGCATAGCAGGGGAAGGATACTATAAAATCTCCAGTCAGAGGTGGTATTTGCCGGTTCTCCAAACTACTCAAAACTTCCGCTACCGGTTCTCCAGAACTGGTCAGAACCTGCTGAATACCACCTCTGAAGTACAGCATAATCCAATGTGCTAATCTCAATAAAAGTAGATTTAACCTTTCTGTGGATTTGATTTCCTGGTCTGATCCACTAGTGGGATTGACATCTAACTAAGGTGGTTGTGATGAGAATAACTTTAAAGGTAGGTGCTTATACTTAACTGTGTTGTTTTTTCTACCTTCCCTTCCATCCAGATTTCCTTAAATTGTCCTGTATTTTAAGCTTTCAGTTTCAGAATAGGGAGTGCCTTATTAGCAATATTTGTAAATGTTTTTAGACATTATCTGGTGAATAAGTAATAAAAATTGTACAAACAAACAAGCAACAATATAATTTGATGTTTTATTTTGATATGTATCCATGATGGGGTAAAGGTTCATTTCATTTCATTTCATTTTTTTTTCATTTATTAAATTTTTATACTGCCCCCTCTCCCAAAAAGGGACTCGGGGAGGTGTACAGCCCAGATAAAACAGCACAAGGCTAGGATACCTTACTCCACCCAGAACCTATTTTTCAGATTAACCAAACTGGTTGTGTCTGGTGACAACCTCATGCTCCTCCCCACAAAAAAATACAATTAAAATAATTATTTTATTAAACCAATTATCTGTATCATAAGGACTTGACATAAGAGGATATGTTAAACACAAGGGAGAAAAGGCACAAAGTTAACTAATTTATTTTCTTTCTGGTGTGGGCTCAGAAAAAAAACATTAAACTCAGAATTAGCTCTACAGGAATAGATTACACACAGGTATTTTTTTCATATATGTTTTTATCCCATGTTTGGAGAATTTTGGAGAAATTCCATTCCTGCGAGTCCTGGTAGCACAGAGGTTAGAATGCAATATTGCAGGCTGTCGGTCCACAGTCTGGATTTCGATCCCAATGGGTTCAAGGTTGACTTAGCCTTCTATCCTTCTGAGGTCAGTAAAAAGAGGACTCAGATTGTTGGGGACAATATACTCATATTATAAACTGCTCAAAGAGTGCTGTAAAAGCACTATGGAGCAGTATATAAGTCTAAGTGCTATTGCTATTGCTATTTCTCATATGATATCAAAACATATTCCCTGATCTCTTTGATATTCAAAAAATAATCTGTGATCTTTTAAAACACTCATTTTAATAATTAGAATAAGTTGACATATTGAAACTCTTAAGTCAGCCATAAAAGAAGTGATGACCTTGTCCATTGTTTATTATCTAGTAAATAGATTTATACTTCATAGGAAAAGGAAAATTCCATTTGATGCCATGTTTAATAGAAAAAAGAAGAGTCGAGTTTCCTTTTTTTGAAAAAGTTCTTATTTTTAAAAATTTCTTATGCTCATCATCATAGTTTGTGACAATGTTCTGCATTTGTCCATGGTGAGGTATATGAATTTTGAATTACCAAGAGGGAATTACTTGATCTAATCCTTTCAGCCTTACCAGGTAGACTAGATAAGATAATACTATTGTGCTATATTGTAAAGTTACATTAATGAAAGTTACATTATGCAAGTTTGAAAGTACAATTTTCCCACCATCTCCTTTTACAGTCTGAGATCCTTTCTGGGCCTCTTTCTCTGCTCACTCTCCAGCTGTAGGCTATGCTATCTCTCATCAAACCCTTCCCTAGGTAATATCCCTCGGTTCTGTCTCCCAAGGTCTCTCCCACATGCCATTATAAATCCCATAATTTGTTTAATTATGTTTTTCCATACCTCTTCCCATGTTACTTAAAACAAAGAATGTCAGAAATCAATGTAGAACCCTAAGCTGCCAATGCTGTGAAGTTATGGTATCACCTTTTTGCTAAGTATTTCCTGATATTAAACTTACAGCATACTAGATTTCCTGCATATAATCCACAGCAGAATAATGAGAAGGCAGAAGAGGTGATTCAATTAATCTCCTTTTTCAGGGGTTCTGCCAAGGCGTAGACTGTAAGTCAGAGGTTTGAGAGCCAATATGCTCTTCATGGATTTCTTCGGTTATTCTTTTGAGTACTTACAGCCTTTTGAAAGCTGTTTTTGTTTTTGTATCTTTTTGTTTTAGGCAGGGGCAATGGCACAAACCATCATGAAAGAATGAAAAATGCATAAAGTTACGAATTCATAGAGGAGAGAGATGGGAGAGTGAGCATGAAAGAAGGAGCAGATACTTGGTGGCTTGTTTGTTAAGACATACAAGGGAGCAATGTGTTTCCAATGTGACTTTCCATTTTCAAGCTTCTTTCCTACCATGTGTTTCCTGTTTTATGTATAAGAAAAACAAAAACATAGAGTTCCTTTTCCTCTTTTCTTTTAAACATATTGGTATGTTTCTGATTTCATGCTGTGAACGAGATCTGGGTCTATTTGTGTATCTATATACACATATACATAGGCAGATCTAGGTACATATATGCTGGCAGTCATCAGACATGGGCATTCCACCAATTGGAAGAGAAACAGGCCCAATGTGGCTACACAACTGAAAAAAATTGAAAGAAAACAAGCTGAAATTGACTGCAGGAATCAGAGAGCAAACCCTGTTCAGATTGGGTTTGATTTTGTTTTAAGGAAAATATAGACAGGACAGAACTAGAGCAGAGAATAAAGGTAAAGATTTCCCCTGTCCATCTCCGTTTCTCAGCCTAGGGACCCAGCCTTGTCTGAAGACACTTCTGAGGTCATGTGGCCAGCATGATTATATGCCACTGTTACCTTCCCAGTGAAATGGTACCTATTTATCTACTCATATTTGCATGCTTTCAAACTTTCAGGTGGGCAAGGGCAGAGAATAGAAGGAAACCAAGATATTGGTAAGGCCGGGGAGCAGTGAATGGTTGCCCATCTCAATGCAATGAATGGCTAGAACAAAACAGATGCAGAGACTAGGTGCAGAGGGGCCGTCCTCAAAAGCAGACATCAGCTGAGGGTGTCGTATGAAGCACAAATGCTCCAATATGTTTATTTATTTGTTTGTTTATTATACGACTATTCTTCCAAGAGTGCAAGGGAGAAGACTCTGAATTCCTTCCCCCTATCTTTCCTACAGTCAGAGCTCTGGGAAGTAAGTAAGTAAGGCCAAGTCATTCACTGAGCTTCTATAGCTAAAAGTGGCTTTGACTTTCTACAGGCCTTGCCCAACCTCCTAATTCCAATACTCTGGTTCTTCTGGATCCATTCAAAATAACAATATGTTTTAGGGTCATTTCTTGTCATGTTATAAGTCATGCATCCGCTAGACTTAACTATGTGTTTCCATCTAGATATTCTGCTCATTGTTAATCCCTTTGCCGAGCATTTCATTTATTCTTATCCACACATTCGCTTCCACTATATACCATTGTTACTGAATTCAACGACCAACTATCAACACTAAATTCATACAAAGTATTCCATAATTCAAATCAGTGTGTGAATTCAGATTTGTTTCACTCTATCACAACTTTTTCCTAAATCAACAACTCGTATTCATGCATTTTGCAATATCCTAAAGAGAAACAAAATCTGGTCTGCATCATCTCTGCTCAAGATAAATTCCACTGCACTTCCCAAATCTTGCTTATTGTCACTACTCTTACTCTTTCAGGCATAATTCTGCCAAATAACTTCCCAGGCACACTAAAAAAAAAAATCTCTGGAAGAGAAATGCGAGGGAACAACAGTCTGGCCATCAAGCATAGGTGAATCCTTACTTGTCAAATAAATTATACAATTTCTTCATAAACAAATCACATCAATATTTAACACTCTTCCATCTAGAACATCTGTATATTTTCTTTCTCACAGGATTTATGCTCTTTTCATTAATTTTCTTGGAAACTTGTTAATTATTTCTTTATTTATAGTAAAAGACCAAGTGAATATAAAATTAACACAAAATGATCAAGAAAGTACTCCAACTGATTAACTCTGGACAGTAGAAAATCATCCAATAGATATTTCCAGTACTAATGCCAGAGCCTTTTGAAGGCAATCATAATCAAACAAAACTTGGCATCTCCCTTAATAATTCTACATCAGATCCATAAAGGAAAGCAATTCAATCAAAAGGCTAAATTAATGAGGGCATTATTCATTCAGAAAGCTATTGTTGATATAAAAGGCAGGGCAACAAAGCAATCATATCATCTGAATAGAGGCCCAAGCAAGCTTGTGATTAAATATTATGATACGTATCCTCCAAAACCATAGCTGGTAGAACATTAGTTTAAAATGTTCTGTTAAAGCAGTTTAGAGAGGATGTTTATAATAAATTGGGTTTAAAAAATGTCTACCTCAAAAACCACCATTGCAATCAGGACCCATACCCAAGTTTATATGGAAATTCAAACGTTCACTTCAACTCAACGTCATTCAGAATTAGCTTAAAAGGTCACAATAAACATCCCTGAAAATTAATTGGACCATAGATGCTTCTGCTGAAGCTACCTTTGGGCAAAACAATAACTGGCAAATTGTCAAGTGAGCCTCAGTGGAAGCAAGACCAAGTTTCACACAGAGACAAATCTCTTACATAACAAGAATACAAAGCCTCGCTCTTAAAAATTCCCCAGGCTGGGGAATTCTGGGAGTTGAAGTCCACCAGGCTTAAAGTTGCCAAGGTTGGAGACCCCTGCCCTAAATAATTATACTGCAGCTAATGACGTTATTGCTCTTGCAGTTAATAAAATGATTCATGACATTGGAGGCCTTTTTGGCTCAATATAGAGTATTGTTTGTTTCATTCTTTCATTTCATCATTTTCATCAACTATCCATTATCATGCTATCCATTAGCATACTTCCACATATTTGTCTCACACTCTGTAACATAATTCTTTTTATTCTATTCCAATGAGTTTCCTTATTCCTTTTTCTAAACAAAATATTATGTTGTTCATTCAAAAGCTCTCATCACCCTTTCATCCTTCATGATTTTTTCCCCATTTTTCAGCCAAATCAAATCAAGCATACTTTTATATTTTTTACAAGTAGTCCTTGCTTAATGACTGGTCACTCATTCAAAGTTAGAATAGAATACAATAACAGAGTTGGAAGGGACCTTGGAGGTCTTCTAGTCTAACCCCCTGTCTAGGCAGGAAACCTTACACTACTTCAGACAAATGGTTATCCAAAATCTTTTTTAAAACTTCCAGTGTTGGAGCATTCACAACTTTTGGAGGCAAGTTGTTCCACTGATTAATTGTTCTAACTGCCAGGAAATTTCTCCTTAGTTCTAAGTTGCTTCTCTCCTTGATTAGATTCCCTTCCACTCATTGTTTCTTGTCCTGCCCTCTTCTTTATGTCAGCTCCTGAGATATTGGAACACTGCTATCATGTCTCCCCTAGTCCTTTTTATTAAACTAGACATACCCAGTTCCTGCAACCGTTCTTCATATGTTTTAGCCTCTAGTCCCCTCATCATCTTTCTTGCTCTTCTCTGCACTCTTTCTGGAGTCTCAACATCTTTTTTTACATCATGGCGACCAAAACTGAATGCAGATTTTTAAAAAGCTAATTACAACCCATCCTCAAAGTTTTGCCTGCCACATGCAAACCAAAATCATGGTCACATGACTTTCTTTCAGGTGTCAGGTAACCACTTGTATTTACAACCAGTTGCATCATCCTGCAACCATACGGGCATGATTTGTGATATCCTTTGCTATTTGCTTTACAAATAGGTGATATGCTTAACAACCTGTTACTTGTTTACTGACTATTGTATAAATAGTTGTAAAATTGAGTCATGTCACATGGTGACCTGTTTAATTAGAATGACTGCTGAATCACATTGATACAGAATGTTGCACTATTTTTTCTTCAAACATTTCTCACACTGCTTCTTCCAATTTTAGCATCCATTGGAATGTCAACTACAACAAGCCCCTGTATTCCTACTTTGCCATGCAACCACAACCACCTCAGTGATGCCAATTCAAAATCGTTGCCATGCATTAAACCTAAACATTCACTTCCTTGGATGTACTCATCAACTTCACTCCACAAAAATCAATATACTATTGTCAGCATCCTGCCAAGAAGTTACTGAGATACATTCAGGATACGTAAGAAGTTCAATTAGTCTCTCTAAAGTAACATTAAATTTCCCTTAATGTACAGTATATTAAACTGGGTCTTTAATTTAAAAATAACACCTGAGTGACAGGCACTACCAGACACTTCTAATTGTATCAAATTTCCTAAATATTCTTTTAATCTCTCTATTCTGATTTTCACCAATTGAATAATAGATAATAATAATAGTAATGATGGATGCTCATATTGACATAGCTAAATCTTCATACCATATTGCTAAATAGATTAATCTAGCAACAGAAATCCAAATTGAAATCCAAATGATAATTAAATAATGTCCAACATCACAGTTATATGTAGTGTTTATGGAATGATAAAATTAACACCAATGTAGAGTTAATTACAAACAGAACTGTTTGGCTTGTGACTGAGGCAAATACTATTTCTGCAGAATTTCACACACCATGTTTCCATTTTCTGAGGCATTTGTAAAGGTCTGCTATTCTATAAAATGTATTATCCAAAGGTTTGTCTTGGCACAGGGCATAATTTGGCTTAGCGTCGTAATGGTGCCATTAGTACACTGTTGCATACACCATTAACATATTTGGCACCTGGGATTTCCTTTGAAGGGATTTTTTAAAAGAAAGTAAACATAACTCATAATTATCGTCCACCTACCCCCATCAAACAGCACATGACGCATTGGCTCTTGTTCTGAGCCCACCCTGAAATGGTTCCATCTGAATGCTGCTCCCGTGTAAATGGAACCCCAGGAGTCATTTTAATAGGAAGTCACTAGCCAAGCAGGAAGGTGAATGCGAGGTTAAGTTATATGGTCCTCTTCAAGAATGCTGGACCAAGGAGATTTGCTGGCAGTCTACTGCTAACATTTCAACACTTGAAGAATGAGTAGAGGCTTTCTCATGTGACCCTCTGCTTCTCAATGTGTTAATAAAATAATTGTACAGGAGCATTCATTTAAAGGTGGCACACCTCCCAAGTTACAGCTCAAAACAGAGCACTGATTGCATTTTCCTTTCTCCTTGAGCTATGTCAGATCCCACGTTTCCTTTCCAAGTGGATTGTTTCCTTACACATCTCTGAATCACAATGTTTATATCTTACTTCTTACATCCAGGATCTAAGCCAGTCTGGTGTAGAAAGCAGGAAACCGTTCTCTCAACTCTAGGGAAGAGGCAATGGCAAATCACTTCTGAAACGCCTTACCAAGAAAACTGTATAGGCAGTTGTCCAGGCAGTCTCCAAAAATCAGAAATAATTGAACAGAAGGAGGGGAGGAAGAAATATCCAGGACAATGGACAATCCTCTAAAAAGCCATCACTGGAGAAAATGTGCTGAAAGTTCCTTGTTTGGGGTTTATCATTTGCATCTGGTTGACCACTGTGGGAAACAGATTGTAGATCTGAAAAGTTCTTCCATCTCATCCAACAGAGTCTTTTTATATTTTTATTTAAAATCTAGAGGTTTCTTGCTAAGAACAAGGTATATTTGGAATTTTTATATAAATCAGATTTAGAACCAAACCTTTCTTTAAAAAGATTTTGAGTTCTGTTGGATCACTAATTATACCTCTATTGTATGATTTCAGAATGGAAAGAGAGTAACATAGCCAGTGCATATCATTTCTGGGAACTGGAAACACATGTTTGCAAACTCTTCATCATTTGCTTTGCCTCATTGTTTTTATTTTGTGTGTGTCTGCGCGTGTGTCTGTCTGTGTGTATATGCTTTTATTTTAAAAAAATTTAAAGGGAAGATAAAAAGTAATACAATCTAATATAAGGTAAGAGAGAGAGAAAGAGAGAGAAAGAAAGAAAGAAAGAAAGAAAGAAAGAAAGAAAGAAAGAAAGAAAGAAAGAAAGAAAGAAAGAAAGAAAGAAAGAAAGAAAGAAAGAAAGAAAGAAAGAAAGAAGAAAAATTGAAGAGAAAGTTAAAAGTGCAAGAAAGGAAGCTGTTGGTATTGTTCAGTGTTGGCGAACCTTTTTGGCACGCACATGGGCGAAAGGAAAGGAAAGGAAAGGAAAGGAAAGGAAAGGAAAGGAAAGGAAAGGAAAGGAAAGGAGAGGAGAGGAGAGGAGAGGAGAGGAGAGGAGAGGAGAGGAGAGGAGAGGAGAGGAAACTTCTCTGCAGCAAGTACAAAATTATCTCTTACTCTATAACAAGGATCTTCAAACTTGGCAAGTTTAAGACTTGTGGACTTCAACTCCCAGAATTCCTGAGCTAACATGACTGGAGGAGGAATTCTGGGAGTTGAAACCCACAAGTCTTAAAGCTTAATTTTTTTTCTAGTCATCAAAACCAAAATCAAAGTGGTTTTTTTTTTTTCACGCAAAAAGTCTATAAATGGTTTCCATTCAGCCATAAATGTAGTTACTCTTTTTTCTCTGATCAAGGAAATTAATTTAGCCATCTCTGCAAGTTCTATCATCTTACCAACCATTCCTCCATTATCAAAATATTCCACTTTTGTGCAGATAATAATTTTTCTCCATATCAAACCAATCTTGCTGCAGCTATCATATACAAAAACAAAGTTCTGTGGGTTGCTTTTTGTTTTTGTTGTTGTTGTTGTTGTTGCCTGTCCATTAATTTTTAAAGAAAAACCTCTGGTTTCTTGCATTGATTTCCTGCCTAATTTTCTTCTACAAACAAAAGCTGATAGTAGTTCCAGTTCTAAAAAGAGAAGAATCAAGAAGGGAATGTTTTGACATGGGGAAAAGATAAATAGGATAAATATTTAAACCCATCTCCTGAATCATAGTTTTATTTGGAGTCCTTCCCTATACAGATACTTTTAATAAAGAAAGACATGTGGTCAAGCTGTACCAATTTTTTAATCATGTACTGTAAATTAATACATGGAGAGAGAGAGTGAGGGAAGGAGGGGGGTGGGGGAGAGAAAGAGAGATCTAGCATGGTTTTAAGGCCAGCCAAACTCCCTTCACATGGGAGAGCACTGAAGTTCAAAACCAAACATTAATATAAAATGCTGTACCCAAAATTTCCAGCCATCTACTGATGTTAACAATGAACCCACCTTTTTAATTATGATTTAATTATGATTTAATTGATTTAATTATAGCATTACATCCTGGACCACACTAACTCAGATGTAACTACTTTGGATAAAACTTGGTATAAAACCAAATAAAAAGTAAGAGTAAGCAAGCAATTTTTTTATCTTGCCTTAGACAAGTTGTAATAGGAGAGGAGATGTTTTAACCCAGGATTAAAACCAGATTGTGAGCCATTGTCATTACAATGTTTCTCATTTACACAGTGTTTCTTTTTTTTCTTTTTTTCATTTCCCCAAACCCATTTCCTACCAAGTGAAAAAAGTTCTTCCAATAAATAAATCTGAACCAGCTCTTATAACCATTAAAAGAATATTACTTAGAATTTATGAAGCAGGTTTTAGACTAATTCCCACAACTGTCCAGCCAGGCAAATAAGCCTTTGTATGTTTAATAATCTTATTATCCTGACAGATGACTACTCTGCCTTGCCTAACATGTTTACAAATTCTGGGTGCTGTAGTTGGATTTCATGACTGCTCATAATAGTTGTGGTAGGAATGGATCTTAGGATTTGTGGAGGAATTGGGGCATGAAAAAGTTGGCAGTTTGGAATGCCTTATAATGTGCTTCAGTCTAGAACAAGGGTATCCAATCTTGACAACTTTAAGACTTGTGGACTTTAAGATTTGTGGATTTCATCTCCCAGAATTCCGCAGCCAGCATGGCTGGTTGTTAGAATTCTGGCAGTTGAAGTCCACAGGTCCTAAAGTTGGATACCTCTGCTCTAGAGTTCTTCTGAAGTAAAAATTTCTCTTGGGAATGGGGCCTTGGGGCCTCTAGACTTAGTGAAAACTTGTGGTTTTCTTAAATTGTGGTTTTCCCATATGATTTGGGAGTTCCTATTTCATACACTCCAGTGGACAAGCCCAGATGTTCCTTGCATTCTAGTATCCAGCAGTAGAAGCTATTACACGTACTCATTTCATGTCAGGAACATCAAATAAACTTCGGCATTGTGAAAAGCCATCACTCCAGACCACATAATCACCTCCAATGCCATGTCATTGAATTTACATGTGAAGTCCTACTTGTAATTTTTACAAAAAGCATCTTTAGATAGTCCTCAAGTTATGACCATAATGGAGCCCAATGTTTATGTTGCTAAGTGAGACATTTGTTAATGTCTCTCTAAATGCCTTGTTTTATGACCTTTCTGGTCACAGTTGCTACGTGAATCACTGCAGTTCTTAAGTTAGGTTGGTAAGTGAATCTGTCTTCCTCAATTGACTTTGCTTGTCAGAGGGTCGCAAAAAGTGATCACATGATCCCAGGACATGGCAACCATCATAAATATGAGTCAATGTCTGAATTTTGATCATGTGACCATGGAGATGCTGCAATAGTCATAAGCGTGACATATTGTCATAAGTCACTTTTTTCACTAAACAAACTGTTGTAAGTCAAGAATTACCCGTAATTGGGATCTAGATGAACCTTTCATCTGTTCAATAAGATTCTGCTTACATTTTTATGCAGGATAGGATCCCAATGGGAACTCTAAGAAATAGCAAGTGTCTATGGAGATTCTCAGTCATTCAGGTCATGGATGTTCAAAAGGTGCTTTTTCAAGAAACAACTAGACTTTCTGGTTGCAGGAATACCGGAAATGTTCAGGAGGTTTTTCAGCCAACACAACACACTTCAAATCCAAGAATACACTAAAGCAGAAGCTTGTCTACCCCAAGGATAAAACAGCCAGACACAAACTGAGCAACATGGTATAAGCAGTACAATGCAGTGAGACATGTGCAGATCTGTACATTGGGGAAGCAAAACAACCACTCATAAATGCATGGCACAACATAGGAGAACAAACCCATCAGGACTAGATTCAGCAGTCTGTCTGCATTTAAAAGTCAAATGCCACTCTTTGAAGACAGCAAAGTCCACATTTTAGATAGAGAGGACTGTTTGAAAGAGAGGTCAAATAGCTCATCTATGTCAAAATTGAACAGCCCTCTCTCGACACAGAGGGAGGGATATGATATCATATCCAGTCTACAACACAGTCCTTTCACCAGTTCCAAGAAGGCTCCACACTCATTTGTACCATTCAGGTAACCCTGATGACACAGATAAACTTCCAAGTGGCCTTGGCCTCAATGACTCTCTAAAAGGATGCAAATGACTAGCTGTCTGCAAAGAGTATAAATCCCTCCATTCCCTACAATCCAGGCAGAGCTGAAGAAGCTTCTTGGATGAGAAGTGAAACATCTTCAAAGAAAAAACGAAAAGTTTAATTGTCTCTCAAAAAAGCACCTTTGGAATAAGAAATAGCACCTCTTCCATCTTCTTCTACCACCAAATAACAATATTTTGTCAGTAGTAAAGCAATAGTAGTACTTATAGTAAAGTCAGTAGTATTTTCACATAACTAATACATTTAGTTCTGCTACAGGTTACCAGATGTAAAATGGGTTTGATCAGTGAAACTCTGGAGTCCTCACCAAAAATTACATGTAATCCTGGAATATTCACAAATATGGTCAATTATCAGGGAGAAATTTAACTTACCAACCTACAAAACTTAAATAACTTCGGCTGATCTGAGGAAAGCTAAGAAGGATTTGACTTAGTTAATACTTGTATGGGAGACAGCAGTAGGAAAGTGGAAAAATACCCCAAAAGCAAATCACCTCTGCATGGCTTCTGCATGCAAGAAAGCCTCTTGGATATGTCCATATATTCACTAAGTGTCAGGAAAGCTTTAAATGTGGATTAACATGGTAGTAAGATTGCAAAGCTATCCATAGTGAGGCCACCTAAACACACTGGTTTTAGTGGCCCCAAGAATGCCTGATTCTGCATAATCTCCAGTCACACTTGAATCTCAGTGTTTTTATCATTTCCTGTAAGAAGATTTAGCCAAGCTGACACGGTGGGGTAGATTAGCGTCATTTCAAAGCTTTCAGAAAGTCTGGAGTTAATTTTCTAAACTCATAAATCACAGTACAAAAGTGTATCATTATTCTGTCCAAGCAGAATAGACTGTGTGAGCTGTATATCCTCAATGATGCTTCCTTTTTTTGCAGCCATTATGATGTCAGGTAACTTTTCACTGCGGCGTGGGGGTGGAGAGGAGACTTTTAATTCCTCTTTCAATCCATTGTTCTTAAAAGATTGTTTTAACATGTTTCATAAAGGTCTCCAGTCTAAAGCAATGATTCTTTAGCTGCTGTTAAGGAAGCCTTAATTTAACTTTTTTCCTTTGGAGAATCACATGCCAATACTGCCTTTTTTGATTGCACCAAAAGGGGTTATGATCACCTTCTACCCATGTTTCAGTACTGAAACATCCTTGAATGTTCAGTCTATTAACCATGATGTCAGAGTTTCAAGTAATAGTTCCATAACAAGCAAAATTCCGAGGCAGGTAGATTCCTCAAAGAATAGCTTTATTGGAAATATCATATTGGCACATATCTGGTGAAAACCGTCTCTGAAGGGTTCCTCAGTTTTCACCTCATTAAAAATGAAAGTTTTCCCCCCAGTCATAAACAATCAGTACATGGCCCAATCAAGGCAGTGTCTGTTGGTCTGGTGACATCCTTCTCCCTTCCTCCGGCCAGGTATGAGAATGTCCTTGGTTCCCAAGAGAAAGTATTTTATTTTGACTACACAACCCCAGCTATCTCTAATTCCCCCTCCCTATCCCTTAGCTCCAGTGTGGCAGCACTGAAGCTTCAAGATGGCTTTGGCCAGCTCAGATTCAGGGTTGACACATGACTTCCCAAAATGAAAGCCTAGTGCGGAATTGCCAGTGCTCTCAACACTTCCTATTTACAGCACAGTCATTCAGTCATTTGATCCTGTATTTTACATATGATCCTTTTTCTGATTTTTTTTCCTCCTAGAAGAATAGGAACACAGTCATTCAGCTTTTCTGCACATGATCCATTTAGGTTAGGAAAGAGACACACACCAAAGTGTGCAGTTTCATTATTATTTGCTCACTTATTTTTGTACTAATTATCTTTGCAACTATTTGTTGTTGTTGTTCTTTGGTTGCTAAGTCATGTCTGACTCTTCGCAACCCTATGGACCGTACTACACCAGGCCCCCATGCAGGGGTGCGATTCAAATTTCTTAACAATCATTTCTGTGGGCGAGTCCTAATTTGTGGGTATGGCTTGGTGGTCCTGTGACTGGCTGGGCATGGCTTGCTGACTGGATGTGGCTTGGTGGTCATGTAACTGGCTAGGCATGGCTTGTATGTAAATATTGTAAATATTTATTTTTTTATTTAAAAAGAGCAACTTTTACCCAAAATCACGCAAGGCAGGCAGGCAGATTGAGACAGAATCACAGATTCACTTAGAGATCTATCTATTTGCAATCTGCTACCTGAGTCTGCACTGAAAAATAGAAACTTCAGTCCTAAGGAAGGTTCTGCTCTGCTTTTAGATTAGCTAGAAAGCAAGAAATCCAACTATTTCCTGCTTTCCAGCTAATCTAAATCTCCCGGCACAGCAGAATAGCTAATAGTCGGGAGGGGGGGGGGGGGAGGAAAAATAGCAACTTAGCAGGCAAGTTTGATGGCATGCATGCCAAGTAAGGAGTGAGTGGGCAGGGAAGGGAGGGGTGGGACCAGCCAGTGGCACAATTTGCCAGTTCTCCGAACTGGGCAGAATCGTAACAACCAGTTCTATAGAAGTGGTCCAAACAGGTAGAATCCCACCCCTGCCCCCATGTCCTTCACTGTCGCCTAGAGCTTGCCCAAATCCATCCTCATTTTGTCAAAACCAGGGCTGTCAAACTCCTGGCCCGCAGGCTGGATGCATCATGCACTGACCATGACCACGCCCAGTTTGGTGAAGGATATAAAGTCCCGATACATCACATGACACCACCGCAACAATGTGAGTTTGACACCCCTGATCTAAACTTTCTCATCCTCATCAGTCCCCTTCTCCTTTTGCCTTCAATCTTTCCCGACACAGGGTGTCTTCCAATTATTTGCAACTATATGATACTTTAAAAATAAAAAAGCGACAACATTATAATATACAGTGATATAATATTATCTTCATGATTCAAGCATTGCTATAAATGTGTGCTGCCTCTGCGTGGAACCCTTCACTACCCAAAGA
Organism: Bungarus multicinctus; assembly: GCA_023653725.1. Taxonomy (NCBI): domain Eukaryota; kingdom Metazoa; phylum Chordata; class Lepidosauria; order Squamata; family Elapidae; genus Bungarus; species Bungarus multicinctus. The sequence goes on from CM042842.1 coordinate 67,764,638, forward strand.
TTCTCATGTGATTAATATAAATTTGAGAGATTGCTCAACTCACTCAGATTGTACACTGCTTAAAATAATTGGTCTGTACTCTATGCCTTGAAAACATTTCTAATTTCACACACCAGTTTGTGACAAATACTCCATAATATTCCAAATCAATGAGAACTGTTGTGTTCCAGCTGCATGGCAAAGCTTTTTATCAATGTCCATGAATTTATTTCCAGCCTAGTCAAGAAATTAGGTTTTCCAACCTTTATTTATAAATCAGTATGTCACTTTTCTTTTCATTCCAGCACGCAAAGCAGTTTATAATTTAAAAATGAGAATTACACAGAATAAAATTTGTACAGTTAAAAATTGTCAAGCATTAAAAGAATCAAGATTAAAACTTTGGCCAAAGACATTTTCCACCTTTCTAAACACTGGAAATGTAGGAACCAGATGCATCTTCTTAGAGAACACATTTCATATTTCACAGTCTCGATAGGACACAGGAGAAAAGTCTCTCCCTTGTACTCCAAAGTGGAGCTTCTGGAAGGAGGGCCTTTTCAGAAAGGCCTCCCTGCCAGTGGTGGGGTTTAAATTGTTTTACTACCGGTTCTGTGGGCATGGCTTGGTGGACGTGGCAGAGGAAGGATTTAGTATTTTTAGTATTTAGTATTTATTTGATTTGTCAATCGCTTACAAGATACAGGTATAAGAATAAATATACAGTAGTTTTGAATACATGAGATAGATACTTATAAGAAAAATAAAAAGAAACAATGACAGGGATGGTAGGCACGATTGGTGCGCTTATGCACGCCCCCTATGGGCCTCTTAGGAAGGGGGTGAGGTCAATAGTAGACAGTCTAAGGTTAAAGTTTTGGTGGTTTGGGAAAGAAACCACAGAGTCAGGTAGAGTATTCCAAACATTGACCACTCTGTTGCTGAAGTTGTATTTTCTGCAGTCAACTTTGATGCGGTTAACCTTGACTTTGTATCTATTATGTGCTCTTGTATTGTTATGATTGAACCTGAAGTATTCATTTGCAGGTCGGACATTGCAATGTATGATTTTATATACTATATTTAGATATAGGATACTATAAAATCTCCAGTCAGAGATGGTATTTGCCGGTTCTCTGAACTACTCAAAGTTTCCACTATCGGTTCTCCAGAACTGGTCACAACCTGCTGAATTCCATTTCTGCTTCCTGCTGATTCAATGACCATGGTGATAACTAAAATCCCACAAATAATCAGAGCCTTGGGTATGCCATTGTAGGCACACAGCAGTGGTGGGATTCAAATAATTTAACAACCGGTTCTCTGCCCTAATGATTTCTTCCAGCAACCAGTTCACCAAACTGTTCAGAAAGTTAACAACCAATTCTCCCAAATTGGCTGAATCCCACCACTGGCACACAGGCAGATGTTTCAGGACTGCTACCATATGATCTCTATGCCTTGCAGTAAACTGGCTGCCATCTTTGGGAACATTTGTGATTTTTGGATGCTTTTCAAAATTAGACTCAAATTAAACTGTTTACCATTTACTCGTACGTTCCAATCGGGCTTCAGCCTGACCGACAGACAGTTTGGCCTTGGTTGATCTACTGACTCGGCAGGGTTCTCCTCATTCGGTCCTTTAACTCTCGCGGCTTTTACTATCGCAAAGTATTATAGCGACGGTTGAGAGTTGGGGATTTGAACGTCTTCGAGGTTCTCCTCTTCCTCTCTGACGTTCGATTGGTTGACGGGTGAGAGGTCCACTAGCCCGGTTGGGGTGCTCAGGGCGTCTTTCTCCCCTGTTCAACATTTACATGAAGCCGCTGGGCGAGATCATCCGTGGTCTTGGAGTGAGGTGTCATCTGTATGCAGATGACACCCAGCTGTATATCTCCACTCCGGACCACCCCAACGATGCTGTGGGGACTATGTCTAGGTGCCTGGAGGCCGTGCGGGACTGGATGGGCGGGAACAGGCTTCGGCTCAACCCATCCAAGACCGAGTGGCTGTGGTTTCCGGCGCCACGATATAGCCAGCTGACACCTTCGCTGGCTATTGGGGAGGAGGTTCTGCCCCCCACAGAGAGGGCTCGCAACCTGGGAGTCCTCCTGGATGTACGGCTGTCGCTTGAACATCACATCGCGGCCGTCTCCAGGGGGGCGTTTCATCAGATCCGTCGGATCTACCGGTTGCGGCCCTTCCTGGATCGGGACGCCCTGCGCACGGTCACTCAGGCCCTTGTCACCTCTCGCCTGGACTATTGTAATGCCCTCTACATGGGGCTCCCTGCGGGGAGCATCCGGAGACTCCAGTTGGTGCAAAATGCAGCCGCGAGGGTGATTATGGGGGCGTCGCGTAGCGCCCATGTGACGCCTCTCCTGCGCGAGCTGCATTGGTTGCCGATGGCTCTCCGGGTTCGCTTTAAGGTTCTAGTTTTGACCTTTAGGACGACCCATGGCATGGGACCAGGTTACCTTCAGGACCGCATTCTACCAACGTTCTCCAACAGGCCGGTGCGTTCCCACAGGGAGGGTCTGCTCCGGGTGCCGTCGGCCGCTATGTGTCGTCTGGCGGCGCCAAGGGGTAGGGCCTTCTCTGTGGGTGCCCCCGCCCTCTTGAATACTCTGCCACCGGAACTTCGTACCGGCACGGACCTGAGGGCCTTCAGGCGCGCGTTAAAGACCTGGCTCTTTGAGCAGGCCGGCCTGGGCTGAGATAATGATTTTAAATTTGATCTCCATTTTTAACTTTAAATTGGGTTTTAAGGGTGGGGGGGGGGTTTTCTAATTTTAGTCTGCAGCTGATTCTAATATTTAATTACTTTTTAACTTTTGTATTTGTGGGGTTTTTAGACGAGCTGTTCACCGCCCTGAGTCCCTTGGGAGAAGGGCGGTATATAAATGTAATTAATAAAAAATAATAAAAAATAAAAAAATAATTTAGATGAGCAGTAACCAAGGGATGGATAACTATCTAATACGACCGCTCAGGAGGAGACACAACTGGCACACCAGCCATATTTATATAAATGCCTTCCTTTCTACTACTACCATCTTCAAATCCAACAATATCGGATGGGGTTGTGGAACACTCCCAAATGGATAATTGGATCCCAAGAAACATAGATCTCATTCAGAACAAATATCTAATGTTCTAAGGCTATATGCACAGTTCAATTTTGTCTTCAAAACAAGAGTGCTTTGAATTTGATTGGACTGAGAAAATGAAAGAGTAGCAGAGAGCCAGTTCTGAGCTATATATTTATGTGAGACTTCCATTGGGTCTCTCGCGCCCAACTTCTTAATTATTTCATTCAGTTAGGTCTTGCAACCCAAATCTCTTCCTTCATTTTCAAACATTGTTGTTCAATTGCTACCCCACCATAGAACCACACGTTTATCTCTGGGTGTGAATGAATGCGTTACTATTCAACATACAGCCCATGAAATTAAGCTTGTGCTTTCAAAACTTGGTTTCTCTAGGGAAACATTGGGAGATTAGAGCAATGAGTGCTTTTATAAACTGTTTTTTTATTTCTGCAAATTAAGGAATAGGTTCTGAGTTATAGCATAGTTGTTATGTTCTGTTTATTGTTATTTTGTAACTTTGTTTTTTAAATCTTTGGTGGCTGTACTTTCCTGATTCTTGAAGAGTCAGTCTGTTTTGCAAATCATTTTTTAAATTAATAAATGTAGACTTTTCCCTTTTGGATAGGGAGATGTGTGAATTGCTCTTTCACATGTTACATGAAAAATGTTCAAAGAGAAAGCACATTTCTTCCTTCATCTCCTCTCAGTTCTTCATTGCAACACGCAAAGCTGTTCTCAGTTAACTCAGTGTTTGCTTCTTAATAACGCTAGCAGAGAATGTTCCTTCAGATGTGAATCTGCTTAATTATTTCTGTCTGTGAACTGTGTTTGGAGCTGGCTTTGTTTTGCCTGCTTTTTGCCAGTTTACAGACATGCATTGCACATATTTTTTGCATAGATTCCATGCTTCACTTGAATGGCAATCACTGAACATTGACTTTGGGAATCTAAACAGTACAAAGATCTGATCTTGAATTCCAATTCAATCTTTTCATGTTCTTCCAGCAGTAAGATCAGGCGAGGCATCAAAAACCAACATCCTCAAACAGCTCTTAGGATTCATCATCCCAAGCAAATTTGCCTTTTGCTTTTCATGCCCTGGAGCACATCATGTAGCAGCCCTTGGGCATTATGGCAATTGTGGCACACCAGTTAAATTTATATTGTCCTGAATAAATGCTAGGCCAAACTCTTTGGGGTAGAAATTTTAAATGACATAGGAGTAGTCCATAGACAACAGACAACCAGCTAAATATGAGCCAGCAATATGCAGCAGTAGCCAAAAAAGCTAATTAACAGAGGGATACAATCGAGATCAAGTGAGGTACTAATACCACTCTATAAAGCCTTAGTAAGACCACACCTAGAGTACTGCATCCAGTTTTGGTCACCACATTATAAAAAAGATGTTGAGACTTTAGAAAAAGTATAGAGAAGAGCAACCAGGATGATTAGGGGACTGGAGACTAAAACATATGAATAACGGTTACAGGAACTAGGCATGGCTAGTCTAGTGAAGAGAAGGACCAGGGGAGACATGATAGCAGTCTTCCAATATTTGAGGGGCTGTCACAGAGAGGAAGGGGTCAAGCTATTTTCTAAAGTGCCTGTTGTCCAGACAAGGAATAATGGATGGAAACTGAACAAGGAGAGATTTAACCTGGAAAAAAGGAGAAACTTTCTGACAGTGAGAACAATCAACCAATGGAACAGTTTGCCCTCAGAAGTTGTGGGAGTGTTATCACTTGAGACTTTCAAGAAGAGATTGGACTGCCATGTCAGAAATGGTGTAGGGTCTCCCGCTTGGGTGGGAGGTTGGACTAGATGACTTACAAGGTCCCCTCCAACTCTGATTATCTGTTATCTGTTAACTGATCCTGGGTAGAATATTTCTGAAGACATCCTAATTCCATGGAATAATGCCTTCCTTTGTTTCATTCAGATTAACAAGGCAAATCATACTGAGAATCTATAACAGAGAACGAAATAATGTCTTTCCCCCATTTCATATTGAAAAATACAGCCAGCTTTGCAGCTGACTCTGACCCGGGCAAGCTCTACTTTTTCTAAAAATAGCCACCAAGCTTGGATGCAGAAGATGGGTCATTTGGCATTCAGCAACAGACATCCCACAAGGTCTGCTACCAAAGGGACCCTCCTCTTACTGTGCAGCGGCAGGGCTGACCCCAGAGGCTAGAAATCAGCAACTTTGCTGGAATTCCTTCAACTTTAAGAACTGCAATACTGACAGGGGTTAATACTGAAGGGTAAGTAGATGAAGCCTCAGTAGAAATCTGTCAAATCAATGAGCCTGAATGGCTTAATATTTTGAAACCCCATGACAGTCCACGGTAAATCCTGGAGCACTGCTGTATATCAGTCACTGGTTTACTCTCTGTGGTAACAGCACAATGCTAATGTTAAATAACATACTTCTGTGACCCCATGACCTTTCATTTTATTTTGCTTAGGAATTGCTTGATTCAGAACATGGTTGTCACATTCAGCTCCCTTCATAACAATATAAAAGTATTTCCAGAAGTCTCATAGGCATTATCAAGTACAATGAGCAATTGACATATGAACACCACATTTCTTGTATTTTGTGAAATCATTACTTGGAAGGCCCTCATGTTTTATCCAAATACATTTGTTGTAGAACAGAGGGAGGTTTAAAATATGAACTTTGAATGTAAATAGCCTATTAAATGGGATGTAACTCTCTTGTTTCATTATTTTAGTTATTTATTAATCAAATAATATATAGCCACCCATCTCACCGAAGACGACTCTGGGGTCCGCACAACAAATGGATGAAACCACATTTAAAAAACATAAATATAGAAAATATATATAAAAACATATTCACAGTATTATATTGTTCATTTTCCAGTGATAGAAAATTACGTTTCCTGTAATACACCTGAATTCACTTTCCAATTCTCTTTAATAATTCAACTCTTTTGGAAAGCTCTGTATGTTTCCTTGCCCCCTTTTAACAGATCATTTTCCTCTCTTAAAAAGAAATTGTTTGTCCTTAGATAATCATGGAAAAATATGGTATCGTACAAGCTTTGTTATCAGCAGCCGTTATTTTCCCCATTGAGTCTCATTTTGATGGATGGTACCCTCGGTGTCCTCAGCAGGAGGGCTGCATTCAAAAGAAAAACAAAGTGTTCTTGCAATGAATGGAAGTTGTCACAGAACTTCATACTGAGTTATAATCAGCTGCTCTCATTCCCTCTGTAATGTTTCTGCGATGTTTATCAGGGTGAAATACTTTGCCCAGCTTTCTGCCAAGAGAAAATGCATCATTTCCCCATCATCGGTTTGGAATGGCGAGTTTTGAATCAAATCATGATAACCGTGTCATAAGTTGTGCAAACCAAGATAAAGGCAAAGGATTCTTCTAGCACTGTACCAAGCAGGAAAATAAACACATTTTTTGCTCACGAACAGGAGATTAGAACATTCACATTTTGAGAAGAGTTTTCATTTTCTTCACCCAGGTGGAGGATTATTTGGCTTTTATGCACATCTTGACCAACAATGTAAGGAAGACAAATTTAAAGGGGGAACTTTGGCATGAATACAAACATAATTATCAGCCTCTCCTAAGGTCATCAATTTTAAAGAATTCCATAAAAATTATGGATTATGTTACAGATGCATGTTCATGTGAAGCAGTGTGAATGATGAATAAAAGAATGATAAAAGTCTCTTCTATGGAATTGCTCCCAAATAATTTGAATATCAAAATTCAAATGGAAATCTGAATAAATTGCTGGGTTTTGTATTCATTTGCTTCTTTATCAAATGTACAGCATACTTTCAAAAATTGCCATGTATTAAAAATATGAAATAGCTTGAATGTTGAATTGTTGATTTTTATTTCATGTATCTCTCTTTGAGAATGGATTAATAAAAAGTATTTGGTGGTTTTAGAAAAAAAATAGTTTAACAGACTTCAATGTCCATAACTAGAAATTGGCTTATTTCACCATATTTTTAATATAAGAACTTAAAATGAACCTTAATGGATTAAAAATCTAGCAAATGCAACTTCTTATTTTCACAGTTCCCAAGCCAACGCCTATGAGAAGCCCAGAAATAGGGCCAGGATGCAACTGAATTCTGTGTCATCTGACATATTAACAACTTTAATAATAATCTGATAATTAATTTACTAAGCAATCAGTCACAAATAAGGAAACTTTCAAATAAAAATGTTTTAAGTAAATGCCTGTCTCTTTTTTACGTAGTCACAAATGTGTGTTTTCCTGTCTCAGTTCAAGTTGGAGCCTTATTATGTGTCTGAAGAAATCAGTTTGAGAGAATTGTGTGGCCCCTATGACAAAACACTGTTTTTCTCTCAGTTAGTTTCTCCAGTATTTATGAGTCAGATGTTCTCTTCTTTCAGTTAACTACATTTAGACTCCATTACATTTTTAAAATATTTTTATTGAATGTTGACTACATATTTATTGTAATAATTTATTGTCTAATGAAGTGTGTGAAGAGGTCAGATAAGTTCTCTTTCATTGAGAAAGACAATAAAGTAACTATATGGAAGAACTTGTGAGGAAAAAAATAGTTTGTGCAGTTCAAATAATCTTTTTTAGAAGATGTCATATATCATGTACAATGAAAGAATGAATGTGAAGAGGATGGAATTGGCACTTTGTCAGAGGTGGTAAAATTGATAGTTTTGATTAAAGAAAATACTTTTATTAATTTTGTATCTTCTTGAAAACCAGATTTGTTTTTTTTTAAAAAAAGGAATAGAAATCAGATTTAATATAAATGGATCATTACAAAAATATGTGCAACATTATGTTTCCAAATTAGATTTCAGTTCACACATTATAAAAGAGAAAGATGTCTTCTCAATTATAGCCAGATATAACTCAATACCCTACTTGTGCAGAAAAGTCAGAACAAAAGTAAGAAGACTTAAACAGCACACATAAATAAATAAAAGAGCAAACCTCTAATATAGAACTTTGACTAAATTTGGTTAGTGATTCTTCCTAAATAGAATCTTGTTGTTTTGAGGTTGTATATTGAACGCTCTGTCCAGACATTAAATCAGCATTTGTGCAGAGTTTTGTAATATCAACTTCTTAAATTGTTCTTTTTCATATATAACTTTAGCATAATAAAGTCAGTAGTGAAACTAGGACAGCAGTTTTCTATGTTTTTTCTGGCCTGTTTATCCACATATGATGCCAGGTTGTGAGACTGTCCAAATATTGGTTTACAATTTACCAAACTTTACCATTGCTCAGTTTCAACCCAACTACTGCTAGAAAGCTCAGCTACTATTCTGATCTTTCCACAGAAGCAACAGTTTATGAATAAGTCCAACCATCTTATTGCATTTTTACAATTCAGAGTTATGGCACTGGGTTGGGGGATCAAAACCCAAGTTCACAAGTACAAAATTAGCACAACTTGCTGCGCTACATCTCTTTGACTATGGAATTCAGACCAAATAAGCTTCAGCTACAACAGGAACCATAAAACTAACAAAGGGTATTGCTGATCCTTTACAAGTTCTGCTGAATACAGAGGAAAATATATAGAAATGCATATTACAAAATATTATTTTAGAAAGCATATCCTGTTTCTGTTTTAGGCAGCCAAATGAAAAAGACCAGAAATTATGTTTAAATGGAAGAATGAGAATTCTTTTAATTGTGAACATTTAAAAAATGATCCCATCATTACCACAAACTTGCTTTTTTATTTCTAATGAAGAATGCTATGAAAAACAGCCTTATTTTTTAAAAAAAGATGTTGATCATACAGTATGTCTGTTGAGAAAGAGAGGGAGGTGTTTTACTACAATTCTTTTAATTATTACAATGCTTTAAAAAATTGAAAATCCTGTTGAATCAAATTGGGAGAATTACTGGGCTACATATACAGGTCATACCACCTACATTACTTTTAAAAGCATAATATTAAAATGTTGATATTGATAATTAATTATTATCTATTTATGCTAACACAACCAACTTACTTCGTATTTTACAGTAACAGCAATCAATCACTCAATTTATACCCACAAAGAACATATAACTTCTGCCTGACATTAGAAATAGTAGAAGAAAACAGATATTGGGAAAAGCATAATAAGCAAGGCATATTCATATGTGTCTAGGTTATGTAAAGTTACAAAATAAATCTTCAAACCATTACTTTTCTCACTAAACAGTTGCATAAATAGATCCATCCTGCAAATGATCTGTAGATTGCAGCAACCCAAGTTATTATTTCATTGTATTTTTATTTTTCCAATAGTATTCAAAGAAAGAAAAGGATAGCATTAGGATTTGTTTCATTCATGTTTTATATGTGTTTGCACAAGCTCACATAAGCTGGAAAGATATTGTTTTCAAGCAATGTCCTTAAATGACTTAAACATTACAAATGGAAAATATCCATTCAAGGATAATCATGTCTCCAGTGTTTAAACTTTCCTATTCTTTGCAGTTATTACAAAGAGATGTTTCAGTTAAGAAACACCATAATTAATATGATTATGGGGCATTCTTATTTCAGACACAAATGCACATTGTCTGTACTATTTCAATTCTGAGTCAGAATGTCACAGATAAGAAAGTTTAAATATAGGTTAAAGGGTTATAATTTGGAAAGCATTCCCACGATTAGCAACCTGGATGCTCCCAAAGTTCAGGCAATAACTGATTATAATATGTAGACATTGCTAACTCGCAGAGCTAGAAATACATATTCAAGCCTAATTCTTTCAAAAATTATGTAACAGTCTGGTATTAACACAGAAAGAGAACAGTCTACAAAGTCAAGATATTTCAAGCATTGAAAGTCACATCAGTATAGGAGGATGTTGGGCTTCAAATAGTTGAGAAGTATGAAAAGCTAAGATTAAAAAAAGGAGGGGGACTCTGAATTTGTAAAAATAACTATTTGCACTTTTCAGGAGGTCACTTTCTTCAGTGACATGGGTAAACTGGAACATAATGGGAAGGAAGCAATGTCACTTGAACTTCTAGAATGTTTTTTTTGTTGTTGTTTCGGCTGGCAGAAGATGGGTTTATCAGAAGGATTGACTTTAGGCTGGGCATATCAGGGAAGATAATTCTTGGCTGACTATCCAGGAAAACTAATTAAACTAGGTATGTGGACCTTGGTCAGTACCAATTTGCACTTCGCTATCTTCCATTCTTCCTATATTTCATTATTGTACTATGCTTGTGAAAACATCATAGTTAATACTTGGATTTCTCTTAAGTGTTACATATTGTTTTCTACTTCTCTCTGCACAATGTATTGTGAAACCCAGGCATAAGTAGAGCAAATAAAAAGAAGATACTGACCTAGGTTACCGAACTATTGAGAGTCAAAGAGAAAAAAAAGGGGGAAGTAACAAGGAAGTATAAGAATAGACTTAATGGGGGAAAGAAGAAATTAAGGAAAATAAAGACAAGGAACTATATCACTTTCTGCACTTACGTGAGTTCATATAACAGAACTTTTCCATGCCTGAGTACAGGATAAACAAGAATTCTCTAATAATTTGGCATCTTACCTATTACCAGTATTTATATCACAGTCATAGCTTCACAGGACATAAATAGAGGAAAAGATATTTTGACATTATAGTGGGAGTCTCACACAGAGAAGAGTTATTTACCAAAAACAGACATTGTACATATCTGTTCTTATGTATAAATAACCAAACAAAAATAATTTGTACAACATATTTCAACTTAGCCCTCTAAAGTTTTGTTGTTGCTGATGATGAAATTATCATCTTAAAAACAGATAGCCCATTTCATCATATTTTACTCATTGAAATTTTTAAAATTTATAGTTACAAATCTCTTTAGCATTCTGGTTTTTAAAAAAATTTAAAACAGTTTAATTAAGAGTCAAAAATAGAATAGATATATCAAAGTTAAAGGATCTTAAGCTAGCCAGGGTCCATTGGATCTCTTAAAAGTTTTACTAAATTTGGATCTGACCTAACAATCTGAAGATTGTGCTCTTTTATCATGGAAATGTCAATGGCTTCTTTTTATTTTTCTTCAGTTAAAAAATAAAACCTTCCAAACTTGGCTCTTCAACCTCTGTATAAGTGGAACAATGTGAGCTCATGGGACACGTTGAAACGTGTCTTCTTAAACTAATGTAGATTTTGCACAGAAGTTTGAACTTGGAATTTCAGATACAGAGAATCCTTCTCTGCTGAAATGCCCGTCCAGGATGAATCCAGTTTAAAAACATGTAAAAGCAACTTTAATATTTCACACTTTAATTCTATCTGTTTAAAAAGTTAATTCAAGCTAAAACTCTTCTGGTTAAACAGCCATTATTAAAAACTAACCCTGTAATGTGAGAAGCCATTTATTCTTGCCAAGTCTGTAAAATCAAGTGTTTTAAATAAGCATGATTAAAGAAACATGGATTTCCCTATGGAGGAACTAGAACCAGCTTTTTCCTTTTAAAGACAGTTTTCTATACTGAGCTTCTGGTCAGTAGATAATCAGGATCAGAAGCATAAACTCTCGTTGGTGACCTTTATAAGTATACACACTATCACTTGGCTATAAGACAAGCTGCCAGACATTCCCACATATCTAAAACCATAACATCAGGGAACGTCCTGGGTACATAATTGGCAAATGTTCCACAAGTGTCATTATTACAAATGTGCTGATAGATTATGCCTATATGTAGTCACAGCAGCCTCTGCTGGCCATAAACTCACAAATGACAAGACACAGAGCTTTTGAGAGCTTTACACTTAATGCTGCCTGTTTATGACATCTATTACATTATACTTTGTTTCCTGCCCTAGCTAGAGTCTCACCATGAATATTAATAATGATATTAGTGGGAGGAGAGGAAGAGGAGGAACTAAATTAGCTATCCCCAATCTACTCAATTTCACTAGCCAGCAATGATTGGATATGATGGCATTACGGTACAGCTCAACATATCTAAATGATGCCATAAAGAAACAATCGCTAAGCATTTTATATAAAACTCCCATGTCCAGTTTTATACAATTTCCCTACACACATTGAATCTTTACTGCTTTTTTAAAATAATTTGTCCAAATTTAATATGTTTATCCTTTTCCCCATTATTCTGTTTGTGTGTGTTTTAAGAATATCATTGAATGTGAAAATACTGTATTTCTTCCTAATTCCTTTATATTTGTTAGTATTTCAAGAAGAGGTTAATATTGCAACTTCTGTGTATATTTTTTTAAAAACATTGATTCAATCACCAAAACTCCACTGTGTTTCATAAACAGAAGAAGATTTTGTAAAGCTGCTATTGACTTCAGGTGGATTTTCCTTTCAGACATGATAACATAAGCTACTGTGAAAATTGCTACCACAAGTTTATGCACTGGTTTCTATGCAGCAAAAAAATGAATAATTTATCAATCTGAGAGTTAATGATAAATGTGCTTCCAATCACAAAAGTCATCTATAGAAGGACTTTCAATCTTACTTGAAATGTGACCCACAGATTTAAAGACTCAAATATTAATTTTGACACCAGTCGTGAAATTAAGAGATTATTTACTCCAGGCCTATGAAATATGTGCTTCATTTGTTTAGGTAAATCCCGAAGTATAGAGTAGCATTTGTTTCATTCTTAGTTTACCAATTTCACCTTAGTAAACTAATCTATACTTCCAGCTGTAGAAACTAATGATTTAAAATATACACAAACTAAGAGGTGCTTTACCCAATACAAACTACCAAAATTGATGTAGGGCATCATAAGACTGTTGATTTTCAAGCATCTCTGGCTGACATTCTGTATTTCAGCAAAATCACTGGACCAGTTTTTTTTTTACCAATGTAAGCCACATTGAGGAAGGCTTTTTTCCTCAGGTTCCATTAAAACGGGGGGGGGGTGGTGGTGTTACAGCTCAAAACAGACAGTAAAAAAAAAAAGATTAAGGCCTCTTCTATCTGTCAACACTATGGCCCAGATGTTTTCAAGTGCAAAAAAGAAAAAGAAAAGCCACAACATAAAAAGGACATTAATTACATACCTCCCTCACTTTGAAATGTTGTTTAAACATTGGCTTCAAGTATCTGACTTTTTATTTCAAGATATTCTTTCCTCTTAAAAAAAAAAAAAAACCACTTATACACATTTTGAATGAAACATGTCAAAACAAAATTGAGAAGAGAAATACATTACTTTCCTCTTCAATAAAGGTGCTCCAATTTTTGGAAGATATGTATATTTATTGAACTGAAGTGGAGAATATTTTATTAATTTCAAAAATTAGTATAAAGGGGGTGTGGTGAAGGCGTATGCTGTATAAACTACAACAAAATCCAGCATTTTTGTTGCATTGACTCAACAAGTGAAAATGCAACCCAGAGCGCTACAAACATATTCATGCAAACACTGAGGCATACACACACACATACACATACACATACACACCACACACACACACACACAAACACACCTTATGGAATTGTAATTCAAACTTTACAATGTATACTCTTATTTCTGGCCTCTAGTTTTCTGCCCTGATTTGATTTTGACCAAAATCAATGTCAAAAATGCTTTTGAAATGGTTTTACATCAGTGTTTTTCAACCTTGGAAACTTTTAAGATATGTCTACTTCAATTCACAGAATTCCTCAGCGAGAATTCTGAAAGATGAAGTCCACACATTCTAAAGTTGCCAAGGTTAAGAAACGTTGGATTACTCTAAAAAAAATGTTAAGCAGCAGCAAAGTGGTTTAAACAGGCTAAAACAACTTGGGCCCAGGTTCAAAAAGGAAATTCAATGTATAGATTATTTTTGCTCCTCTGGGATACCTGTGACAATACTCCATCCTATATTTCTACCATGCATGATCATGTATGACCCATAGTATAATGAGGAAATGACTGTACTAAGTATCAGATCATGGCATTGTTATTTTTATGAATGTATCACAACTTTCAAAGCATCTCTTTAAACCTCTTTTGTCCAGCACCACTACATTTTTACCAGCACTGCATCTTTCCTTTAGAGTGGAAGTAAATAAGGCCAAAACTATCTGTATAAAACAAATAGTATATAACTTCTATTGTGTGCAAAAATCATTGATATAAAAAGAAAAATAATGGCATCGCTATCTTAATTAGCATTCTATGCAAGAGTTAATTGTAGGAGCCTGTAGAGATTCTCGATCATGCAAGAGTTAATTGCAGGAGCCTATAGAGATTTTCGGTCATCCAGGTCATGGTTGTCCTGTTGAAAGAAATATCCTTCTGGGTTCAGTTCCAAGTGGGGAAAAAGACACTGGAAACATGGAGGCTGCTTGGAAGGTTTAATGGTGTACAGGACCACATGGCCTGGAGCTCCAGAGAAGTCTGATCACATATTCAAGGTGAGAAGGTCAAGAAAAAAAGGGCTGAGGTAATGAGAGTGTTGGGTTTTATACCCTCTGTTGGGATTTAAATTGGAGCTTGTATTCTAATTGGTTGTCAGACTCCCAGGGGCAACTCTGTAGGCTGTCCTGGGTTCCAGGCTTGGTCTAGCCTTGATGGGTGATTATGCCCTTAAAAGGGCTTTTGGCAATTTCTATAGCTTTACCTGGAGTTCCTTGTTGTGTAAAGTATTCTGGCCCAGGCCTTAATGGCCCACCCATTAACAAAGGTGGGGGTGAGTTTCTCCTTCTGGGGTGAGTTTCTGCTTCTTGAATTTCTACTCTTTTTAGGGGAAATATTCTGCCTTTTTAATATTTCCTAGGCTATTTCAATTTTCTAGGAGAGGGATAGGTGCTAGCTTCCTACATCCCAAAGGTGGTTTTTCAGGAGGCAATTGGACTTTCTTGGCGGGGGGGGGTGGTGGTGTTGGAAGACATTTCACTTCTTATCCAAGAAGCTCCACCATCCAGTCAGAGCTGAAGAAGCTTTTTGGATGAGAAGTAAAACATCTTCAAAGAAAAAACAAGGAATTCCAGTTGCCTCCTGTAACGGCTCCTTTGGGATAGTTGACTGTAGGATTGATATTGTAATGTGATAAATCAGTTTTTTTTAGAAGTTCTCTTATGAAGATGAGTTTGTGATGATACCCAAGCAATCACATTAGGATGAATGTGATTCATTTATTAGCAAGCAGAATTCTTTATCCTCCAAGCAATCAGCCAATTAGCCAGCAGTGGAATAGTAGTTCTTCAGCCAAAATAAAGATACAACAAGCGTCACAAGTCACACTATGTCCAAGTTTTTTTATGTCTAAACTTTGGAGAATCAGCTTTGAATTGCCTCAGTTGTTCAGGATGAGGACATCTGAGGACATTACAAGTGTAGAACACCGCATTAATTTAATTGTCCAAGCCTGAAATAATATCCTTTGATGTGCTTGTCATGTCACATCTGGGAGCCTCATGTATATGGATCAAGCCTTGATCAGTTTTGTTCAATGCAGAAAGTATTCTTCATTCCCATAACCAAAGCTGAGTTGCTGTAGAAAGCACAGAACATAGAAAATAGAATAATAGAGTTGGAAGGGACCTCAGAGGTCTTCTAGCTCAACCCCCTGCTTGAGCAAGAGAACCTATACGCTTCAGACAAATGATTGTCCAGTCTCTTTTTGAAAGCCTTTGTATGATACCGAAAAAATTTCTCTGTTCAGTAGAAATTCCAATGGAAAAAAAAACTATTTTTATATTGGTAGCTCTGTGTGTGTGTGTGTGTGTGTGTGTGTGTGTGTGTGTGTGTGTGTGTGTGTGTGTGTGTGTTTGAGTCAGTGTGAAATACTGGCAACTACCTTGACAAGTTCTGCAGCTTTTCAGACGCGATTTGCCACTGCTTGCTTCCTAGGGCTGAGAGACAATGATTGGACCCAAGATCATCCAGCCGGCTTTTGGGCAGGACTAGAACTCATGGTCTCCCAATTTTAAGCCTGGTGACTTAACCATTATACCAAACTGACTCTCTGCTCATTGATTACTGTGATGTTAGTCTTTTGGCAGTAAAACTAAATGCATTTATGAAATTATGCATACAAATTTTCATTTAAGACCTTTTATACTTTCAGTTTGGCAAGGGAAAAAATTACTGGAAGCATGTAAAAATAATTTTGAATACTGATCCTGAGTTTAAATCCAAGAATTCTGCATTTCTCATTGTATCTCTTGCCAGACATAATTATATATTATTGATGTTGAAAGAGAGATCAATTCGGTTGCAAAGATGCGATACAATTGGGCATATTTGAAATTTTAACAGTACTATGGATGTAGAGAAGAGGAAGTTAAGGGTTCCATTGTGTTTTAATGATGCTTGAAATGACAAAGGCAGGACAAGAAGCAATGGATGGAAACTAATCAAGGAAAGAAGCAACCTAGAACTAAGAAGAAATTTCCTGACAGTTAGAACAATTAGTCAGTGGAATGATTTGCCTCCAGAAGTTGTGAATGCTCCAATACTGGAAGTATTTAAGAAGAGGTTGAACAACCATCTGCCTGAAATAGTATAGTGTTTCCTGCCTGGGTTGGACTAGAAGATCTCCAACATCCTTCCAACTCAGTTATTCTGTATATGAATGAAATCTATGTTCATTTTCATTCTTTTGCCAATTTCAAAATGTGTCTAAAAAGTCTGAGGTTTTTGGACTACTACAATTTGCTCTAATGCTAGGGCTTGAAAAATATCTGAAAGCTTCATTTGGTATAGAATGTAGCAGCATGGACAGTCATTTGTGCTCTTAGAGCAGTGCCAGTTATACCTCTGTTCCACAACCTGCAAAGGTTGCCAGTTTGCTTCCATGTCCAATTCAACGGGCTTGGTATCTGAAAGACCACCTCTTTCTGATTACATCAGCCCACCTCACTAGATCTGGCAGAAGGGGCATGCTATATGTATCATCAACTACATTGGATAGTTTTCAGGAGACATGCCTTCTCTGTTATGGCATCCACCTTCTGCAACATTCTTATCCCTAAGTTACTGTATATAAGCTCTATCCCTGTTGATATTCCAGAAGGCCCTCAAAACTTTAGTATGGTATTACCTGGGGCTCCCAGAGAACCGGAGGCAGGATTAGATGGTTCCACTGTTGAGATAATCTCATAATCTCCCTTTGCCTAGGGTTTGTACATTTGTTTTGTATATTCATTTTTAATATGGGATTTATTCTTTTTATAGCTGTAGTTTTTATATCTGTTGCTACCTGTGAAAATTATTTACAGATCCCTCATATCGTGGACATAAACTGTTTCAACTCCTACCCTCAAAACGACGCTATAGAGCACTGCACACCAGAACAACTAGACACAAGAACAGTTTTTTCCCAAACAAATAATTTCCTCAACACTGTCCAACTACTTACAAAGTCTGCATTACTATTATTATTAATTTTCTAATTGTTCCTTATCCCCTCTCACTTGTGACTGT
This sequence comes from Bungarus multicinctus, assembly GCA_023653725.1. Lineage (NCBI taxonomy): Eukaryota > Metazoa > Chordata > Lepidosauria > Squamata > Elapidae > Bungarus > Bungarus multicinctus. Next base: position 67,782,133 of record CM042842.1, read on the forward strand.
ATGACTGTAACTTGGTTGCTTGTATCCTTACGATTTATATTGATGGTTTCCTAGCATGATTTGATTGTTTATTGTACCCTATGACTATTATAAAGTGTTGTACCTTATGATTCTTGATTCTTGACTCTTGACAAAGGTATTTTCTTTTATGTACACTGAGAGCATTTGCACCAAGACAAATTCCTTGTGTATCCAATCACACTTGGCCAATAAAGAATTCTATTCTATTCTATCTTTGACTGTTGTGCCCCGCCTTTGGTGAGATGGGCTGCTATATACCGTACATTTGATTAATAAATATTTTTTCAATATTTTGTATGCAGATCTGGATACAGAAATAGAGTACCCTGCTCCCTGCATGCTTGCAAGAAAAGTTGCCATTAATTTCAATTTGATCTGAATTTCAACTCTAAAGACACTTCCGTAGCATAGATCCATCACTTCAGGGGTCTTTCTACTCCCACCAAAGGAATCCCAGTGGTAGTTCAGCCTGCAAAATGAAACAGTTTCTGCTTTGCTGCTGTTTATTGAAAGGAGACAACTTTGTAACTGGGCCCAGCAATTTGATAACAATGAACTACATTCAGCTGGATCATTTCCAGTTCTCACGCTATTGTAGAATGAAAACTTTCCACTTGAGTTCATTCTAATTTATCATGAAAGATACAATTAAGCAATCAAACTTGAGCACAATGAAAAATCATCCTTCTCTGGAGGAAGGAATAATCTCTAAAAATGGGGGGCGGAAACAGATAGAAAAGATATTTAAAGAGAGAGATTGCTATGTTACCTTATTGCAAGCCATTTTAGACAATGCAGATGAAACAGTTGTGCAATAAACTTTGTAAGAGCTTTGTTCCTTACTAAATTAAACTGTCAAAGGAAAGTCTTGCTCTTTCTGAACTATGTGGGTCACTTACTTATGGGGCCATTTTGTCAATTCCATTTAGAGGTGAATTTCTGAGTGATCAAAAATCATAATCAAACCATGCCCCGCCCCCCAAATTATATAAATCTAGGCTACCAAACTAGCAGTCTAAGTGCCACAAGTGTACTTCCTTAAAGCTTGATTCCAGCCTTCCAAGGCACACCATTCTAAAGCAAATATGTGCATGCTGATGTAAATTTATTTGCATTTAATGCCAAGAAAGATAAATGTGGATATTTACCTAATAGTTTACCATAATGCAATATTTATTTAGTGTTTGTTAAATCATTTGAAGAAATTTCTTTTTCTTAGGATGCAGTGTTGATCACAACAGAAAGCAAAGCATTATATCAAACTCCCCAACCATAACAAGTGGTAACTTTGCAAATAAAAGTGTAATTTAGAGATTAGCACTCTATCTTGCAATCTAGTCTAAAGCAGACAGTAGACCAACTGGGATGTATTTTTCCTGTTCTATTTTTTCTCTTAGCCCTTCCCTACAACTGCGTTCAATAGCGGATATTAAGACTTCTCCACCCCTAATATCTTAAGCACCATTGCAAGAGGAAATTGTGCCTTGTGGGAAAACACACACAGGATGTTATCTATCAGATTTGGGGGCAAAATGACCCACTGGAATGTTTGTAGTGCACTGATTACAGCTTTGCTGTCAATCAGTAAGCAAAAGAATTGGGATTTCTTTTTGCCTGGGTGAGTTTTCGCATCAACCATAGCATGTTGTTCCAGATGGATGCATCACTAAAAGCCCAAGGCAAAGTAAGCCACCCCACAAATTAGATATAGGTTAAAAGATAGAGTAAGAGGCTTCCAAGTCAGAGCCTTGTGAGTGACAGCTGCAATAATGGACATTTAATGGCATTGCCTAGTGTGTGGCAATTTCTTTCAGAGAGTCCAAAGCTGTAATCACTTGTATTTTAAGGGTCACCTTGCATTGATAGCCTCGCTTTTTAACAAAGGCATTTCCTGAGCAGCCACCTTGAGGGACAAAAGGTGAGAATCCAAAGGTTTAAAGCAAAATAAAGTTGCTACCTTTTGTTCCAGTCAATAAAATAAAATTCCCTGAGGACTAAAGTGCAGATAGATATTGTTCCTCTCCTAACATTGCTTCCTGGACTTTAGACTGCAACCATACCTTCAAGAAATGAACTGGTAATTAACTAATTTAAGAAAAATGCACAAGTATCTTTGACTCACCTGCACAGGTGAACATTTTCTTTTGTCTTGAAATCATAACTTTTGCGTATTCTCCCTCCCAAATCTGTATAATATGAATCTGTCTAGTGACTGTAAAAGAACACTGAAGGAAAAAAGAATGCTGACTGAGATAGACTTTTGATCTGATTAGATCTGAAATCCTTTTACATTAGCTTGAATTAAACAAACGGCCTTCCAGATGATGATGATGAGCAACAAGTCCCAGGATCTTCTTCACCTTTGGCCGTGCAGCCATATTCATCCCTGTTAGAATAGGACAGTAGTTGGTCTATGCCTTTTGATCCCAGCCACCAAAGTACCTGCCTAAGTTTTTCCCCTTAAGACTGACTTTGTAATATTTACAGGGATATTTACAGCTATATCCCAACTTAGTTGATATGTACTTTATTGGTTGCTGCTTATAACAGTCAGGAAATTTACTTGACCAGAACCACATGTAAACTCTTGAATACTGTATCTAGGGCTCTGCTGACAATGAACAACAAACTTCATTCTTTGGATTTGCAAAATACAAACACATTGTTCATGTTATGTTTTAAAATTAATTTAAGGAAATAAAACAGCCCTAATACCCAACTATCTGGTAACTTGTAATTATCCTCTAGAAATATGTAATAAAATAGAATTCTTATTGGCCACGTATGGTTGGATACACGAGGAATTTATCTCCAGTGCATAAGCTGTCAATATACATACAAACAAGAAAGTTATAAGTCATAGATTATAAATCATAACATACAATCATAAATCATAAGATACAACAATTGATAAATCATAATATATCACTTGGAGAAGATAGTAGGAAAGATGAGAGGTGAGACAAAGATGAGAAGGTGAGAAGGTGAGAAGGATAATGCTGTAGGAGTTAGGTATTCAGCAAAGTGACGGCATGGGGAAAGAAACTATTGTTGTATCTAGTTGTTTTGTAATGTGACTTAGCACTTGGCCCTGATTATCATGACTATTCTGCTGATTTCAACTCTGCAGCAATGGGACAGAGAGTTCCCAAAGCTGAGCCAACTGGGAACACTCCAGGAAAAATAGAATGGCCTAAACTGTAGTCCTAATGTGCCTCTTCGTTCCTAAATCAATGGAAGTTTGTCAAGTCTTATCTGTGGATTTCCTGGTTTTGTGCCATGGCCTTCATGTTATTTGAGCAAACATTTATATCATATTTAATTTCCTTGGATTTTTTAGCCTCAGTATTGAAAAGGAAATATTTTCTATGAGGTTCAGGGTAGCCTGTTTCTTGAAAGATTGAGTTCGTGGTATTATCAGGGACTAAGCAGACAATAGACCTGGAAGTACACAAGTAGGGAGCATGGGAAACAAGACCTATTAAAACAGCACAGTGGATTAGAACAGGGAGGGGTGTGTGTGTGTGTGTGTGTGTGTGTGTGTGTGTATTCACATAGATGCACAAATACATAAATGTAATTATTTTAAAGATATTCCCAACACAGTAGAATAAATTGGTTATCAGTTGGGAGAATCAAAAGGAACTTCAACAATTAAAGCCGATTAATGTGGACAAATATTCCTTATGTAAGCAACTAATTTGCTATCATTGTGCAGATAAATACTAGAATGAATGGGATGTGGGAAAAGCCAACACAAAAGCATAACATCATGTCTGTCGTTTGTGACATCTTAAGAATGGATGCCTATGACAGCAGCTATTTAAAGGCACCAGAAACAGCTTAAGTGTTACGACCATGCTTAGATTAGTCCACCTTGTTCTGACTACCATAATCACATCATAGCTTATATTATTCCAAGTGTCAATTCCTGTTTTTAAAAATAGTTATTTTCCCCAAAGACATGTTGAAGCATTTGAAGTGGAAGGTTTCAAAAGAAGAAAGGCCAACTGAGGAAGAAATCGAGGAATTTAGAAATAGTAGAAGGAAGAGGAAAATCAATTATCAATACTCTGCGTAATCTTCATGGCTTCCTGCTCTTTTTCTGTTAGCTCCGCCAAGAAGAAAAGAAGTATGCAGCTACAAAGTATAGAAAAAAAGCATATTTTTGTCTTGATGGATCACTCCCTGAATTGCATTAAAGTCAAATGTATCACTTAAAAGCACTCTGTATTATTTAGCTTAATCACGGGCACTGGGCCATTGGAAAGGTGTTTTTTCTTTTTTCTTTAAGAGAATAAAAGCTCAGGCATATTTTTCATTGGGATCACGATAAGGGAGAGAAGTGTTAAACTGTTACTTCCAAGTGTTGCACTAAATAAAATTGTCTTCAAGTCAAAGTTGGCTTCAGGTGACCTGAGGGACGCATCTATGTAGAATTTTGCAAGTATGTAGAAATATATTCATACCACTTTAATAAAACTTGGGCATGTATCACACATACACACACCCTTTAAATACTGTGTTAACTTAGAGCCCAAGCATCTTACCAAGGTGGTTAAAGTTGAGAAACGCTGATCTAGAATATCCCCCACATCAGTTACCTTTAAACCAAAATGATCATTTTAGAGTTCCAGGCTCATCACTATCAAAATTGAACACGAGAGACTTATTTTACAACTTTAAAAAGAAAACCTCAGAAGGACTTTCTTTATTTCATTGGTTAACTTTTTGTGTTTTGACAAAGTCTTCTCTTTTCTTTAGGTTGCACTGGTATTTTTTTAATTGTTTGACAGCAGGAAAATATATTTTATCCACAGAATCATCCTGTTCACTGCCAAATTCTGAATAAGTGTTGGGTGATGTTTGGTTTAAAGCCACATGGTCCTTAAATCCAGGTGAACAGGGCTGTTATTATTCACTGTATTGTTTCTGAATACAATCCAGAGACACAATACTTCTCTAATCACTGGCAATTTCATTTCACCTCTGATTTACAGTTTCCCCGTTTGCAGGTTGTTAAAATGCTTGTTACAAATTGTGGAGGAGGGGAATTCTAGCTGGTCTGGAAAATACTCCTAGGCAATTATGCTGATGATTGAAAATCATTCTGAAAAAGCTTTAATTCATTGCAGTTTATACAATGACACAGATTTGGAGATGGTATTTAGTCTTAACGCATAACTTAATACCTTTCCTTCAGTTCATATCTCATATTTCAGGGCCCAAAGCATATAGATTTAGGGGACTAAATCAGCTCTAATCCAATTTTCAGGATTTGATTTATTTTCAGGAAATACTTTCTTGGGTAAATAAATTATTCAGACTTTTGGCTAATATTGTCTTGATGTCCTAGAACAGGATTCCTCAACTTGCTGGTTTCCATAAGTGTTAGGCAACAATTTACATTGTTTCTCAACTTTAGTCCAGGGTAATGGGCAAACTTCAGCATATACCAAGAATGGGAAGGCTCTTCTAGATATTATGTTTATCTAGTACAGGTAGTCCTCAACTTACGATCACACATGAACCCAAAATTTATGTTGCTAAGTGAGAAATTTAAGTGAGTTTTGCCCCATTTTACGACTTTTCTTGTCACATTTGTTAAGTGAATCACTGCAGTTGGTTAGTCACATGGTTGTTAAGTGACTCTGGCTTCCCCATTGACTTCGTTTGCCAAAAGATTGTAAAAGGGGAATCACATGACCCCCGGACACTGCAACCATCATAAATGTGAGTCAGTTGTCAAGCATCTGAATGTAAATCATGTGACCATGAGGATGCTACAACAGTCTTAAGTGTGAAAAACAGTCATAAGTCACTTTTTTCAGTGCTGTTGTAATTTCAAACAGTCACTAAGTGAACTGTTGTAAGTCGAGAACTACCTGCATGTAGAATTAAAACAATTGTTTATTCTGCTTTAATAAAGAGCCTAGAGAGTATGAGGTTAGAGAAACATGAAAAATGCCTACTTTTGAAACAGTAGGCATTAAACACACTGAAATTATTTAAGGCAGGGGTGTCCAACTCGATTTCATTGAGGGCACATATCAGGGTTGTGTTGAGCATGGGAGGTCCGGGTGAGCATGGCCAAGGTGGGCATGGCCAAGTTAATATCACTTGTGTCGGGATGCCTGTGGTGGCCCGTGCACTTTGCCAGCGAAAACGGGCTTTTAAGCACCGTTTTTGGCTGTGATGGCCTCCTGCAACCTTCTGTCGAGCTCGGGAGGGCCGTCTGCAGCCCTCGAGAGCTGTTTTCAGCTGTGACAGCCTGCTGCAACTCTCTTCCAGTGAAATGGAGGTCAGTTTTCGCTGGCAAAGTCACTACAGGCCGGTCTTTCACTGTTTCCAGGGCAGCCCCACGGGCCAGATCTAAGCACCCCATGGGACCAATCCAGCCCACGGGCCTTGAGTTTGAAACTTCTGATTTAAGGGATTGCCTATCTCCATGGTATCTGCTTGGCTGATGTAAATCTACCACTGTCTGTCTTTTAACTGTATTGCTTAAATTATTAAAGAGACTAATTGTTTTACATAAATCAACAGAATTGTCATCTTTAAACACTATTGGGGCCCAGGAAGCATGCCTTCCCTGTCATAACACTTAACTCTGGAGTGAGGTATCCTTTAAAATCTAAGTGTCTCCCCTCCCAATAGCATTCTGGAAGCCCTTTTGCTGGTTATATTTGCATAGACCTGGCTATCCTGTCAGTTGCCTTATTTATCTTGCTTTTCAATTATGTGTATTTCATCCTCCTTCATATATTGAGAGCCACCTAGAATAGGTTGGAGTTGGGCAGCCCCTAAATAAAATAAATATTAAACTAGATTGTTTATTTTGAAAAGTGGAATCCTGGACTTCCAGCCCTCCATTCCTGGCCTGATGGAGGTACTGAATGCTTCACACATTTGAAAGATCTACAGCAGTGGTCGCTAACCAGTGGGCCGCGGCCCACCGGTGGGCCGTGAGAAAATTTTGTTGGGCCGCAGAGAAATCTTATCCCCAGAGCAACCCCCCAAAGCAATTAATCCAGGTTGCACAGAAACAAGGCTGCTCAGCCCACATGGCCCACAGAAACCCTCCCCACCCATTCACTCCTTACCCGGCAAACTTATCTGCTAAGTTGCTATTTTTCCTTTTTCCGACCATCATCTGTTCTGCTGTGCAGGAGATTTAGATTAGCTAGGAAGCAGGAAATGATTGGATTTCTTGCTTTCTAGCTAAGCACAGCCGAACCTCCCTTTGGACTGAAGGTTCAAGCAAATTCAGTGCAGACTCACGGCAGCAAATTTGAGAGACTGAGCTACCCGATGGTAGATAGATAAATCACTGAATGATTCTGTGAACAACTCAATCTTTGCCTGATTTTGGATAAAAGTTGCTTTTTTTAATAAAAAATTCAATATTTACATACATGGTGTGTTGTAAGTTAATTTTGTGAGTTTGCTTGCAAGCAAATTTTATGTGACAGACTGAGCTAGCAATGGCAGATAGATAGATTTCTGAATGAATCTGTGATTCTGTGAGCAACTCAATCTGCCTGCCTGCTTTGCCTGATTTTGGGTAAAAGTTGCTCTTTTTTTATAAAAAAATCAATATTTATATAAATATTTACAATATTTACATATAAGCCATGCCCAGCCAGTCACATGACCACCAAACCACACCCACAAATTAGGCCATGCCCACAGAACCAGTTAATGGTCCCTGGGATCTAAAATTACGAGTTTGATGGTCCCTGAGGTTGGCGACCCCTGATCTACAGAGCTGCTCAGTGATTAAGCAACTTGATGGCTCAGCATTTAAGACTCTGGGCTTGTCGGCTGGAAAGTCAGCAGCCCAGGTTTGAGATATAAGCTCCCATCCTTACCCTAGCTCCTGCCAACCTAGCAGTTTGAAAGCATGCAAATGTGAGTAGATAAATACATACTACTTCAGTGGGAAAGATAACAGTGCTCCATGATATCATGCTTGCCACATGACTGAGGAAACCTCCTCAGACAGCGCTGGCCCAAAGGCCCTTGAAAAGGATATGAGCACCATTCCCTATATTCAGCAATGACTAGCAGAGTAAAATCCACAGATATTCCTCTAAAGTTAGTATTCTAGTCCTCTGACATTTCCAGAAGAGAGAATAACGAATACCTTTATTGTCATTGCATTCCATGAATACAATGAAATTTGAAAACTACTCCAGCACAGTGCCCCAAACACCACATCACAATCAACCATTTGCAACCCCCACTTCCCATTCATATTTTAATTTTTAAAAAATGGGATGAAAAGTATGACATTTCTGTAATGTCCATATGAAAAGTGACTTTTAAAATGAAAACTGAGCTTGCTCCAGTGGTGGGATTCAAAAATTTTTACTACCGGTTCTTGTGGGCGTGGCTTGGTGGACGTGGCAGGGGAAGGATACTGTAAAATCTCCAGTCAGAGGTGGGATTGGCCGGTTCTCCAAACTACTCAAAATTTCCGCTACTGGTTCTCCAGAACTGGTCAGACCTGCTGAATACCATCTCTGGCTTGTTCCATAATATGAAGTTATCCACTTTCAGAATGTAATTCTTCATTTCAACATGAAACTGTAAGATTCTTCAAAATAAGGAAACCTATTTCTCCTGGTACATTAAAAAAGGAGCACTTTTTTTCTGGGCAGTGACCACTTTGATGAGGGCAAACATTTTCACTGCTTTCATATCCCCTCTGAAACATCACAGAAATACAGATCTTTCTTTGTAGGGGCAAAATTGATTATAAATGGAAGCCTATGCTAACTTTCTACTGTTGCCCACAAAGTCCATATATATTTTGACTTTCTGGAATTCCAGCATTAAGAAATTAAGTAATTAGTGTGGGAAATGCCTGTATAGTAATGAGAGTTAAGAGGCTGAGGGGAAGAAATGTGATGACACTGAAATTCACATACGTAATCAGTGTGAAATGCTGTGGAAGAAATAACCACACTTTCAGAAACCGTCAGTCCTCCTTCAAGTCTTTCTGCTTAAACAGCTTATCTCCATTAGGAGGGGGGGAGATGAAAGCAAGGTAAACCATGGGCTGTTGGGTAAAGAATGATGACATTGAGACTTTCCAGGCAGCTTGTTTCTTTAGTCTGCCAGCAGAATGTTCCACCTTTTCCTGATGTTTCTAGAATGTTCCTGGCACATTTCCTGATGTAGGAGCCATCCCATATCTGACCTGATGAATGTTCCCCTGCCTTGTCATTTTCCTAAATTAGGAAAAGATGGTTTTCCTTTGAAATCAACAACATTACCTGCATTGTTCTTAAATTGGGAACCACAGCTGTGCTTCTGTAGCCCATAGGCATCTGACATTCCCACACCTGTGCTCACTTTCAATATATCTTTTCTGCTGAAAATAGGGCAGTACAGCCATCTGCCACCAATATTGTCTTCCGCCTCAAGGTCTCCATGCATGTGTTTAGTATCTTGTTCAGGGTTTCTCTAGTGCCTTCATTATTGATTTTCCTTTACTCACAGTGGCACTCACATGTGAATACACAACACAAATGTTGAGGAGAGCTTACCTAATGCAGACCTAGCATAATACCACTGAGGTCTGCAGCCATTTGGAATGGCTTGGATATTACATGTTTACTACAATACATTGTCACTGTGTCAGAGCCTTTCTCTACCCAAGGACATTTATTTACTTTGACATAATTATGCAATTAGGGTTTTTTTGTAATTTGATGTAATTATCAGTATCCTCTATAACTGATGAGGGAACTCAGTCTTCCCTCATTGCCTTCCCCTCTCAAAACAGATCTGTAGAAATGGCTATATAGAGATCATGGAGATAGGCAGATGGGAACAAGAATGACATCCTTTTTTATTATTGAGGAGAAAAATGGAAGGATGATTGTCCACACAAATGCTGAATTGGGAATAGAATTTGTGAGCAAGTACAAAGGCTGCTTAGTGATTGGCCAGCTTCAAGGCAGCAAGGACTAATGATGCTTTTTACAGGCACCAAACTTGCAAAAAGGTCTGATTATAGAATTTGTATCAGCATTGATTTATGCATGGCAATTTGAATTTCATTTAATTATTGTAAAGTTTTTAGAAATAAATGAATTGAGGGTCTAGAAAGATTTGTTATCTAATTTGAGAAATTATCATTAGGAGCTGTGCTTGTTGCAATTAAGAGTTCTGTCTGAAGCCTGATGCAGATGAAAATACTGTTACTATGTGATCTCCAGTGTTTATTAATATTTATTAACATTTATGACCATTGTACAGGTAGTGCTCGACTTACGACCACAACTGAGAGTAAAAATTCTGTTGCTAAGTGATACATTGTTAAGTAAATTTTGCCCCATTTTATGACCTTTCTAGCAACAGTTATTAAGTGAATCACCGCAGTTGTTAAGTTAGTGACACTGTTGTTAAGCGAATCTGGTTTTCCCATTGACTTTGTCAGAAGGCGGGAAAAGGTTATCACATGATCCCAGGACACTACAACTGTCCTAAATATAAGTTGCCAAGTGTCTGAATTTTGATCATATGACCCTGGAGTTGCTGCAACGGTCATAAGTGTGGAAAATGGTCATAGGTTACTTTTTCAGTGCCATCAAACAGTCACTAAATAAACTGTTGTAAGTTGAGGACTATCTGTATTTCTTAATGTTTCCATTTTAAGAGTATTTAATGGCTGATTTCAAAATAGGTGACTCAACTTTAAAAAAAAAAAAACCCTCCACCAACATTGCAAAATGTAATGTAAAATGTAATGCAAAGTGTGTTCATCCAGGCATCTTGTAGATTGCCTCCTGATGGGAAATTATTGCAAAATTGATACACTAATATCAGCAGAGGCTTCTTAGCAATTTCCACAGTTCGACTGAACCCTTAGAAACTTGACGACTATATAATTAAATGAGAAACCTTGTGCTGATAGTTTTACTCTTAAAGATATCACAGCTTCCTGCTTATTACCTTTTTTGGAATCACTTTTGAAACAGATGTTCTTCTCATGTTCCCCATAAACTTTAACTCAAGGTAGTAACCTTGGTTAAAATCAGGAAATATAAAAGTGGGTTTTAATAAATAAATACTTTTACACTGAACTCTTCTGAATCTCCAAAAGCTAGGAATTGGTTTGGGGGCAATTGTTTAAACTGGCATTTCATTCTTAAAATCACTTCATACATACTTAGATGCAATGAGTCTGAGTTTAAAGCTATAATATTTCAGTCTCAACTTTCAATTCCCTGCTCTTTCAATTTCAACCAAATTCTTAACTGTTTTGTTTTGTGGCTAGGACAATCTTCATGAACGAATTGTGACATTCTGCCTGTTTGATACTCCCTTTCATCTAACCTATTGGAAATGCCACAGAAGTATACAAAAGGAACTGATTCTTTTTTTCAGTCTGAGTACAAAAATCACTGGTTACCATTAGTGGAGTGACAGTTAAAGAAAACAGACTAAATTGGTATTCCTTAAAAATGTAGGACAGTCAACCATCTTTATTTGTGAGATATAGGATTATTTGCTGTTTTGTTTCAAAACGCATCTTGTTTTGTAGTTATGTCTCCAGTTTTATTGAAGATAGCCTTCTCCTCTGCCCAAATTGCTGTTGGAGGACAGTCATCAGTTTAAGAATAGACTGTCCTTCCAAGTGCAATTTAAAGATAAATAAGCCATGACAGGCGAGAAAAGAGACCTTGAAACTGTTCATTGTAGAACTTAGCATTCAGAGAGCCAAAGGTCATCCAATCCCACCTTCTCAGTTATGAAATGAATAATAATCATTATTTCTAAATGCACTTCTATATATATTACATTTGATGTAACGTAGTATTTCTTGTTTCTGGCAGTGAATAGTAGGCCAATCTTCTCTTAACTGTTTACACATTATGCTATAGAGTCTCTTCTAACTGCCTAACCACTTCCATTCCTACAAGCATGAGAACTGCTACAGAACCTGCTTCCTAGCATCACATGCTGCTCCATCTTGCCAAGAATGTGTAGAACATCATTGGCAGTGGTTTGCCTTTTGCTAACAGTTCTTTGTTTTGCTTTAATGAATTGGCTATGCCATATGGTGAATTCCGAGGATGAAGCTAATAGAGTCCAGAAATGATCCAGGGGCAAAAAGTCAGCCTAAGAAATTTGAAATCAGCCACAAGCACGTAAGCCATATTCTCAGGAATGACCGTCTCCCAACTATCAGTTCTTTCATTAGAGCAAAGGAGATTGTAGCAGCTGACCACACAGGATGCTGTGAGAATTAATGAATTAATTGGTTATACTCCCTTTCACAGGTTAAATATAAGATAAGCTTTTGTTTAAAATGACCAAAAAAAGAAACTTGTCATTCACTATTTGCTAAACAGTCAGCAAAACACCATTTAAATATTTCTTAATATTTGAAACACTTTTAATTTTTAAAAAAACTGCAGGGGAAAAAACTCCAGTAGGTGAGGTCACAGTGGAGACTAAGGAAAGTAAATTATCTCTGAAAATTAATCTCCTGAAAGTCATCAGCAATTAATCTGCAGAAACTAGTTTCATGCTTTAAAATGGGGGGAGTAAGGTCCTTAATCTTTAACCTTTCAGAGTGCAGAGTTTGAAGTCTATTTAATTAAACTAGGGGGAAAAATGCAGCTGGGTTAGAATTAAATTAAGTCAGAATATGAAAGTAAATACAGTATGCGTGTAGTTTTCATGGGCTCAATGAAGATATCACTATCCATAATACATAAGAATGAAAATATCCCTAATAAAAATAATCTCTTGGAAGAAGTAGGAAAGGGCAAGACCAGGAGACAAAGAGACACTAAATGTTGTCATATTGCTTATACTGTATGGATATTTCCAGCTCAGACTGACTATCACTGATGTAATCAAAGATGCCATTTTTAGCTGGAAAATACATTTTGAAGATATGTGGTGTAAAGTGGCAAAAATCAGATCCCCACAGTCCTAATCCATGTTCCTTTTTCCTGTGGAGCAGCTACTGAACTTTAAAAGATAAATGAGATATCATATTGCATATCAATAAAACATTGAAAATCAAGTCTTATCTTGCATGCCTACCTACTTACATTTGGTGAGAAAATAGTATTGGAGAACTTTTAAGTTCCCATCAAATTCACAGTGGACTTTCCCAAACATTTGTCCTTACCACCCAATTCATATTTCAGGGATTCAAGTCTTTTTTATTTGGGGGGTAAGGGGGGAGATGGAGGAGAGACAGTATGCTTGAGCCTCAAAATTGAATTATATATTATCTAAGTTGGCATTTACAGCATAAAATTCTCAGAGTACCTCTCCCATAGACTCAAAATGCAGCTGTTTATCTTCAGAAAATTCCACTAATTTCTGTCTAGGAATAGGGCTGGCAAGACAAGAACTTCACATAAAAAGACCTGGTGTATACCAGATGTTTCAATATTACAAATATTACAAATTCCAGAATTCATCTAAGAATTCTAGATTTGTAGTCCCAATAGATCCAATAGGAATCACATGGAAGAAGGCTGCTTTACAATAATGTAGTCAGCATGTTAAAACACAAATAACCCATGGGTGAATCTTTTTAGAAAATATTGTGCAGCTTCTGTTTTCAATTACGCTCAGCCTCCTTTCTTAAGGGGGTAATATTTTCTGTCCTAAGTTTATCTTTTCGAAGATGAGACAGCAGGTAATCTAGAGGGGATAAAGATTTGAAAAACATCATGGATAATGTGCATGAAGTTGGCACATTATTAATCACTCAGACCTTTGGGGTAATTTGACAGCCACAGTGGTGCAATGTCTCCTGAGGCATCACCAAACTGATGTTTCTACCATATGGTGTTATTTATCCTTCCATTCTGAAAGGCAAAATGAGAATATGTATGAGCCTGTTTAAAGTACTTCATGCATCATACTAAGGATTGCTGAATCACAAAACTGTAAGATTCGGGCATCTTCAGAGAATAGCTATTCCATATCTATACAGAGATAGGTTTAATTAGGGAAAAAAGACTTCTTAACAGATGTTTTGTCAATGTTATTCTGCAGTGATCCCCTAATCAGATGGTCTTCTGATGTGTAGAATGACAGCTCAGCCAACTAAGGAGAAGATATGGATAAATTTGTTTCTAAAAGCAAATTGCAGATCATTTAGTATGGAGGAGGGAATTTAATTACCCCCTGAGGTATCCATTGGAATGCCAAACAAGAGTTTTTCCGAACTTGTCTTGCTGACAACTTTCTCTTTCAGATAATGAAAAAATGCACAAGAAGACAGTTTTCCTTGTTTTTTTTTAACTAAGACGAAGTACATAACAAAGTTGATTATTGGGACAAAATAACTATTTTGTGTTGGAGTTCATAGTCTTAATGAAACAAGAACTAAATGTAACCAAAAATCTACTATGATTTTGTCCTTTTAAAAAAAGATACTACAAAATTCAAATAAATATGGCAAGAGAAGACAGTGCAGTAGGATCTCAAGAAATGCAATGGTTCCCTTCCAAAAATGAGACACTAAAAGTACAATTGCAATAATAACAATGAGGGGAAAAAACCAGAGGATAATTTATCAGAAAATACTGTGTTAATCTGAATCAATTTTGATCTTCAGTGCCAGATAAATTGTATTTTAGGATACAATTGGTGGTCTGGCTGAACTTTTATATGTTTGGGAAATTCTGGACAACTGGTAAGATGCCAGAAACTGGAAGAAAGCAAATACTTCAACAGGAAGATAAAAGAAGATACAGCAAACTGAAGATCAACCAGTCTGATTTCGATTCTTGGGGAGATTCTGCGGGAGAAGATAAAGAGAGAGATCTGTAACCATGAACTAAGATAAAGAGAAAGATCTGTAACCATGAACTAAGAACTAAGGAGAAATTTGCTGACAGTTAGAACAATTAATCAGTGGAATGGCTTGCCTCCAGAAGTTGTGGGTGCTCTGACACTGGAGGTTTTTAAGAAATTGGACAACTATTTGTCTGAAATGGTATGGGATTCCTGCCTAAGCAGAGAATCAGACTAGAAGACCTCCAATGTCCCTTCCAATACACATTTGGCATGGATCCTTAACTTTATCAATTTAACTATGAAAAAGATCTTGAAACAGTTAACATAATTCCATTTCAAGGTCACAATGTGAAATATGGAGAAATGAAGTACAGCGAAAAGAGTTTTAAGAAATTAATGTGTTTAGCCTTAAGATTGGTGGTATGACTGCAGTCTCCATATACCTGAAAGACTTTCACCTGGATAGTCATAGCAAAAGAATATCAAGACTTGTTCTCTATTGCTTTAGAGCAGGGGTGTCAAATTCAGTGTCATGGCGGCGTCATGTGATGTATTGGAACTTTTTTCCCCTTTGCTAAACCAGACGTGGGCATGGCTGGCATATGATGCATCCGGCCCATGGGCCAGGAGTTTGACAGCCCTGCTTTAGTATAGGACATAAAATAGTGAATTTCAATTGCAGAAAAGCAAATTCCAATTGAACGTATGCAGAAAAAAATTATAATAATAATAGCAGTTCACCAGTGGAAATGTTGACTCAGAAAGATAGCAAGAATCCTTTTACTGAATGTGTTTGTGCAGAAACAATACAGCCATCTATCAGGGATGCCTTCATCTGGATTAAAGAAATTGGGTTTCTGCACTGAGCAAAAGAATAGACTTGATGGAAGTGGGCCTTCCATCTGTATGTTTCTATGAATTCCCATCTCCATCCTTATAGGAACTGACATACATCTGGATTTCTTTATAATTTATTGTATCTAGAAATCATGTATGTGCATAAATGAAGAAAGGTTAACAGGCCTTTTTGATTAATGTAATCTTACAAAGAGAAGATATGTTTTAATCTCTTCTATATTTTTGCATATAAGGCTTTGCTATTTAAACTGTTACCCTTGATCCAGATTTAGCCTTCATTTCCTGACCAAAAGTTAATGAACCTCCTAAATAAACATTTTCAAATATTGACAAAGGTTTTCAGAGCCCATAAAGTAAAAGCTAAGATCCAGCTAAATATTACAGATATTATTTGCACTGTTCTTCAGTTCCAAATCATAATCAAGAAATGTTTGTATGTTGCCATAAAGAGAAAATGGAAATATGAGAGCGCAGTTTTGGGATGGATCCTTAAACCAACTTTGCATATTATCTATAAACTTATCTTTAGGATCTGTTTTGTACTGTATCAAAATGAATAGAAACTAAAAGTACATTCAAGCCAAAGAATAATACAGATCTAGGTAGATAATATAATGTAAGTAAAAACAATTAGCCTATCACAACAACAATACATTCTTACTTTTGTTAAGATCAAGAATTCCAGTGAACAAGCTAGCCATACTCAGCAGACCATTACATCCCCCACCCAGCTTTCCTTTTTCTTTTTCAGCTGAAAGTTGGAGAAACTTAACTTTTTTTGTTTTTATCAATTTATGAATTCCAAAGTGGCAGATTTCTCAGGATGAGATCCGCCACATGTGGGCTGAATTATTATGCCTCCTAGTTTATTAAAGTTGCAAAAGGAAATAAGGAAATACATTTAAGAAGTGATAGAATTGTCTTTGAAAGACTTGGTGCTATCAGCCTTGAAAAAGGCAATATGTCTCTCCTGCTCAAGAAGTCATCCTCAATCTGGCCATGCTGGACAATTTCTAACCTGTGTATAATAGAGAAGGTGACAAGGCAGAAGCTACAGAAAACTGTAGATAAGTGAAATTTTTATGATTCCTTCACTAAAATACTATCAACCTTCTTTTTCAAATAATTTTTGGAATATCAACAAAATCTTAATAAGGCCAACTTAGGATGTAGCATAATGGCCTAAGCCTAAATTATGATTTCTCTTATTTTAATAAAAATGTTAATCCAAAAAGATTGAACACCTCCACAAGACCATAACAACTGATAATATAAATCATTTCCTTTACATTTGCCTCAACACGTGGGGATTATCATTGATTAGATTTATTATATATGTTGTTAAGTGTCCCTTTTATCAAACTAAAATGACATTGATATGGTTATTATCATCATAGAGTTTAATATTTGGATTAAAAGATTTTTAAGATTTGAATTTAAAGGTAAAATTTAAAAATTCACTACAAAAGCACCAATGAAGGAGACATTTTAGATACATATATAAAATTTTCTAGATTTTAGTTTTGATTCTTCTTTCATTTTCCAAGTAAATAATTAATGGTTTGAAGTTCAATCTCAATCATGTCTTCTAGTTTCTTTTTAAATAATTTTATACATCCACTTGTTCCAGGGTGTCTTTTTCAAAAAGTCATGGGAACAAGTAAATCATGCTCAGCTCTCTTTATATAAAAGCAGGGGGTATGGTTTTGTCTTTAGAAAACATTTGCAATGTGTACTTCTATGCTATGGAGAGATTCGGACCAGAGAGATAATTAGGACCTGACTGTTAAAGAACTATTGGGAAATTGCCATAGGAAGTTTACAAGGCAGCTATGGCCTAGGCCAGCAAACAAGAAATGTGGTGTTTTATGTTCCATATTGACTAATCTGCACTTGGAGATTTAGTTACTCTGAATTACTGATTGGATGCTCTGCAGAACTCTTCATGGCAGATTCCGAATCAGAAGAGGGTCCCATCTGATCAAATTAATTCTGTCCAGATACCTTATAGCTTGAGCATTGCACTGTGAAGCAGTATATAAATCTAAGTGCTATTGGTATGACAAAAGAGACAAAAGAAAATTTCTAGAACAGTTTCAGCCTTTACATTAACACAGAATAATCATTCAGGGGTTGTGATAATCCATGGGAAATAAATCTATCAAACTACGTATTTTCAAAATGGCATAGAAACTGCAGCTTTGCCAACTGGCAGAGGATCCTTCAGCAGAACACCCAAAGGTAAATGGATACTTTCAAAAAGATTGTCCAGATGATTCTTTTGCAAAGATTTTCATACAAGAACAAGAGAAAGGTATTAAGTAAAATTGATGTTGCCCCTAGACCTTCAGGGATATAGCACGGTGAAGAGGATTTTCCTAGACGGTCAGAATGGTCATATCTGTCTTTATAGGGAGAAAACTGAACTGAAATGTGACATCATTATTAACAGCTTTCATATTAAGTCTAATTTAAGGAAGTATAAGAGAGAGTAGGAGGGTTCTTGAAGATGCAGATCAAGGATAGCACCTGGAAGAGGCATCACAGTGAACTTGGCTAGGATCTGCTCAAAAGCTGCTTTTAGTTTTAATGCAGAGCTAGGCTGGTATTTTTTCCAATCTCATTTGAAGCTTTTATTCTATGCAGAATATTTAGCACAGTAGTCATGGAGTTTTATAACACAATAGCTATTTGTCACAATTTGTACAAATACAGTAATATATTTTGTCACCACAAATAGTTCAAGCAATTAAAACAACATACATAGTTAGGAAGACGATATTGACTTAATTCCCTGATTTCCTAAATTATAGGGTATTAGAGGGAGAAAATAGATTTTCTGGACTTTTGCAGCATAATGGTGGTAGCCTAATTTTGATCCCAAACTATTTTGGGCTTTAAGGAATAAAACCATCAATATTTAAATTGCTCAGAGGTCAGTCACTGTTGTTAAAATATGTATGGTTATAGCCATGTAAGCTGATATATCCTCATAAGAGGAATACAAACTTAAATTTATTTATTTAGATATGACCTGTCTTACCTTAAAGCAAATTATTAGAAAGTGTTCAATACGGACTCTTACCAGGAATCAAAATTGGTGTTTGTATTGTGTTTCTTTACAATACAAAAACTCCTAAGACAACACATTACTGAATTCTAGCTTTTTATCCTTTGCTGGTATTGATTACTCTAGGCCTTTTGGAACAAAACAAGCTATTTGTTTGTTTATGTCACTGAGGATTCATGCTTATTTTTTTTCCGTAAAAGAGCAGAACTAACCCCATGCTTGTCTTTTGTATCCAAGAAATATCAAGAAAATTTGTATCAAGAAAAAAATCACTTCCGTATTTCCTAGAGACATAAATAATCTCAGCTTGTGGGCTTACTTGGAGACTGAGTTAATTCAGCCTCTTCTAATTAAAGTAGTGAAGTTTGTGCAAGAGAAAAAAATATTACTATTTTTCAATATGTTTCTACTTAAAAGAAATGCTTTCCTTTACAATAGAGAAAGAAGAAGGGCTGCTTATATTCTATAACTGGTACACTATTGATACCTACACAACAATATATGTAACCCAATCTTTTTAACTAGAGACTTGTCTACATTACAGGTTTAGCATAGGTTGCTGCTGAGATGAAAATTATTTGGGAACAGCTGGCTTTCAGTTTGGCTATTAAAAACATCTGGGAACCAGCCACTGCAAGTTATGTTTGAGCAGTTCTAATTATATATTTTGATGCAGAATTGGAGGCTAATAGAATTCTGTGACCAGTTACCATGACTAAGATCTGATGGACATGTTTATACAGTAGAAGCATAGAAAAATTGTTAGGTTAAGGGCAATCCTTCCCCAAATTTATGAAAAACATTTAAAAGTTAACATATTTTCTCTCTAATATTCCCAGAAAAAACAACTCAGCAAATAACTTTCTTCCCCAATATAAGTCAGTCCTTGAGACTTCTCAGTTTCTAGAATTAATCTCTACCAAAATGCTTTTAGAAGTATAGTAATAGAAAACTAAGTTTACTATTAAAGTTGTATGTGAACTTCACTTCAGATAATTATTTATAGTTAATTTTATTGTGCACTGTTCTGGTATTTATAACGATGATCAATTTAGCATTCTTCATAAAATATTGAACATTATTTTCTTTTAACATATTACATTGTAAAATGAATTTATTTATTAAATTCTATTAGGCCCAAAGGTTAAGAACTGTATTTTTCCCTATGCATACTTCTGACATACAGAGGGCAGGGATCAGGAGTATTTACCACAAAATCCCTAACAGTAGGTCACCTGAGGTCAATGAGATCTAAACAGATCTTTCTTCATATCCATATGTAACCTTGTGCATGAAATTTCCGTTGAAATACACTCTACCAGTCTGGAAATGTAAGACATAATGATTTATTTTCTTTAAACATTTAGATTAATGAGACAGAAGACTGACTGACACAAATGGATCCTGTTCCATGACAATTCTTTGTAAAGAGCTTAAAACTAATTCAGTCATGCAACATATTCACACTAAGCAATATTGTAGCATCCCTGTCATGGCATTCATATGTATGTTTCTTCCTATAGAGCTTAATGAAATCCTATTGACATACACAATATTACCAAATGTTTCCACATAACTTTATGTCCAACAGTTCCCATTTTCCTATTATCTAGGACTCAGCCCTGTTAAAAATATTTTCCCTTCTAGAAAAATTTTTCTAAGGAATTTATCTTTCCTTTTCTTTGGTTAGTGAACTGATCATTCCCTATCCCAGAAACAATAACTGAATAGGCAACTGCAGCTGCATGATTGAAGCCCCGCCTCCTTTTCTCCACGATTAACTTTGATAGTTCCATTGTGGCCACCATCTTGACTTTTCTGACCTAAACTCCATGCAGAAGTTAAAGTTCTTAATGAAAAGCAGGATTAGGGGTGACATGATAGCAGTGTCCCAATATCTAAGAGGCTGCCATAAAAAAGAGGGAGCCAACCTGAAGGCAGGAAAAGAAGCAATGGATGGAAACTAATCAAGGAGACGATCAACCTAGAACTAAGAAGAAATTTCCTGACAGAACAATAAATCAGTGGAATGACTTGCTTTCAGAAGTTGAGAGTGCTCCAACATTGGAGGTTTTTAAGAAGAGATTGGCAACCATTTGTCTGAAATGGTATAGAGTTTTCTGCCTGAGCAGAGAGTTGGACTAGAAGACCTCCAAGGTCCTTTCCAACAGTTATTGTGTTATTCAGACATCCTTGAATGTCTGCCAACCATCTAAATAAATATTTTTTTAATGTAGCTGGACTGTACATTGCCATTTTGATGTTTTTACTATTCCTTGTAGACACTTCTATATCAGATACTTTGATGGAAGATCCTAACTTGTCACATGAAGCAATCATAATGAGACATAGCAAGTACTTACAACAGGCTTTCATTGTGTGGCAAGCCCAATAGTATCCTGTAAAGCAGAGAGAAACAGGCAGGAAATTCTGAAGAAAAAGCCAGTTTTACTCCTGAATTGACATGCCAGCCATGAGTTGATTTACTCCCATATCATAAAATTGCAAAGACTGAGGGAAAGGTTAGATGTTCTATGTAGTCCATCAGTAGAAACTTTCACCTGCTTGATATTGAAGCAATAGAGAGATTATCAAGTGAATTCTAGTAAAAAATGAAAAATATTTCTTGTAGGAGGAGAAAAATATCCCTCATGCTGGCTGAGGAATTCTGGGAGTTGAAGTCTAGCCATCTTGGATGTGGTTAGAATCAGTGGTGGGATTCAAATTTTTTTTACTACCGGTTCTGTGAGCGTGGCAGGGGAAAATATTGTAAAATGTCCAGTCAGAGGAGGTATTTGCCGGTTTTCCGAAATACTCAACATTTCCGCTAGCAGTTTTCCAGAACTGGTCAGAACCTGCTGAATACCACCTCTGGTTAGAATGCAGTATTGCAGGCAAACTCTGCCCACAGTCAGGTTTGATCCTGACTGGCTCAAGTTTGACTGACATCTGCTAGCCTTCCAAAGTCAGTAAAATGAGGACCCAGATTGTTGGGGGCAATATGCTTACTCTGTAAATCACTCAGAGAGTGCTATAAAGCACTGTGGAACGATATATTAGTCTAAGTGCTATTGCTGTCTTAAAATTGCCAAAGATGAGAAACACCAGGTTAGGATAATGGACTGATAGCAGAGAGATTAAAAAACAAAACCATCCTCCACCATGAAAACCCATTACATGACTGTAGTCAACCATTCCCTCTCGTCCCAAGCTATTTCACAAGGTTATTGTTGAGGGGGAAATTGCTGTGAACATTATCTTCAGCTCCTGGAAAAGCGGGATATAAACTAGCAATGTAATGAAGGAGTAAGTACTGTTCTTTCAGTTTGCATCTCCCTTTCTTCCCAAACATTTTCAAGGTTTTAACAGTCAAACGTAATATAAAAACACAGAGTAGCTTTATTGTTTGAAGCCTAAGAGACACAACCTTACTACATGCTGGATAGACACATCTTTGAATATTTAGACATTGTTAAAGAAGTCATCCCTGCCCTTTTCTGGTTCAATAAGAAAAGCTTAGCAGAGAACCAACTAAAACAGCTCTTTGAAGTTATGCAAACAGTTGGAACAATAGCTAAAATCTGCCTAGGTGGTTTTATATATTGATGGGTTTTTTTCTTTGCAGGATCTCAAAGCAAAAACCAGAAAGCAATGCTTCATTTACCTGGAGATGTTAAAATGAACCCGAAGCTGATACCTCCTAGGGCAGACTTTTATACTTACAGCCTCCAATTTATAATATCCATCATTCCCAGCCATCATGACTGCATCGAATAAAAACAAAATTATTTGTCTTTGTCATTTGATTGCTAATATTAGTAGGGTATCATAGGAAGGACAAGAGAATTCTCAGGTTTGGACTATAGCCTGCATTTTTGATCCAGGAAAATTATCCATTGTTTGAAATACATGGCAAGCAACTTAAAACTAAAACAGGTGTCACTCCATTTGATGCCAAAACAAGCTTGGCATACACTCGCTTGTAAACCGATGGCTTTGCAACATCAAACAATGCTGTATTTTGTTGGCTGCTCCTCCAGTCCCGGAGAAAGGCAATTTTCTTGTAGTTTCTAAATTTGTATTTATAATTATATATGATCAGGCTGACTAGCACTGTGAACAAATGCAAAACAGAAATGGTTGTGAAGAATATTGTGAATATTGTGGTTGTGAAGGTCATGAAAAATAATAAATTATAACAGAGAAAGTTCAGGCTTCTTCAGATTAGTGTAAAATAAAATATGAACAGTTCTTTCAATGTTATTGAAAAGGGAAGGCTATTTGGAAAATCAGATTTATTCAACAAACTTTAACTGTTACAAATGTTTGAAACCAAACTAGGATCTTAGAAGAGGGCCAAGTAATCTTTACATCCCTAAACACCAATATTAGGTGCCAAAGACGGGCATATTTCCTCATTTCACACAAACCTTTACAGCAAATAAATAATTCTATTAAAATACATGGAGAGGAGCCATTAAGGTTAATCAAATGTTGTAATGGGGGGACACCTATTACAATTTAAAAATTAGCAAAAGGGAGTTGGTCTTAATTATACTGTATCCTACCAAGTAAAGCCTCAAATAACTTTATTTAGCAATTTTCACTAATACCTTGCATTTCTTCAAGCAATATCATCTCTCTTTAAGATATAGCCACTGCCTTTTTCAGAACTGTATCTGATTCCAAACAGCCCATTGCATGCCAAATGTGGATTAGTGTTAAGCAAGTACCTTATTAACTAATGTCAGATGACTTGAAAAACTATGACTGACTATAGTTTGCCAGCTCACCTTCTCTGTGATCAATATTCCTATAACTCTAGATTTTATGTTTACTTTTATTTTTTCATAGCAAATGCAATTCTGTAGGACTCAGTTTTGATTAGAAGACCAAGGTCTTTGTAGGCAAAAACAGGCCCACATATCCTGTAGTAAACCTCGAGAGTCCTCTTGACCTAAGGCCCTAAGAATGACCTTCTCAAGTTAGGAATTGCATGATAAACTCAGCTTGGCACGACACGTAGGCAAATAGTTACAGAAACTAGCTGACTACAAAATATCTTGTTAATAGATAATCACTCTATCTTAGCACACAACAGTGGTCGCATCCTGCCATGGCGCCATTAGAATTATACTTCCTTGCTCCTCTTCACATATGTCTCGCTCCCCCCGCCCTGATAAAACTGCAAAATAAAAGAGGGTGGTGCGTTGCAATCGGGGGATTTCTTCATCTACCCCGGGCACAACGTGCTCTCTCACCTTGAGAAACTATGGTGTCTGTGTCAATTATTGATTCTAGTACTTAAGTACTCACCCTTGCGAGGGTCCCTCTAAATTTCACCCCTGCGGGGGCTCTACGGGCTGATCAGAGAACCTAAGGACAACGAGCAAACCGCGACAACGCGACAACTGGGGGCTCGTCCGGGATCTCTCCCTTCTTCAGCTCCACAGCGTGACTTCTGTCTAGAGGTGCGCTGCCTTCACTCCCGTTGCTACGCACCTGGCAAAGGCTCTGTACAATCGTAAGTAATGGGCTCCTCACTCTCCAAAGTTTCGTCAGTTCATAGGGACGAACTTTACCACTTAGTGAAGAAGACTAATTGTTTGCAGAAAATTAACGGCACCACTGTATATACCTTGTCTAGAAAATCTATCACCTCCTTCTTGCTCTTTGTGGAACAGCACTGTCCTGCTTATCCGGCTGAGGGCACGCTGCATCACACTTCGTGGGAACGCTTGGGAAAATATCTGTATGATGTTCCCAGAGCTCCACCAGACATTCTTATGTCCTGGCGTGCGATAATGGCTGCGCTCAATACTATCTACCCCTCCACCTCTCTCCCTGAGTCTTTATCTCTTGCCTCTAAAACTGTTAAGCCTCCTGCTGTTCACTTTGATTCTTCTCCCCCACCTTACCAATCTGTTGCCTCTTCGGATAATATTCCTCAGCTTGCCTCTGCCCCTCCTTTTCACTCTGACACTCCGCACAATCGTCTGCAGCCCTCCTCTCCTTCTGTCTCTCCTATTCCTACTGATTCCCCACATCCATTGGGGGGAAATATTACTGCTATCCTGGCTTCTCCTTCCTTCACCTTAGAATCTTGTGATATACCTTCTGCTTACCCTATGACTCTTGTTCCGGGAGCCCCTGGCGCTCCTGTTCATACCAACATAGAGTTAAGAGTGTTGAAAAATTTAAAAGAGGCTGTAAATATGTATGGACTGCAATCCACTTACACTCGTGGCTTGCTTGATTCTCTCGTGTCTGCTAACACTGTAATGCTGTTATATGATTGGAAGATGTTGTTTTCTATGCTTATGACTCCTGCCCAGTATGTTGTTTGGCAGTCTGAATATGAAAAATTAGTAGATGCTGAAATAAGACGAGGCCTCCCTAATCTGGTCATTGCTGATCACTTAAAGGGAAGAGGATTATACTCCACCCTGATTCAGCAACAAACTTGCCCTCGCCGTGCCTTTGCAATCATTCATCTTTGTGCGATGAATGCCCTGAAACGTGTGGATGATTCAGACTCTAAATCCACACACACCTTTTTGAAGGTAGTGCAGGAGGTTGACGAGTCTTACTCTTCATTCGTTAACCGTTTGCAAACCGCTCTGGAACGCCTCGTGGCCAGTCTCGGAGTACTGCACCCTATGCTGCCAAGCCAAAAACTGTTTGCCCTCGTTGCAGAAAAGGTTTTCATTGGGCTTCCCAATGTCGTTCTAACCCTCCTCCTGCTCAGCAATCGGAAAACTAGGCATGGGGTCTTCAGCTAACCCCGCTACAAAGGCTGAAGCTTCTCTTTCCTCTTCTCTTTCCTTTTTACAACCTACTTCTTTCCCTGTAGTACAAGGCGTCGGTGGAGCGCAGGCAGCAAAGGTTAGCTCACTTTGGCTTACTGCCTCTACGCCTCATTCCTCTGTGACTGCTTATCTTAAACCCTTTGTCCTTCCATTACATTGCAATTTGTGGGGCCGTGACCTGCTATCTCAACTCCACACTTCTCTCTACATACCTTGAATTATGGCTATTTCTCCTCTATCTCTCACTCTGAAATCAAATATTCCTGTTTGGATTGATCAATGGCCTCTTACAAAAGAAAAATTAAACGCACTTCACACTCTCATTCAACAACAATTGGCAGAAGGTCATATTGAACCATCTACCAGCCCATATAACACACCAGTGTTTGTAATTAAAAAGAAAAGTGGCAAATGGCGCCTCCTACAGGATCTTCGTGTTCTGAACGCTATATTGCAACCTATGGGCCCATTGCAATGCGGCCTTCCTAATCCAAATTTAATTCCTGTAACATTTGATCTCATAATCATTGACCTCAAAGATTGTTTTTTCTCCATCCCGCTGATACCAGAGGACAGGATACTATTTGCCTTCACCGTTCCTGAGTTTAATAATTCTAAACCTACAGCTAGATATCAATGGAAAGTTCTTCCCCAAGGAATGCTCAATTCTCCTACGATGTGTCAATATTTTGTAAATAAAGCTTTACAACCCTATCGGGACAAATTTCCTAAATTTTTAGTGTATCATTACATGGATGACATCCTGATTGCAGCTGATGGTCCTAAAGGTACAGTATGTAAAACTTTTCCATGTCTTCTCTCTCTCCTTGCTCTTGCAGGACTGCATATAGCACCAGAAAAGGTGCAGTCTCATTATCCGTTACAATATTTAGGACACAAGGTTTTAGCCTCCACAGCTTCACCTCACCTTCCTGTTCTCACACTCCCTCAACCTGCAACCTTGGTTCAGTTACAGCAATGCCTGGGCACGCTCAATTGGGCACGCCCATATCTTTCCATTTCAACTCATACTCTCTCGCCATTATTTCAAGCATTGGTCGGCCTTAAGCATCCAGCAGATCTCATTTGGCTGAATGAGCAACAGCTTAATGCTCTTAAAGAAATCAACAGCGCCTTGCATACCCATTGGGTGGACCGCTCATTACACAATCATGCACTCTCATTGGCGCTTCTTCCCACACCCGCACTCCTTACAGCAATCATTATTCAAATCTCGACTTCAAAAAAGCTACACATTTTAGAGTGGATTCACCTTCCTCATACCCCAAAAGCATCAATCACCACAAGAGCTGCACAAATGGCTCTTCTTATAGAACGGGGGAGGAAAAGAGCTAGAGCCTTGATGGGTGTGGATATCTGCACGCTTTACACTCCCTGCAGACTAACACAATGGGAACCACTCTTCCAAAATTCTGATGCGTTACAAGATGCGTTGGAAGGGTGGCAAGGGAATGTCTCTTGCCATCTACCACCAGACCCACGCATACAAGTGCTGAAAACAATTCCACTCACTCTAGAGACTCCTTTAGTACAACAACCAGTGAAAGATTGTCTTACTGTATTCACTGATGGTTCTAAAACCATCGGGGCTTGTGTGTGGCAAACTGACAATCAATGGCATAAAAAACTTACCACACCACAACCTTCTGCTCAACAGGCTGAACTGTCTGCCTTCAATATGGCACTCACACTTTTTCCCAACCAGCCAATTAATGTAATATCTGATAGTCTGTATGTGGCACAATTGGCCTTGAATATATTTGATGCCTACATTTCTCCTGCAACCCCTTCTCCTTTAATGACGCTTTTTTTACAGTTACAAGACCTATTGAAGGAAAGGAAAGAATCTCTGTTTGTGGCCCACATCAGAAGCCATCAGCATCTGCCCGGATTTCTTTCAGAAGGCAATCACATGGCAGATGAGGCCTGCAAGTTGCATTTGTTACCAATCCTGCAGAATAAAACCTTAACAGCAGGAGAAAGTCATGATTATTTTCATCAAAATAGAAAGGCTCTGGTGAGACAATTTGGAATTACTCATCAAGAAGCTGCGGCAATTGTTCAACAATGTCCTACATGTAGTCTGCAGGCACGAAGTGTCCCAGAAGGAGTAAATCCTAGAGGCACCGAGGCCTGTGACACATGGCAAATGGACGTTACTCAGTATCCATCCTTTGCGACCTGGAAGTATATTCACGTGTCTGTAGACACTTACTCTGGGTTCATCATGGCCACACTGCAAAGGGGGGAGACTACTAAAAACACTATCAATCATTGCATTCGGACCTTTGTAACACTGGGATGTCCAAAAATTTTAAAAACAGACAATGGTCCTGCATACACGAGCTCCTCTTTCTCGGAGTTCTGTCATCATTGGTCCATTGTACACAAATTTGGAATTCCATTTAATAGCCAAGGCCAAGCTATTGTGGAAAGAGCAAATTTAACACTCAAAACGGCCCTTGATCGATACATGGGGAAAAAAGGCGTACGCCCCCCGAACCTCCCAGCGTTACAGAATGTGTTAAATGTATGTTTATATACCTTGAACTTTCTGAATCTTACTGGCTCTCCTTCTTCTACGGCTGCTTCTCGTCACTTTACCACACCTCCTGTCCCTACCTCCAGACCTCTTGTTTATTTCAGGCAACTTTATTCCAGATCCGAAGTGGAAGGGACCTGTGCAACTGATCACTTGGGGCAAAGGATACGCTGCTGTTCAACTTCCTGATCGTGTTCTTTGGGTGCCTGCGCGCTGTGTTCGACCTTATCATGGGGAGGCTAAGGACAAGTATTCCTCTCCTAGCCCTTCTGATTCTGATATCTCCTGTCTTTTCTCAGTTTCGGGCTGATCCTGCTGTTATCTTCGCCCCTCCGTTCACACGCGTTATCTTTACCTTGAAAGACATCTCTCTTTCCGCCTGTAATTATGCCTTTCAACATCAAGGCCGTGCCTTGCGTCCCTCACCTCACGTTTCTCTTCTGTATGGCTACCAACCCTGTCGGGTCTACCTACATGTCTATGTCACCGCGAATACGGTGGGACCTTATTCCTGCTTAGGCTTTCTTGCTTCCCGTCAATCCTTCAATCATACAGTTTATCTCTTTTCCATTTTCTCTGTAACTCGCCCCCCACTACCCTCTATGTTTCTTTCTTGGCTCCTTTTGTCTCAATCTTCTCCTCAATCTTTTTCCCATACCCTGGTGCGCCACTTCTCCTGCTGCCAACCTCCCTGTGATACCACCAGCTGCCTATGGGATACACCTGGCTCCCATCTCCCTGACCGCTATCCTGGTTCCTGGTCACCGCTCCGCGGACAACGAATTCGTAGACAGCTTCTCGAGTCCTCTCCACATCCTAAATTCAACTCCTTGATTCACACGCACCGTTACAACAATGAGGGAGCACTACATCTTCGCTCTCAGGCCCTCTCCTGTTACCAGAGGTCTCCAATCAAGAAAAAGGGAATCATCTGGCGCTGGTTTTTCAACAATACCATATATCTACAAGACTCACCCAAATATACCATCAATTATCATTTTAGAGCAACTCATCTTTCAGTAACTGATCTGACCCTCTCAGACTTTGGTCTATACCAATGTGAAATTACAAAAATGGTACGAGGCTTTGCCACTTCTTCTCGGCTGACATTATCCCTACACCAAAAGTTTATCCCCTCTCAACGGAGGACACGAAGTGCACTCACCTCCCAAGATGCCAAACATTGCACCCCCTGCTTGCAAAAAACTCAACAGGGGCTGACCATCAGAACTACATTAATCTATCACACTCATTTTATTTGCACCAAACCATCCACGCACACCTGTGTGTGGAATAGCACGACGTATAGTATTTGTGAAGATAACAACAAACAAACCTGTTATGACCCCACAGGCCCCACTCATCGCTACAACATCCTCATCACTGTCGGAGCCGGCTCATCGAAAAAGACACTGGTCAATCATGACTTTTATAATCCGAAGGTATCCCAATCGGTCACTTTTGATGCCTGCGAAGCCATGGACTATGGCACAAACGAATGCGGCTCACTTGTCTGGCGACGGATATATTCCAGCAACGAAAAGTACATCTGTGCCAGAACTTCAAATCAACACGACCCCTGTGGCAAAGGCACCTACTGCAATGAATGGAAATGTGTGGACTTTCAATCCAGAGGGCTCACAGTGCGACCCGACACCATACCCAAGAGGGATAACCTTAAAAAACTCTATATCACCCGTCTTAGAGTTCCCGATTCCAACTGTATGCAACATCAGTGCAATCCCATCAATCTCACGTTTCCAGTACCGGAAAATTGGGTTTCCTTCCAAACATGGAAAGGTACTGACAATGACTATGGCTTGGGTATTGATGGGACAGGAACCAACCCTTCAGTAGCCATCAAAATAATAGTAAGCAAAATTTCCATCGACTCAACCAGACACTCCTTATTTCATTCTGTTTATTCGGAATTGGCAAAATTGACTCACCTGACCGTACCACATGAGGTGCGCAACACCTTTGTACACCTTGCAGAGACTATTGCTAAATCATTGCAAGTTAAAAATTGCTTTGTGTGTGGGGGAACTACGATGGGGGAACAATGGCCGTGGCAGGCCCAGGAAATTAACATCACCCATGTCATAACTAATTGGTCCAACTTTGCTACCCTGTTTATTACCTATCTTTATTTCAATGATCAAACGTAGTTTAAATGCTATTGCCGAAGCTAAAGCTGCTGCGCAACTTAATCTCTTAATGCAAAATCATGTATATATGGCAATTCCAACTGAGGAGTGCAAAGCTCCGCTTTTGCACTTATGTTCCGATGACGACACTGATAACCTGCCCTTGAACGAGGTTGTGCAATCGGATTGGGATGTCCCGGAGGGTATGTCCTTATCCAAGCACTATGATACTCCAAAGGAGAAAGGCTTATATTTTGAATCGGATATAGCGGCACCTTAAAAACAAAGAAAAGAGGACTTGTAGTAAACCTCGAGAGTCCTCTTGACCTAAGGCCCTAAGAATGACCTTCTCAAGTTAGGAATTGCATGATAAACTCAGCTTGGCACGACACGTAGGCAAATAGTTACAGAAACTAGCTGACTACAAAATATCTTGTTAATAGATAATCACTCTATCTTAGCACACAACAGTGGTCGCATCCTGCCATGGCGCCATTAGAATTATATTTCCTTGCTCCTCTTCACATATGTCTCGCTCCCCCCGCCCTGATAAAACTGCAAAATAAAAGAGGGTGGTGCGTTGCAATCGGGGGATTTCTTCATCTACCCCGGGCACAACGTGCTCTCTCACCTTGAGAAACTATGGTGTCTGTGTCAATTATTGATTCTAGTACTTAAGTACTCACCCTTGCGAGGGTCCCTCTAAATTTCACCCCTGCGGGGGCTCTACGGGCTGATCAGAGAACCTAAGGACAACGAGCAAACCGCGACAACGCGACAATATCCCTCCCTCAAAAAAAGAAGGATAATAAAATAGCTAATAGAGAGTATTTCCATTATGGCTACTACACCCCCATCATTTTCCACCAGGACTAATATTATAATATTATATTTATAATTTGTGGGTGTTCTAACACTGGAGGTTTTTAAGAAGAGATTGGACAACCATTGGTCTGAAGTGGAATAGCATTTCCTGCTTCAGCTAGAAGACTTCCAAAATCCCTTCCAATTCTGTTAATTCTGTTATGTTTCTTTCAGGAGCTCAAAGCTGTATACTTCAGAATTACCCTTCATTTTATTCCCTTAACAGCAATCCTGTTGGGACCAAGAGAGTGAGTTTCACAGCTGAAATTGGAGGTCAGTCTGAGTCTTCTTGGTTGTAGACCACTATATTTCACTAGCCAGCAATTCTTTATGTTCAGATTATATGGCAAAGTGTGGTTAATGTAAAGTAACCTACCCAAAATGAAAGGAAGGAAGGAAAGAAGGAAGGAAGGAAGGAAGGAAGGAAGGAAGGAAGGAAGGAAGGAAGGAAGGAAGGAAGGAAGGAAGGAAGGAAGGAAGGAAGGACAAAAAATTGTCATTTCTTCAATAACTTAATGTACAATGAATAACCATAAGACGGAATTATTGACTGTCAAAATAAATACAAAAACAAGTATTTATTAAGAAATAATAAATATCTCCTACAAGTTTTCTATGGAACTATGTCTCAAATGCAGAACTCTGCAAAAAAATATCAGTGATATTTTCTTTCGTTTTCTCCTGGGATTACCTACCTATTTTACCTCCTTCCTGATAAAACATCTAAAAAGAAAAATGGAATAGGTACACAATGCTTTTTGATGGAAAACCCTTGAGATTTTAAATTTCCTTTAACATTGCAGGGACTTACTGTAGCCGATACCTTATTTAAGCACTTTAGAAATCAGAAAATCAGAGAAGTGCTTGAGAGATCTATCTATAATTAAATAAAGCTTCAGACAAATAAATAAGCTTTGGGCTTACATTTTCCCAGTTATTTAAATTCCTCCTGATTTTCAAATACAAAATGAACCAAGGAACCATACATCAGTTGTGCTACCTTGAATTCAACAATAACAAGTATCCTTGTATGTAATCCTGCAAATGATTATTTCTTGCCATTCCTGTCTTGCTTATTAAGCAAGGATTTGGCAATATATTCCCCCTAAAATTGTTGGCCATCCTTCCCCTACTTGTTTTAAATATCAACCAACCATTAAAATGTCAACTGCAGGGCTGAGAAATATCATATGCCCTTATGGCTTGCATTTGCCTGGGTCTGCTTGCCATTTTAGAGGAGAGGGAAGGACAGGAGGGGCCGCACAAGACTGAAACATGCTGAACAATGTGTGTGGGCCAGTAGCCAAGTGAGTCACAAATCCTGCCACCTCTCAGTTTGGAACATTTTAGAGGAAGGGAATTAAAACATGCACTTTACATTAAGTAATATTTCTTGGTCGGTCAATATTACTCTTTGTTTTACTTTAATTGAAAACAGTTTTTTTCCCCTTAAATTTTGAGCAGCCTTCCTGGATTGAGTTAGTTGGATCAAAGAAAAAAAACTTTTCCATGCAAAATAATTCATAAGAAGTTTCATGGAGCTTCGTTGTGCACACTGGCAGGCACCCTAGTCATGGGCATGTTCAACGGACATATGCTGGTTATAGAGAAGGAGTGAGAGAGGTCTGTTCTTTATAGTGGTGGATAGATTCACAACAGATTCTTCCTTTCCCATTCTCATCCTGCTCCCTCTCTTCTTCCCCGTCTTTAAGCTTTAAGGTTGATTTTGTAGATTTTTATAGTATTGCATTAATCTTATTAGGTTTTGTACAGGTTTTCCTTTTAATATTGTAAGCTGCCCAGTGTTACAAATAAATTACAAATTATTTTACAAATAAATAAATATCAAAGACACAGCCTACTCCTCTCCTGGATTACTTTGTTGGATCATATAGACTATATTCTTTTTTTTTTCCCTCATTATTGGGCTCAGAAAAGCATTTGAAAAAAATAATGCACAATATAGTTAACTTAGAAAAATTATGAGCCACGGTGGTGCAGTGGTTAGAGTGCAGTACTTCAGGCTACTTCTGCTGCCTGCCGGCTGCCTGCAATTTGACAGATCAAATCTCAGCGGGTTCAAGGTTGATTCATCCTTCTGAGATGGATAAAATGAAAAGCCAAATTGTTGGAGGCAATATGCTAATTCTGTAAACCACTTAGAGAGATTTGTAAAGCATTGTAAAGTGGTATGTAAGTCTAAGTACTATTGCTTGCTATTAGGTGTTCCTCCATTTCCTCTGTAACGGTATGTGAGAAAGACCAAGACAAATAGGGCAAAGAGATGCTGCCCACAGAACAGTCAGATAAGAGGAGACATATCTCATAGCTACATAATGGGTGAAGAAAAAGGCTCAGAAGGGACCTTTCTCATATATTGCATCTGTTAGCAGACAAGTATGTATGTAGTTATCAACAGAGAACACCACAGGTATTGTAAATGATCTCTCTCATAGGGAATGTCTTTTGTGCAAAGGATGCAAGGGAAGTGATAGAGCTATCTTAGCTGTACCCAGTCCCCTCTTCACATAATACATGCCAGCCTAAGTCTCCAATGATAGATCACAAGTATATTGTCTGGACGTTAAAAAGGTAGATACTTACAGGTAGTCCTTGACTTACAACTATACATTTAGTGACTATTCAAAGTTACAATGGCACTGAAAAACGTGACTTGTGACTATTTTTAACACTTGACCGTTGCAGCAACCCCATGCTCACAGAATCAAAAATCAGATGCTTGGCTTATATTTATGACTGCAGTGCCCTGCAGTGATCACTTTTTGCGACCTTCTGACAAGCAAAATCAATGGAGAAGCCAAATTTACTTTACAACCGTATTACTAACCTAACAACTACAGCGATACACTCAACAACTGTGGCAAGAAAGTGGTACGATGAGGCAAAACTGACTTAACACCTGTATCGCTTAAGCAACAGAAATTTGAGGCCCAATTGTGGTGGTAATTCAGAGACTTCTCTCCATTATTTCTTTGACTCTGAGATGAAGCAAAATTATAGAGGTAGAGTTGCATTACATGCCGTTATAACAACTAAAACCCTCTCTCTTCGTAAATCGTAAACAACCTTTCCATTTATATGGGTTTATTTATTGAAAAGATAATCTCTCCTTTAAATACACTAGTCATTGTTTCTGCTGTCCTTTTTGAAAAACCACCGGTAGTAGGAGCTAGTCAGAAATCCATAGTATGTTAAAATGAGTAAAGATCTTACAAAGATCTACTTCAGAGATGAAATGTGATGAAACCATTAAGTTAATTATACATTTTTTTTTTCTTTCTTTTTATCTAGGTCAGTTGATGAATGCTGACTTCCAGAGGTTGGAAATCACTGTTTGAATTAAATAGTGAATGAAATCTAAGCAAAACTCAGTTTCCACATCAAAGTTGAAATGTGACTGTGATTAATGTGCAGCTTTGAGTATGACTGAACTGTATTTTGCTCACAGCTCAGAACGTTTTCCTATTTAATGCACAATCCAAGCATAGGTTTAAACTGGAGAGCTTGAGAAAGAGGAAAAAGTTGAAGTATTTTCTTGTGGGTTATTTTGTGTTTTTGATTTGCTGCTGGTTTTTTTTTGTTTGTTTGTTTGCCCTGAGAATCTTGGTACTTGGTACTTGGAATTTATATTTAACCATACCAAATCATGAGAAGCAGAAGGGCAAGATGCAATTAGTTTGCACGCTTTTGCAGGCTGGAACTTTCACATATTCAGGTAAACTCCTGAAGAGAAATTATATGAATTAAGAACCTGTAGGAGGTATCTGCTCTTCATGCCCAGCTATGAAAGTCTGAAAGACCGAGAAAAAAAAAACTGTTTTAGTTTGTTCAGCTAACATGACTTGGTGATAGTAGCAGAGGTGGTATTCAGTAGGTTCTGACCAGTTCTGGAGAACCAGTAGCAGAAATTTTGAGTAGTTCAGATAACCGGCAAATACCACCTCTGACTGGAGATTTTACAGTCTCCTTCCCCTGCCACGCCCATCAAGCCACACCCAGAAGAACTGGTAGTAAAAAAAAAAAGTGAATCCCACCATTGGATAGTAGCCATACTATTGTCCCTGAGAGACAATGTGGAATAGAAGTTAAAGTAGGGGTCTCCAAACTTTGCAACTTTAAGACTTGTGGAATTCAACTTCCAGAGTAGCTGGCTTGGTTAAAGCATCAGAGAGAATCAGAGAGAACCACTCTCCACTATAGAAGCTTATGGATTGGTTTAGCCAGTCATTTTCATCCCAGCCTCCCTTACAAGATTGTCGTCATCAGAGAATCTGTGAGAAAGAACTGTTACGTAGGCTGCTATGAGAGCCTGTGGGAATCAGGCAGAGAAGACGGACTTTTGTGGGTGGCAGAAGAGGGAACACAGCCAGAAATTTTCAAAGAGATTTTTACTTTTATCATTTTCAAAATTATGGTTTTAGCCCTGACTAGCATTAAAATTCTGCCAGCCGCCTTGAAAAAGGCAGTAGTGAGACCCCTTCTCAAGAAACCATCCCTGGACCCAACTTTATTATCTAACTATCGTCCGGTCTCCAACCTTCGCTTTATGGCAAAGGCTGTTGAGAGTGTGGTGGCACGACAGCTCCCCCGGCACCTGGATGAAGCTGTCTATTTGGATCCATGCCAATCAGGCTTCAGGCCTGGTTACAGCATGGAGACAGCGTTGGTCGCGTTAGTGGATGATCTCTGGAGGGCCCGTGACAGGGGTTATTCCTTTGTCCTGGTCCTGTTAGACCTCTCGGTGGCTTTTGATACTGTCAACCACAGTATCCTATTGCGGCGGCTGGGGGGATTGGGAGTGGGAGGCACTGTATTACGGTGGTTCTCCTCCTTCCTCTCTGACCGTTTGCAATTTGTGTTGTCAGGGGGGCAGAAATTGACCTCAAGGCCCCTGATTTGCGGGGTGCCTCAGGGGTCGGTGCTCTCGCCCTTCCTGTTCAACATTTATGTGAAGCCGCTGGGTGAGATCATCCATGGCTTTGGGGTAGAATTTCATCAGTACACTGATGATACTCAGCTGTACATCTCTACCCCAGGCCACCCTGACGAAGCCGTGGAAGTGATGACCCGGTGCCTGGAGGCTGTGCGGGGTTGGATGGGGCGGAACAGGCTTCAGCTCAACCCGGCCAAAACTGAGTGGCTGTGCTTTCCGGCACCCCGATATAGCCAGCTAACTCCATCGCTGGCCATAGGGGGGGAAATTCTGGCCCCCACAGAGAGGGCGTGCAATCTGGGTGTCCTCATGGATGTACGGCTGTCGTTAGAAGATCATATAGCAGCCGTTACCAGGGGGGCTTTTTATCAGGTCCGTAGGATCTACCAGTTGCAGCCCTTTCTGGATCGGGATGCACTTTGCACAGTCACATCGGGCCTCGTCATCTCCCGCCTTGATTATGCCAATGCTCTCTACATGGGGCTTCCCATGAAGGAGGCTCCAGTTGGTGCAGAATGCGGCCACACAGGTGGTTTTGGGGGCTTCTCGGAGCTCCTATGTTACACCACTTCTACGCAAGCTGCATTGGCTCCCGGTGGCCTTCCGGGTGCGATTCAAGGTGTTAGTGGTAATCTTTAAAGCGCTCCATGACTTGGGACCTGGGTACTTACGGGACCGCCTACTGCCACCATCGGCCTCCTGTCGGCCAGTGCGCTCCCATAGGGCAGGCCTCCTCGTGGTGCTGCCGGCTGGATGGATGGTGACCCTGAGGGTCCGGGCCTTCTCTCTGGGAGCACCCTCTCTCTGGAACAAATTACCCCCAGAGATGAGGACCATCCCTGACCTATTAACCTTCCGGCATGTGCTAAAGACCTTCTTATTCCATCTAGCCGGTCTGGCCTAGAGTTACGTGTAGGGTTTTTAATTTGACCTTAATGGTTTTTAGTTTTTTTTAATCCTTTGATAATTTTTTTAATTTTTCCAGCCAATTATTTAATTCTTTTAAATTCATTTTAAACATTGTATTTGTATTTATATGTGTATTTTATTCGGCTGTACACCGCCCCGAGTCCCGCTGGGAGAGGAGGTGGTATATAAGATTAAATAAAGATAAAGATAAAAATCCCTTTTTGAATTCCATGTGGTTCTGACTTCTTAGGTTTTGCTAGCTAGGAGAAGCTTGACTGCTGCCTTAAGCTGCCTAATAAATGTAGACTAATTTGTTGGCCATCTGTCTGGTCTTGAATGCTATAGAAACTTTAGTTTGACCTTTCCAATCTAGCTTTCCTGGCTCACAGCAACTCCTTCTTACACACACACACACTCATACACTTACTTGCCTGACACCATAGCTTCTACTCTTCTGTCACTGTTGCAAGAAACAGAAGCTCACTCCTTGTATAAACATATTGCTTAACACCAGCTGAGATAAACACATGCTTTCAAAGCCATGTATCTTGAATAAGAAGTCCCATAGTGGACGACTACTATTCTGGCACGGTTGTCCAAAATACCTGGTGAGCTCCTGGATTGTCTGCCCACAGAAAAACTTTACTAAGAGAATACCTGAAGCATTGAAAGGGGCTCTGAATCAGGATTTTAAAGTCTACTTCTCAGTATGAAATGATTACATTCTTCATAAACCAAAGCTGCATTTCTTCCCTTTTGAATGACTGGCCTGGCATTTGGAACCAAATAAAGCAGCCAGAACCTATCATTTGGCTGAATAAAGATGTGTTTTGACATTTCATATATCCCTCCATAGTCTAACTAAATTAAAACCGAAAGCACTAATGTGTTGAGAGAAACACTGTTGCTTTCAGGAACTGGGAGAATAACTGATGCATGAGCTCACTACGTTAGGTGTGTTAATTAGTTCTGAGCACCAGCAAAGCCAGAAGCCAGTTTTATAATGCCAACCTTGTCCTGCTTCATATGACCTCCTCCCCCAAAATTTTTAATTTCATATGGCAAACCTCCCTCCACTTCTTAATTAAGGCTAAGGCAGAGGGTCAGGAATTTTGCTAATCCTACAAAGCGGCCTTCTTTATTAATTGACATATATGTAGCCTGGTTCATGTGGTTCCCATTCAGTTTGATCCAGGGTAATCCTTTTTTTTTTTAAAAAAGAGTCTTTCTTTCCAGCTCCATCTCTCAACAATTTGCATATATTGATTTGAACTTTCAAATGTTAAATGATCAAAACTGTCGTGGGTGATTTGCCGGCAGCAGAGGAGACCTAGGGTCTGATCAGCTTGAGTGTCCAAACCAATTATGCATCCTAAAATAGTTCCAGTTAATAAGCACTTGACTAAGAGGCCACTTTCTTAAAGATGTTGATTCTCTCTGACAGTGTTTTTATACTGTTTGCTAGGAATCCGAAAGCCAAGCTTTTCCGGTTAGCATTTTAGTAAATGCCTTAGTACTTTCAAATCCGCACATAGGTGAAATCATGCTGGAAATGAAAATTGATGAGCTTGGTTCTTTTGTCCCTTCCCGCCCCTCACATCCTCAAAATATCTCCTTCCCTCTTGATTCTTAAATGTGCCATAATATAAACTCTTGACTTATTCCAAAATTTGTTTTGATATGGGAGGTGCCTTATGATTGAATCAAGAGAGAAGGAGATTTGAAATCTATATACACATAGTGCACCATGTTCAATTATGGTTCTAGCAAGTAGATCCTTAAATAATTCATGTTATTTTTTTTTGCGGGGGGGGGTTTCCCCCCTGGGGAAATTATTTGAATGTGAAGTAAGATCTGATCTTGAAAATGCAAAGACTTAGAAGTGTGAGCTATTCATATAATTTATTTTTTAAACGGTGACTGGTGACAGGGACATTCTTGAGACAAGACTCAGCTGGAAGGACACAAAAGCACACCTGCAAGCTCCTGAGGAAGAATATTCATTTCTTTTGAATATTTAAATCAGCCCTTACCCTGCTTAAAAGCAACTTCTTATTGGCTTCATGTGTGAGATGTCTGGATTGCATACACCCCATAAAAGCAGATTCTAAAACTGAAATATTTTTCCCCAGTTGAAGCACTTTTTTCTTATTTAATTCAAATGTAACGCTAAATATAACTTCATCTATAAGTTGTCAAAAATATTTTTTCCAAACCAAATGGCCTTTATTTTTAATTACAAAACGGGTGATGAACTCTTCTGCTTTTTTTTTTCCTTTTGGCTCAAAGTAATGGTTTTTGAAAAAGAGAGGGCCAAGTGAAATCCTGGAAAACTGAAATACTAGAGAGTTTCTTTTTCCAGTTTTGTTTCTATGCCTGACTTCCAATCCAGCTGATACTTTGATGGCTTGTGTGTGGTCCTCCATTCGATGTTCTAAATAATTTTTGTGGTTATCTTGTGATCAGCTGGGGATCGTGGGATTCCATCATGCTTATAGTCACTAGTGTCACCTATATTGATTCTGCATTTTAGTGGCTCATCTTTTGATCTCTTTAGCCCTTATTTCCCCTCCCTTTTTTTAATTTACAGATTAAGAACTCTCAGACTGGCAAGTTTTATTGAAATCACTAGGATTCAATAAAAATTTCATAAATTCTTCAGACAAAAACCCCAAAATGTATAAGTTTAAGGATTTGAATTTTTTGGAATATACCGTAAAAGAATTATTATTGTTGGCTTTACAAAGTTGCATACGATTAAGAGCTCAGATGGACTTGATTTAAGATTTTGAAGTTCATTGAACTTCCTCTCCCATGAGAAAATCCTCTGTTTATATTCTGAATTGATAAAAAAAACATTGAAGATTATACACTAGAGGGCACTAGATGACTATTTTTAAAAGAAATGTTTGACTTATGGAGAGAGTTGAACTGTTTAACAGCAACTCTTTACTGGCATTGTTTGGTAATACTGCAGGAATTGCTATGGTTGAAATACAAAGGGACTTGATAAAGATGGAAAAGGATTTTGAGAGGAGAGAAAAAGAGAGTAATGAGAAAACAGATGCTAGAACTTTCTTTGAGGATTTTAAAGATTGTTTGGAAAAAGAAAAAAGAATATAAAATTGGTTTATTTGATCAAGATTAAAATAACGGGTTGTTTTTTGTGTGTGAGGATGTTAACAGGCATCATTAAAAGAATGCACAACAACATACAAGGAAGGACTGAATCTTTCTGAATGCTTTTACCTCAATATCACATGTCAGGTTAACTCTCTCTAGCTAAGGCTTTATACACTGTATAATTTTTTGGCTTCTGCAGAATTCTCCATGCCTATAGGTATATTTACCTCTGCAGATCTTCATATAGGACTTAGGCAAGTAGGGAAGCTATAATGTCATAATATATAAAGATATTGAAGAAAAATGTCTAGTTCTTGCTCATTTGTAGACGTTGGTAGGCTATTAATGCCAGGCAAGATTTATTGGCCATTGCACACTGCTATGCAGTTGACACTCACCACTGGTTCTGGGTGTGCTTCTGTAGCACGTTGAAGCTCCTTGTTCAGAGAAGGGCTATGAGATGTCTGCAGTGGTGGATCGGCATCTGGATGCAGCGCGGTCGGGTGTGTGTCACTTTTGCAGATATGACATTGCACTTTGGCTGTGCAGTATTTGGGCAAGTGTTTAGATTCGCAACACTTGTTGCAGAATTGGAGCTCTTTTATCAACTCTTTCCTTTTGGTCAGGGATTTTGCTGCAAACCCCTGGCACCTGTTCAGTGAATGTCGAGTGTGGTGCAAAGGACAAAACTGGCTTCTCTTTGGAGTCGGAGATCTAAATTGGGTTGTATCTGAAGAGTTCTCTCCTGAACTGTGTATGGATAAGGAGTCGATCTCAGTGTTATGTGTTGTTGTGTGGTGATGATCTGTGGAGATATGCAGTAGACTCTGGAGGGCTGCAGAGTTTCGGTTGTGTTCTCTGTTAGTTTGGAAGAATCTGCGTCTGAGGCGGAGGTTTTTGAAGCTGTTGCAGGATTCTGTTTGCTGGACGACAAATTCTTGAAGAAGGGCAAAAGGTGGTCTTGTTTGCGGTTTGCAGCCAGAAAGGCGTCAGACAAAATGATCCATCGTTCTATTATTTCTTTTAGGAGTTTGGCGATAATTGCTTCTTGTGTTATGAAGAGATCAAGGCAAGCCAGTCCTAGTAAGTCAGAACATTCTTTGGCTGTTCGCAGCTCCTTAAGGATGTTGGAAAAGTCCTCTAGTTTTCGGGTTTCGTGGATGGCAATACACAGGAAACAGTAAAGTCGTTCTAGGAGTCAGTATTCCATCAATGTGTCCTCACCATATTTCCGGTCTAAAGCATCCCACACTCATTTTAGAACGGTGTCTGGGTCGTTAAGTATGCCTTTGTAAATGTGTTTCATCATGTAGCTAGACCATGGTCCTAGCCATGCCAACAGAAATTTAAGTTCTTCACCGGGAAGTAGCTGTTCACGTTGAGCAGTACTTGTGAAAATGGTCTTCCATAGTAGGTATTCTCTGCCTGGCTTGTCGTTGAATTTGTACACACCGCTAGCTGCTAAGTCTAACCTTCCACACCTTAGTGATGGTTCTCTGTTACTTCTCTGTGGGGGCAAGTCATCTCTTCGTATGATGTCATTGTAGGCATGGTGTTCTGGCTTGAGGGCATGTATGTGGATGGTACGTGGTTCGCCACAGCATATCTTATGAGGAGGTTGTTATCTGTCCCCACATATGTAGGAAGTAGCTCTTGAGGTTGGGTGTAGTTTCCACGCTGTACATTAGAGTTGTCTTGCAGTAGTGGCAAGAACTCTTTTGCCTGTGGATTGAGTGTGATTGGTTGCATGTCAACTTGTTGAGAAGTTGTTGTGAGCACTGGTGGGTTAAGTTGCTTGCTCAGCAGGCCATGAGACATTGGGTTAGGGTTGCTGATTTTGGGAAGAGAATCTTGGACCTTAGTATATACAAAATCAGTTGGGGAAGGTTTGCTGTTGGTGGGATGTGAATCTTGTATTTTAGGTCGTACAACGTCAGTTGCGTAACTGACGATTAGGGTCTGTGGCTGAGATTCATCCCTGTGCTTGCTTGATTGTGGGACACTGCTAGGCAACTGAGGCGGTTCCATCTGCTCGTTTTGTAGCGAGTGTTGCTCATCCACGTAGGCCTTGACCCGTGTATCTGGGCTCTCTTCTCCCAATTCTTTGACGATGAAGTTGAAGGAGGCATTGTCGGCCATCTTCTGCCATGCTGCGTCCTGTGCCATCTTTGTTGCGGAGTCTCTTTGCCATTCAGCCAACTCCAATTTGGCCTGAACTTTGGCCAATTCTGCCTGTTGGTTGGCCTGGGCTTTGGCCATTTCTGCTTGTTGTTTGGCCTGGGCCTTGGCCATTTCTGCTGCTTTAGCTGCTATTTCTGCCTGTTGAACCACTACTGCCGCCTTCTGCTATGCTACCTCCTCTGTGGCACATAGATTTGTGTCTCTGCTACAGCAGCTTCTACTTCAGCTTCTGTAGCACGGTCAGCATAACTTGCTGCTTTGGAGACCTTAGATGCGCCACTACAATGGGAGGATGCTCTGGAGGGATGGTGAGACCTGGCAGCAGAGAATTGGCACGAGATACTGGAACGTGCTGGAGATTTAGTGGGCTTGGGGTGGAGGGACGAGGCTTTCTTTGAATGGTTGGAAGAAGCTGCTAGTGATTGAAGACCTATGTCAGATGTGGCCTTCTCCCTCGGTATTTGTTCCTCCTGTAGCGCATCAAAGAGCACGGCCTGGAGGGAGTTTTTGTCTTCCTGGGTGCAGTCTTCGCATTCTTTGTTCGCCTCCTCAAAGCATTGAATGTGTTCTTGGAGCTCTGGGTCTTCCAGGTTTGACTGTATGTACTTCAGCTTACTTTCACTGTCTCCCCACCGTGCAAGATGCTCCTCTATCTCTTTCTGCATTAGTAGGAGGTTCTTGGGGGGCAACTTGCTTTTGGGGGTATTGTAGATCCTTACCAGCTCAATACATGCATCTGCATGATGGCGATACTGCCTGACCTAATCCTCTTTGAAGTGTGTCAGTGCAGGTGTGGTAAGT
This sequence comes from Bungarus multicinctus, assembly GCA_023653725.1. Lineage (NCBI taxonomy): Eukaryota > Metazoa > Chordata > Lepidosauria > Squamata > Elapidae > Bungarus > Bungarus multicinctus. The sequence continues at coordinate 67,825,220 of CM042842.1, forward strand.
GCCCTATGCCATCTGAGATCGTAGGCTTTCTGAGGTATCACCATGTCTTTGGTGGTTTAGATGTCCAGATGAGGGTTTTCGGAACCAAGCATCATGTTTACATCTAGGGTGGGTGGAGGGTTTGAGTCCTCTGGTACTTCAGGGACATCTGTCATGGCCGATGAAGTTGCTATGCTTCAAATTGGCAAAGGTGAATTTTGGAAAATTTAGTACTTGAGCATGTAGGTGGCGCTGTACAATATGGTGGCTTTTAGGGTGCGTTGCGTGCTTGCTACACAAAGTGGCACAAAAGGAGGCATTGTTGCTGAGTCTGGAGATGTGAGAGCAAAATGCAGGGTTGCCTGTTAGTGTTGCTTGCTACACAAATTGTCACAAAAGAAGGCGTTGCTGAGTCTGGAGACATGAGCAAAACGCAGGATTGCCTGTTAGTATTGCTTGCTAGGTCTTGAAGACACTGTTGCTAAGCACAGATTAGGCTGCAGGTAATACTGGAACTTTGCATTAAGTTGCTTAATGTTGCCACAATAATTTTAAAAAGAAGATTTTTCACTGGTTTAATTTGGGAAACTCCCTGTAGTTCTTATAAAAATTGGCAGACAAGTCTTTGAATTACCTGGGAAACTTCTCCTAGACCACCAGATGGTGCTCTGGGCTGCTTTGCTTAAATCTGTAGGGAGGTGAACCCCAGAGGAATTTATTGTTTCCTCGCTGGAATAGAAATCCATCAAACAAATACAGCTTGCAAAGGTTGCTTGCAGTGTTATATTTTTAAAAATTGTTCAGTAAAGATAGGGGAACATAAAGAAATTTTAAGTTTTTGAGCAGAAAGAGAAATTGTTCCTTTTTAAAATGGTGCTTGAATTAGCCTTGTGTCTTGGGAGGGGGGGAATGGGCTTCTTTGCTTTGAAGATGGTCTGACAGTAATGAATTACAACCCCCAATAAAATGGCCAGACTGGTTGTAAAAATAGCTGGAGAGGCTTCTCTTATTGCCTGAGCTGGAGAAATGCAATTTCTTTGTCAGAGGGCACAAGAAAGATCCAGTACAGGTTTTAAAACTTGAACAGAGGAAACATTTTCAAGTCCCACTCAAACTGTTTCATTACTTTGGCCAACAATGGGAAAATGCAGATTAAACTAGAGAATAGGATGTTTGAAAGTCCCTTGACTAAAAGGAGAAGGGGGGAATTCTCCCTGCTAATCCACATTGGCTTTTAAAGCTTGTTGCTTCAAAGGAGAATGAGGCACAGAGAGCTTGGCATTTCACATTCATTTCTGGCTTCAATATAGCTTTGTCTTTATCACAAAATTCAAATTACTTTTGCTTCATTCTACTTCTTCCAGGAATCAAGACTAATATCTTCCTACTATTCTGCATGTACTGTACAAATACTGTACAAATACTGTACAAAGGCAGATAAACTCCACAAAGCATCCATACAAAGTCTTTTTAATTGGTTCATCAGGCATTCTGTCAATTCACATTTATGACGTGGTTCTTCTTAATGTCCAATTCTTTGCATATCTGAATTGTGGTGTAGGAAGATAATAAGGTCTCAACCCCATGATGATTGAAGCAGCCGCATGGCAATGGTTTCAGGCAAGAGTGAGGGAGACCATCCCAGACCCACCAAGGGTCAATTTAGTGACCAGTCTGGATTACAGATGTGACCACATGACATGGACTACATTTCCCAGGATGCCTTAACTACATTTGCCATGATACATTCCCTTAAGGGAACAGCTCACAATTCCTAACTAACTATCCCAAATCCCATTAACTCTAAACTGTCTGGACAGCACAACACCAGAAAAACTAGACACAAGAACAGTTGTTTCCTGAAAGCCATCACTCTGCTAAACAAATAATTCCCTCAACCCTGTTCAACTATTACAAAGTCTGCACTACTATTACTGTTAAATCTTGTCATCACGCCTTATCACCCATCCCCTCCCACTTGTGACTGTATGACTGTAACTTTGTCACTTGTATATTTACAATTTATATTGACTGTTTCCTAGTATGATTGATTGCTTATTGTACCCTATGACTATCATTAAGTGTCGTACCTTATGATTCTCAACTCCTGATAAATGTATCTTTTCTTTTATATATACTGAGAGTATTTACACCAAGACAAATTCCTTGTGTGTCCAATCACACTTGGCCAATAAAGAATTCTATTCTATTCTATTTGTATGTATGAACACTCCAAAATAAAAGAAATGCTAGTGCTAAATTAGGACTCTAAAACATGCTTAAGATTTAGTTATTCACTTAGATCGTCATTTCAGAGATGTTTCCTTACCTAAACAGAAAAACATATTAACCATGGGTGAAAAAGAAGTGGGGAGAGCAAGAGTGACTTTCAAATTCTGTGGACTTCTCCATTGAGTTTCCTTCTGGGAAGCTGTCAGGGAGCATTAAAAATCCTATTCTATGTTGTTCTTGAGGATCAATGAAAGAAATTTGAACATATTTGGCTTGCTGATTGGAGTTTTATATTATATCATTATACCTGCTATAATGATGTTGAATAATCACAGAAGGATTCCATTTATTCCTTATTGGAAGGATTTCTTTGGCCCCCCCAAAGGACATCATTGGAAAAAGTAATTGTATTGTCTGATACTCTTCCTGAACTATTTGCACTGGGTTCATCACTGCTGTATAAATTGAGAAGTTCATTAGATAGTGGTTGCATATTGCTTATCCTGACCTTTTCCTTCGTACAGGAGAAATTAGTGGCTCCTTCGGGGAATAGGAATGAATGACAATTGAGGGCAGACTTTGGCCATTGCATCAACATCAGCAGAAATATTACATCATTGAAAATCATGCATTTGGCTTCACTCTTTCTCTACCGGAGGTCTTATGAAGGTGGGCATTGTGTTTAGAAACTCTCACAGTAATTAGTGTTTGCCACATATTCTCCAGTTGACTTTCCTTTCCTCCGCCATCTTACCTCCTCATTCTGTACATTTCCAGGTGATTATAGAGACATGCAATCCTTGTATTCTTTTTTTTCATATTTCCACATCCTTGTCATATCCGAACAGTTTGGTGTCATCTCTTGAGCATGATGTTTCCCCCTTTCTTTCCATGTGGCATAATTATGCTAAAGATATTTTATCTTAATTTGTTTTGTTTTTTTCACAATATTGTATGTTGCTGCTCTTACCTCAGAACAGTTTAGAATCCTTGCTGACTTAATCCATTAAGTCATAGGGAGCAGTCAGAGAGAGTTTAAAAATAGGATCACGTAACCTCTTGCGGGGCTAAGGCAAGACCAGTCTACCTGATTTTCATTCGTGAAAATGGGGATTGGTCTACACTCAGTTTCAGAGTAGGAAGCAGTGGAAGAATGAAACAAGATAGGCAAGGACTAAGGTATAGTGGCTAATATATTTGACTGATACCAGAAAAATCCAGTTTCTACTCCATCTGCAGCCACAGCAGCTCACTTGGTGACTTTCAATTTAATTTATCTTACAGGTTGTTGTGAGGAAATATAGGAGAATGGACCACAATGTATGTGCCTTGAGTTCCTAAACACAGATGAGATATAGATACATGAACATGTTCAGAAAAGGGGCATATAAAGCAATAAAAACATCCAGGCCTTTTCTTCATGTATATTAAAGTTGTTGCTTCTTTAAACGCACAAGGGAGGGAACAAGGGATTGCAAGACTGACAGGGAAACTGTCATGGAATGTTCCAAATGACCATCGTATGACTGTAGCAGCAGCCTCTGCCAAGAAATGAAAATTATTACTTGGTTCACTGAGAATGATCCTATACTGATAGTTCTTGATGTACGACCACAATTGAACCCAAAATTTCTGTTGCTAAGTGAGACAATTGTTATGTCAGTTTTGCGTCATTTTATGAGCTTTCCTGCCACAGTTGTTAAGTGAATCACTGCAGTTATAAGTTAATAACATGGCTATTAAGTGAATCTGGCTTCCCCATTGACAGAAGGTTGCAAAAGGGGATCACATGGCCCTGGAACTCTGCAACCATCATAAATACGAGTCAGTTGCCAAGCATCCAAATTTTGATCACATAATCATGAGAATGCTGCAATGATCGTAAATGTGGGAAATGGACATAAATCTTTTTTTTTCATTGCCTTAAGTTTGAACAGTCACTAAACGAACTGTTGTAAGTCAAGGACCACCTGTACTGATTTGCTCTGGAAAAAGCTATCCTGTGTTATCTTGAGTTTATTTTCAGGTGTGTATGCTAGGAAGATAAAGACCTTCTCCTCAGTTGAACAGAAACATGAAATGTGTTCTCTCCATTACCAATTTCTATCCTGCCTCTGTTTCAATTTATTGGAATTTACCTGTCTTTCTTTCTAGGTGACTGCAACAAAGGCTAAAGAAGTTATTATCTTACCCTGCCCTTGAAATGAGAATGAAATGCTACTTTAGGATGGCCTAAGTGAGTCTAACTCGTAAGCCAGAGATGAGATGAAGGCCATGTTCTGGGGAAAAGGCATCGCTGGGGCATATTTGAGCCAGGCTTAGATGCACAGAGAGAAAGCCCTAAGCCTCAGCCTTAGTTTAAATGCAAACCTCCTCCTCACAAATGTTCTTTCAGAGAGAGATCTTTGAAATGCCCAAGGGTGAGGTGCTACATAGAAATCAGGTGCCACCCAGTGGAAGTAAAAAATGAGGCCACTATAACCTTGGGTGATATATAAAGGGGAATCATCAGCATTCCACTCAATGGCAGCAGGTTTATCACACTGAGGAATATCAAGGATGTTAAATCTTTTTAAGCCAAAAGAGGAGGAGATAGTTTCTTATATAAAGCAACAACAAGGAGAGGCATTTGTCTTAATTTTCTGTTAAGATTTTTTTGTATGTTATCCATTACTGCCATCTGGTGGAAAGAGGAAACATTACCAGATAAATTAGCAGTTTCCAGAGAAGCGGCCTTATTAGTCTGTTAGGGCACAAATACCAAGCAGTGATATATTTGCATTAAATATTAATAAATGTATGATAGCATTCAACAGTGAACCTACACTATGCACTTAGTGAGTGCATGAAATATTATCCATAGAAAAGAAGATATGTATACAACAGTGGCAGAGAAAGAATTATTAAAGACATGTCACATTTACCGTTTAAGCAACTTCTGCTGGCTTGACTTTACTCTTGTTTAAGAAAATCCTTTATGAATTGGCTTTGGCTTGCAAGATACACAGTCTGGCTTGCAGGTTACTATGGTCTCCTGTTGGACAACTCTTCTGCTTCTCTATCATTTTTCTGTATTAAAAAAAGCAAAGATCTTTTTTTAAACCTCTTGTAGATAGGTAGGTCTTTTTTAACAAACATATATATACGGGTGTATCTTCTCAAATGTATACACATGCATACATGTATACTTAGCTAATTAAATTTATATTTACAAGGTTAAAGCATCAAAGACTAGAAATCTTTCATACTAGTCCTGCCTCCACTCCCCCCCCCCCAAAAAAAACTCCAATAACCCCCAACCCATAGGTTATTTGGGCAATCTGAAAGCTGAGGGTGGAAGGTTTTTACCTCAAATGACTAGAAGATTATTAAGATGTTGAGGCTGCATTAATATAAATAATGAAGAAAATTGAAGACTGGGAAACTTGGAAGGAAAAGCAGTAACTAAGAGGAAATAAAAAGTGGATTTTAACCCAGCACCACTTAGATTACAAAGCAGAATTTGTGTCTGGATAAGGCAGAGGTTTAAAAGATACTAGAGCTATGAGAAGAATGGAAAGCTAATGTTAAGCATTGGCTTGGTAGAAGAGATGGTCTTTCTTCTGCAGTTAACTTGCCTGAGGTGAGGCTGCGGCAAAATGCTCTACTTCAAATGGATAGGAGCACCCTAGCCAACATATGGAAGAAAAATGTATTTTGGAACATGGAGATTGCTTTCAGAAAGATTGCAGGATGAATTAGAGGGTAATATCTATTCCTGACCACAAGGTAAGATATAAGCCTGGATTTACCACAAACACGGACTGTAAACAGCGATAATTATTTAAAAATAGTGAGTATTCACAAAATGCTTGTTAGAACCTGAAAACAAAAACCTTGCAATTTTAGACTGATTAACAGCAAGATATTTATTAAATTGAGTCAGATAAATAGTCAAGTAATTATAGCAGTATTTAATGAATCCATGTAAACATACTGTATGCAGTTACCTGCTAACATTCTTGTCACCATATTGTTTAGTCATAACCCACATGAAACTTGGGTTTAACATATGTATGGATATTTGTTATTACTACTTTGAACATTGCTATGAAAGTAGGTCTTAGTTGAGGACATGATTGTGGTTATGTAATTATATGTCCCAAGTAGTCCTCCACTTATGACTGTAATTGAGCTGGCAACGCCAGTTATAAGTCACAACAGTTGTAAAGCAGGTCATCAAATTTTCCCTCTTTCTATTTTGTAACCCTGATCAATTAGACCTGAGTTTCTCAAGCTTAGCAACTGTAAGATATGTGAACTTCATCTCCCAGAATTCCTCAGTCAGTATACCTCTCACTGATCTCCTATTTGTTTCCTTCTTATATCTTTCTATAACTTTTCCCTTTAGTGGATAAAATTTGCTAAATGGAAAAAGTAGTAAAAGCTGTAAAAGGGGGCTTTTTTGGCAGGGATCATTAGACATCCTTTTCTGGTAATTCCCTGAATTTCCTGACGATCCAAGAGATCTGACAAGATTCAGTAGAGGGCAGTAATGTTCCTAAGAAGAAGGCATGATTCTTCGAATAATCTTTTAGAAACCGTATTATTTCTTGCCTCCTTATATGAACTGCAGCTTCACTTTTTGCACTTGTCTTTACATCTCATGGATGGTTCATGGACAACATTTGAAAAAGCAAAAAAACTAAGCACCTTGCTGCAGTAATCATTTCCATAAGCCAGGACAGGTCAGTTTTATAGATGGGAAGATAGATGGGATAGACAGATATACAGTACGTAGATGGGAAGAGAGGAAGGCAGAAGAAAGGATGTTTCCTGATTCAGTTGAGTCCTTTCTGAAGATATTTAATTTTGCCTTATTCATGAACAAAATGAAATCAAAATAGGATTATTGAAATACATTGGATTGCTTTTACAGAATGCAGCTGCCCCAGGTCTTCAAGTATTAGGCAGTCAGCATTTGAGAGATGCAGATTGTGCCAGATGCAGTGGTTGCCAGTCCATCTCCAAGTCCAGTTAGGAGTGCTGGTTTCCATCATTAAGGTCTTAAAGGTTTTGGATTCAAGCACTCATGTTCTAGTCAACTAATCAGACAACTGCCCAGTAGGTATCACTTAGAAGGGATCCAGTTCAATACTGAGACAATTGTTAGCACTCATAACCTAGTTTGGTAATGAAACCTCTGCAAGAAATTCCTAGTTTCATTATCTAGTTTGGTAATGAAACCTCTGCAAGAAATTCACCAAGCCTCAATGACTTCACAGTGAGGTCTCCTTCTCCTGGGAGCTGTGTCTAAGCAAAATGAGAGTTTAGGAGCAGGCTCCATTTTCCAACCCATCTTGGTATCCTGCCCAAAGTGGTTACTTTATTGTGCTGGATGGTGAGCTGGCTTCGCCCACTGTGAAACTTTTGGAATGAGGTTCACTAATTCTGAAGAAATTAGATGTTAGAATTATTATTTAGAATTAGAATGTATTTATTTAATTTGAATATGTTTACTTTTTTTTATTTTATTTATTTAGATAGTAGAATTAGACTTGAAGTCGCTAAAACAAATAAGATTGTTTTGGAATAAGCAAATCTGAGGTAATAAACTTTTAGAAAGTGTAGACAGGTTGTACATAACAAATATCACAGTACAAATAGGTTGCAATCAGTCTAAATTCAAATAGTGTGATATTTGATTTTGGGCAAATTACAACTTAATACTCAGGTCAAATTCAAAGCGAGCCAAAATTCAGTTAAAATAAAGCTAGTGCATGTGTAATTAGTACCTGCACAGTTCATGGGTTATAGACATTACTCATTATGTATGCAGAATGGAGAAAAGAAAAATTCCATCTGAGTAAAACTCAAAGTAGAAGAGCCTCATTTTTAAGAATCAAAGTGGAATACAGGAAAATTAGGTGTGCTTTGGATATGATTTTATCCTCCAGCTTGTCCTCTTTTCACCCGATTTATTTATTTTAAATATTTATGAGCTCTATCTGTCGAGGTGGACAGGAGTGGTATTTATTTTGCTTTCTGTAACTGTGCTGTGACATTGTTAAAAATAAATTTTAAGTTGTAAATGTATTCTTTTAGTCTGTTATATTTCATTAAACATTTGAACATGTTTTAAATTGTTCATTTCCTACTTCCATCAATTACCAAATTTCCCATTTCATAGAAAGATCATTTTGAATAATGTGAATTCAAATAATGCTACCATTTCATGGGATTCATTATCAGCACTAATCTAGACATACCTGTATCTATAACAGGGATATCTAAATGACATGTCAATCATATCAAAGTGCAAATAGCACAAATATGTAATTCTGTCATAGCCTCTGGCATAAGTAGGTAAGTTTTGTCATTTGTGCCATAATAGCATTATCCCGCCAGTGTCCAGGGTGAGGAGAAGCAAATAATACAACTGATGTATATTCCATAATTCATGCATTTTGTGTGTGGACATAATGATGCACAGGGCATCATTTTGGCTTGTATGAGACAATTATGTAAATTATATTCATTTCATATGCTTTCCAGGCATCCAAAATCAGCTGCATTATAGTTGCTTTGCTCTTGTATAATGGTAGAGCTATAAGAAAGTTGAATAACTTGTGCCAAGAAAGATTGTTAATAATGACCTTATTCTGAGGCTGTGCATAGTTCAGCAGTTCTTGGAAGAATACTTTTGGGAAATATTAGGTCTAATGACAACCAATAAACTGTGACCTGAAGCTTAGAGAATATACTTCAGTTAAAAATGAAGTAAAAATCTGACTGTCTAACAATGTGCATATTCAGTACTAACACTTGAAATGTAATAATGTTACTCTTCTTCATCACAAAACCTGGCTGCTAGCTATTCTGAGATAAAAAGCTGAAAATGTAATCAGGAGGGCAGCAATTATTAAATGTTTTCGTAATGTCTCCTTAAATAAAATATACCAGAATAATCCATTGTTTAGCCTGAAAATGTTAGCTGAATTAGTTCAGAAATAATTACTCACACTTACCAAATATCCTTGCCAAAACTATTAACATTCAACTCAGTTAAGACCTATTTTTAGTCTGGTGAAATGTCAGAATCATAAAAGTTCTTAAGAGTTTTCCTGGAATGATCTGAAATAATTATCACGGATGTCTGAAAACTCCATGAATGCTCACTTACATTGCTTAGATTGTTCTTTCTTTCATAATTCCATAGCCTTCATCTGATATCTTTCATTCAGCATGTCTTTGAGAAAAGTTCACCTTACTGAATTTCTAACCATTCTAACTTTTGAAACAAATAGTGTTTTCTAGTCTCTATAACTTTTAAAATAACAATCTAATGCATTTTGGTGTACCTGCAATTAAACAGAAAAAAACCATTTCCTTCTAGCCAAGTTCTGTTCCTATTGACTTCATAGAGGCCACTGACTTGTCAGTTTTCTTCACAGTGGTATAGAATTATTGTATAGGATGCTTTTTCAACCTATGGCACTAGGCATGCCCACTCTACTTAGCTTCTGAGCCCATATAAGGTCAGTCAGCATATCCCCAAACGTGCCTAAAATTAAATGAGCATATATTGTAGGCATTCTTCCTTTTGTACACATAACCCCAAATAAATAGTTTATTATGCCCATTATAATTATGTAAGTTTAGTTAGATTTCCACCATGATGTCTCTTTATATTTAGGTCTATATTAGACTTCCCAACCTAGCCTGCAGAACATGAGTTTTCTAGAGCTATCCTACCAGCTAAATAGGTCCTTTTTCTTTCTTTCTTTCTTTCTTTCTTTCTTCCTTTCTTTCTTTCTTTCTTTCTTTCTTTCCTTCCTTTCTTTTTTGCAATATTTTTATTGAGCATTTTCCAACAGTTTATAACACATAAACACTTTTTACAACATTGCAGCACCGTCAACATTCATATTCACATATCAGTTACAGTATTACTTTCGTTTCTATTATCTAACCAAGTGTACCAGGCGTCCAGACTAATTAATACTCCGATTGGCTTGGTGTTACCATCTAACCGGATTGAATAAGATTACATATTTCCAAAGGAAGGACAACCAGACTATACTATTAAAACAGATCAATGAGCCAAAAATTCTTGGGGAAATTGGTCACATTAATACACAAAGTTTTTTATATTTTGACTGGATGTCTGCAAAGGCTCCTAAACAACCACTGCTAAACATACTTCCACTATACATTCTCCCATATTTTGGAAATGAATACTATAAATTACAAATATGACACTTTTTATAAACTCCAGCCGGAGTTCCAGGCAAGCAGAAACTGGTCCGCAAGCAGCAGTCGACGAGACAGCAATCTCAGATGTCATGAAACGGCTGCAGCAGCCTCCGAGCCCAACTGGAGGCTCGTTACCATGTAATAAAACAGAACATCTTCCTCCAGTTGAGTTTCTTATCTGCTCTTGTAGTTTTCTTGACAGCAGGACAGCAATCCAACAATAATACAGATCACCACTGTCTTCTTCTGATATATTTTCCAGATTTTTCAGTCATCTATTGCCCTATGGGTTTTGAGATTCGAAAACAGACTGCCCTGTTATTTGGCTGTAGGCTTGGTACATTGCTTTTAAACATCAAGTTCTGGTTATTTCAGCATGACATTGTTGTCACAGTCTTTCCAAACCACTTTAAACTGGAGCTTTCTGGTTGTCTTCTTTCTTGCTGATCTTGCATTCACCTAATCATTAAATAACAGCAGCATTATCTGCAAAAGTAAACATAATAATGGAGTTTTTGTAACAGGATGAAGCTGCATAGCTACCAAGTCATAATTCCTCCTATATTAAGAATTCCTTTGAGAACTGCCAAGGTGAGTGAAATTAAATTGTTCGTTTTGCAACAGCATGCTTTCTCTGATGCTTCTCATAGATGTAAACAACCACAGTGATTAAAATAAGAAAGAGGAGATGATTAATTCTAAACAAATTCTAAACTTCTAAACCATAAGACTGGAATTAATTGTAATGGCATTTCCATATACTATTGTTTGCATTCCAGTGGTATAACCAAAACTTATCCTCTTCCCATTGCACATAAAAGATAAATAAAATAAAACCAAACAGTCTTGTGCTTTGGGTATGTTGATACCCAAGGAAATAATTAGCATAATTCTTGTTAATTTCACCCCAGTAAGTCAAGGCAAGATTCCTTTAAAAGACCTTCTAGATTAATTGAGAAATTTGGTTCAATGGGAAATAGCCCTCTCCCATGTGGTGCAGTGCTCCAACAATTAAAAGGAAAAATGTGGCCTGGCTGCTAGATAATCAGACAACATACCAAATTAAGATGAGCTTGAAGCTGCACAAAATTTGAGTGTATCTCTTCGAACCGTAACTATGTCTTTCCAGTTTTCTCTTTCTGTAACATTTACACATTCAGAGGACTTTTGTGGGAATTATTCTCAGCATCCTAAGGACAGTATCATTTGGACCCATTCAGAGTTGGAAACAGATGAGCAAAAATGACTGAATTAATAGCTGGTGATATTATCAAGGATGATTCTGAGCTGGTTATTTCTGAGGCACTAAAACAAAACCATCTCAAAACCATTCTTGATAACTTCTAGATTCTTGCAGTCTAAATCCTTGCTTTTCTTTCTGATGAAAGCATCCTGGGAGGTAAGAAGTGGTTAGGCTAAGGCAGTGAATACATACTTGAGCACTTAGATATTTTCATCTGCCTTAAAGGAAGCAGTGATGGCTCTCTTTAGCAAGGAACTATTGCATGACCCAAGAATACTGGATAATTATCAACTTTCAAACTCCCATTTGAATTTATAGGGGGAGGGTGGTGGACTACTTAACATCAATGTGAAATCAATGGGGATGGATATTTATCAACATAGGAATAGAGATCAGGTTTAATTATAGTGGGAGTTCTTGAGTCCACTATTGTCATTTTAAATCCAAATGGTTTTTGTCAGGATTACCATCTTTGGGCTCCAAAATTTGGATTTCCACTGTATGCAGCAGGAAGAGTTAGGTTAGGTGGTTATTGTACTACTTCGCTGCTATCGAGTTGTCATCCATATTTTTGCATTTCCAGTGAGATAGCCTTATCCTCTATGGGAACTACAGTATGCATTTTTCATGGATAGGGATAGCCTAAGTCACTCTTTCCCAACCTTTGGGGTTGGAGTTCTTAGAAATGCAGTCAACTTGCAGACTTCCACTTATTTGGAGGAAAACTGGTTAGAAAATGTTGGTCTAAACATTGAAGTTCATGTTCATCATTAACATATTTAATCTGGCATATGTTTTACATGGGAATACCATTGATCCAAAAAGTTGCAACTGATGCAGCAATTAAGATATTTGGTAGAATGCCTGGTTCTTCGCATATTATACACAGCTGAGGAAGTAATGCTAACTGAAATATATTGGTAACTACTGCTACTCAGATATATTCCTAAGCATCCATAAGGCAAATGTTAACACCTCTTTTTTTATCAAGATTTATAGCAGACATTTATGGCCATGTTCAAGAATATGCATATTGTTTTGAGATATAAATCCTGATCCAGGAGGCAGTACTAAAAATGCTTAAATAAATACAACTTTGTTATCTTTAAAGAGGGATGTTAAGAATAGGCTTCTGGTAGAGAGCAGAAATCACCATTATTTCTGGGTAAGCTGCCCAGAATCATCAGAAAGTTAAGTGGCCTTTAAATTTAGTAAATGAATGCCAGAAAGAAAACCGCTCATTCCAATCCTTTTAACCTATCCCTCTAATTTCAGTTCCAATTTTTTTATTTTAAATATTTATTCTTTCATTCGATTTTGGCGCCACCTAATTCTGAACCGACCCCAGCTCTGCAATCTTGTTTATACTCTCCGCTCAAAATATTGAGTCCGTCGGATTTATTCCCAAGTTTGGTGTAGCAATTCTTTTTTTTTTTTGACAAAATTAAATTCGCAGATTCCAAGGAGTTTCCCCAGAAACGCTGCAACATCGAAACGCTAATATTTAAGGGGGGGGGGGAACCCAGTAAATAGGAACCACTTCTCCGAGAATAGAGGAGTCGTCGCATTAACGGCATCCTCTCTTGTTAATAAGTCCTTCTTGTTCTCCCTTTAAACCTCTCGGAGTGCAAAAGTCATAAATCTACCTAAATCGCTATTTGTAACATTCCCTCCCGGGCGCCTCGGCGGTTTCCATGACAACGAAATTCCTTTCCCACCCCTCTCGCTACGTTCCATTCAAGTTCAGGCCGCAGCTCAGCCTCCCTCCTCACGTGACCAGTCTCCCGGCTTCAGTCTCCGCTTCCGGGTGGGCGTGGGCCTTACTCTCGTCCGGCCCTGAGGCGTTGAAAGGGAAGGGAGGGAGGGAGGAGGAAAGAAGGAGGTTCCCCTCAACATGGCGGCGCGCAGAGCGGGTGGCGGCAACGGTAACACGACCGGGAGTAGCGCTTGAACCCGAGCTGAAAGAGACGCCATGGAAAGCGAGGAAGAACAGCACATGACCACGCTGCTTTGCATGGGGTTCTCGGATGCAGCCGCCATCCGAAGGGCCCTCCGCTTGGCCAAGAACGACATCAACGAGGCCGTGGCGCTGCTCACCAACGAGCGGCCCGGTCTGCACTATGAACCCATGGACAGCGGCGGCGGAGGCGGCGAGAACAGCGGACCGGGAGGCCCTCAGCAAAGCGGCGGCTCGCGCGGCGGAGGGGACGGCGACAGCAGCGGCGGCGGCGGTGGGAACGGCGGGGGCGGCACCACCGGCTTCGACCCACCCCCTGCCTACCATGAGGTGGTGGAAAACGAGGTAAAGAAGAGGTCGCTGGGGGAGTGGGCAAACGGGGAGCGGGCTGGGGACCGTGTGGGATCTATATGCCGGAACGATTCGGTGACAGGCGTCCAGGCACGGCCCTTCCGCCGCGGTGCTCTAGGTGTTGAAATAGCGGCCGCTCTGTTTTTACCGCTTTCTCTCTCGCGCAGGGCTGGAAAACGAGGCATATATATATATATATATATATACGGCATTGCTCGGGAATTCCTTCTTGAGAGTCCTAAGTTTTTCAATCAGAATAGACCTGGAAGGGACCTTGGAGGTAGTCTAGTCCAACCCCCTCTGCTCAAGTCGGAGACTTGAGCATTTCATTTCAAATAGGTAGCTGCCCTCAGTCTTTTCTTAAAAACCTCTTTTTCTCCCCTTGCTTGTTTGCTTTTTTTCTCCCCGGCCATTCGTAGGATTCAAAAAGATGCCAATTTTGAGATATTTTTGAATACCACACATGGGCGGGGGCGGGGCGGAGGGAAGCTTTTTTTCCCAATTTCTGCCGACTCGATTTCCCCAATCGCAACTAAGGGGCCTGTCAGAGGACTAAAGGTATTAAATAACCGCTTGCTTGATTGCTAGTCTTGTGCACGTTGTCCTTGTTTGGCACGGAAGCCTCGTAGCCGCAAGCCTAGGAAAAGAGGCTTCCGTGCAAAGTCCTGTTTGGGCTGTAATTGTGAAAGTTGATGAGTTGTGACTTCTCTTTGTCACACGGTCGGTGCAGATTGAAACGTAGTTTCGGGTTTTTTTGTTTTTTTTAAGAAGAAGCTGATATTGTATGTTGTTTTTCTTTGCTGTTGTTTAACCAAGGCACTTTCCTCCAATCCTACACCTGCTAGTAATTTCAATGGCTTTGTTTTGATGCTGTAGTAATAACTTATTACACTGTCTTTTTTTTTAAGTTGCTGAATTTTTGTGTTACAAATGGGACATAAGGGCAGAAGGAATGGCAGACCCGCATGGTATTGGGCTCATAAAAAAAAAACTGAATTATTCTGGTCTGTGAGAAAAATATTATGGCACCTGCAGTTGTAGGTCTGTATTATACCAGCAAAACTGTCAAAATGAGCTTGTGAGGTTTCAGATTTCTTTCTGAAAGAACCTCAGGTAGCACAAAAATATGGATATGAAGAAGAAACCTGAAGGCCCTCATATTAAGTTATATGTGACCAAGAAACATGTTTAGATGAGATTATAAATTTGTGAATTAGCCTTTGATAAATACTGCAAAAACCTAGAATCTTAGAACAGCAAAAACAAAAATGTACTATTTGGACTGATGTCATATTTTTTCATTCTTTTTTGTCTAACTATAATTATTGGAATTTTGTTTAGAAAAAACCAGATTCTCTCATGTTTTCAGAAATATATGGTCAGTCATTATTGCTTTGTCCTAAGGTATCATCTGATGCCTTCAGGACTTACTAGCCTACTGTTTCATTTAGTTTACAGTTTCCATCTTTCAATGACTCATCATCCAAAAAATACCACTTGGTCCTCTTAGGCATAGTTTTGTGGCAAAAAGTTCAGATGAATCTGGATTTTTACATTACAGTTGCAAATTATTACAATCATTATGTGAGATGACCACATGATTGTCTCACTTAACAGCCTCCATCTCTGCTCTCCCCAGGGTGGTGGTTAAGCAAAGCACAGGATGCCCAAGTTCTGCAATGACTGGATAGGGTGTGATGGGGGGAGTTGGGGGGCTCTGTAATGTACTTATAATCGGTTGTAAGGGCAAATTACTGTGGGGTGCTGCAGTGACTGTAAATTTGAAGCTATATTGCAAGTAACTTTTGGGATTGGTCCGTTGTAACTTTGGCCACTAAGCAATTGGTCGTAAGTTAATGACTACCTGCAGTGTTCCCCCCACAAACAATGGAACATAAAATAGTGTTTTTTATCAGGACAATCTGATCTATCCAAATATGGGACTCAGTTATTGCTTCTACTTTCCATACTCACTCTTGGTTTAGTGAAGGGGAAAAAAGTTGTGATACGTCACATGCCAACTACTTGAAGATGTGAATTTGACACCCCTGTTCTAGTCAATAAAAGGGTAAATACCTTTCTTACATATTTTATAGCTTCTATCTATCTTGTATAACTCTCCCTCTTTATCAAACATATCTGTTCCAATGAATGATGAATCTGTGAAAACTCTTAAGTAAAATTTGATGAATAGTGCATCAGTTTATTAATGTACAATTTTTGCGTCTCCCTCAATATAAGTATATATGCTTATCTTTTTTTCCATTTCCAGTCTTGTTCCTTTTTACTCAAAGTTATTAGCTCTTTGACTATTTTTTCCTGTTTAAGCAGATCAATGAGGATTGCCCTTTCTTATCCTTTCATATGTCTATTGCCTGACATATCTTACATTCCAGTGAGTTCCTAAATATACAATGTTGTGAGAAATTTTGTGAACGCTAGAATTTTGTATAACTCGCAATACTACAACTGAATATGTAATCTGAGCCTTTTACTAACAGGTTAAATAAAAAATACACAAAACTCATGTGTTTATTGATCACATTGAGCCAACAATATCAACTATCTTTATAGAAAAGGATACAAAATTTTGAATTTAGTAATTGAAAAATTGTTTCAACTCATTGCCTCTCTTGCATATACTGCCTGGATGGCAGTTGGGACTGCCAGAATTGCCATCATAATTTGATGCAGTCACATGATATTGGACCTTTCATCTGCATTCTTAGTGACGGAGTTCTTGGTCCCAATTGCCATTATTAAATGAGGGCTTTTTGTAATAAATTCCAATCATAAAATCACATTAATAGAATGTGCTGAACCTCCTGGCCTAAATATCTGGGGAACTAGCCAGGGCTTCAGAGTTTTATGAAAAGCCAACAGAGACAGGGCCATTCAGATCTCTGGGTGGCTTCTGTTCTTCATTGCAGCCACTGTAACAGAGAAGG
This sequence comes from Bungarus multicinctus, assembly GCA_023653725.1. Classification (NCBI taxonomy): domain Eukaryota; kingdom Metazoa; phylum Chordata; class Lepidosauria; order Squamata; family Elapidae; genus Bungarus; species Bungarus multicinctus. The sequence continues at coordinate 67,842,165 of CM042842.1, forward strand.
CTCCTGGATCCAACAAAATGATGTAATTTATGGGAGGGGACCTGGAGCATGCCCTCTCTGCTAGATCTGGTGAATGAGCAAAAACAATGGGAGAAAGGTAGTTGCCTCAAGTTGCCTGGCCTTTTGCCACATAGGGGTTTATGGGTAACAACCAGCAAATTAAATTGTACCTAACAGCCTACTAGAAAGCCAGTGCAGCAGTGTTACAGGAATGTAACAATGCCAAAAACTTCCCGTGCCACTGCATTCTGGACCAGCTACAGCTTCCAAATGTTCTTTAAGAGCAACCCCTATAGAACACCTTTCAGTAATCTAAACAAAAGGTGAGTAATTCATGAATTAACATGAGCAAGGGCTGTGAGTTCAGGAGGACTCCAAATTTTACACCAATTTTGACTGGGACCTTATGGCAACAGATAACCTTGTCCAGTGTTTTCATGTAGATGTTAAATAGGAGCAGGGAAAGAAAAGAACCCACAAACAAGGGCCTCTGGCTTGACTCTCCCCTCAGTACTGAACTGGAACCGGCCCTGAAGAAAGAAAAGAGAATCACTGTAATTTGGTGCCTTCCAATACCCTAGACCAGGCCACAAGGATACCATGATCCAAGGCCAAGATCATGGAGGTCTAACTCCATCCCAAGGCCACCAGAGTAATCCACAAATGTAATCGATGCCATCTCAGTGATATAAATCCTGAATCCTGTCTAAAATCGATTGATTGTATTCCATGTGTTTTTATCTCCCACTAGATATTTATTTGGCACATGGCAAACAAGGCTAGGGAGGCTATAAAGTCCTGGCAGCCAACAATTTCTAATCCATTTGTTGCACCGATATACCACAAGAGGACAAACTAACTTCACACCAACTGGCCTGCAGTGTTCTCAGCAGAAGTTGGCTCATCCGGGACTTTCCTCGGCCAATTGTGTCCAGGCAAATCTGGCACTAGTTCCAGCTCCCCACACAGAATGTAGCCAGCAGTTTCCTACCACCAAAATGTTTGCTACTTGCAAACAACGCTTTCAAACTGCTAGGTGGGCAATAGTTAGGGACAAGAGACAGGAGCTCACCCTTTCCTGCGGAGCTGGATTTGAACAACCAAAGTGCTGGCAATTGTTCAGCACATTCAGCGTCATTAAGCCTCTGCACCACCACATCTCCTACTAGATATATCTATTCTAACTAAAAAGAGTCCAGATAATCTTTTTTCCAAGACTCTCTGGAACTATAAGATAGCAATCTTCCCTAAAAAGAAAAGGTTGGAGACTTAGGAAAAATTATCTAGATCTATTGAATCAAGTGATGGACTCTTAAGGATATATAATTCTAAATTAACAGTAGTTATATAATTCTAAACTTCCATAATACAACTATATTCTCTGACTATAAATGTTTCTGTTATTCTTCCGCCAAATGATTTCAGTGTAGTTTTTCCTACATTTTAACCATATTGGCCTCTATTAATTCCTTTCTATGGTTGTTTTTAAATTGTTTTACCTTATAGTAATTTTTCCTCTGATTTCTCTGATCCTGTTAAAAACATGTTTATATAAACTTTCATGTTATTGCTGATAGCCTTGATCAAAATATCTTCTTTTTTTTGCTTGTCATTAGAAATCTGTGTTCAGTAATAGTAAGCGTTTCTTGTTGCCCAAGAGACTCTTAACTTTAGCCTTGTTTCATTTCATTTATTTATTTGCTAACATGGTAGCTTGTTTGGAATCCTTGGGGATATTTTGCTCTTTGAAATTTTGTTGTGTGTGTGTGCGTGTGTGTGTGTTTCAGTGTTCACAATGTCTCTTACCATTTCCCATAGCTCCTTGGATTTTCTTTCAAATAACTGTAATTTCCTTACAATGCTTTTGTCTTCCGATTTGTATGTCCTCCAGCTCAAATCTTTCTGCTAAATTTACTCTCTTTAGCTTTCGAAGCCTAATTCACTGCTGCATACTGAACACTGTTGGTACCTGGAAGTGTGCTGTCTTATTTGATCGTATTCCCCATTTGTTCTTTCCTGTTATGTAATCAGTTTGTTCAAATGTTGTCCCTTGTAGAGATGACCATGTGTAGAGTCTATGTCACTGGAAGCAGGTGTAAGTAATAAAATAATTTTCTTTGAAAAATTCTATTACCTACGTCCTGTATAATTTGGTTTGCCTAGTGTAATTTTTCCAGTTATTTTAATTCCTCTGTTCTAATCACCTATTACATGTTATAAATATTACATGTATCTCTTCTTGTAGTTTGTCGTAGAATATTTAAGTATCGCCATCATTGCGTTTGTGGTTCTAATATTAACTGGATGGCCACTGGTTTTGATAGTTATGATCCTGTTTACTGGGCATAATTGAGCATATATTTAGCAAGGTTAGTTTTGAATATCCTTGCTACTCCATTTCTTCATATGGTCAGACCCTGAATAGTGTCATGTAATCATCTGACCCCACCAAAGTTTATTTCTTCCTAAAATATCAATTTTAAATTCTTTAATTTCTGTTTGTCAGGTTCAAGTCTTGAGTAAGAGATTCCACCTTGCAATTGTTAGGAGCCTTGTAAAATGAGGCCTCTTTTATCGGTATTGACACCATCAATGAAATTTTTGTTTGTGATTTTGATCTGACCATATTTTCAATTTGTACTTTTACTCATTACTGCATTTTCATTCACCACATCACTCTTACTGTAACTTTCATTACTGTCACTACTTTTACATATCAAAGTTTGATGTTATTTTCCTATAACTAATTGTGGCTACAAATGTTTTGCAGATTTTCACCTTGTATACCAGTTACAACATCTCCTGGAATGATAGGCATATCACTTATTATTTGATCATCTGGGTTGGACTATTATGCGGGTGGGTCTGCCCTTGTAAAGCATATATAAGTTGCAACAGATCCAGAATGCAATGATTTGTAGTGATGGATGCACTTCAGGGTACCCTCATAACATCTCTGAGAGTTACACTGGTTGCCACTGTATGTTATTTAGCAACTATTCTTCAGATAACAGTCATTTCATTGCAAACAATGTTGTTTTTCTCAAGGAGCTCCCAATTATTTAATACTAATTAGAGACATTCCAAATTAAAGCTTCCTACAAAAATGATTATTGCTATAATAGCCTATATAGAGATGATATATACATTGTATTTAATAGGACAATGCATGCTTCAAAAATAAATTGAGCAAGTGTGTCAAAATTCACATGAGTGCAGCACTTCTCTGCTTTTTATTAAAGCAGTCCACCTTTATTCAGAATTTTCTTTAAAATTTATAAGATTTTTTTCAGGCTTGCACAGACTCCTTTAATGAAGACTGAAGAGATGCTTTGGTTGTGTGAAGTCTAATACTTTTAATGAATCACTTTCAAAGTGCATATAGCTCTAGATTTGATTATGAGAAACATTACAGTAGCACCTTGTCTGCTATGTAAACATGAAGCACAATAGAAATATACTCTGCTTTTAGCCATTATCTTAGATCAAGGGTCTTCAAACTTGGCAAGTTTAAGACTTGTGGATTTCAACCCCCAGAATTCCTGAGCTAACATGACTAGAGGAGAAATTCTGGGAGCTGAAGTCCACAAGTCTTAAAGCTGCCAAGTTTGAAGATCCCTGTCTTAGATCAAGCACAATATACAGAAAACTAGAGCAAGACCTACTTTAGTTGACATACTAATTGACATTAGAAATAACACTCCTCTCCCCAATATATTTTGAAAAAAAAAAGCAAGAGTTTAGATTTTTGCTGTATCTTAAGATGTTCTGTCCTTATCTGTGCTTCTCACATTGCCCTATGGATGCTTTTGGAAGCAATTCTCTAATCGCAATGTGTTCTTTTTTGCTACTGAAGTGCAATATGAATATTGTATTACTTAATACTCCCTCTGTCATTTCCTTGTCATGTTTTCCTAGTTTCCTGCTCTATACTTCTTGATGTGTATTTTAGAAACAGGAACCATTAGCAAAAAGTACAAAAGCTATAAATGACATGGTGACCTGACACTGGAAAAGAAAACCTATGACTAGCAGTCACAGGTTTTGAAACTTGTCCGAGTACACAGTGATTTTAAATAGCCTGTTCAATGAGTAGCCAATGTGCAATGAGTCCCCCCCTCACCTTTTTTGGGAAGGGGGTGTCTTTCAGATATTGGAGATTTCATCGCAGTTTTATTGCTCTATTGTTAAACCCATATTTGACACTACTTTGTACAGGTAGTCCTCAACTTAAAATCACAACTGGAACCAGAATTTCTACTAGTAAACAAGGTAGTTGTTAAGTGAGTTGCACCCAATTTTACAACATTTTTTTCCATGGTTAAATATATCATTGCAGTTGTTAAGTGAGTCACATAGTTCTTAAGTGAATCTGGCTTCCCTCCTTGACTTTACTTGTTTGAAATCAACTGGGAAAGTCACAAATAGTCTCAAATTCATTATTGGCAACAACAACAACAACAACAATAATTAATAATAATCTCCCCTTCTTGACTTCTAACAAGAAGTTTGAATATCTAGTTCTGTTCTTTTATTGAGCAAAAGTAAAAATAAAGATATTGTGTTTGGGGAGAAGGAGATCTATTGAATTCCAGTAGAAAAATGTTTTAAGATTTTTCTAGTTTGTTATTTAACTATTTTGGAAATAATTTGGTAGTCCTCAGCTTATAACCACAACTGAGCTCAATATTTCTGTTGTTAAGTGAAACATTTGTTATGTGAATTTTGCCCCATTTTACGACCTTTCTTGCTACAATTGACAAATAAATCACTAATTGTTAAGTTAGTAACATGGTTATTAAGTGAGTCTGACTTTCCCATTGACATTGCTTGTCAGAAGGTGGCCAAAGATGATCACGTAGCCCTGGGACACTGTAATTGTCATAAACATGAACCATCTGAATTTTGATCACATTATAATGGGGATGCTACAACAGTTATAAGCGTGAGAAACAGTCTTAAGTCACTTTTTTCAGGGCTGTTGTAACTTTGAATGGTCACTAAATTGTTGTAAGTCGAGGACTACATCTAATGAATAAGTTGGACAGCAGAAAAAAGAAGTGGAAAAAATATGCAATTCCCATAGGATACATTAGTTGAAAACAAAACTAGGAAGTTTTGTTTTTGTAACGAATTGTTGCTATCCTTGATGTCTGTAATTCCTATAGCTGCACCTGATACAGAAATGGGCATCCTTTATATAATCAGAATAGAGAGTCTGCCTTTACTTCTCCAGTGTGGAATTTAAGGATCAATTTTGTATTTGTAGCAGATCCTAATTATAAATGCCTTTAATACTTTGATCTCCATTTTGAGACTATCAGTAAAACCTGTGGCTAGAAAACCTGGCCTGATGGTTGGAGTCCTCTGCTTCTTTACCCATATATTGCTTTATACATCTTATGCCAAGCAGTTTTAACTTCAACTCCCAGCACAGATTAAGAGAGATATAGCCCAATGTGTATGGAAGGGCATTCTATTAAACTGGAAGAGGGAAAAGCTCAAATGGCTTTTGAGTTAGTCTTAGTGAAGATCTTCTCCAATTTTAACTTTGTATTTTATATGAATGATTTAAATTAATTGAAGCTCTGTAGCAGCAACTTTTTACTACAGATTTAATGCTTGTTAAAGGTTACATATTAAATTAAGTCAACCCTTCTTTCAGTTTATTCTTTATTGGAAAAATGAATTAACACCGATTATTTACAATATATTTTAATTATAATCTATGTACTTAATTTTCCAGCAAATAAAGTTTAAGGTATTATTGTATACTAAGTTCACTTAGGCTGGATTTGTTTATCTTATTTGTGCCAACATGCAGCTACATTAAAGACTTTTGCTTCCGGTCAGAAATAATATATCTTGCTTCTTTCTACTTTAGTGTTGCTTTCCTTTTCTGCTTGCTTTTTTCTTCCAGCTTGAATATTTTACTTGTACTTTTAGTATATAGTATCTATCAAATATATGTATGTGAATGGACGACATATAATATAAATGACATATATAAGATGTGGGGAATGTCAGGAAAGTTGGAAAAATACTGGTGGTTCTCACTTAAGGACCATTTGTATAGTAACCCTTCAAATTTATTTATATTAAAGTTTACAATTACAAAGATTAAAAAACTAATATATAAAGAAGAAGCAGGTTAAAAGATAGAAAGTGCAAAATGTAAAAAAATGAAAGAAAAAATAAGAATATACTAAAGAAAAAGTAAAATATATAAAGTGACTTCCAACTTCATCAGCGTAAGTATAAACAAATTTATACAATGTCAGTAACTTATTACTTTCTTTGAAAATACAATAAAAAAATCTCTTCTTCCAATCTCTTATTTCTTATCTACAAATAAATTCTTAAAATTTCCTATCATTCAGCCCAGGCAGCAAAAGTCAATTTAAGCGTTCTCAGAAATAACATATATTTTAACATAAACCTTCATATGTCTTCCCTTTACTTTTGGCAAAGTAACTTTTCACTTTCTCTGAAAACACAAGTATCTTATTTATTTATTTATTTATATTTATATTTCTATACCGCTCCCTCTCCCAAAAAAGGGACTCGGGGCGGTGTACAGCCTAATAAAAATACATAGAGTAAATATAATTTAAATAAATTTAAAACTGAATTAAATAGATAAACTGGCTGCATCCCGTCTAACTACAATTACAGATTTAAAAATCCGGGATTAATAAAAATTTAAAATGGAAGATTAAAAACTAAAACCCAAAATTAGGTATAAAACCCCAAAAACCCTTACTGGGCCAGGCCAGCCTGTTTAAAAAATAGGGTCTTAACCGCGCGCCAGAAGGTCAGGATGTCCGTCATGGCTCGTATCTCCGGGGGGAGATCATTCCACAGGGAGGGGGCTCCCACAGAGAAGGCCCGCACCCTCGGGGCCGCCAGCCGACAACGATCAGGCGGCGGTACCCCAAATAGGGCAACCCTGTGGGAGCGTACTGGGCGGCGGGAGGTAGACGATGGCAGTAGGCGGTCCCGTAGATACCCAGGTCCCGAGCCATGGAGCACTTTAAATACCATCAGTACCACCTTGAATCGAATCCGGAAGGCCACAGGAAGCCAGTGCAGCCTGCGGAGAAGTGGTGTAACGTGGGAGCTCCGAGGGGCACCCACGATCACCCGCGCGGCTGCATTCTGGACTAACTGTAGCCTCCGGAGACTCTTCAAGGGGAGCCCCATGTAGAGAGCATTGCAATAATCCAGGCGGGAGATAACGCCCGTATCTCCAGGCGGGAGATATCTTCTTCTCATATTTCATCTTTTATCTATAAACAGATCTTTAGAGTCCACATAGTCAAATGGATGCTATTCAGGCAACTGGCTCATTATGATGTTGCAGCTTTCCTCAGTCACAGAGTTAACAGGAAGCTCCAAGAGATCACAAACGGCAACCATGTGATATCACACTTGATGACATTGCAAGATTCACTTAACAATGGCAACCAGAAATGTCGAAACTGTTACCACTAAGCAGCACTTCACGTGACAGCACACTTTATGACTGTGTCACTAAACAATGGAAATTCCAGTCCCAATTGCCATTACTAATCAAGATCAATTTATATCCCTTAGAAGGCCATTATGGTAACTGCTTGATTATCTATCCTTGCTTACTGTACAAGCAAAACTAGATACAGTAGGAGAAATTGCATGATAAGGAAGGTGCTTGAGACCTCATGAAAAGAATATCTCTGAATGGGTAATCCTTTTTGCTTTTTTTTTTTTTTTTTGGCAAAACTGTTTGTACGTTGTGGCTCCTGATAAGTATGATCATCTGGTTTCATAAATTATCAGTGTAACAATTATGTTACTTTTATATGTGTTCTCTTTAAGTATTCTGAATTAATTGAATTAATGTTGCCTATATTCTCTTTAAGGTTTGTTTTGTTTTTATAATTTTGAGGAAAAATATGTATAGAAACTATTTGTAATTTCTAACATATATAAATATAATTATTTTTTAAAAAACAGTATGGTTCATCTGTTCTACAGTGTACGCACAGACTAGGTTTAATAATACTTTTCCCAATTTGGGGTGCCTTTTGATTTTCTTGCTATAGGTATAGAAATAGCAAGTTGACAGAGCAAGTGAATTCAGGTTTCTACTTATAACGAAAACTTTGTAGTAATTAGTAAATCAATTTTTTAAGTACAGAATTGGCATGTTGCTATTTATGTCTTCTGTTAGCTATAACTCATATGTCTCTTTTATTCTCAGCAGAAGAATGATGAAAATGGGAATTGCTCTGGAGAAGGAATAGAGTTTCCTACAACAAATCTTTATGAATTGGAGAGCAGAGTATTAACAGACCACTGGTCCATACCATATAAGCGGGAAGAGTCTCTTGGCAAATGTTTAATTGCATCAACGTATCTTGTAAGGCTAGGTAAGTTACCATTTTCTTTTTTTAAAAAAACCCTTAAAAATACTTCATTTTCTACTAATACTAACAAAAATAATATTTAGTTGCTGTATTACTGGTAAAAAATAAACCTTTAGTATTATAAAATCACAGTTAATTTTCTTTGTTCCTTTTCCTTTTTTTCTACTTTGGGGTATTTTAATTCTTGTTAAAACATCTTTTTAACTCTTTTTTCTCTTCTGTTAACATTTCTTTAACATGAATACATACACATGTATACTAAATAATACAAAAATGACTTCAATAATAAGTAGTCATGTTAAAATCAAAGCTCTTTATGTAACATAATGATGTTTTTTTAATGCTTTTTTAATGTTATACTCAACTTTGGATGAAAATGCTAAATTTATGCTTGCAATATTGACATACTAAATTGTAATTAATATGGTAGAATACTTTTCTGTTTTCCCCAATACTTTTCTGTCTTCCCAATAATAGAATGTTAATAATATTAATCACATTATATAAACATCTCTGTTGAAACAATGCAATCTATCATGTTTTATAACAACATAATAAAAAAGAAAGAAAACACAAAAACACTTTGACTACTTGTGTTCCATTTATGTGTTATAATTTTATGTTTTTTATCTTTTTAACATGGAAACTTTTTAATTTTAAAGTAATTTAGTCTGCAATACAGCTAGATTTTCTTTTTTTAAAACTAATAGTAATATTTCACCTAAACGTGCTTGAAATATGATTGCAGACGACAATATGTGACATAAACACTGGCTAGCAAAAATGGATGCATATTTTGCACTCCTTTGTATATATCCAGAGGAAGATAAAAAGTGCAGCATTGGTTATCAATGGACTTTGTTGGGTTTTTTTAATTATGAAAGACAAATTCTCAAATTATGAAGTAGCTAAACCATTTCCTAGTTATATATAGAAAGGGAGTCAAATAGATGCAGTGGGCCAATTCATATATGTTCATATATAAACTTCATAAAGTTGGTGTGATGATAAACATACATACAAAGTGTAGTTGAAGAAATGTACTGGGTTGTCAAACATAATGTGAATATAGAAACATAATTCTGCCTTTTTTTGCTTAGAATAAATCAGAGAATGATTCTAGGCAGAAGTTAGAATCCTGCTGTACTAAAATTGACTAACCAACCACCTGTTGTGCTTTAGTACCTCCACCTGCTAATGGATAGACCTAGCAGGTATGAAGCAGCATATTTGCCATTTAGCCCATCCTTCTGGCATAGACTGTGACATGCTACATGCAAATAAGTATCACCCTTCCAACACAGCTTTATCTGTATGTTATTGACTATGTTCACATAACAATAATCCTGCATTTTTGAGAATTCGCTTATCCAGATTCAAAGTAAGCATAGAGTTCATGATGAGGCTTCTATTTGATTTCTTCTGCCATCAGGAATGGCTAAATCATCAAGCATGGCTCTATGGTTTGTTTAGCAGTATGAATCAACTAGTATTCTTTGTTGGTTTCTCTTCCGAATTATTAAATCAAGAACAAAACCTAGATTTGGCTAGGTTTCTCCCCCAGGAGAAACTGAACAAAATGTCAGCATATATCATCATACAGCAGTCTAAACAGGTAGAAAACTATACAAGTGGGATTTGATTTTACAAGCTGTGGAAGTCATTGAACCTGGAGACGTGTGCTGAGTTGCCACTTAAGAATACAGTAGTTCTTGTGGATGCTGAGTGACCATATTTTGTTTAAAAATAGTACTACTGTAGTTGTGTTCAACTGCTAAACCCAAGTTCGGTGAACATAAGTTCTGTACCCCTGAAAGTTAATATGTATTGGTATATAGTAACTACTGGATGATATATGACATTGCAGAACTCAAATGTCAAAGAACAGTTTTACTTATTTGTATGTATATGACAGCATGGTGAATCCTGAATACTGTATATAGTTTGTTCAGAAATTACTTTAATATTTGTCTAAATTGGAGGGGAAAGTAATGTCAGTAGGCAAAAGTGCAACTGGATGTAAAATAGTAGTGGATAAGGGATACATTTTAAAGTTATTCCAAAGATCAGTCTTTAACCCTTTTTTTAACAGCATTTTTTCTCTATCTCTTTTCCCTTTCTCTGCCCAATTACTTCTTCCTCTTGGTTCATCAATCAATCAATCAATCAGAATAGAGCTGGAAGTGACTTTGGAGGTCTTCCAGTCCAATCCCCTGCTCAAGCAGGAGACCCTATATCATTTCAGATAGGTGGCTGTCCAGTCTTTTCTTTAAAATCTCCAATGGTGAAACTTCTGAAGGCAAGCTGTTCCACAGATTAGGACTTTTCCATTGTCCTCACTCTTAGGAAGTTTCTCCTTAATTCAGGTTGTTTCTCTCCTTGATTCATTTCCACCCATTGTTTCTTGTCTTGCCTTCTGGTACTTTGGAAAATAAGTTGACACCCTCCTTTTTGTGGCAGCCTCTCAGATACTGGATTACTGCTCTCATGTCACCTCAGTTTTTTTCTCTAGACTGGCCATACCCAATTCTTGCAACAGTTCTTCTTTTTAATAAAAACCCTAATTTTTTCCAAAGTCTAAACCTCTCCATTTCTCTTTTTACTTTACATCTTTCCTCCCCCTCCTCTATCTCCCCCCCCCCTCATGAGACAAATATTTGTACATCTGAATAATATCAATTTCTGAGTGTGGTGTGTATATGAGGGAGAGAGAATGTTTTTTGTAAATGAGATAGGGAATTATTTATAAGTGGATAGTTTATTTTGCAAACATAACTAATTTACTTATTTTTTGTCATGTAAATAGACAGATGTTGCTCTCTGTACACATGTAATGATATATGCACACATATATTGGGAGGGACAGAACATTGCAGAAGAAACTGGGCATGCACTGGGTTCTGGGTATTTGTGGTTTGTTGTTTTTTTTCTATCTACTCTCCCTTAAGGGGATCATCTTAAATTTAGGTACCGGTAAATATAATCATTGTCTTACGGTATATCATTATCTAAATTTTTTTCTCTTTTAGTAAATATGGTATATTATTATCTTGGGATTTAACTATAAAATAAAATATATAGATTATCTCAGTGATTCAAAATTTCAAATGTTTTGATCTAGGTTCTCTTTTAAATCTCTTTGTTATACCACCTTATTTTCTATTTCAGTGCTTTGAAATTGAAATGAATGAACTGAGCAACAATTTACATTCATTCAGATTTGGAATATTTCTGCAGTAACTCAACTGGCACCAAATATATTAAATTTTTAAAATAATCATTAGCATTCTGCTATGTTCTAGAAACATACCATATTTATTTCATCTATATTTCTTTATTAAAGTATAACTTTTTAGTTATTTTTATTCTTATATTTCTTAGTCATAGAATAGTTTGAATTCTAACTTTTTTCTTTCTTTTTAAATAAGGACTTTCTGATTCTGATGAAAATTGCAGGAGATTTTTGGAGAGATGTATGCCTGAAGCTTTTAAAAAGGTAAGTGTAAAAATCAAAATCATATTTGAATTGCTATAGCTGGAATTGGAGATAGTCAAAACTGAATTGCTTTCATTCTGGCAACAGTGTTGGATGAAAAAACAAACGTCTTTTCTAGTTTGAGGATTTTGTTTTCACTTAACCTGCTATTAATAAAAATATTTTTTTTAAGATCAGAAAAATGCAATTTAAATGTCAAAGGTAGTAAAACCACTTTTAAATTCTTTTCTAGTAGTACCTTCGGTTGCTGACAGTTACATGAAAGTAGCCTTGTTGCTCTATTTATTACTAGACAGTGCATGGCCTTTTAGGTTATTGTTTTAGATATATTTCCTTATCTAAGCAGAGAAACAAACCATGATTGACCATGGGTGGACAAAAATCAGGAACGGGAACTGCTTCTATCAGCTTCCCCATAGAATTTCCTTGTGGGGAATTAGCAGTGACATTGGAAATCTTCCTCCCTCCCTCTCTCCCTTCTCCCTTTGCCCCTGTCCCTGCTACCTTGTCTTTTTTATTTAATTTATTAAATTAGTTTGCATTCGTCCCTATCCCTGTCTCCCTCCCTGCATGTCTTTCTCTCCCTTCCCTTCCCAGCAGGCTGCTGCTAGATGAGAGAAGAAGAGGGGGATTGCACAAACGGCTGGGAAGTATCAGGAACATTGCAAATGATCACATGAGCCACAGCAATAGTACTGAAGCAGCTACGTCATCCCAAATTTCATTTCCTCTGAAGTCATGGGTCATGGCTTTTGGACATATCCTGTAATTTAGCCCATTTGAGAGACCTTGGTTGAAAACCTGTTGAACTACAATGCATGATTTCACGTAGTTAAAGGTCACAGCAGTGAGAATTTTGGTAATATACAGAAAGATTTTGTGTTAATATAGACTCTGCTTCTTTATAGCTGCTGACATCAAGTGCAGTTCATAAATGGGGTACTGAAATCCATGAGGGAATCTACAATATGTTGATGTTATTAGTCGATCTGGCTGCAGAGAGAGTGAAACAAGATCCTATTCCTGTTGGACTTCTATCTGTACTTACAATGGTATTGTAACTACTACATCTCTCTGAGGCTGCTCAGCCTACAAATATTAGTGCTTTACATTAAGGGCCCAAGTGAGACATCATATGAAATTGTGGTAAATTAAGCTTTTAACAGTGGTTTAATGTGATTTCTAAATTAACAGATTTGATCTACTCAAATGATATAATCAGAAATAATGGCTTCAAGTGGCTAAACCTGTTACTTTGACTTATAGTAACTGATATGTCATGATCTTTAAATTGACACCCCTGATTCTATCCTTAATATCTTCCAAGACTGCACATTTGCAAGTTGTCATTTGCTTTCTAAACAGTAGTCAAGATAATTCATTGCTCAGCAAGATGTCCAGATCAATGCACTATTTCTCCTACATATTGGATTATTTGTTTGCAGTCCAAAATGAAGTCACAGAATTAAAAAATACAGCATAGTATGCTGAAGATTAGATTTTTAAAATTAGTATTCAAATATGTATGACTGCTTCCAAGTTGCAGTGGACAGATTCACAGATATAGAATATTTTGATAGTATACATTAATAGATATTTGTTGCTTCCAAGTCTTCTTTGCAGATACACTGCAATGGTAATTGTTAGTGTTTGGAAAAAAGACAAATTTATGCTATTGTGCTATTTTTAGAAGCTTTTCAAAAATAATTATACTTACCTATTCCGCAATGCTACTGTAAGATATGCTTAGATAAAGAACTTTGATTTTTAAAGGAAAGTATTGCATAAAAGTTTAATAATACTCAGATTTCTATGCATAGTATTTTAACATTTGAGATGGACATGATTTAATGTACATAGTTACATGCGCAAAAGTAAACAACCCATAGCCACATAGTCTTTTTGGTCCCAGAGCACCTCTCCCATGCTACAGAAAGGTATACAAATTTGGTGTCAAAAGTTATCTGCTACTTTGCTATTTTGATTTTTTAAAAAAACCCTCCAATGTAAGATCATCATTTTCATCTTGAACTATCTCCACTTCCCCCAAAAGGCTAACATTTTACATCATTGTTTTCCTGATTATATCATTATGCACCAAAGCCCCAGTGTTACACATTTCCCTTTACATTAAAAATATGAAAAGATTCATTTTATTTCACAATACTATTTGCTAATAAAATTTAAGACTTGGTTAACAGAGCAATATCAGTATATAGATTTTTCAGTCCTTGCCAAATTCTTGTTTTTTAAAAAAATGAGTGGTTGACGAATCCATTTGTCCTGTCAACAAAATGGAGGCAAATGTTTTATTGAGAAACACAGAAAGAGAGAGACAGACAGACAGACAGACAGACAGAGAAAGATAGAGAAATAAGTTACTTATTGGAAAGATGAGAGGGAAACCTTTCTATAATGATGTTCTGTTTCTACTAGACTACTAAAACTGTTTAATAGTTTAGTTTTAGATTATCCAGTACATTTTCCTTGTCTTGAGTAACAGATACAGAAGTCTTTCCTTCTAATGTATCTTTCTTATAGAAAGACATAGGGATGCGTCCAATTCCACTTCCTACCTACCTACCTACCTACCGGATAATTTTGATTCACACCAGGCTTCAAAGTTTAGTGGGTGTGTAGTTTTCCACTCATGTTCACTGAGGCAGTCTTTGTTCACTATGCTGTTAATATATCTCAGAGTACAGATATATAGCTGAATATAAATGTTCAGTTTGTTATTTAACTAAATTAGCATAGTTATTTGCCAATGGTATTGCAGCTCATGCTTAGTGCCATACAGTCCCATGTTTATTCTAAACTCTCCAATTTTTTTTTAAAGTTAGCAAATGAAAAAATATATATTTGTGTAGAATTGCTGTCTAACAGTACCTATATTGATAAATAATGTATGCTGGTATAAAATATTTTCCTATATGCCTTTCTATGTTCAATATATTCAAGATTTTACTATTAAAAAGTTAAACATAAAAATAATACAAATAGTATGATAAAATGATCTTAAATTATTGTAAAATGCATTAAAATTTTGAGATCTTAAAACACATATTCTGTTAATTGACTTTAATATTAGTTCACTATGTTGACTGGGATTTTGTTTTTCATCATATTCTTTTATTTTGTTAAGGCTTTTAATCCTGACAATGAGTATCATTTCAAAAACCGAATGAAAATGTGCCAAAGGAATTGGACAGAGATATTTGGGGAAGGGAATCTATATGCTGTTTCTCCTATTACTGCTTTCCAAAAGGTAAATATAAAATATATGGTTATTTAACAGACAGCGTTATATGCATATTGTTTGAGATATGTATAGCAACATTTTTTAATATATTTTAACAATGCAGCAGATTTTTGTAGTCTTTTCTAGGTTAGATTTGTGTAGTATTTTTCAACAAAATAAACCATATTCATTAGGTATCTCCTTAAATTATATTTAATAACTTACAACAGTTTGTTTAGTGACCGTTCAAGGTTACAGTGGTCTGAAAAAAGTGACTTATGGTCATTTTTCACATGACCTTTGCAGCATCCCCATGGTCACATGATCAAAATCCAGGCATTTGGCAACTTATTTATGACAGGTTGCAATGTCCTTGAATCATGTGATCATTTTTTGTGACCTTCTGACAAGCAAAGTCAACAGAGAAGCCACATTACAACCATGTTACTAACTTAACAACTGCAATGATTCACTTAACAATTGTGACAAGAAAGGTCATAAAATGGAAGAAAATTCACTTAACAAATGTCTCATTTAGCAACAGAAATTGTGATCATATATTGAAGAGTACCTGTAATGACAATACTGTACCAATGCAATCCATTATCATATTTTTAATATGGGATGAAAAAAACAATACAGTTTTATTTTTAATATTATTAAATCATGCTTCCAGAATAGAACTTTTTGATATATTTATAGCTTTATATCAACTAGTATTTCCACATTTAAAAGTAATAGTTTTTAACGTGGTGCTTCATGCTGAGTTATTGTTATTTTTGAGATGGCAAATCTATTATCAAATGTTGCTCTCGCCAATTATTTATTTTGAGAAAAATGACAACATTTAGCTCTTTAGGTGCCTTTTTCAGATGATTCTTGCTAAGAATCATTTTTTGCATTTGCAGTGATTACTAATATAAGAAGTAATTTAGATGCAGAAAACAAAAACAAAATTCCAACATTTAAAATGTATTCTCAATCATACAGGAACCACACGGATGGCTGGTAGACTTAGTGAATAGGGTAAGTAAATAAAAATACTGTTCACTCTGTAGTTGTATAGAACTTTAATTTTTTTTTAAAAAAAATAACAAATTCTCACTCTAGAGGGCATAAAGATCAGAGTAGAAAAAAATTCTTCTAACTTTTATCCAGAATAAATGGAAAGAAATTTGTAGTTATGTGCCAAAAATAATCTTATATGATGAATTTATTATCTGAGATACTTTAATGTGATATTCAAGTGAGATAATATAATTTTTAGAAAGAAAGACGTTTACTGAAGCAGTGCTAATATTGATTTCCATTACTTATAAAACGTGAGTATGCGTTATCGTAGTTTTCCCCTCTCTTGTTGAACTGATCCAGGAAGCCCTGCTGTTTTCCTTCTAGGGAACAATAGCATGAAATAAGTATTATAGTATACTACCTTTTTGAGATATTTCAGACTGGGATTTATTTGTACTTATTTCATGATTATTTATTTGGTGATTGAAAGTTCATTTAAATTAGTATATATATTTGAGCATATCGATTTACTTAAAAGGTTTTTTTCTACTTTCTGCCAATTTTGATTTTGCTTAGTTTGCAGAATTAGGAGGATTTTCTGCAATTCAGTCTAAACTTCATTCAGAAGACATTGAACTTGGGGTAAGTTAAATGTTATTTGGCTATGCTAATTGTAGTTTATTATAGCTAATGTCTCTGAGCTGTCTGATATTATAGAAATAAAGGAATATAAATGTTAGATAAGGTATATATAATTTATGTGGTATTTTTACTATATGTTCAACCTCTGTTGCTGATGTAAAACTCTGGTTGCATTACGAGTGTATTGTATTGGTCCTGGTTATTCATTAGTTCAGTTTAGATGTGTTTAGATGTGTTTATCTCGTGCCTGTTTGTGAAGCATTTATGTAGCGAGTATTCTCTGTTTGTTTTTAAATATTTGTTCTTATAGGCAGTCTCTTCATTGGTTCAGCCTTTGGGAGTTTGTGCCGAGTATCTAAATTCTTCAGTGGTACAGGTAATTAATTTTTAATAATAATGTAGCAAATAGAGTTTCGATTTTCTTCTTAATAGTAATAGGATTATTAAGTTGTGCGGGGATAAATTCAGATCTACATAGAGATGATTTCAGGTACTTTGTCCAATATTGACATAGATATGTTTATAATGAGGGATAGCCAAAGTGAGCATAAGAGGAATGGGCTGTCTCTTATATGAATGGGAAGCACTTAGACTCACATATTAGGATTATAATTTACTGACTTGCTGCAGTTTGCACTACGCTGACTCCCAGCCAATTTTCCCATCTAAAAGGATGGAAATATTGTAGTATGAAGACTTACAAGTATATTTTTCTTTCTAAGATGCTGAGTTAGTATTCCTTCATTTTACAGCCCATGTTGGATCCAGTCATTCATAATATGATTAAATACGTTCAAAACATTGAAGAGAAAGACCTGAAAGACAAGGTAGCCCTGGATTTCCTAAGTATAACCCAAAATTGTCATTGTAATGTTAACTGAATAACTGTTGTTGCCTAGGTTCTTCAAGCTTATCCTGAAACTTCTCAGATGACTTTTGCCTTAATGATGTCAGTTGCACTGTATCTGTTATATTATTATAGCTTAGTTGCATTTTTTAATTAATGTGTCCTGGTGTTCAAATTTCCACTCTTCACAAAATTAATTGATATAATCTTTGTTGACAAAATGTGTTCTTATGAAATGTATAGACTGCTTATAACTTTTCTCTTTCACAGAAGCTAGTCAGTATTCCTGAACTCTTGTCTGCCATCAAGCTTCTCTGTATGCGATTTCAGCCTGATTTAGTAACAGTAGTAGATGATCTGCGGCTAGATATCCTATTGCGTATGTTAAAATCACCTCATTTCAGTGCAAAAATGAACTCTCTAAAAGAAGTAAGTTTATTAGGCTAAAATCTTAAAATTGACCATAACTGGATTACTATAAAGTACTCTAGTACTAGAGAACTAGAGATTTTTAGTTCACTCAATATTTAAAGAAAAGCAACAGCAGTTGGTAGCAGCTAACTAAATTTGACTGGTCTTCAAAGAAAAAAGACAAGATGAATTAGATTTAGTTAGTATTTCAATGGGGGATTACAGGACTGGGAAGATGAAACAATAAAATAATGGAAAATAGCTTCCATTATTATTGGCAAAAGCAAATAACATTAACATCTCTGGTCATAGAAAGTAGAGTTTAACGCAAGGGACTCGCTATATTTCTGTAGGTCATAAAGGCATGATTTGGGTTATTGGTTTTAGTTACAGAATTTCCAGGTAGTAAATTAATTTCTAGGTTGGGAAGAAATTAAATCTGCTCTCTAACCCTCTGTATTACTCTGAAGTACAATGATAGAACAAGTGGCAGTTAAATACTATGTAGATTCACCTATTCCTGATGATCCTCTGTACATGTCTGTGTAGTTTTATTATTGACTGTATGACAGTGGTTGGTTCCTTTTTCTGGAATGTTTTTCAACTTCCCAATATGTTTACAGCTCTGGCATTCTCTGATAGTATTCAATCTAAATACTGTATCAACCAGTATTAATTAAAAAAAAACCTTCAGGCATATCCCTCTTTTTACTTTGTTTGTTTTTCTTAAAGCGGATATACAAACATTTCATTACCCAGTGAATAACTGAATAAGAAATATGAGCAGCCACCATTTCTTGCCCTTTCACATTCCTCTGAATGTAAAAGAGAACTGCTTGTTCCTGAAGAAAGCTGTTCCATGCAGATTGCAAAAAACATATCAAAAGTCCACTTCTATTGAAACCTGAACCCCCAGGACCAAGTACTTTAGGTGGCTGTGACTTCACGGACACTTTAAATCAAGTGGGATTTTTTTTTCAGACAGCATAAGGTGCCGTCTGTCATCCTACCTGTTCCCCTGCCAATGCTTGTAGCCTTAATCATCTTTCTTTTATAACATTGAAGCGCCAATGATCTTTTATACTTAGGGCACAAGAGGACTGTAATTTATGGAGTTGTTCTATCATTGTGCAATTTAGATACTTGGTTACTGTGCAAGGTATGCTGCTTTTAGGTGAATACGTATTTGAATGTTTCAAGACTGGTATGTTATCTAGGAATCAGCTTTTAAATTAGCTGAATATTCCCCTACATATTATTTATTATTATTATTTATTTTATTTATATGCCGCCCTTCTCTGGAGACTCAGGGCGGCTTACAGTCTTTAGAGCACCATGCTAAGTGCTCGGCAATAGCCTTCATTCCATTGTATATGCCTGCTTATTACTAGGGCATTTTGCGGGGCCCCCCCCTCAAAAAACATTTTACAAAGTCAGTTTATTGCCCCCAACAATCTTGGGTCCTCATTTATATTTATTTATCTATTCTGTCTGCTGAAAAGGGTGATTTAGTTTAGAATTTGTCCTGTACATGATAGGTACCTGCAGTGAAAAAAGCAAAACCCATTTGGTAATCGTTATGATAGGGACTTAATTATAATGCCTTGATATAGATTTGTCATGTGATTACACTTTAAAGTCATGCATACTTCTGACTGTAAAAAAGGATAGGGTGATCTGCAGAGGATCCAAAAACAACAACAGGGCAATCAATAGGTCAAGAGGACAAAGCAATTCTTCCATTAAAAATGTTATACTATTTAGAGATATTTAATTTAGGGAAGAAAGTGATAAAAAAGAACAAGGAAGTTGAGACACAGTTGAATCTCATACAGACTTCGCACTGATAACTGTTTGACTGCTATAATAATAATGCATCTAGTTAAGGCTTTTTAATCTTCAGACTCTTCTTTTTTCCTTAGTAACGAACTGAAAAAAGGTTTAGTTAATTCTTCTAAAAGTTTCTCTCTGCTATGGGCAAGGTGGTACTCACTGTTTTCAGGCTTTGTATATCTTTTATTGTTAGGGCCATTCTTAATTATTTTATAGCTTTTTCTGTCCTTATTTTTAGGTAACAAAACTTATTGAAGATAGCACTTTATCCAAATCAGTAAAAAATGCAATAGATACAGATCGTTTACTAAACTGGCTGGTAGAAAATTCTGTCCTATCCATTGCATTAGAAGGTATGTATACAAATGTCTTCTGAACTTCGTTGACATTGTGACTGTGTTCAGTTAAAAGGTTTAATCACATTTGGAATTGAAAAATTAGTTCTGAGAGCATACAGTTAAGGTGCTTTTCATTTCTCCCTCTTTTAGTGTAATCATACAAATAGTAGTCCCAAAGGTGCTTTTCCAAAAGGCAACTGGGCTTTCTTGGTTTTTTTTCCTTGAAAACATTTTGCTTCTCATCCAAGAAGCCTGGATGAGAAGAAGCTAACATGAGAACTTAAGAAGCTTCTTGGATGAGAAGTGAAATGTTCTCAAGGAAAAAAAAGCCAAGATTGTTGCCTTTTGGAAAAGACATGACCTGGATGTTTGAAAATTTCTATAGATATAGATTTAAACTTTTTGCTCAGATTTACTACAATTTATTGAATTATGTGAACTATGGCTAATCTTAAACTTAACCATAGTTAATTCAAGCAAGCTAATAGTTAATTCCGCTCCTCTACTCATTGCAGAATACCTTATGCCACCAGACTTGAAACTCTAGACTTAGAAAACCTAGAACTACGCCACCTCCAGTCCGATGTAAATATAGTATATAAAATCATACGTTGCAATGTCCTTCTTGCAAATGAATACTTCAGCTTCAATCATAACAATATAAGAGCACACAATAGATACAAACTCATTGTTAACCGCACCAAACTTGATTGCAAGAAATACAACTTCAGCAACAGAGTGGTCAATATCCGGAATACTCTACCTGGCTCTGTGGTTTCTTCCCCAAACCCCAAAAACTTTAACCTTAGACTGTCTACTATTGACTTCACCCCCTCATAAGAGGCCTGTAGGGGGTGTGCATAAGCGCACCAATCGTGCCTACTGTCCCTGTCCTTTTTTTAAATTTTTCTTATAAGTATCTATCTCGTGTATTCAAAACTGTATTTATTCTTATACCTGTATCTTGTAAGCGATTGACAACTCAAATACTAAAAAAAAATACTAATATATTAAAGTTGAATTGTTTTCATGATTCACAGTAAAGATTAATCACTACTTACTTGGCTCTGAGTTGCACAAAAGAGAGATAATATGAAAAATAATATTTTCCAATCTTTCTTTTTAGTTATACAAGGAGAGGGTAGGAGAACAGATCATTGAGTGCACAGTTCACTATAGTTTGTTTTAATGATGCATTACACTTTGCATTACATTTTAAGAACTATTGTTTCAAGTTTACTCTTGTTTGAAGTACAAATTTTGACAACTTTTTAGTTACATTTCTGGAAAAAAAAAATGTTATTTTAAGGCAAAAGCAGCCAGAAGGGAATACTCTTCATTTGTTGCTGGGTTTTTTTTTTTTGTTTGTTTGTTTTGTTTTTTTGTTTTTATCTTCCAAGGACCTCAGGGCATATGATAGTCAGATATTGATGCCATCAATATTATTCTGTAAAATAATTGATAAGAAATAGGTGTGTGATGCCCCAAATAGGCTTGTTTTCTATATACTTTCAATGCATTCTATTAAAAAATAATCAGTCATAGGACAATTGAAGATGGTAGCTCTGTATCCCCAAATATGAGTTTAACAGAATTTGTACAAAATGTTCATTTACTATGGTGCATTGAATAAGATAGGAAAAATGTTAGGAAGCTAATGGTCTCTTTTATTGCAGCTGTTGTCTAAATTGTGTATGTTTCTGTGTCTAGGTAACATAGATCAAGCACAATATTGTGATCGTATCAAGGGAATTATTGAGCTATTGGGCAGCAAGCTTTCTCTAGATGAATTGACCAAAATTTGGCGAATACAGGTAAGGATTTTTAGCTGTTATTTTTAAGTTATATCTTGTTCTTGAAAAGCTTAGAAAGAATTTTCACATCTTTTTTTTCAGAAATAGTTGTGCATCAGGAAATGAGATTTGTTTTTAAAAATTTCTGTGAGAAAAATAATTTTTAAAAACCCAGCATTTTACAACACAAATCTATAGTACGTTTGGGAAACTACTATATTGCATTTACCAATAAATACAGATTTCCCTTTATTTTTAGTACTCAAATCTTTTTGTTTAATATAGAATTTGAAAGATTTGAATACTTGTCTTATAGAAACATTGAATATGTGTCAGTGACAATATCTAAAAACCTCAGAAATTCATTACGCTGTCAGCTAGAAATAGTGATTCACTCAATTGTAATTATCCATGGAGTTTAGGATTTTATTTCTGTAGATGATATAAACTGATATGGCGAGAGATGAGTACATAGATCTGGTATATGTTATGGAAAGCTGGTTGAGCATCATTAGGGATATAGCACCATGGAAATTGGTCTGTATATATTTCAGACCAGGCTGCAACAGTAGATCAAGGAGTGAAGGTGACCACAATTGCATGCAATACCTTCACAAAGATTGGAAACGGGAGGAAACTGATTGCAAATCCAATCCATAGAATTAGCACAAAGACAATTTAAGATTGCTGGGAGTGTATCAAATGTCAAGGACACATTAATGAACTCTTAGACACCATTTCATGGCTAATGTTGGAATTTCCAAGAGTTTTAGTCCTGGATGGCTCCAATTTTCATACCATGGGAAGAGATAGAAATTGTCTGATATAACTGAATCCGAAGACAACTTCTTTATCAGAGGTGGAGTGAACATCTTTCTGTGGGCAAGTGGATAACATATTCTATCAAAAAAAATGTTATCATCCGTGGTTTTGGGTTGAAGTGTCATCTGTACGCTGATGATACTCAGCTGTATATCTCCACCCCAAGCCACCCCAATGATGCTATGGAGGTCATGTCCTGTTGCCTGGAGGCCGTGCAGAACTGGATGGGTGGGATCAGGCTCCTACTCAACCTTTCCAAGACTGAGTGGCTGTGGTTTCCAACGTCCCAATATGGCCAGATTATTCCTTCGCTGGCTATTGGGGTGAGATTTTTCCCCCTTCAGAGAGGCTTCGCAATCTGGGTGTCCTCCTGGATGTACGGCTGTCCCTGGAAGATCATACTACAGCCGTCTCCAGGGGGGCGTTTTATCAGGTTCACCTGATTCGCCAGATGCGGCCCTTTCTGGATCGGGATGCTTTACGCACGGTCACTCATGCCCTGGTCACCTCCCGACTGGACTATTGTAACGCCCTCTATATGGGGCTCCCGAGTGGGAGCATTCGGAGGCTTCAACTGGTACAGAATGCGGCCGCGTGGGTGGTTATGGGGGCGTCATGTGACGCCTCTCCTGCACGAGCTGCATTGGTTGCCGGTGGCCTTCCGGGTGCGCTTTAAGATCTTAGTGTTAACTTTTAAAGCGCTCCATGGCATCGGACCAGGATATTTACAAGACCGCATTCTGCCAGTTTCCTCTCACCGACCGGTGCGCTCTCACAGGGAGGGTCTCTTGCGGGTCTCGTCTGCATCTATGTGCCGGCTGGTGACCCCGAGGAATAGGGCCTTCTCTGTGGGGGCGTCCGCCCTCTGGAATGGGTTGCCTCTGGAGTTGCGTACAGCCACGGACCTGAGGACCTTCAGGCGTGCCTTGAAAACCTGGCTCTTTGACCAGGCCGGCTTGGGCTGATTTTAGACTTAGATTGGGGTTTTAGATTGGGGTTTTTTAGTGGTGATTAGAGGCTTGGGTTTAATTTTAAGATTTATAGTGGGGTTTTAACCTGTTACAGCCAGGTTATTTAATTTAGTTTTAATTTTTGTATATTTCTATGTTATTAAATTGGATGGCTGTACACTGCTCCGAGTCCTCCGAGAGGAGCGGTATATAAATAAATATTTATCCTACCTTATCTTTGTGAATCCAGTAGCTCATACTCTTCCTGGTCCCAAAGGAAACCTACAGTGGTTATAAAAAGTCTATACATCCTGTCCATTGAGAGGAGGAATGTCTTCTGATTTGCAGTAGCCAGGTCTGTTTAAGTTGATATGTCCTTTTTCTCCCTTCTTCCCCTAATCCTAATCCCTTTGAAGTCAGGACAACCATCAACTGTGATAGAGAACATCCACACTATTATTGCAGCAGCTGCTGTGAAGTTCAGCTCAGATCAGCTAAGTCATCTTTTTATCCTTATTCAGAAGGTAAGGTTTGTTTTAGTTTAACTCTGCTATTACAGTTAAAAATAGGAAACCTCACAATCCTATTCCATAGAACAGACCAGATGAGAGTTCAAATCAAGCCTAACCTAGTTTTACTTTTTAACAATCATATGTTACTTGTATGTCTGACAAGTTTTTCTTAAATGGAATTTGTTAGAAGAAAACTACAGCATAATTAATTACTTAATTATAAATAGGCTTTTGAATACAATTTTCAATGTAAATAAAAACCCTTCTAAATTTCCAATTCAAAGTAAGCTACTCCTTTTAGTAGCTCATATTATGCTCTTACTTAGGTCACATATATTTGGCTGTTAAGTGTGCTCAGATACAGACTTTCTAAAATTTCTTATATGTTTTTAAAAAATGCAATTTGTATGAGTGGAATTAAATTAAGCATACATTTCATTTCCAGTTTCTTTATATACTGTCAGATTTATATTCAGTTAAATTAAGCCTTGGAAAAAATGTGTTAGAATATGTTTTAGTTAGCTTTATGTTTATTTATTTTTCCTCCTTTTTTTAGAGTTGGGAGTGTGAGAGTGATAGAGTACGACAGAAACTCTTAAGCTTGATAGGACGTATTGGACGGGAAGCACGTGTAGAGGCAACCACTGGAAAGGCATGTGGAACAATTTTTTAAGGGAATGCACATGGCTTACATTGTTATAAGTCGCTTAAAGTCACCTCTAAGCAAGATGGGTAGCATATAAATTTAAGAAATATTTCTGCAACAGACAGTGATATGTGTACTCTTCTAGGTTCTTGAAGTTCTCTGGGATTTGGCTCATCTTCCAACACTACCTAGCAGCTTGATTCAGCAGGCTTTGGAGGAGCATTTGACAATTCTTAGTGATGCATACGCAGTAAAGGAGGCAATCAAAAGAAGCTATATCATCAAATGTATAGAAGATATTAAGAAGGTTGGTTTGTCTTTAGAATTGGTTTCAACATCATAATTTTAAGATATATTGTCTTTCTATTACCACAAGATCTAGCATTTTTTAATTTAACATGATACAAACTACAAGAATTAGTTAATACATTTAACTAACTAGTTACTTAGTTAATACCTTTTGAAGACAGTAGAGAATAAAGACTGTAAGTAAATCTCATGCTTTGATTTTGAGTTTTTGAGATTTTGAGTTTTTTTTTTTTGTCAAAGGTTCAATTATTGGATTATAATAAAGAAACTTTCAGCTAAATCCAGGAATTAAGCAAATTTAAACTTTCTATATTTAAACAATTTAGATTTTATAGTGAAAAACTTAAAGATCAGATTTAGACAATTTTGAAAAGTTTTAGAGCTTGTTTATAAGTTCAATGAACGTTAGGTTTTTTTCCTGATATAAATTAATTTTAATTATTTTGAGTGCTTTTCCTATATATAAAAAGAAAGAAAATAGTGTTATACATTAAATATAAACTAATAAGTAATTGGAAGAGAAATATAATTCTGGGTGAAGTATGTTAGTCCAAAATATGCCAATTTAATTCTTTATATAATGTAATCTATCTGATGTCTGTTGTTGTTTTTAGTGGGAATATAACTATGATTATTTTATACATTTATATATCAACTTTCCTTTGGGAGCTCAAGGGGTATCCCACAGAGGTTTTTCTTTATTCCATCCTCAATATTGCTCAACCTGAGTGAAAAGATAGTGGCTAGCTAAAATTCACCTTGTCAGTTTCCATTAGAGTTAGGATTGGGATTTGATCTCAGGCCTCCCAGGTCATATTCCAGCATCTTTAGTTTCTTTGCCATTCTGGCTGGTTTCTCCACTAATTCAGTAACGTTAATAATCACCATAAAGTTTAGTATAATCTAGAAATATTTCACTAAATAAAAAACATAGTTTGAATTTAGCCAATGCATAACCAGTTTTGAAACACCATCATAAAATTATATCATCTGTACAGAAGCAATGCAAATTATTTCAGGTACAAGGCTGTGCAAGTACCAATTTGCTCTTTGTTGCTGTTATTCTTTGTTTGTTTCAACTCAGTCTTAGAAAAAATGACTTCCTTTCTCACTGTCAGTGTTCTTTCTATAATTTATTTTAATCTTTAAGGATATGTCATAATATTCTCTTTTAAATTGTGTTCCTTTCTGATGACTATAACCTTGATTTTTTTCAAGCCAGGGATTGCAACCCTTTCTCTTAATATGATATAAATTCTGATTGGCACCTCATACATTATTTTTTTTAAATCTCCTCTGCTTGCTGTTCTTCATCATTCCAAATTCCCAATGAAAATTTAGTATTTGCAGTTATGTCCATAAGCTCTTTCATTATTCTTGCATTGTCTGATCAGTGCACAAAAGGCCCTTTTCCCATGGTTTGCTGGGCACACAAGAAAAAGTGATTGGGATAATGAATTCATTTATTTACAAACTGTAATTGAGTCATACAGAGTAAAGTCATGCTTGTCATTAAGTGGATCATCATGTGACTGACCTCATTTTAAACTTTTGTCGCATTTATTAAGTGAACACCATGGCCATTAAACTAGTTATTGCCTGCAATGGTTGCTTTTTGTCAGAAACCAGAAATAAATATTGGATTTTGTCCAAAAAAAACAAACCTTCATAAATTGTCACATGACTGTGAGGCACTGCAAATGGCCATAAAGGCAGGCCAGTTGCTGAGCACCCAAAATATGGGAGGAGGGGGCCATCAGAACTTTGAATCAGAGTCAAAGTTCCTTTTAGAAGGTCCATTGTAACTTTGAATGATCACTAAATGACTGGCTATAATTTACGTACTACTTATAATCTGATTATAAAAATCATTTGGACAGCCTCGGTTGATCCATGAATCCCATGCTTCTCTTCTGTCATCCTACAACAGTGTGCAAACTTTTTATTTTTGGTACATTTTGGTATGAATTGCTATCTATAGTATACTAGAACAGCAGACAGGATCAGAACTTTGCAGAGTTTCAAACTGGGGCAGAGTATGTTAAAGGCATCCACCTGGGTACATCTATTTTGAATACACTTCAGATTCATCCAGACCCACAACTCAGTTTCAGTATCTATGGCTATTTCATCAGTGTTATATACAGATTTCTAAAAGATAAGTTTGAAAAAAAATAAATCTTTTAAATCTAGGAAAAGTAAGTATAAATTGTAAAAGTAATCTAAGAAAGAGCTATGAAAATCTGTGCTATGTATCCATACATTTTAAATATATAACTTGTTGATATCTTTTATTAGTCATCCCAGCACAATAATCCACAGTTTGTGTGGGTGGTACCAGCTTTACGCCAACTCCATGAGATCACACGCTCATTTATTAAACAGACCTACCAAAAGCAAGATAAGGTGAGTGCTGTATATTTTTCATGCACACATGCACAGAAAAGTAGTGGAAGTGAAAAAATAAAAATGGGAAACCTTAAACAGTTACTATACATATTTATCAAGTTACATATTATCACCTTGATAAAGGGTAATTGGACCTTAGCAACGAAATCAAGATTAGAAATCATTTGTATGTAATATTTGAATGTACATATTTTCTTTCTGGAGAGATATTATGCAACCTACTTAGCAGTGACAAAACAAGCAATTAAAAGCTAAAAATCTAAAAGATTAAAGAAAAAAATTAAATCATCTATAGGCTTGTGTTTATGAAAATATCAAGTAACATCCAGTTTAAACCAAATTAAACATTAAAAAAAAACCAAGAAAAGTTCACCTAGCAGTGAAACCATATGTTAAGAGCAAAGAATGTTTTATTAATTATTTATGTTGTAAATAAATACATGACTTATGTTTTTATTAATAATTTGTGCTAGTGTCACAATAAATTGAAATATAAATTAAACAAGGTTCACTTTACAATAATATTAAATTTTAATGAATAAATTTAATGTGTTTATTTTAGAAATGAAGTATTTTGTTCATGGTTAAGAAAAATGAAAATGTTCAACATATGTTCAAAACACTTGGTAGTTTATTCCAGGAACATGAAGGGGATAGTAACTGTATAATCTTATGCCTCTATAGCATTTGTGCTCAGAAATGTATACAGGAAACTTCAACTTATTTAAAACCTTATTGTATATACCGTAATACCTTATTTAACAGAAGTTTTTAAAATATTTTTATCAAAGAGCATTATTCAAGACTTGAAGAAAAATTTTGAGATAGTGAAACTGGTAACAGGAAGCTTAATAGCTTGCCACAGATTGGCTGCCTTGGTAGCAGGTGCTGGAGGCCTGTCAGGAGGAACATTGGTGGATGGCCGGTACACCTATCGGGAGGTAAGCAAACAATGGCTTATAAAAGCTGAAACCATTGAAAAAAGACTTAAATACAAATGGTATCCTTAAAAAGGAAAACTATAAGCACCTAAATAATGTAAAAGAATCTCTTTAAAAAATATTCAATGTAACTCAATTAGAATTAGAATTCTTTATTGGCCAAGTGTGATTGGTCATACAAGGAATTTGTTTTGGTGCAAATGCTCTTAAAAAAAACATAAAAGAAAAGATACATTCGTCAAGAGTCAAGAATCATAAGGTACAACACTTAATGATAGTCATAGGGTACAATAAACAATTAGATCATACTAGGAAACAGTCAATATAAATCGTAAGGATACAAACTCAAGTATATTATTTTTCTCTTTCTAGTACTTAGAGGCACACCTCAAATTTTTGGCATTTTTTCTTCAAGAAGCCACCCTCTACTTAGGATGGAATCGTGCTCGGGAAATTTGGGAATGCCTTGTAACAGGCCAAGATGTTTGTGAGCTAGATCGAGAGGTGAGATTCCACAAATGGTAGGCAAGCAATGCATGTAAAAATGCAGGATTGTTCTGAATAGTTTCTATAGTAGCTACTCTTGATTACTCATATTATGGCATCCAATTTTTATTCATTTGTAAATTCAACTATATAGATACCCTGCTGACCTGATTCAAGTTATGAAAATAGAAACAGTATTTTTTTTAAAGGAAATATAAGCTAAACATAAAGCTAAGCAGAATAAATATCAATAAATATACCTTACTGGTTATTTATGCATACGCAAAACCTATTTTGAATAATAGGCACTTACTGACTAAATTCTGGCTCATGAAATAAGCAACAATGTATTTGCCTATTTAAAGTAAGAATAGTTATGAAATCATGTGTTTCTTTCACAGATGTGCTTTGAATGGTTTACAAAAGGACAGCATGATCTTGAAGGTGACGTGCAGCAGCAGCTTTTTAAGGAAAAAATTCTTAAATTGGAATCCTATGAAATCACTATGAATGGTATGTAAGTATTTTTGCCTTTTGGGATTTCAGAATAATCCTGAATGTCTGTCAGACACTTTGGGATAAAACTAGTGAATTTTCTGATACCGTAAATTATGTTAGATTCAGAAAAATCCTTAGGGAGTCAAGGAGGTAGGAAGCACTTTCTTGTTGCTCCTCTGTCTGCCAATTGCTCTCTAAATAATAATTCTGAGTTCCGGGCATAGATAATGTCGGATGCAGCACTGTAGACTGGGAAAAGGAGACATCCAAATTGGCCAGACAGATACCTTCTTTAGTGGATTGCACTTATATTTCATTTCCAGGCCCTCATTGACTAGGGTCTCCCAGTTCTTAAAAGAGGTGTTTCCAGAGGAGAGGTGGGAAACTGATCTCCATTCCCTAGCCCTTTTTGTCTTTGTAGTTTTCTGAATTCAATCTAAGTGAATGGTTTTTGAGGGAAGCGCGGGCACGGGGTGTAATTAAATTTAAACAATATTGACCTGTTGTCAGTTTGCCTGAAAGCAGCTGTTTTAAATAGCCAATATTTATGCTGTGTACTTAAATAAAAATAGTGGGATTCTTTTACACCGTTCATTTTTAAAAACAGGTTTTGGTTTGTTTAAGACCTTTTTTGAAAATGTGAATCTTTGTGATCATCGATTAAAACGACAAGGAACTCAATTGGTAAGCACCTTTCTATAATCATATACTGTATACCATTCACATTTCACAGACAAAATAGTATAAACAGGTGAAAAATCATGGGTAGATGCTGATACTTTTAGGATTAGGAGTTTAGATTTGCCCTAAATTTAAATCTAAAACTAAACAATAGGGCAAATCTAAACTCTTAATCCATTACTGGTTTAGTTTTATGTCAGTTCATTTGAATTTTATCAATTCTGTTACTCAGCTTGGTATTTTAATTTGTATATGTTGCAAGAATGCAGTTGACTTATACTCAGAAGCTATTTTAAAACAATAAAAATATCTCTGTTATGTTAATATATCACATTAAACTATAATGTAGTCTAGTTTTCTCTAGAATTCAACATAAATATAACATAAATTTCATAAATAAATGATATTTATTCAACATAAATTCAACATAAATATCAAAGAATAAATTGCAGTTTGTACCATTTACTTTCATAAAACTGTGTGCTATAAGCTATTGTTGTAAATGTACAGAATGCATGGTGGGTTTATGGTTTCTTTGGTTTTCTGGTTAGATTTTTACCTCCTTCCAAAACCTCTAACTTAGTCTTTGGATATACAGGGGAAGAAAAAGAGATTAGTCAAACATGGGTTACAGTATATTAATGTTGCTCATTTTTGAGATTGAGTTTGTGTTATTTTTAGTTTGTTCAACTGCTTTAGTGTGACCGTGAACTCACAGCATATTTAAGATGTAAGAAGTTACTATGATGTCTTGAAAATTTGGTTATTTTGATATCTGTAACATATTCTGCTCCAAGTACTGACTTTTCTTTCTGCAGCAAGTAGAAAAACTGGAATTAATAGGAATGGATTTTATTTGGAAAATTGCAATGGAGTCACCAGATGAAGAAATAGCTAATGAAGCTATCCAGTTAATAATAAACTATAGTTACATTAATTTAAATCCACGATTGAAAAAGGTAATAATTCTGAATGTATTTCATGTACAATGGATAGAGCTGTATGATGCTAACATGAGGCCAGGATTTATCTATTTTCTGTTTTATTTTGTTGTTTGTTTTGTGAGAGGGAGATAGGAGGCTAAAAATTAAGACTATATTATGTAGCTTATTTTTGTTTCTAGCCTCAGGGTGGCAGCAGTGGTTAAAATGCATAATTTGCCCATAGTCTGGAATCCGATCATGACAGGCTCAAGGTTAACTCAACCTTCCATATTTTTGGGGTTGGTGAAATGAAGACCCAGGTTGTTGAAGGCAATATGCTGACATTGTAAGCATATTGAGAGGGTACTATAAAGCACTAGGGTGGTATGTAAGTGGTATTGCAAATTTCAATCATGTAATCGGGGGATTCCTTCAGAGATGGGCTGCTGACGGTTCGTACTGGTTCAGGCGTAAATCCCATCACTGGCTGGACATGCTCATTTTTCAGCCTGTTTTCCGGGCTGGTTTTGGGGCTGTTTTTGGCCATTTTGGGGCTGGTTTTGGGCCTGAAAAATGGCTTGAAAATAGCCAAAAAACAGGCCAAAAACGGACGGGGCCAGGTGGTGGGTTTAGCCCCAACCAGCTGAATCCTACCTCTGTCTTTAAGGCAAATGGCCAGGAGGCGGGGCTGGGTGCGATGAGTGATGTAACCCATCCAGTCACATGACCAACCACCCATGCCTACCCAGCCAGAGAACCTGTTAAGTTATTCAAATCCCACCACTGGATTCCTTATACTATGAAAAGGTGTTCACAGTATAGGTGTGGACAATATATTGCCTACCACTGCTTTAATGTTTTGGAATTAACAAATTTAAAGAAGATTTGGACTTCCTTGATTGTCCCAATAAAAGGAAAGTTGCAAGAGAAAAGAGTTCTTAATTAACTCTCTATTAATTCCAGTATTTATTTGAGCTTCTTGAGTTACAAGGAAAATCATAATTAAGGATTCCTCTTGCAAAATTTGTTTGTTTGGAGAAAGAAGGCATTGATTAGGCACGCATTTGTCAGATATTTTATTGGTAAATTTCTGTGAATTTGGCTTGGGAGCAAGTGTTTACTGGGCCATGCTGCTTTGATCATTTTCACTAGCTCTTCCTATGAGCTGACAAACTCCAGATGGTTTTGTCTTCTTTAGCATGTCATTCAAATCATTGCTTGGAAAATAAGCTAAACATATTGTTGATGGAGTCATCCATAGCATGTTTGCCGAATTCATAGAAAGAGTTAGTAGGAATAAGCAGAGAAATATGTGCTATTGTTTATATTGTTGTGTTGCATAAATATGCCCCCAAATACAATGGCTAACTATTAACATTTACAATTATTTTATTCTTACAAATTTACTTTGGATGCTGTTTTTGGAGCAAAATAGAAAATTTGAACCAAGATTTCTAGTAAACAGTAAGCAAAATACATATTAACAGGCATTTATCAATCTGATATGCTCTGTAACAATGAAATACAATAAGCTGTTGGTTTAGAAATGGGACATGAAGAAAGAAAAAATTCTGAAAATTGTTGCTCATTGTTATGCTAGCAAATTCTTAGGTTAGGATGGTCTGAATTACACAAAATTTAAAAATACAAATTTATTAAGCAATAGTTTTTTTGTTTTTCTCAATCTTACTCATGTTTACATTTAGCAATTATTTAAAACATAAGGCTGTGTTTTCTATATACATTTAACAGATTTATTTATTATTTTCAGGATTCTGTGTCACTCCATAAGAAATTCATTGCTGATTGTTATTCAAGATTAGAAGTAAGAGTTATATCTCTTCTTTATTTCTTGTTTTATTTTGTTCTTGTACAATTCTAAAGTTATAATCAAATGCACCATAAAGTTCTTGAATATCAATAAATTGAGGAGTTGTAAATATGGATTCCAGACAAAATTGCTCTACCTATTAACTATAGCGTCAATGAAATATTTGCTTCATTGACACCAAAGTTTAAGTATCGACTTATATCTCCTTTTTATTTTCCAAATGTGGCCTCACAAGCCTTCAATTCCAAGTATATTTTTTACCAATGCAAGATCTCTGACTAACAAAGTGGATGAATTAAGGCTACAGATTGCAAAGAGTAAATTCATCAAGAACTGCTATGTTTTGCTAATCACAGAAACTTGGCTTCATTCACTCGTTCCAAATGCAGCTGTTGAGCTGGAAGGCTACATAGCTCACAGACAGGACAGGAGTAGAAATTCTGGCAAGAGCAAAGGGGAAGGTTTAAGCCTTTATGTGAACAAAAGCTGGTGTATCAATATAAAGACTGTAGACAGCCACTGTTCCATGGATCTGGAATATATGACTCTTAAATGTAGACCCATATATCTTCCATGGGAATTCAGCGTGATTTTGATTACTGCAGTCTATATCGCACCTGATGCCAATACTACCATAGCTTTGGGATTCTTGCATAACATTGTTAGTAATCAGTAGAATAAGTATCCTGATGCTGTGCATATCATAGAATGGGACTTTAATCAAGCTGACTTAAAAGCAGTGCTCCCTAAATTCTTTCAGCATGTTAAGCGTGCTACTAGAGGAGCAAACATACTGGACAAAGTATATACCAACATCAAACATGGCTATCAAGTTATACAGTTACCATATTTGAGACAATCAGACATATATCACTGCTTTTAGCACTGGCGTATATCCCTCTTAGGAGACGGGCTCTGCCTATAATAAAGACAGTGAAATCTTGGCCAGAAGATGCTTCCCAAAACTTCAGGATTGTTTTGAGAACACAAATTGGGACATTTTTTACCACCCTGACTTAGAGGAGCACACTGCAACTATTCTGTACTATATCAAACGCTACACAGATACTATCACTGTGGATAAACGTATTAGGATCTATCCCAATCAGAAACCCTGAATGACCAAGGAAGTCCAGCGCCTCTTGCATGACAGGACCAAGGTCTTTAGGTCCAGTGATGGGGCAAGATACAGTGTTGCCAGAGCTAATCTGAAGAAAGGTATTCAGAAGGCCAAGATGATTATAAGAGGAAGATTGAGGATAATTTTTACAGCAATAACATGAGGCAAGTGTGGCGAGGGATTCAACAAATTACCAACCATCAACCGACAAATGTTATCCCTGCTGAGGAGGATGCTTCATTGGCAGAGGAAAAGAATCATTTCTTTGCTTGCTTTGAAGTAGAGACATCAGAGACAGATAAAATACAACCACCAGCCAATTGAAGCTCCCATGTCATTGTGGAGGAACAGGAGATGAGGAGCATTCTGAGGGCTGTGGACCCTAGAAATGCTGATGGTCCTGATGGTATCTCTGGCCGGGTGCTTAAAGACTGTGCTGATCAGTTGGCTGGAATCTTTACCAGGATCTTCAATCGGTCTTTATTCCAGTCCACTGTTCCATCTTGTTTGAAGGCTTCCACCATTGTTCCGCTGCCAAAGAAGTTCCCTATCCATAACCTTAACAATTACAGACCAGTGGCACTCACTCCTATCATCATGAAGTGCTTTAAGAAATTGGTCTGTCAGCACATCATTTCTGATCTTCTGCCTACATTTGATAAACACCAGTTTGCATACAGAAGAAATAGATCTACAGAGGATGCTGTAGCCATCACTCTTCACACTGCTCTGACTCATCTAGAACAGCGGGGGGAGAGGGCTATGTGTGGATGCTTTTTGCAGATTTTAGTTCTGCATTTAACACAATTCTTCCACATAGACTAGTCTAAACTTCTGGACCTTGGACTTTCTTATTCAATCTGCCTTTGGATTTCCTGTCTGGCCGCTCATAGAGGGTCAGATTAGGTAATCATACTTCTTCAGCTCTTATTCTTAACACTGGTACACCACAGGGTTGAGTGTTGAGTCCCTTATTCTATACTCTTTATGTGCATGACTGCATTCCCACTCATACTAGTAATACTATTACTAAATTTGCAGATGATACAACAGTGGTAGAACTCATCTCCGGGGTGTGTGTGAGTCTGCCTACTGAGATGAGGTGGACCAGTTGCGTTCGTGGTGTGGAGAAAATAACTTGGTCCTCAACACCAATAAGACCAAGGAGCTTATAGTGCACTATGGAAGGAACAGATTAGACATCCAGCCCTTGCTTATCAATGGAGACCAAGTGGAGCAAGTGGCTAGTTTTAAGTTTCTGGGTGTTACCATGAAAGAGGACCTGACCTGAGGTGTTGACATTGGAGCACTGGTCTAAAGGGCCCAGCAGAGATTATGCTACCTAAGACTTCTCAGAAAATAACAACTGAATGAAAAACTGCTAGTGACCTTCTACTGCTGCACCATAGAGAGTATCTTAACTTACTGCACCTCTGTATGGTTTGCCAATTGCACAGTGACAGATAGGAAAGCACTCCAGAGGGTTAACGTCATTGCCCAGAAGATCATTGGTTGCCCTCCCCCCTCTTTGGAAGAGCTTTATAGCTCCCACTGCCTGTAGAAAGTTCAAAACATTCTCAAGATCCATCTCATCCTGGGAACCCCTTTTTTGGACTATTAACCATTTGGCATACAGTACAGAATAATAAAAACAAGGACAAATAGGCTGAAAAACAGCTTCCATTCCAGGGCAGTAGCTCTTTTGAATTCTACTGTATAGTGCAGTGTTGATGTGGTGTCGGGGGTTTCCGATTCAATGTGTAGAGTGTGAAGGATGTGTGTTTGTTTATTTTCATGATCATGATGTGCACTGAAAATGGTGTTTGATTTCGTTGTACAAGGTGCAATGACAACAAAGTAAACTAAACTAAACTCAGTGGTTGCCATCATCTGAATAGCCTTGACTTTAGTTCAGCAGTAGTGTTTTCCATTGTAGGCAGCCAGTTCAGCTCTTGGTGGTCCAACGCTGACCCATGCTGTTACCAGAGCTACCAAAATGCTGACAGCTACTGCAATGCCAACTGTGGCAACATCGGTACAATCTCCATACAGGTAAGCTTACACTTCCAACAATACATAGACTTTATCCATGTTCCTTCTCAATTCTCAGGACTTGCATACAAAATATTTAAAAATGACTTGTGGGTGTGTAAAAGATTCTTGAAGCTCAAAATGGCAATTTCATGTTTCCCAATCAACAAAATAAAGTGTATCTTGGAGTTCTGTGCCAAACCTGGAATAAAATACTCTTTAAGTTTTCCTGAATTAGGGATCAAACAGAGCTGTTATGATTTGTGCTATTTTCGGAGTTGCTCACTTTACGTCAGGGGTCCCCAACCCCCAGTCCATGGACCAATGCTGACATGCCAGCAACCAATCTGCACAAACAAGCAAAGCATCATTCGAAGGGCTGCAGGAAGCACGCGTCCCCTTTGGTCCACGAAAAAAACTTTCTCCATGGAACCAGTCCCTGGTGCCCAAAAGGTTTTAGGGATCTGCTGCCTTATGCGAATGGTGGGTTTTGTTTTCTAAAGAATTCCAGAAAGTAGACACTTAGCAATCCATAGAAGGCACAGATTCCAATCATACTTCTAAAATTAGGTGAGGGATGAGGTGCCCTTGGACGGGACAGTTATATACATGATCAAAGTTTAAGAATGTTGTGGGGCAGAGAAAATGGACACTGTGTTCTTTGTTACAGATATATAACAATTACAAGTAATGTAATCATTTATGTCTGTGTTTTCTTTTGCAATCAGGTGATGAAATGCCAGAATGATAAAGATATGTGTGCAGAACTGTGACTAATAGCATTTTGTGCTGGTTAATGACCGCAATAATGTTAAGGAAGGAATAGCGTTAAATTTTCACATCACATAAACTCAAAGATCTGTTTAACTATTGCTAGTTGAATCTGTGGCAAATAGATTCTATGAATAAAATAACATTAACAATAACAGAAATATACTTTTATGGCTTTTGGCTTGAAGTTTCTTCCTAATGTTCAAACATCTGTGTGTTTGAGCATTAGGAAAAAACTTCAAGCCAGAAGCTGTTAAAGTATATTACTGCTATTGTTAATGTCATTTTATTCACAGAATAAAATAAAATAAAGTAAATTGTTTAGATTGTGCTTCATTTGCTATATTCTGTTCTGTGGCAGTTTTTGAAGGCAGAAGCCACAAAGGAGTCCTTAACAATTGTTTTCATTGTTTGCTGTGTAGCTTTTAAAAACAGTTAAAATGGCTAAATTGGGCACACAGCTAAATGCAGAGTTTTTCTTAATGCACTGTCCTATTAATTCTGTTGAAACAGACAAACACATTATATTTAATTATTTGCCACCTGCAGTGTTAACAGGTTCTCAAGCTTATGAACATGCTGCTTCTTGATACATATTTTTACTCTATTAAAACGGATGTCTTATATTTCTACCTTACTAACGTAGTACATTTGTTACCAATATTATTCTGGAATAAATCTCATCCCAGATACAGAAAATATGGAAAACTTGTATTCTTTTCTTTTCTTTTGCTGTGAACCATTGGACAGACTGTACATAAAGGAAGAGATAAATATTGTAATTGAATCTTCATATGTGATACATTTCAGTGATTGAAATAGCCTATATATTAAAATAATAGCTTCATGCTTTCCATATATCATTTGAGATGGGAGGGTTTTTCTATTCAGTAGTAGCCCTTTTCTTTTAAAATATAGATACACTACTGTTTTTTAGAAATACCTTAAAATCAGCTCCTTATTTAATTGCTACCTTGGGCCTGAACACACATGTATGTATACATGTATGTACTTAATACTATTTCATGGTAAGACAAGTACTTATGTAGCAGAAAACAACTCCACGGTAATGCCACTTCTCTGAAAATGAAAATATTCTTCAGAAGCTCATTCAAATATCTGCTATTTAATCAAGTCATCCAAATATACATTTTTATAATGAATGTTCAACTCAAAATCAGTTCAAATATTATTTGAAAGTTATCTAAATCTCTGCTACTTTAAATCTCTGCTACTCTAGGTCAACAAAACTTGTAATAATTGAGAGACTGCTACTTCTGGCAGAACGCTATGTTATCACAATAGAGGTAAAATAAACATACTTTTGTACAAATATTTGATTTACTGAATGCTTAGTTTGTATCTAATTTCTATAAGTTTCTATAATTGAATTTATTCTACAGTTTAATTCAAATAATTATACCCCCTCAGAATCAGATTCCAACAGGGGCATTACAGTTCCTATGTTTCCTACACAGTTGTTCTAGCAAAGTTTCTTTGTTCCAAACTCCACTGTGAGCTCTGTGATGGAATGTCTTAGAAGTTTAAAATACTGCTGTCAACTTGAGTTAGTTTTGAATCCAGATGACAAGCTAGTGTCCATTAATTCTTTTGTACAAGGTCTGGCCTGTTTGTCTTATGTAGAATCCAGAGGGCATTGCTGGCAGATAATGGCATGCATCACATTAGAAGAAGACATGTGAAAGCAATTCTAACTTTGTATGTAAAGCTTTGTGTGTAATGGTAAACATTAGTGTAGATGTGGGGTAAAGTAGACAGGTGGACTTGCTGCAAGGTATGGTTCCCATGCTGGTATTGTTGTCCTGGTACTTGAAAGAATCTTCTTCA
The DNA here is from genome assembly GCA_023653725.1 of Bungarus multicinctus. Taxonomy (NCBI): domain Eukaryota; kingdom Metazoa; phylum Chordata; class Lepidosauria; order Squamata; family Elapidae; genus Bungarus; species Bungarus multicinctus. The sequence goes on from CM042842.1 coordinate 67,880,963, forward strand.
GGTTAGGTATGCAAGAATCAGTTTGCCACCAAAACCTATGAAAGTGTAAACATCATTGTCCAGTAGGGGCTGCAGATTATTATTGGTGTGAGTAGTTGAGTTGTGAATAACAACCCAGCATATTCTGTTCTGCCTTTGTACTGCAGCTAATAATTTAATAGAATCTCCCCTGGGAATTGGTATGTGTTGATCTGTGCACTGAGCTCACTGTGTGGATAGTTCAGCCTGGTTTATTTTTGCCAGTTGAATATCGCTGCCTATCATGTAAATATTAATGTAATTATAATGAGAACCTGGTTCTAAAGAGTTGATTTGTTGGTATGTTCTGGATTGAAGCAATATACTGTATTTCCTTTGTAACTGCATGTTGTCATAAATGAGACCATTTGTGGACCCAGCATGCTGATGAAGTAATATAAACAATATACATTGGTGCTTAAAAGTTTGTGAATCCTTTTGAATTGTCATTATTTTGCCTAAATATGACCTATGATATGTTCTTTATACAAGTAGCATAAGTAGATAAAGAGAAGCCAATTAAACAACTGAGTCAAAATTTATTCATTTATTTATTGAGTAAAATGATCCAAAGATATATATTATTTAATTGGGTTCTCTTTCAGAGAGCACTTTATATATACAGTATAATAAATATAGTCTTTCTTTCTATCTATAGGATCTTTACTCTGTTCCTCGTACTATTCTACCTCATGGTGCCTCCTTTCATGGACATCTTTTAACTCTCAATGTTACATATGAGTCTACCAAAGATACATTTACAGTAGAGGTATGTAATTTTATAGAGTGGTAATAGTTCTAGGATTGCAAAATTTTCTAATTAAAAAAAGAGATTGATACAAGGGATAATATGTAATATGCTGAAAAACATGAATACTTGAGGGAAGAATGGAGCATGTTAATATGCACTTACACTTTTCATATGGTGATGACATGGTTGTCAGTTGAGAGTATGAATTACAAAACTATCTTTATTTTTACAGGCTCATAGCAATGAAACTATCGGAAGTGTCAGATGGAAAATAGCAAAATTATTGAATGCCCCTGTGGACAATATTCAGATCTTTGCCAACGATAGTTTGGTATGTTAATTACTCATAAGTATATTTCAAGTTGCAATGTCTGCTAAATCTAAGGATTTTTTTTTTAATATTTCAGTTAACAGTGAATAAAGATCAGAAGCTGCTTCATCAGCTAGGCTTCTCTGATGAACAGTCACTTACTGTAAAAACACTGGGAAGTGGAACTCCATCAGCAAGTTCTGCCGATTCATCCAGCAGCAGTAGCAATGTCTTCAGTTCATCATACGCAATGGAACAGGTAAAGCATGAATCCACTGAAATGTGGAGTTCATATTTTTCATTGTTGTCTGTCAGAGTTAGGTTTATGTCTATAGAGGTTCTCAGTCATCCAAGTCATGGCTGTCCCAAAGCTGCTTTGAAAAACTGTATTTTCTTGATGACTTCTCACTTCTCATCCAAGGAGCTTCTTCAGTTCTAACTAACTGGTGGGAAATCCATGAAGAAGTATAGCGTCTTCAGGAAAAGTCAAGGAAATCCAGTTTCCTTTTTGTCAGCACCTTTGGGGTAGAGTTACGTTCTAATTGAAGAGATTGCATCTTCTATATCTCCTTTTCTAGCACTACTTTTTGGCAGGTAGCCAATTTTTATTAAATTGATTTTCTAAAATGAATTCTGCTCACCCATTATTTGCTCTCTAATATTGTTCCATTTATGCAGATACAAAGTATATTGTTTAATTGATTACAATAATCTTTTCTTTTTAATGTAAAAGTTTTTTTTAAATTTTACACATCTCTTCACATGAGCAACATCTTATATAATATCATCTCATATCATTATCCATTTCACTCATCTTTAAATAAATTTGCGTTTCATATTTCAATTCATTAATTCAATATCAACATCATTTCATCCACACATAGGTTTTCAATTCTTTATCCTCTATTATTTCCATTTTCAGATTACCAGCTATTTTATTTTACATTACACATCATTATTATCCTTAATTTTCTCTAAGCCAATATATAATAAACAATCTAAAAAGAGTAAAAATAAAATAAAGTCAATATATTTAGGATCCACATGGTATTTTACATTCCCCTACTTTAATCATAATACAATACTTTCATTGTAACTTCTAATATCCATTAAATAATCAACTGTATATTTTAAAATGTATATATTTTAAAGCATCCCCCCAGTAAATTCCTAAAATAACTTCTTAATATCTCTCATTTTATCTTCACTTTACTTATAATCATTAATAATCATAATTTTTTTCCTTACCACTTTTGCCAAAGTTTATATATTTTAATTCATTTCCATTCTCCTGTTTTAATCCTCCAAAGAAAGAGTTTATAACAGCATAATTCATACACAATTCATATTCACATATATATATATATATATATATATATATATATATATATATATATATATATATATATATATATACTTTGTATTTATTATTTAAAAAAAAAAAAAAAAATTATCAGCTTAAAAACCTTACACATATATATATATATACATACATACATACAGTGGGGCAAAGTCAGCCACCAATTGTGCAAGTTCTCCCACTTAAAAAGATAAGAGAGGCCTGTAATTGTCATCATAGGTATACTTCACCTATGAGAGACAAAATGAAAACAAATCCAGACAATCACATTGTCTGATTTGGAAAGAATTTATTTGCAAATTATGGTGGAAAATAAGTATTTGATCAATATCAAAAGTTCATCTCAATACTTTGTTATGTATCCTTTGTTGGCAATGACAGAGGTCAAACATTTTCTGTAAGTCTTCACAAGGTTGTCACACACTGTTGCTGGTATGTTGGCCCATTCCTCCATGCAGATCTCCTCTAGAACAGTGATGTTTTGGGGCTGTCGCTGGGCAACATGGACTTTTAACTCCCTCCAAAGGTTTTCTATGGGGTTGAGATCTGGAGACTGGCTAGGCCACTCCAGGATCTTGAAATGCTTCTTATGAAGCCACTCCTTCATTGCCCGGGCGGTGTGTTTGGGATCATTGTCATGCTGAAAGACCCAGCCACGTTTCATCTTCAATGCCCTTGCTGATGGAAGGAGGTTTGCACTCAAAATCTCACGATACATGGCCCCATTCATTCTTTCCTATACACGGATCAGTCGTCCTGTTCCCTTTGCAGAGAAACAGCCCCAAAGCATGATGTTGCCACCACCATGCTTCACAGTTGGTATGGTGTTCTTTGGTTGCAACTCAGCATTCTCTCTCCTCCAAACACAACGAGTTGTGTGTCTACCAAACAGTTCTACTTTGGTTTCATCTGACCATATGACATTCTCCCAATCCTCTTCTGGATCATCCAAATGCTCTCTAGCAAACTTCAGACGGGCCCGGACATGTACTGACTTAAACAGGGAGACACGTCTGGCACTGCAGGATCTGAGTCCCTAGCGGCGTATTGTGTTAGTGATGGTAGCCTTTGTTACGTTGGTCCCAGCTCTCTGCAGGTCATTCACTAGGTCCCCCCGTGTAGTTCTGGGATTTTTGCTCACCGTTCTTGTGATCATTTTGACCCCATGGGTGAGATCTTGCGTGGAGCCCCAGATCGAGGGAGATTATCAGTGGTCTTATATGTCTTCCATTTTCTAATTATTGCTCCCACAGTTGATTTCTTCACACCAAGCTGCTTGCCTATTGCAGATTCAATCTTCCCAGCCTGGTGCAGGTCTACAATTTTGTTTCTGGTGTCCTTCGACAGCTCTTTGGTCTTCAGCATAGTGGAGTTTGGAGTGTGACGCTTTGAGGTTGTGGACAGGTGTCTTTTATACTGATAACAAGTTCAAACAGGTGCCATTAATACAGGTAATGAGTGGAGGACAGAGGAGCCTCTTAAAGAAGAAGTTACAGGTCTGTGAGAGCCAGCAATCTTGCTTGTTTATAGGTGACCAGATACTTATTTTCCGCCATAATCTGCAAATAAATTCTTTCCAGATGTGATTTTCTGGATTTGTTTTTACATTTTGTCTCTCATAGATGAGGTATATGATGTATACCTCATATATATCTATGATGATATATATATATATCTATACCTCATATATATCTATGATGACAATTACAAGCTTCTCTCATCTTTTTTAAGTGGGAAAACTTGCACAATTGGTGGCTGACTAAATATTTTTTTTGCACCAGTGTGTGTGTGTGTGTGTGTGTGTATTTATTTTCGGAGGTTTTCGCGGGTATTTGTATGTGGATCTTTGGTTCTTCGGGTTTTCTCCTGCGTAGCATTGGAAGTATCTAGGCGACATTTCGATGAAGTCTCATTCATCATTTTCAGGCTTGTGTCTTCGGCCTTGTGCTTCTCGGAGTAATGTGAGCTTGCAGCTGCTTTTTCCTTTTTAATTGCTACTGGGGGTGTGACTTGATTGGGTGGGGGCTTGGCTGTGTTCTGATTGGGTGAGGGGATGATGATGAATGAGACTTCATCGGAACATCGCCTAGATACTTCCAATACTACGCGGGAGAAAACCCGAAGAACCTAAGATCTATATATATAGAGAGAGGGGGGGAGGGAGAGAGTTATACAAGCCTAAAATATTTCCCAGCAAGTTTTAGATTAAATACCAATATACATTCCCATGTGATATCCTCTTTATAGATCCCTAACCCTTATCTCTAAATTTTTTGGCTTTATTATTTCTTTTAATTTTAGCCAGCTTTCCCTTTTCTAAGTTTCCCTTGTTTCCTTCTAGTATTATTTTTATTCCCTTCTGCCTGTCAGCTATGTTTCCCCCCACCCTTTCCAGTTCTCTTTTTTTGGGGTTTCTTATATAATTCCTTCTTCTTCTTCTTAGTCTTGGCAGCCTTATCTCTTTTATTTGTTGTCTCTGGTGTCAGTGTCTCTATTTTAAATCCTTTTATATTCTTTGGCAATGGTTCTTGTTCTCTATATTCATCTGGGCTGTTTTTTCTCTCTTCTGACTCATCATCTCTGAGCTTTCTTTGTTCTTCTGCAAGCTGCAACACCATTACTTTACTAATAATTGTGTCCAGCAATTACATTCTTTTAACATACCTCTCACAGTTTAAATTCTTTACTTATTTCTTCCATTTCTTCATTAAAAATCAAATTTTTCTATTATAGTCCTTGCCAAAAGTTTCCGTTTTTTATGTTTCTTTACTTAAACATAGTCTCACTAGAATTTCAGAAACAAATACATCCAAATTGTTTGAAATAATGCCAACTGTAAAGAACAAGCGGAAAATGGTAAATCAGGAGCTGTCCCTAAAATGTTCAAGAAATATTTCATTCAAGAACTTGGATAATTCAGAACTCAGAAATGAAATGTTCTGCTAATTCTTTTATTACTAAAAAAACAATGATAGATTTCTTTGCAGATTCATATTAAGTGTTTAATTTGAGGAGATAGCTGGATGTTGATGTAAAAAGTCGTTTAGTTTAGTTTATTGTCATTGCACCTCATACAATGAAATACACCATCTTCAGTGCACATCATGACCATGAAAATAAACACAAACACACATCCTTCACCCTTCACACATTGAACCGGAAACCCCCGACACCACACCAACACTGCACTATACAGCAGAGTTCAAAAGAGCTACTATCCTGGGATAGAAGCTGTTTTTCAGCCTATTTGTCCTTGTTTTTATTATTCTGTACCATCTCCCAGGTGGTAATAGTTCAAAAAAAAGGGTTCCCAGGATGAGATGGATCTTTGAGAATGTTTTGAGCTTTCTTAAGGCAGCGGGAGCTGTAAAGTATTATGCTGGAAAAAGAAGGAAGACTATGTCTTTAGACCAAGTTTTAAATGTATAATGCTGTGCTTAAAAATAAGATTGTTTTAAAAGAGATGAAAGAACTCACAATATATTCTTTAATCCTCAGGAAAAATCCCTTCCTGGTGTAGTAATGGCCCTTGTATACAATGTATTTGATATGCTTTATCAGCTTGCTAACCTGGAAGAGCCAAGGTAAGTTCAGCATTGTTAATGTGCTGTAATATGGAAATGCTGTGGCTGCACAGTTTATAGAGATACGTTCTTTGAAAGCATGTGCAAATAAATACTCACAGACTGTCCTCCAGGAGAAACCTAAGTGCATGATGTATTTTTTTTTTAATTCTTCAGGATTACTTTGAGAGTTCGGAGGCTTCTTTTATTGATTCCTACTGATCCAGCTATTCAGGAAGCTCTTGATCAGTTAGATTCACTTGGACGAAAGGTATCAATTGCCAACCAGAATGATAAAAACTAACAATAATCGAGTTTTATTACTTATTTTTCATATTGAAATTAATGGAAAGAGAACTAGAATGATATTAATTGACTGTAATGACTTAACTGAAATAAGTTAAAGTGATGCAACCTATTCTTATGGGATAAAATGTAAGTTATCACTGTCTACATTAAAATGGTTTATGATAGTTTGGATAAAATGGAATATTGATTTTGCAAAGTGGGTATTCCCTATTTGCTCAATATGACTACTTCATTTCTAGAGATTCATACAGTGTGTCCAATGTATTTACTGCCACTGAAACTGGAAAATAGTGCAGCGTTGGCATAGCTGTGCATTAGCTGGCAGGTCTCCCCTAAAAATAAAGCAGAATTTATTATCTTTAATGTATCTCTGTTTAAGTTATAGGCTCATTTAATATAATCTTAATACTCCTTGCTGAACTGCCTTCATAAGCCAGCAGCCAACAGGCACTGAATCCTAAATATATTCCATATACAGTTTAATCTGAGATTAATTTTAGGCAAAGATTACTTTGAGGGGGGAGCAGATTACAGGATAGTCTACATAATTAGTTTGGGGGCTCTGAAAAAGCAATATATTTTGTTCAAAATGTAATGAGTGTTTTTGTAACTTCATTAAGGGCTTATATTTAAGTGGTGTATGTAAGATTGTTTTAAACACTGAGAGTTATTATAATAATTTCAAAGACCATGTAAGAATATGCTTCTACTCATTTTTTCTGTGCTTCTTTTTCTCTTAGAAAACACTGCTTTCTGAAACAAATGCTCAGTCTTCAAAATCTCCTTCTTTGTCTGCAAAGCACCAACACCAGCCTAGTGCGGCTTCAATACTTGAAAGTCTTTTCAGGTCTTTTGCTCCAGGAATGTCTACCTTTAGAGTGCTTTATAATCTTGAGGTAAGAATGAAATTGTGGCTAGAGAAAGGTCAAAGTCAGACTTATAACACATGTTTTGCCTAGTTGTACAGTTCCCATTATCTTCATGTAAGGCTAGAACAGTTTTCTGTCTTTAAAAAAAAAAACTATGGGAAACTGTCAGTCAATAGAAAAGGTACTAAGTTAATTAGAGCAATGCTTACTTCCTAGGAAACTTCTTAATACCATAAAATAATAGTTTTATTCAATGCTTGCTATGATCACTATAGCAAAGTTTGGTAGATTTGCAATTATTCTTATTATTTATAGTAATTAAGGTATTTATAGTAAGGCTGGTTACTGTAATGCAGTATAGATCAATCAATTATTTTAAAATGAAACTTTTCATAAACCAGGAGTAAACAACATAATCTAACTTAGTCCACTCCTTTGAACTATTTGTACTAACCTTATCTCTGATCTGGCTGCCTAAAAATGAATAAGAATGTAAGTCCAGCATTTAGAAAAGGCACCAATTTCTCTATTTTATATTAGCGCCATGTTTTTGGTTTAGATTATCTTTTTTTTACATTCCCCTCAGAGCAAGCAAATAACTCTTTATTGTTTGCCTTGTATTAATGATACATATCACTCATCATTTTATAATTTTGCTTTTCTGTTATATTTATGTACTATAAGTATCAAAATGTCTCCTAATTGCTCCTTGAAATGGGTATTTGGTACTGAATTAAACTTAACACATTAAAAAGCTTTGTTAATGTTCAAGAAGCTACATTATTACTTGTATTGATTCCTTTCCTGCTCACCATTATAACCGGTGAGTGGGAAGTAGATCAAAAGGACCCTTTGAATTCAGATGATTTTTTTTAATTGCATAATATTCTGAATAGTATTCAACAGTAGATATTGCTGCCTATTGCCAAGTAGGAAATCATGCGAACTATTTGGTGAGATAGGTTTAATTGCCTGTTTCTGAAATTATGAATATTTTTAGGTATTGAGTTCCAAGCTAATGCCTACAGCAGATGATGAAATGGCAAGAAATTGTGCCAAATCGTTTTGTGAAAACTTCCTTAGAGCAGGAGGCTTGAGGTTGGTTTTTAAATATTTCAATCAGCTGAAGAGTTACCTAAGGTCAAACTGTCGAATGTTTACAAGTCAGTTGAAATTAAATGTTGTAACTTAATTTTTGGGCAACTGTTCTGAATATTATAGGAAGATTATCTTACTAATTCATTTGTTTATATACAATTCTTACTTTCTAAGTAGATTTCAAATTTACATATATGGTAAGGGTCAATTTTACTGAAAGTATTTGTCTTCTATTTTTACTTATAGATCTTCTGTAAATAAGTTGTCTATAAGGGTACCAACTATAACTGATTCTCAGTCTTTAATTTGATTCTAACCTCTGCATAACTGTTATGAGGCTGATTTCAGAAAATAAGTTTCATTACAAGAAAGAAAATGAAGCTGTTATTTAAAGAATTCTGTGATAAATGGTACTTGTTTTCCGAAAAACAGTTTTGCTGAAATTTGAAGCTATTACAAGGGTCAAGGTCATTAAGGAAACCATACTAACATTGAACATATTCCTGTATATATTTGGTCAGTTGCCCAGTATTGTGGCTTGTAAAACTATAAGGATTAGGCAGGGAAGATGATGAGGATTCTCAATCATCCAGGTAGAGTTATCTGGAAATTGAGTCCTGCAACTGGACTTCATTTCTTCTTGGTTTGAAATATTTCACTCCTTATCCAAATAGACTAAAGAAACTACTTGGATAAACAGCAAAACGTTTCAAACCAAAAAGAAAAATCGAGTTGCCATGACTCAACTTTCAGACATTAGACAGAGATGTTCCAGAAATGTTAACTACTGTATCTCATATACAGCTTAGCAATTGAAATACAGTGAATCATTCATTGTTCAGGGAAAGAAGAGGAAGGAAGGAGTATTACTTTGTGTATACCAATAAGTAGAATTTCATATCATTGGAAGTAGAACATTTAGGACAGTAACATAAAATTAATTCTGCCAAGTATTATAGTGATCACATGAATCATTTAGCAGACTTTTATTTGTAAGAATTGGTGTGATTTTTCATGCAGTTAAACAAGCACAGTTCAGTTTTGATACTTTATTGTGAAAATAATCTGTCTCATCACTAGTTTTCTACACATTTAATTTTATTATTTAAAGAAAGCTAATGGTTTTGTTTTCTAGTTTGGTAGTGAATGTCATGCAGAGAGATTCCATCCCCTCAGAAGTGGACTATGAAACCAGACAGGGAGTATATTCCATCTGTTTGCAGCTAGCAAGGTATGTGCTTGATTTGCTCAGAAATTTGTAATACACTGAATAGTTTGATCTTAATGTAGTCAGTGCTCTTCATAGTTCGAACGGCACATTTTTTATGTTTAGGTTTTTGCTTGTTGGTCAAACAATGCCAACTTTATTAGATGAAGATGTGGCTAAATATGGAGTGGAAACACTTTCTTCACGCCCTTTCCGTAATGTGACTCGGCAAACTACCAGGCAGATGTCCATTTGTGGAACTCCAGAGAAGTCTTCATATAGGCAACTGTCTGTTTCAGACAGGTCCTCCATTAGAGTAGAGGAGATAATTCCTGCTGCACGAGTCGCAATACAAGTAAGTAATACCAACAGCTCTACTAAAATAAAAGGTTACATAATTTTTGTGTAGAATGCTAATAGACTGGTCCCAACAACAGTCCTCTTATGATTACCAAAAATGTCGCCTTGCCTTTTTTATTTCAAGCAAAAAGAATTTCCTTTTTCTTTACAGACCATGGATGCCAGTGACTTCACATCTACAGTCGCTTGTTTCATGCGACTCTCATGGGCAGCGGCTGCAGGACGCCTTGATCTGGTGGGGAGCAGCCAGCCAATAAAAGAAAGCAACACCTTGTTTCCCATTGGGATTCGTAATCGGCTTAGCAGCTCAGGTACTGCATTCACTTAATATAATTGAAAAACCAGAGAGTTTGTTCTCCATAAGACATTTGACTCTACCAGTAACTAATTCAATCCAAACCTGAGAAATGTAAGACTGAAAAGGAAGATGCTTTTACATGATCATCTTTTCAATCTATTGCAGGAAGCAATTGCAGTTCAGGAAGTGAAGGGGAACCAACCACTCTACATGCTGGAATCTGTGTAAGGCAGCATTCAGTATCCACCAAAGATGCACTGATTGCTGGAGAGGCTTTGTCTCTCTTGGTTACCTGTCTACAACTTCGTAGCCAACAACTAGGTAAGCTTGTGGGAATCTGTTACACTGTTATATTTAACATCACTTCCATTAATAATTGTGCTACATCAAGTGAGTCCTATTACATTGTGAAGATTCAATCCAAACTTCCCAAATGTTGCTTTCATCCTTTCCTTGTTTCTATTAATGCTTGCATTTTGTTGTAAGAACATGTACTTGCTCAGGGTCTTGGGAATTGGTCAGAACATAACTTATATGATATAAATGCTACATACAGATAAGTCCTCGACTTACGACCACAATTGAGCCCCAAATTTCTGTTGCTAAGTGAGACAGTTGTTAAGTGAGCTCTGTCCCATTTTACAACCTTTCTTACCAAGTTGTTAAGGAAATCACTGAAGTTGTTAAGTTAGCATAACAGTTAAGTGAATCTGGCTTCCCCATTGACTTTGTTTGTCAGAAGGTTGCAAAGGATAAATACATGACATTGGGACACGGCAACTGTCATAAATACATGCCAGTTGCCAATCACCCAAATTTTGATCATGTGACCAAGGGGATGCTGCAGCAGTCATACGTGTGAAAAACAATCATGTCACTTTTTTCAATGCCATTACAACTTCAAATGGTTGTGAGTCAAGGACCATCTGCGTGCATATTTTCTGCAATGACGTATTAATGCTAATAGTATAAAATTATGCAGCGTATTTCAATAAAACACTTTGAATGTGTTTTATCTTAGGATCTTTCTACAATCTCCCTTGTGTTGCTGATTTTATCATAGACATACTGCTGGGTTCACCAAGTGCTGAAGTGAGTAGTTTGTGTTTCTGTTTCAAATTTTTTTTTTCAGGACATTGGCAACATAAACATCTTTTACATGGACAGATCTGTATAAGGGACAAGTGATAAATATTTTGCTACCGACATTAGCTACTTTATACAATCGATGCATGCTGCATATAACTCCTAGGATAAGAGAGCTGCACTTGGGCGAGGACACACACACATTACATTATTTTAAATGTTATTAATGCATGTATACAAGTTTAAAATCAAAAATATATTTGCTTCATGCAGAATGTAACTTGTTAGCATTTCTTGTATAGAAAAACTTATCCAATTAGAAATGTATTTAATCTTAGTTCTATTTAATTTTACTGTTAGCATGGTAGTATAGCTTTTTTTTAAAAAAGATATCAATTGATTTCAGGTTTGTAGACCATTAGTAAGGGAGACTGTAATGATTGGTAGTAGAACTGCCAATCAAAATTTTGAAACCAAAAAAGGAGCTTAGTGGGGGTAACATAAAAAGATAGTATAGTAAAAGTAAAGAGCCATAAAAGGCATTTCAGATGAATCCATGCTAAAAAGCTTAGCTTAATGTGCAGTGAGCAAAAATGTGAAACTGGTTTTCCAAATTCCTAAAGCACTTCTGTTTCAAAAGGTTTGTGACCAGATGTTTGCTTTTCTTTTTTCCAGATTCGTCGTGTTGCCTGTGATCAATTATATACCCTTAGTCAGACAGATACATTGGCTCATCCTGAGGTTCAGAAACCCAACCAATTTCTCTTGAGTGTCATTCTTACAGCCCAGCTGCCCCTTTGGTCACCTACCAGCATCATGAGAGGAATCAACCAGAGGTAAGCTGGAGATAAACAGAGTTCAACATAAGCATTTGTCTGAAATGTATACTTGAATGAAAATAACTTGGCCAGAGAAGCAAAATACCTAAATGCTAGAAATGAACTGAATGCGTTCAATCTCCTGTGGAAATGATGCTGTCATATAAGAAATTGTTGGGCCCTTACTCATTTCTTCATGTAAGATCTTTTTAAATGGACAGTTGAAGAAAGTAATTTGTGATAGCCTTTTGCCAAGTTAATATATTCTTAACTATGTGTAGGTAATATGCACAAACAAAATAGGTTAAGCTAATAATTATGAATTGGATTCCTTCCCTTTATTCATTGTTGTGATGTTCCATAACACATGTTTCTAAATAACTTCCATTTAGTATGGTAAAATAATTCAAATGCAAAATAAGGTGTTAAATCTTGAAGTCAAAACAATATCAGCAAAAAATAACTGTCATGGAAAACAGACAGAAGACAGACTTTAAAGTGGTTCCACATTTGGGGAATATTATCTGCCCAGAAAGGGGTGCTGTGGAAGGATTGTTAAACAGCTAGACCATTATTATCCTTTGGTATAATAGAATCACTACTCATTCAGAATCACTGAATGAGTAGTTGTTAAGTAAAAACTATCTGTATAAAAGCTCCTGTATAAAAAGGAGGCCTTGTTTCAGATCCACCTTTACCTGTAAAAAGTCAGTAGGTAACTTTAAGATATCTCTCAGCCCAAATTATCCATGGTTTAATATAGAAGAAATTAAACATGGGAGTACTATTATGCCCTCCCCCTCCACACCAAGGTCATGGAGAAAAGATAGGGTTGTATGGTGGATAAATGGATTTCAGTCCTTTAACTGTTCAGTATCCTCCTCTACTGTTGAAAGAATCAAATTTAACATTTCCTATGGGACTGCTGATGAATGGATTTATTGAAAATCCCAGGACAAATTTCTCCCAAGACAATCCTTTTGAGAGTCTTCAGTGCCAAGTCTGAGATCATTCAATTACTTCAAGAGGGAGATGATAAGTTGTAGTAACACACAGCAGCATCTCCAGTTGTCCTAAATTGGAAGATTGCTTTGTAAGCCAGTCTCTACATTTCAGTCTTTTTTAAAATTATGGTTACATTTTTAGTTTAAAAGTGTCATTCTGTTGAACATCCAGGAATAGCTTTAAAAAGCATTAAAACAAGGAGCAAATCCTAGGGTTGTTTTTAATGAAGATTTTAAGCTGTTGTATTTTTGTAAACACAATATAGGTCAAATTTAAGTTCCTAGTTACAAAAATTATAAGAAAAATGCAACTTTATTTTTTTAATATAAAACATGCATGTCTGGATCCATTCACTCAAAGTAAAATGTTTTATGAGAAAGCAATATAAGTATAAGTAAAGATTTCTACAAATTATGTCATACGCTTATAAGAATCTTAATATTAATTGCTTGAATTCATTTTTAGACACTTGTCCCAATGTACAGAGTACTTTGATCTTAGATGCCAATTATTGGACGATCTTACATGTAAGTAGTAGAAACTAAAACAGCTTTAAATAGCAAAATAAAACGTTCTTTATCCAAAAGATAGAATTAGAATTGTGATAGTATATCACAACCAAAAACATTTATTCTGAAAAAGCTAACTGAGATTATTTTGTTCTTAGAAGTTTTCTTTGTGAACTTTGTCCTAAAATCTGTGTCATTTAATTCAAAATCCAAGCAGAACAAGCAGAAGAATAGCAGTATCTGCTAATCCTACTTTTAAGGCTAAGGAAATAAACTCTTCTGTCTTGTTGATAAAAATAACATACTTATAGAGCTTTAATAAGTAGCCAGAATAATTCTGAGATTCTTTAAACTAATGATACAGAAGCTATTTAAAACTATATTTAGTTATATAAACTATATCAGTAAATGGAAAAACTATACCGGTACCTTTTCAATAACTATTTCTTAAAAGATTTTTAAGATGTGAAATTATTGTAATAATGTAAATTGTCATATTTGATTCTGGTAACAGGACCACTTTTAAATCTGAAAGCTCTCAGTCATGTCATTTTTAAGGAGCAGAAGTAGGTTAATTTTTAAATTAAAAATGTTTGTTTTATGTCACATGCCTTAAATTAGCATTTGTGTTGATTCCAATTTTGTTTCTCTTTGGACTATTTGAATATAGTGGCATGCTTACTATTTTCCTTTTCCCCTTCCTTTGTTTGGTTTTTTATCACATAGCTTCAGAAATGGAACAATTAAAAATTAGTCCAGCTATCATGTTGGAGGATGAAATCACTTGGTTGGATAATTTTGAACCTACTCGTGCAGCTGAGTGTGAAACTAGTGAAGCTGACAATGTGTTATTGGCAGGACATTTAAGACTTATTAAGACTCTTCTCTCACTTTGTGGAGCAGAAAAGGAAATGTTAGGTAACTATTACTTTCCAAAACTCATATTTTAATTGCATTGTAATTCGCAATCATTTACTTTTTTGCAAAATTGAATGTAAATACAACTTTGGTTAAAAAATATGACATTCTGCTACTATCAGTATCATCTTTGTCTTTTGGAAAATAATCTTATTATGCAGAAGCTTGCAGGTAAATATTTAAAAAACAGTGGAGTGCTACTGTATGGGAATTTTACTTTTTCAGCACAGTGTATAAAATTATATGATCAGTACAGTGCACTAAATCAAATACAAAGAAGTTTATTTCTATTGTTATTTCTGTGTTTATATCTGTATTTGTGTCTATGTATATAATATAGATACATAAAGATATAAACACAATAAATGTTTCGTAGCAAATCTGTGCAAATGAGATTAAAATATTATTTCCAGGATAGATACCTAGAGAACAAAGGGGTGGTCTTTAGAATAGCATTCCCACTAGAAAAATATCAAAGTTCCTCCTTTAAAGTCAGTGGAAGATTTCTGACAGAGGCTTCCCCTGCATATTTCCTGCCCCTGAACATTTAAACCCCCCCCCCATCCCACAAGATAGGTAAGTAATCTTATGTATTCCTTTGCTATACTTAAAATGCTGGCAAAAGTTTTACATTTGATCAAGAGCTAGTACTATACATGTTTGGATGGACGGGTAGTTGGACTGAAACTCAAATATTGACAGTGCTCAATAGGTTTTCTAACTTTAATATGTAACATTAACTAACTGTAACATTTTAATATGATATAGCATAAATACAAGAAGTCCTCAAATTCCAGCTGTTAGTGACCATTTGAAGATGCAACATCACTGTTATGTGATGGTTATGTGATCAAAATTCAGGTGCTTGGCAACTGATTCATATTTACAGCAGTTGCAGTGTTCCAGAATAAAGTGATCCTCTTTTGTGACTTTCTCACAAGTGAAGTTAATAGAGAAGCCAGATTTGAACCTGGAAAACTGCATGAGAAATACATGTTCTTTGATCACCTGTGGATCTAACAACATACCAGTCTGTTCTATAAATGCTTTCTGCAAACGTGTTAATGCTTAGCTGGTAATAATACTTTTGCTTTTTACATAGGTTCATCTTTGATCAAACCATTATTAGATGATTTTCTCTTCCGAGCATCTAGGATTATCCTGAATAGTCATTCTCCCGTTGGCAGCATTGCTGTTACTCAACAGGATTTTCACCCAAAGTAAAGCATATATTAGTGTATTGGTGTAGTAAAGAATAATGTATAGGGGATGGGGTGTATTATGTTATTTGTTCAATCAGCACTGTCCATGTGTAAATCAAAATGGGGCCTTATTGTTTTTAAATGTCTGCATTTCCTATCATTCACTCTGTTATCTTCATTCTGAAATTAAATAACTATAATAAATGTCCTCAAGAAGGTTACTAAGGAGTTTCATGGTATCATTATAAATCAATCCTAGGTCATTTATTAATATTTACCTACCTTAACAAATACCTTTGCTGAATGAAGTTAAGGTGGTTGTCAGAAGAGAGAGCTCTTTTAGCTATGATAGCCTGCTTTTGCCTCTGCTATTCTTTGGGAAACAAGCAAAAATATTCTACAGTTTATGTAGAGAGAATGTGGAATGGATGTCAAATTTAATTGTGCTTTTTTAATTATCTTGTTCTTATAATGTAATCCACCTAAAAATATTTAGGATTGAATAAATTAAAAATATGCTAAATAGTATTTTCTGGATGTGTAGAGAAATAACCTTTAAAGATTTGTTTTATTCCACATTGTCAATTTTATATCACTTCGTTTATCCAAATCCATTGCTATTTCTAAATAGTAATTTATTTTACTCCAATTTGATGGTTTGTAATTATGTATATTTCTAGATTTCTTACGGCATAAAGTACAGCATCCATAGCACCCTGGAAACTTAATAGGGTACTGTTTTTGACATCTTGATAATTTCTATCAAGTTTAATTAAGACAAAAAAGTTAAGCAAGTTCATGCTGAAAAAGGGCTACCAAGTCATCAATTAATATTATTAATATTGGTATATGGAATTCAATTCTTCCCCATTTCTAAGATCAAATATGCAGAATCAAATGGTAATTGTGGCCCATGACCCAATAAAAGTTGTCCGCCCTTAATTACATCCTCCACCAGATATTACTTTATAAAGTGGAATCAAAAATAACTCTCCTTGGTCTGCATGTACAATATAACAGCTTTAATTTATCCAGGAAATTAAACTGATGATTTAAGAATTGCTTTGAACAGAAAGGCACTAAACCTCAATTGATTCTCTTTGGAAGTAAATTACTATACTTTACAAGTATTAACAGCTGAATATTGACTTTGAATAATCAATCCTTTTGTTTTAGATGCAGTACAGTGAATAGTCGCTTAGCAGCATATGAAGTTCTAGTAATGTTGGCTGATAGTTCACCGTCAAATCTTCAGCTTATTACGAAAGAATTGCTTTCTATGCATCACCAGCTTGATCCAGCTCTTTCCAAGGAATTTGATGTAAGTAAACTGGCTTTTTTAGTTTAAATAGAGGTTTATACAAAATATGTATTGAATAAAATCAATATAGGTAAGTTCCATACTTAAAGAAAATATTTCAATCAGCAACATTAGTTCTTTGTAAATTACATCTATTTTTCTATGTTACAATTTTTTCTTCTTACTTGCCTCTACCCTCAGTATCTCCCACCTGTAGATGGTCGATCCATTTCTGGATTTGTGGGGCTAAAGAATGGTGGAGCTACCTGTTATATGAATGCAGTTTTCCAACAACTGTATATGCAGCCAGGTCTACCTGAGGTAACATTTATTCAGAGTCTTGTGAAAAATGCTTTTAGCAAGCCTGTTAACTATATACATAGAGGTTTCTCAGAAAGGAAGGAGAGTTGGCAAACAAAAAACTATGTTGATAAGCAGCAACTTGAAATTGACCCATGTTAACAGACTAGGACTGTCCTGGGATAGTCCAATCTGATTCAGTGCTGAGATAAGAAATAAGACTGAGAAAAATTAAGTTTGATTCTCCAGTTATTCAGTATGAATACAATGCAAACAGCTGTCTCTTTATTTTATTTTATTTTATTTTATTTTGTGTTTTAGTACTATAAAATGAATTTGGTAAGGAGCCTATGTAGGGTTGAAATAAGAATCAGAGAGTTTTTAAGTAGGCTCTTTTAAACATCGCATTTTTAAATGCCTTTTGGATTTAGTGGTCTCCTATGGTGGAAAATAAATGCCAAATTGGGAGACTTTTGTGCAAAAATAAGGAGCATTCATAAGGAATTATGATGTTCCTTCCTGAGCTGATTGCCAAGGATTTCAGTAGAGATGTGATGCATGGATTTAGTTTTTCATTAAAAAAAACATTAGTCCAAGATAGCTGGTTGATGTACCTCTTAATAGATTATGACATAACTTTTCAAGATGAGAAAGAGATGACAATGAGACAGAGCCATGTTACTAAAACAAAGATTCTTTCTGTCACCAAGATGATAATGGTAAATAATGATTTTCTGATAACAATATGAACAAAGCTGATCATTATCAGTAGATCCAAGAGTTTGTACTAGAACATTATAATTAATCGCTTCAGTGGCATAAATGAATACAAATAATGTATACTAACTTAGAAATAAATATTGTTACACTTTCAATAAACACTATTAAAATTGTTTCTAAAGGCATTGCTTTCAATTGATGATAACATGGACAATCCTGATGACAATGTATTCTATCAAGTTCAATCCCTCTTTGGTCATTTAATGGAAAGCAAGCTGCAATATTACATACCAGAAAACTTCTGGAAGGTATCACTTACTGTTTTTAAATATGAATCCTTTTTTTCCCCTTTCTTTTTTTCTCATCATAATTTGAAATGATAATTCAGATCACAGCATTTTTTAAAAACAGGAATGTTGTGAAGGATTCACATTTAATTTTAGTTAGCCCTACTCATAATCTTTCAGAATCCTAAAGTTTGTTTGTTTAAATTTATTAACCTCCCAACTGCAACTGACTCAAGTAGTATTCTCTTTAATAACATTCTCAGGAGAAGAATCCAAAGTAGTATTCTCAGGAGAAGGTATATTTTCTTACAAAAAGAGTTACAAATAAGAGACCTTTCTCTTCCTGTTTAGATTGGCTTATTTAGTGCATTCTAGTGACATTTACAGATCTTGAAGCGCTTAACTGAGTG
The DNA here is from genome assembly GCA_023653725.1 of Bungarus multicinctus. Taxonomy (NCBI): domain Eukaryota; kingdom Metazoa; phylum Chordata; class Lepidosauria; order Squamata; family Elapidae; genus Bungarus; species Bungarus multicinctus. The sequence continues at coordinate 67,899,661 of CM042842.1, forward strand.
GATTCCATCTATATTTTATAGATCTTTAAGATGTGGAACAAGGAGCTTTATGTACGTGAACAGCAAGATGCTTATGAATTCTTCACCAGCCTTATAGATCAAATGGATGAATACCTTAAGGTGAATTACACTTTTGGTACATTGGTATAGTAATTCAGTGTCATTGAATAGAATAGATAGAATTTATTGGCCAAGTGTGATTGGACACACAAGGAATTTGTCTTGTTGTAAATACTCTCAGTATACATACAGAAAAGGTACATTCGTTAAGGATCAAGAATCATAATGATAGTCATAGGGTACAATCAACAATCAAATCATACTAGGAAACAGTCAATATAAATCGTAAGGATACAAGCAACAAAGTTACAGTCCTACAATCACAAGTGGGAGGGGATGGTGATAAGAAGTGATGAGAAGATTAACAGTAATAGTACTGCAGACTTTGTAAATAGTTGAACAGTGTTGAGGGAATTATTTGTTTAGCAGAGTGATGGCTTTCGGGAAAAAACTGTTCTTGTGTCTAGTTGTTCTGGTGTGCAGTGCTCTATAGCGTCGTCTTGAGGGAAGGAGTTGAAACAGTTTTATGTCCAGGATGTGAGGAGTCTGTAAATATTTTCACAGCCCTCTTTTTGACTCTGCAGTATACAGGTCCTCAACTGAAGGCAGGTGGGTAGTAAATGTTTTTTCTGCAGTCCTAATTATCCTTTGAAATCTGTGTCTGTCCTGTTGGGTTGCAGAACCAACCCAGGCAGTTATAGAGGTGCAGATGACACTCAGTAATTCCTCTATAGAACTGGATCAGCAGCTCCTTGGGCAGTTTGAGCTTCCTGAATTGGTGCAGAAAGAACATTCTTTGCTGTGCTTTTTTGATGACGTTTTTGTTGTTAGGTGTCCATTTTAGGTCATGTGATATAGTAGAACCTAGAAACTTGAAGGTCTCTACTGTTGATACTGTGTTGTCTAGTATTGTAAGAGGTGGTAGTATGGGAGGGTTTCTTCTAAAGTCTACCACCATTTCTACGGTGTTTCTGTTGTTTCTATGGATGTACACTTAATCTGCTATTGGCTTTTCAATCTCTTACAGAAAATAGGAAGAGACCAGTTCTTTAAAAACACCTTTCAGGGCATATATTCTGATCAGAAAATTTGTAAGGATTGTCCTCACAGGTAAGTTGAAGATCAGGTGTCACAAGATAAAGCAGATCTCCCTCTCCACATACTGAAAATCTATAGGTGAAGAAGAGATCCACTATTGTAAGCTTAGCATGGCAAACACAAAAAAAATCACTAGTTTGGTCACTCTGTCATTGGTACCAAATGAAATCTTTGAATATACTGATCCAAAACTGTTGCATTTCTGGACTTCCTAGAATTAAGATGGAGGTGGGGGGAGAATGTGTATACAGATCCTGGATCTGCATACTTCCTTTTTAGGTATGCTAACATGGATGGAGGAAAAACTAGAGAAAAAGAAAAAGCATGACATATACAAGTGGTACAGTTCAATGGTTTAACCATACTTTTAATAAATAATAAATGTGATTACTGAAATAGACAAAATCTTATGGCATTGTTGACATATTATTTATTTATTTATTTTATTTATATACCGCCCCCTCTCCCAAATTGGGACTCGGGGCGGTATACAGCCCAAATAAAAACAATACTGTTACAAAATAGAAAATTTAAAATAGATTTAAAAAGATTAAACTAGTGGCTGAAGTTAAAATTACAATAGAAGTATAAAAACAATGTAAATAAAATTTAAAAACCATTGTAATAATACTAGGCCAGACCGGCCTGTTGAAAGAGGTGGGTCTTTAATGCGCGCCAGAAGGTTCGTAGGTCAGGGATGGCCTGCATCTCCAGGGGTAATTCATTCCAGAGGGAGGGTGCTCCCACAGAGAAGGCCCGCACCCTCAGAGCCGCCAGCCGGCATCGCCCAGCTGGCAGCAATCCGAGAAGGCCCACCCTGTGAGAGCGCACTGGCCGGCGGGAGGCCGATGGTGGCAGCAGGCGGTCCCGTATTATGGTACAATTGTGAATTCTTAGTTTCTATTCTTTTTTTATGTTGTAGATATGAACGAGAGGAAGCCTTCGTGGCTCTCAATTTAGGGGTCACTTCATGTCAAAGTCTAGAAATTTCACTGGATCAGTTTGTTAGAGGAGAGATTCTGGAAGGAAGTAATGCATACTACTGTGAGAAATGCAAAGAAAAGGTAATATTTCTACCTTATTTAAGAGTTAAAGTACTTTGATTTTTCTATGGGAAGAGATCCCTCTGGATTCATCAGTGCTCTGAGGAATTTTGAGCCTATCCTTAGCTTTATATGCTTTATATATGCTTGTTTTTTTAAATTAATTTTTTATTCAACTTTTCTTCAGGGTTAATATGATATGTATAAATGACTCTTATATTTTTCCTTACAATTATCTTGAGTAGTAGTGAATCCTTAATATTTCCCTTGGATTTTCTGACTGAAAAAGAATATGAAACATTGTCATAAGACCATTTCCAACCTATAGCTTCCTGCTTGTGTCCTTTCTTTGCAATCCTTTATTTATATATGCATTTCTAATCACTAGAAATTAATAGAAATCAACACTTTTAACTTTGCTGCGATGATTACTAAAAAATCTTTGATTTTTCACTTCATTTTTATATTTGGGAATTAATTTTAGTTTCCTGCCAGATGAAAATAATTATTTTATTTATAGATTTTCAGCAGATGTATTAAAGACCTCAATTGATTCAATGAATTTAAGAACTGTTTATTTAAAAATGCTGCAAAGAGAAGAAGAAATTAGCACACTGAACACTTTTCTAGTTTTGTACCCTTTTTAAAAAAAATCTGTTAAAAATCTAATACTTTATTCCACAATATGCAACTTGGAGAATCGTGTAGTCTCAAAGCTACTGGTTCTCTGAAAGTTCCGTTTTTTCTTGTAAAATATTAATTTTACATTTCCATGTGATATTTTTCCTAATATTAATTCCCTAATATGAAAATTATCCTAAAACTATATATGTGTGTGTGTGTGTGTGTGTGTGTGTATAAACAGCTTGTTGAAATATTTTTTGATTGTACAGAAAATGATGTAAAATTGTTAGCATCATCAAAAAGAACAGTATGAACTCACTGTACTCAATTCCAACACTGCTGAAAAGGAGGGCCTGCTGAATTTGCTTGAGGGTTAAAAAGGAACTGAAAATAGTTTCTCAGATTTAACCTGGAAATAAGGAGAAACTTTCTGACAGTGAGAACAATCAACCAATGGAACAGTTTTCCCTCAGAAGTTGTGGGAGCACCATCACTTGAGACTTTCAAGAAGAGATTGGACTGCCATTTGTCAGAAATGGTGTAGGGTCTCCCGCTTGGGGTGGAGTTGGACTATTTGACCTATAAGGTTCCTTCCAACTCTGATTATCTGTTATCTGTTATGGCACTAGATTGATAAGGCTAACAGAATGGGCTATAATGTCATTTGGGGAACAAATTTAAAATCCATACAGGTAAAATAATAAAATTTCTATAGACAAACAGTGGACCAAAATAAGTATTTAGCCAAGACTTTGGTTTATTTTTTAAGAGAACTACTGTGAAACGGACCTGCATTAAAGCTCTACCCAGTGTATTGGTGATACATCTCATGAGATTTGGTTTTGATTGGGAAAGTGGACGTTCCATAAAATATGATGAACAGATCAAGGTAAGCTTATCTTGTTTACATTTTACTAATTACACAGTTTTTATTTTTATGATCTCTTTTATATCAGATATACGCGTAGCATGTCTATATTAAGATAGGTGCATGGACTAGCAAAGTTAAAGGTAAAAAGAAAAACCCTTCTACGTAAAGATATGTGGTGGTTAAGATGATGATGATAAAAAAAAATGTAATAACTGTTTTTTTCTGATTGTGGCTTTTTTTTTTTTAAGTTAAAGTTCTTAGTTTGCCTCAAAGGGTCATTTTGAAAAATCTAGGCAAAATTCTGGAGAAACTGAAAATGTTATGTTTTTACCCCAACCAATAAAGTAATTTATTTTATTCTATCTTCATCTTGGTTTTATAAATTTATAAAAAATCTAGGTTTTATACATTCTGTATAATTGAAGAAAATTTATTAACATGCAGCATACTTCAGTTTAAGTTTAATCTGTTTCATTTTAAACAGTTCCCTTGGATGCTGAATATGGAACCCTATACAGTCTCAGGAATGGCTCGCCAAGATTCTTCTTCAGAAGTTGGTGACAATGGACGAAATCTAGATCAGGGATGTAAAGGATCTCCACAGAAGAAAGTGGCTCCTTCAGAAAACTATGAACTGGTTGGCGTAATTGTGCACAGCGGTCAAGCCCATGCAGGCCACTACTATTCTTTTATAAAAGATAGGAGGTAATTGGAAATAACTCTGTTCACATGCATAGTAGTCAATTGCTAGGTTAAAAGCAGTGAGATAATCAGGCGTTGAATTATAAATCTTTTTTGGCAAACATTTTTATGTAGCACACCAAGCTTTAGAAACTTACATCCTCACTGAACTAATGCCATCAGATTAGATTAATATTTTCCTTCTACAGATTGCTCCATCAACTGGTTGCCTAGGGCTTTTATGAAGCTATAGATGTAAGGACAGATGTGAAATACAGTGTATGTTGGTAAACTAGAATATTTATACGTTGATAAACATTTATGTTTTGCAAACTTGGCTTGACAGAATACGGAAGGATTATATAACACTTTTTTCAGAGTGCCATTATTATGTATGCAAAGTAAAATAGCTATACAAAAGAGCTATTGACATACATGGTTTTCCAGAAACGCCAGAAATGCAACAGACAACAAAAGTAATCTTCACAATCTCCAAAGACTTAATAAATCTTATGAATGTTGATTGGATGAGGGACTGAACAGGACTGAAAACCAAAAAAATAGCATTTAAGATATAAGTTGTACCTAAGCTTTATTTTAATGTACCATCTGAAACATTTAAAACACCATGTTCAAAATTGAATGTAGTCTGTTCTTTTTTTTTTCCTGTAACCACAGGGGAAGTGGGAAAGGAAAATGGTATAAATTTAATGACACTGTTGTTGAAGAATTTGAACTTAATGATGAAACTTTGGAGTATGAATGTTTTGGAGGAGAGTATAGACCAAAGGTTTATGATCAATGTAAGTATAAGCCTACATTTGAATTATCTCTTACAAATATATTTAGCATATTTTAATTTCCTTATTAGGAACAGTCATTTGAAAAAATTTTAATCAAGTCTTGAAACTGACAAATGTGACTATTATATATATTTTAATTAGGCTACTAATTCATTTTTTTGAATAGATAACATAAAAATAAGCACAAATAAATAGCAGATGGTTCAGAGTTAAAAATGGAATAAACTGTATAGCCAGCTCAGCAATGAAGTTACCTGCCATGGTATCTTACCCCCAGAAATCAATAGCATTGTTGTGCCAAAATTAATTGGACTTCAGGAATAAACTTGTAAGTCAATAGCATTGTTGTGCCAAAATTAATTGGACTTCAGGAATAAACTGAGGAAGGCAGGTTTCTGTTTATCCCTCTCTAGATGGAACACACAACTATTAGAGTGCTTTTAATACAGCCACCATTATAATTACCATAATAAACTACTTTATGAAAATGTATTTAATGTGTAGTCTTACTATGGGTATCAGGTCTCCCAATCTGAATATTTCCTTCCTTCTCTTTCCTTTCTTCAGCAAACCCATATCCTGATGTTCGCCGTCGCTACTGGAATGCCTACATGCTCTTCTATCAACGAGTCTCTGAACAGAACTCCCCTGTTTTGCCAAAGAAAAGTCGAGTCAGTGTTGTGCGTCAAGAAGCTGAGGATCTCACCTTGTAAGCTTCCTTATCTTTAAATTCCAGCATTTGATTCATGTACAGAATTTCAGTACTTCTGACTCCGTAATTAAGATTATCCTGTCCATATAGGACAAAACCTATTTGGAAAGGTATCTTGAGCCTATGCCTGACTACACATAATCCCAGGACAGGTTGAAACATGCTTAGTGTGTGGAAAATCCAAGAGAAGTTTGAAAAGTAATACTGAAGAAAAGAAAACGGTTTCCTAGTTTATAATACTCAAACTTCTCCTTATTTATATAGTCTTTTTTCTTTACTGAGGAAGCAAGCAAGTTTTGAGTGCTATCTAACCCCACAGGTCTTGCCATCCGAATCCTCAGCCAATCACAGCAATATTTTAATTTGACAGATGGCTTCCTGCCAGTTAGTGATTCCACCATGGCACTTACTTATATTAACAGTTTTTGCCATGGCAGTAAATGTGGTTGATCACATTAATGAAGCAGTGTTTTTATCCATTGCTTTAGATTTCTATCCTTTTAAAATATGTATTTCTTGTCCTATACTAACCTCAAATAAATCACCAGATTTATTTATGGAGTGATAAACCTCACAAATTCACAAAAATGTGCAAAGGGGTGAGAATTCCTCTGATACGTTGTATAATACGTAAGTATTTAATATATGAACAATGACTGAACATTTACCTATACAAGTTGTGCAAATCAAAGGTTCAATGCAGGTTGAACACTAAACTTGAAGTATGGAAACTGATGGACAATTGTGTTTGTTATATTATTTTCTTCAGGTCTGCTCCATCTTCTCCAGATATTTCACCACAATCATCTCCACGGCCCCACAGACCTAGTAGTGATCGTCTGTCCATTTTGACTAAATTGGTCAAAAAAGGAGAGAAAAAAGGCTTATTTGTGGAGAAGATGCCAGTTCGAATATATCAGGTAAACCATAATTACAGCAGCTGGATATGTTTATTAAAAAGTTAGATTTTCATGTTCATTTACTGAAGTATTAATATATAGTAGTTTCAGTTCTGAAACAAATCACTAATAATATTAGAAATTTAAATTTTACTAATTATCAAAAATTGACCTTATTAGCTTGCATCCATTAATTTAAAGCATTTGCTTTAAATTGAAGAATCCATGCTTGTTTATAGATGGCATTGCTACATTCCTTTAGTGGTCCAAAGTATTTATCATAACAAGTATTTGACAAAAGCAAGAAAGGAAAAGATGTAGAAGATAAGAATGACCAGTATATATATATATATATATATATATACTTTGTATTACAACACCCTGTTAAGCCCCAATTAAGGGAGAAAGCATACTGCTTTCTTTTCTGTCTTTCGGCTCATCACCAGAGACCATACCGACAGAAAGCTATTTGTTTCGTTGCCTTTTGTTTACATGTGTGTAAGGTTTTTAAGCTGATAATTTTTAAATAATAAATAAGGGAGACTAGTATAGATCTATTTCGAGCTAGTTAGCTCTCTTCAGCTAGCCATACCCTTACTGGGATTCGAACCAGGGAAGTATTACATGTGAGGCAGTTGTAATTGCCTCTACACCACTGGCTCTCTCCTTATCAGCTCAGGCAGGGGAATAAGTATATACTTTGTATTACAACACCCTGTTAAGCCCCAATTAAGGGAGAAAGCATACTGCTTTCTTTTCTGTCTTTCGGCTCATCACCAGAGACCATACCGACAGAAAGCTATTTGTTTCGTTGCCTTTTGTTTACATGTGTGTAAGGTTTTTAAGCTGATAATTTTTAAAAATAAATAAGGGAGACTAGTATAGATCTATTTCGAGCTAGTTAGCTCTCTTCAGCTAGCCATACCCTTACTGGGATTCGAACCAGGGAAGTATTACATGTGAGGCAGTTGTAATTGCCTCTACACCACTGGCTCTCTCCTTATCAGCTCAGGCAGGGGAATAAGTATATACTTTGTATTACAACACCCTGTTAAGCCCCAATTAAGGGAGAAAGCATACTGCTTTCTTTTCTATCTTTCGGCTCATCACCAGAGACCATACCGACAGAAAGCTATTTGTTTCGTTGCCTTTTGTTTACATGTGTGTAAGGTTTTTAAGCTGATAATTTTTAAATAATAAATAAGGGAGACTAGTATAGATCTATTTCGAGCTAGTTAGCTCTCTTCAGCTAGCCATACCCTTACTGGGATTCGAACCAGGGAAGTATTACATGTGAGGCAGTTGTAATTGCCTCTACACCACTGGCTCTCTCCTTATCAGCTCAGGCAGGGGAATAAGTATATACTTTGTATTACAACACCCTGTTAAGCCCCAATTAAGGGAGAAAGCATACTGCTTTCTTTTCTGTCTTTCGGCTCATCACCAGAGACCATACCGACAGAAAGCTATTTGTTTCGTTGCCTTTTGTTTACATGTGTGTAAGGTTTTTAAGCTGATAATTTTTAAATAATAAATAAGGGAGACTAGTATAGATCTATTTCGAGCTAGTTAGCTCTCTTCAGCTAGCCATACCCTTACTGGGATTCGAACCAGGGAAGTATTACATGTGAGGCAGTTGTAATTGCCTCTACACCACTGGCTCTCTCCTTATCAGCTCAGGCAGGGGAATAAGTATATACTTTGTATTACAACACCCTGTTAAGCCCCAATTAAGGGAGAAAGCATACTGCTTTCTTTTCTGTCTTTCGGCTCATCACCAGAGACCATACCGACAGAAAGCTATGGTCTCTGGTGATGAGCCGAAAGACAGAAAAGAAAGCAGTATGCTTTCTCCCTTAATTGGGGCTTAACAGGGTGTTGTAATACAAAGTATATACTTATTCCCCTGCCTGAGCTGATAAGGAGAGAGCCAGTGGTGTAGAGGCAATTACAACTGCCTCACATGTAATACTTCCCTGGTTCGAATCCCAGTAAGGGTATGGCTAGCTGAAGAGAGCTAACTAGCTCGAAATAGATCTATACTAGTCTCCCTTATTTATTATTTAAAAATTATCAGCTTAAAAACCTTACACACATGTAAACAAAAGGCAACGAAACAAATAGCTTTCTGTCGGTATGGTCTCTGGTGATGAGCCGAAAGACAGAAAAGAAAGCAGTATGCTTTCTCCCTTAATTGGGGCTTAACAGGGTGTTGTAATACAAAGTATATACTTATTCCCCTGCCTGAGCTGATAAGGAGAGAGCCAGTGGTGTAGAGGCAATTACAACTGCCTCACATGTAATACTTCCCTGGTTCGAATCCCAGTAAGGGTATGGCTAGCTGAAGAGAGCTAACTAGCTCGAAATAGATCTATACTAGTCTCCCTTATTTATTATTTAAAAATTATCAGCTTAAAAACCTTACACACATGTAAACAAAAGGCAACGAAACAAATAGCTTTCTGTCGGTATGGTCTCTGGTGATGAGCCGAAAGACAGAAAAGAAAGCAGTATGCTTTCTCCCTTAATTGGGGCTTAACAGGGTGTTGTAATACAAAGTATATACTTATTCCCCTGCCTGAACTGATAAGGAGAGAGCCAGTGGTGTAGAGGCAATTACAACTGCCTCACATGTAATACTTCCCTGGTTCGAATCCCAGTAAGGGTATGGCTAGCTGAAGAGAGCTAACTAGCTCGAAATAGATCTATACTAGTCTCCCTTATTTATTATTTAAAAATTATCAGCTTAAAAACCTTACACACATATAAACAAAAGGCAACGAAACAAATAGCTTTCTGTCGGTATGGTCTCTGGTGATGAGCCGAAAGACAGAAAAGAAAGCAGTATGCTTTCTCCCTTAATTGGGGCTTAACAGGGTGTTGTAATACAAAGTATATACTTATTCCCCTGCCTGAGCTGATAAGGAGAGAGCCAGTGGTGTAGAGGCAATTACAACTGCCTCACATGTAATACTTCCCTGGTTCGAATCCCAGTAAGGGTATGGCTAGCTGAAGAGAGCTAACTAGCTCGAAATAGATCTATACTAGTCTCCCTTATTTATTATTTAAAAATTATCAGCTTAAAAACCTTACACACATGTAAACAAAAGGCAACGAAACAAATAGCTTTCTGTCGGTATGGTCTCTGGTGATGAGCCGAAAGACAGAAAAGAAAGCAGTATGCTTTCTCCCTTAATTGGGGCTTAACAGGGTGTTGTAATACAAAGTATATACTTATTCCCCTGCCTGAGCTGATAAGGAGAGAGCCAGTGGTGTAGAGGCAATTACAACTGCCTCACATGTAATACTTCCCTGGTTCGAATCCCAGTAAGGGTATGGCTAGCTGAAGAGAGCTAACTAGCTCGAAATAGATCTATACTAGTCTCCCTTATTTATTATTTAAAAATTATCAGCTTAAAAACCTTACACACATGTAAACAAAAGGCAACGAAACAAATAGCTTTCTGTCGGTATGGTCTCTGGTGATGAGCCGAAAGACAGAAAAGAAAGCAGTATGCTTTCTCCCTTAATTGGGGCTTAACAGGGTGTTGTAATACAAAGTATATACTTATTCCCCTGCCTGAGCTGATAAGGAGAGAGCCAGTGGTGTAGAGGCAATTACAACTGCCTCACATGTAATACTTCCCTGGTTCGAATCCCAGTAAGGGTATGGCTAGCTGAAGAGAGCTAACTAGCTCGAAATAGATCTATACTAGTCTCCCTTATTTATTATTTAAAAATTATCAGCTTAAAAACCTTACATATATATATATATATATATATATATATATATATATATATATATATATATATATTGGTAGCTACTCATAAAGAATATTATATATATATATATATATTGGTAGCTACTCATAAAGAATATTTGAAGCAAACATGAAAGAATAGTTAAGATCAGAAACTTTATTTAGTGTAAACAAGATCTTGTTTACACCAACAGTATTTACCATACCTTTCCATAACTTTCTGTCCTTGCAAAACATCTTATAGATTGAAACTAGTGAACTACATACAGGAAAGTGAAAGTCTAATTTCATTAGGACTGAAAAGGCAAAATATATGTCAGAAGTATGAACAGATAAAACAATAGTTAGTGTGGGTGCATATGATAAAAGAAGGAAGGCATAGATTTATTTATAATCCTTTTTAGCATGTTGTATTATCCAGTAACATGAAATGGTATGCCTGTTAGGTATGTATAAAGCACAACAAAAATGAGGTTTTTTTAGTAAGATTTCTAATATATGTATATATAGCTTCTGAATGCCCTGTACTTCGATAATATTTTTATTGCTCATACAGTATCATATTTTTAAATAATTCCTTGATACTGATGTTGCTTTTCAGATGGTGAGAGATGAAAACCTGAAATTTATGAAGAACAGGGATGTCTACTGCAGTGACTATTTTAGTTTTGTTCTGTCATTAGCTTCATTAAATGCTGTGAGTAGTGAATTTAATATTTCAGTTATTAAGTCCATGCAATATCGGATATGCTAGCCTGTGAACTCAGACAAGTCTCTAGAATTATCTCAGTAGGCTCTTCCAAGTTCCTTTGGAGGTCTGGAATGTTATGGTCACCAGATCTCATAGATTATCAATATTTTGGAAAGATTGTGCCAACAGCCTTGAAAAAGATGCTGCATGGTTCTACCAGTAGTTACCTGGATAATTATTGTCCAGTCCTAAATAATTCCTTTTGTAGGGATGATTGGTGAGAGAATGGAGGGGATCAACTGTTGAGCACATTAGAAGAAATGGATTATCTAGATATTTAATTGGAATTCAGATCCCACCATATTGGTCACTTTTTATTAGGGCCTGAGCAAATTGATTATGTCATTTCTGGACCTGCTGGATTCCTTAATCTTTGATACTATTGAATATCATATTTTTGTGAACCAATGCAAGAATTAGAGAGTTCAAGTATTGTTTAGTAGTGAATAGTTTCAGTCACTGGTTATGGGAAGAAAGGTTGGCTTGGTAGCCATTTATTTCATTGAATGGTAGCTCTGAAAGAAGCTTTTATTTTTCAGTTTCTTGTTAAAAGTGGCTTTTACAATTTATAGTTCTAAGAATTATATTTAAGGAACCAAACTAAAATGCAGTCTTAATTAACCTAATGTCTCTCTGTCTAGACAAAGTTGAAGCATACGCATTACGCATCTATGGCAAGAGTGAGTTTACAACTAGCAGTCCAATTTCTCTTCCAAACTTATCTACGAACAAAGAAAAAACTCAGGTGACGTTTTATTTAAAAGTTCTTTGTCTGAAGAATACACATACACTCCTGCTTTTCTGGTCATACCAATATTTCTGTGTTTGCTTCCTTTAAGGACTGATACAGAAGAATGGATTGCAACCATTGATGCTTTAGTTTCTAAAAGTTTTGATGCTTGTCAGTGGTTAATTGAATATTTAGTTGAAGCTGAAGGGCGAGAGCTTATTAAGTAAGTACTAACATAGTTGGTCAATCTGTTTGATAAGATGCCGTGATATTGTATCCTTCTTTCCAGTTCAAATCTTCCCCTACTTATATAGCCCCTGTTTATGTAGTTGTGAAAAAACAATGTGCAGAGATAGCATCAGGCCCACAATAATCCTATGGTTTGTAGATAACCCTAGAGGCAATTATCTTATCTAGTCTCTCTACACCTGTGAATGTTAGGTTTCCCAGTGGGGAAAAAAAGGCAAATATAACTTAAATTAGAGAATGAATTTGGCTTTATTTCTCAACGATGGGGTATTTTTCAGAACATTTTTGCTGGAATGCAGCGTAAGAGAAGTGAGAGTTGCTGTAGCCACAATTCTTGAAAAAACCTTAGACAGTGCCTTGTTTCATCAAGAAAAGGTCAGTAATGTAAAAAAAAAAAAACCCACACTGCTCTTTTATTCATTGCATATTAGTAATTTCTATATTTTTTAATTAGTTAACAAGAATCATATGATTTCTAATTGTAATGAATGTAATGTTTAAACTCAGTAGATATTTTTTATGAAAATATGTGCTATGATTCTTTTAAAAGTCTGACTTTTAAGACTTTAAGAAAGTGTCATCTTTATTGCAAGCTTTGGAAAAAATATGTTTTGCTTTCACCTGTAATATTTTATATTCATTGTAAGCTTGAATTATTAAATTGATAATTTCAAATAAGGCTCTTGTACTTTTTTGACAGCTAAAAACCTTGCATCAGCTAATAGAAGTGTTGCTGAGTCTATTGGACAAAGATGTCCCTGAGAACTGTAAAAATTGTGCCCAGTACTTCTTCTTGTTCAACAATTTTTTACAAAAGGTAAAAAAAAAAAACCCCATATTCTTCTATTTTTCAGATTGTTGTAATTAGATGAAAGAATGAAGCTGTATTGCAAAACGTTTCCAGTATCGCATAGAAAAAAAAAAAGTCCTTTGCCAAGTGGAAGCTCTATAGCAGGTGTCTCCAGCCTTGGCAATTTTAAGACTTGTGGACTTCAACTCCCAGAGTTCCTCAGCCAGCTTCACTATAGCATATGAAGTGATAGTTTCTACTTGCTATTCCATAAGAAAAGTAAACTGAAGTTCAAAGTTCTCCTAGGGAAGGTTTTTGAAGGAAGTACCAGAAGGCTCTGAAAGAAATGGATTATCACGAATGAAGGGGTGTCCCAATGAATACATGTTCCAAGATACTGTTGCAGGCTCCAATCTGGACCGGTCACCAGAACCAGAGGTTTAGTCTTCCGAGCTTTCACACTCGTGCTGGAGCCCATCCTCAGGGAACTTCTCTCTAGCAGAGTGTGTGCTTTGGGCTATTCTGTGTGTAGTATTTATATGGTGCCTGTTGTGTGTGCCTTTTTAGATGTTGATTGGAGTGTTGATGGCTGGCTATTGTTGGATATTGTTTCTTTGTGTTGCCAAGCCTTCCTTCCTAATTCCTTGATAAATTGGTGATAAGTCAACACTTCTGTTACTGAAGAAAAGCCCATTTCTCAGACTTCCAGTTCCTTGGAACCACATTGTTCACTCAAAGAGATGTTGTAATAATAAAAATAAAAAATGTATTTTAAAGAAAAAAAGTCTTCCCTGAGGGTGGGCTCCAGCACAAGTCTGAAAGCTTGGAAGATTAAAACTCTGGTCGCTGTGATTGGAGACTGCAGAAGTGAATAATCTTGAGCCTTGTCAGTCAGGATTCAGGCCTAGTTATAGTACTGAGACAACATTGGGCATCCTTGTTGATGACTTTTGGTGAGATGGGGTAGTACATCTATCCTGGCCCTTCTTGATCTTTCTGAGGCTTTCTATATTGTAAAGCATGATCTTCTTTTGGGATGGCTCAGGAGATTGGAATGGGAAGTACCTTGTTACAATGGTTCTCCTCCTTCTGCAGGGCCAGTTCCAGTTGGTGTTGGAAAGGAAGCAGATTTCTTTTTGAGCCTAAGAATTAAAAGTAATCTGAAGACATAACAGTCATTAACAGTATTCCTATACTGTTGATGTTGCTTCAAATGCTACCCATTGCTATTCTTTGCACAGTAGTTCAGAGAATAGTATAATAAGTAGACTTTAGTTATAGGTACTATATTATAATTACCTCTTAATTGTTATGTTTTAGTTTTGGCAGATCAATCACAATGACCTCTTATTATTGAGCTAATAGGAAAAAAATCCAAAGGAAAAAAGCAAAGTTAAAAATTCCCAGAGAGTTTGATGTCACATAGCTGTTCAAAGTCTGTAGATCAATACAGTTGAATGTAATAAAACAAGTTTTAAGAAACATTTCAGAGTTAAAGTTTGATCAATTATAATTAAATATTTAACCTCTTTTTGCGGCCTTTCCATGTTTTCTAGAACATAACCCTATTTTTTTCCTGTCTTCTACAGCAGGGTATAAGAGCCTGTGAGCTCCTCCTCAGGCATAGTGCCTTGAGTCATATGATCAATTTCCTTCTTGGTCCCAACCGGCAGAATAACCAGGTATGAACTTAGAGGTAGCACTAGTTTCTGAGCAGAGTGTGTGCTTCAGTCTAGTTCAGAAGCTTAGTAATGTACCTAATTGCTGGGACTTTGAGAAGACCCATTCACTCTTCAGACTTTGCCATAATCACTGCTGCTTTTAAATACAGGAAGACTGCAAGAAATACAATAAAATTGTTTTTCCCCAAGAACTGACAATGTCCCCTAAAATTACAGCTTCTGTTCATTCGAAAGTAGCCCCTAAGTTAGAAAGTATTTGAGCTGTTTGGCCTAAACTACCTGTAACTGCCAATTATGGGACTGTCAGATAAATATGATTGGGCATAGTTGAACTTGAATAACTCTGAATTTCTACTTCTTGAAATATCCTGTATGCCCATAAATGGGATTTTAAATCGGATGTTGACAGATAGCTTAGATGCTGGCTGTGCTAGAATGTCTATCTGCCCTCCAGCCTGCCCATTCTTTTGAGCTACTTGGAGGTTCAGGTTGATGTAGCTCTTATGCTCTTCTTGAATAGACAACAACGTCTACTTATTTCAGCTGTAGTAACCTTTTCACCAAACCACTCTGAATGCTGTTGCCATTCAGCCTGTCTGAATCAGTCTTTGATAATATGCCTTTATGCATAAAAAGGTACATTAAATGAAACATTAGTGCTTATACGATGTTTGGTATATACTTAACAAAACAGAATCGTAGATGGAGTTCCGCACAAGCTCGGGAATTTGGCTTTCTCCATAATACTGTGGCATTGCTTGTCTTGAATTCAGATGTCTCCTCACAGAGGAATGTAGGTAAGTCTTTCCAGTTTTTTCTTGGATAACCCTGGCTAGATGACCGTGTGTATAGCTACAGTATGTTTGCCACCCCTGATCATTTTTAAATTATTATTTATTATCAGTTTATTATCAGGACCAATATAGTTTTATATTTGTACTTCCTTTACAGCTCCTGGTTTGTTTGCCCTGCATTCACCACTTAGCATTACTACTTCAGGGCCACTTTTGGCCCTTCATGAAGAAGTAGAAGCTTTGATATTCCTATCTGAGGGGAAGCCTTATTTAATGGAGGTAAGCAGCTATTTTACATCTATTTTATGATGAGTTAAATGTAATCCAAAATGAAGGCTTAAATCAAGTTGGTCTAGAATCCAGTCTCACAATACTGTTTAGAAATGATGTCCCTGCAACTACAATACTACTGTGCAACCCAAGTAGTGAAGAGATACCAAATAAGTATGTAATGAAATGCATACCAAGTTACAGTCTTTTTTTATATATATATATAATGCTAATCCACTGCTCTTTTCTCAAAGGTGATGCACGCTTTAAGGGAGCTGACTGGATCACTCTCGATCCTTATTGAGATGGTGGTCTACTGCTGCTTTTGCAATGAGCACTTTTCCCTTACCATGTTGCATTTCATCAAGGTAAATTTTTATAATACATTTTCAAGACATGAATTGTTCTGGAACTGATACCTATTTAAGAATATGCACTCTGCTATAGAAATTTTGGTTTCCATTGTGTGACTCTTGGCAACTGCTGATTCCTTTGAATCTTAAGGACTGATACACATTTTAGTTTTCAATGCTATTACTTTAAGGAGTTACAAAATGTCTATGATTTCTTATTCTTATTGCCCATATATTCCACCAGTATATAGCATATATCCATAGCTTGTATGTTTGAAAATGTTTTTTTTTTCTCAAAATTTCCATTTTTACATAAACCATTCTTGCTATCTATTCTTTAGTATCCCACACAAATGTTTTTTCAGGAAAAATTCCACTTTAAAAGTTATGTCAAAATGAGTTGTAGTTTATTGAAAAGTACAGCATTGCTTTTTAAACATTTTCTAACAAAAATATTTATGAACCTTTTACATCGTACGATCTTTTACAATGAATGTTTATAAAATATAAACAAATAGTTTACCTGTGTACCTTCTGCTTGCCTGAATTTATACTTTTGGCTTGCAGAATCAACTGGAGACCGCCCCACCTCATGAGCTGAAGAATATTTTCCATCTCTTACATGAGTTATTGGTAAGTAATAAGATTAAAAGTAAAATTTCCCTCATGTCTCTATTGTTCTTGGAAATAGTACTGAATCAGTATGCTGTTGAACTTAGTACTAAAGCCTTTGATTTTATTCTTAGCACTTTAAAATATGCATTAAAATGCCCCTCAAAATTAATATCTCTATATATTAGGACCTAATTTATATATGCCGTATATTTTAGTGACTTTTAAATTATACTTGGGTATAATCTTTGTAGCTGTGAATAATGTTAAATTTTGCCTATTTTTTATTATCTGGCTTGACACAGTATTCTGCTTAAGCCAAAAAGTTTCTATTCTATTCTAATTGCTTTCAGTAGAAGCTGTTCACCACAAGCCTCAGGGTAACTGATTAAAAGTGATAAACTTTTTTATTTGATCATACCTCTTGTTTAAGTAGACTTGAAATGTTAGATTTAGGTTCAGTGTAGCTTAGCCTTACCTTCTCTGTTGTTTCACAGATTATTGAAGATCCTTTACAAATAAAGCGGGTCAAATTTGCATTTGAGACTGAAAATGGATTGCTGGGTAAGTATTTCTGCATAGAATTAGTAACCGAGTTTCAGAAAAAACGTACAATGAATCCCAACAAGATAACAGTATTTTTAAATACTACAAGACTTTAGTTATGTGGGTGCTTCTGGTTGTAAGACATAAGAGGAAAGCCATGTTATTCTTTGAGATGGGTAAAAATCAGGAGACTGGCAGCAGCTTTTCTAATTCTTCTGTAAAATTTTTATAACATTTGATAGTTGGAAAAAGTGCACCAGACTCTGATGTTTAGTTACTTGGAAAATCACTTTGAAATGAAGAAAGGTTTTGCAGGTCTCTGTACGCATAGAAGAATCTTTTTGACGGTATTCAGAAAAAGAATTTAGAAATAAAATATATAATTCAGTGTTTTGTGAAATGGGCAGCCGTATAAGTATGAATTATACATACAGTAAATAAATGCCTTAAGAGCTATTTCTCTCCTTATAATAGCAACTTGGTTATTATGCAGTATTTTGGGGCATTTTGAGTATTGCAACTTAAGTAGATGACATCAGAGAAATAAAAGATAAATTCAGGCTGTGTTACAGATTTAAAATATCTGCAACTTACTAGCTACAGCTTATTTTGTTGTATATTAATCTGTAGAAAAAAATTCCTTTGTGAGTAAAAGATAATGAGCCATAGCTTAAATTCAGACATTGCCAAGCTGATTCAAAAGCAGCTTGGTTTGGCATGATATCTAATTGTAAAATCATAGCAAATGTCATGAACTGCAGCAGTTAATGGACCATGAAATGGAGTTTAACTATGAACATGCAAAGATAAGTTGAAATAAACTGGAAGGTGTAAAAGAGCTATAAACTGTGCTTGACACATTAGCATTGAGACTGTGTTTATAATCTATTTGCTTGAAGATACTGACTACTTTCATAAATTATTATTGTTTTCATACCCTCTCTTAACAGCTCTGATGCATCACAGTAACCACGTGGACAGTAGTCGTTGCTATCAATGTGTCAAATTCTTGGTCACACTTGCTCAAAAGTAAGTATGTAATAAAAGTGAAGAATGGTGTCATTCATGCCAGGTTATATGCTCTTAATAGACTAGGATGCGGATGACATTTTAAATATCTTTTGTATCAAACTCAAAGCCAGATTCAAAGGTTGGAGTGTTCTGGCCATAGAACCCAATGGGAATTTGGGATTAGTACTTCACTCCTGTTCTTCTATAATCTAGGCAGGGGAAATATTAACATTGCCAGAGTAACTGCTACTGACTAGCCAACATATAGAAATATTGGTGAAAGGAACAATATTAATAAAGCATTAAAAAGAATTGGTGAAAAATATTCTCATAGGAACGCCTTGGGTTGAGAAAAAAAATAGCATGAAGAAACACTATAAATCTCAACAGAAAAAGGCTCACAGAGGACACTTTTACTAAAAAAAATAGGCTTGTAATTAGCCGTGTGTTTTTGTGAAGATACAGCTACTGCTAATATTCTTTTGAAATATTTTATCCTTCCTGCTTTGTATTGGCAGCAATGTCAAGAATTATTTCAATATGAGCAGAGAGGGGACCTCTTGTAAATTGGAATAATTTAAAGAGAAGAGGGAACATAATCCTTTAATATCTAAGATACATAATTTTTGTAATTTCTTTCTTAAAGATGCTCTGCTGCTAAAGATTACTTTAAGGAGAATTCTCATCATTGGAGTTGGGCTGTTCAGTGGCTTCAAATAAAGGTAGTATTTATTATTACAAAAATAAATGTATATAGGTACAATGTAAATCAGTGTAAATTAGTCTCAATAAGTCCTGTTCACCATGGTTCAGAAGTTCCTTCAATGGGTCAATAGTAAGAAAGAGGGACTTTTTTATTCTTGGAACCGATTTCCTTTTGAAATCCAGTCCAGTAACAATCTGCTGTGTGGTTTTCATTAATTGTTGCTTTCACATTTTCACATTTTTCTAGATGTCTGAGCACTACTGGGCTCCACAAAGTAATATATCCAATGAAACCTCAACTGCCAAAACCTTTCAGCGCACTATTTCTGCACAGGTCAGTAAAACTGGTTGTACGTTTATTGCATTTTCGTTCCTTTTACTTTATATGTACAGTAATAAATAGATATTAAGGCTACTGTGTGGGAATATTATAAGTGGAATATTTCTATTGATTTTTGGGTTGAAAGGAAAGATGGGTATATAATTTGAATTCGTTTCCACATTTTTTGGAAATGTGGAATTTTCGATTACACATTTTTTTTCCCCCGGTGACTTCCAATTGCATCTAAACACGCTACCTTAGCTTTTAATTCTCACACTCTTTTTTTAGGACACACTAGCATATGCCACAGCCTTGCTGAATGAAAAAGATCAATCAGGAAGCAGTAATGGATCTGAGACCAGTCCAGCCAATGAGAATGGAGGCAGACATCAACAAGTACGTAGGATGGTTTTGTTTAATACATGACACATATGACGTATTGAAAAAGTCAAGTAGCCTGTCAAACGTCTAGCAAAGAACTCATAGAGAAGAAGACATAGGAAATACCTTAACTCCAACTTTTAAAAATTAGCCTTTTGTAGGAATTATGTATTATGTGCTGAGACTGAAAAGCGTGTATGCGATCACTACTGCATCCATAATATTCTATAATACAAAGAAAGACTTTACATATATGCAACAGTCATAATACTAAGCATACTACTATAGATCTATTCACCCACTTCATAAAAAAATACTTAAATCACCTCAACCAACAGGGACAGTCTGGCCAGGAACAAAACCAACAATAAATAGAAGTGGAAGGAGAAACTGAAAGATCAGAAAACTGAAGAACTATAAGTACATCAACTGGAATAATAGGATAAAATCCCATGAATTTAGGAAAACTAAAGAGGACTGTGCAAGAACAAAAAGAAGAAACAAAACAAATTTCAGTTTCCCTCCCTCCAAATGAACTAAACAGATACTAATAGTATACAAGATATCAATCAGAACATTTAACGATTCTCAAATTTCTCTGAAGCCATTCCAAGGATCTTGATTCAGTGTAATACCTTCAATTAATGCAAAGATTGTTTGAAGGGATGATTGAAATCAAACTCTTTGATTTAAGTCCTAATAATAGCTTACGTGATGTGCTTTGTTTTTAAGGCCCTATTGCCTTCAGTGGCAGGCCAGCGCTAAAGGAAATGGTGAACATGGGCAATATTCAAACATTATGTAGCAGGTAAAATGTCACAATATAGTCATAGCAAGATTATATTATTACATTGCACTGTATTTATATTCCATCTGTCCTCCGATAGTTCATGGTAGTGCTGATCTAATTTATATTGCATTTATTTCTAAACTAACCATTGATGTGGTCAAAGTTTTGAAAGTATTTTCTTAGATGAAATTAACAATTCAAACCTTAAAATATTCAAATAAAAGCTCTATCAATAGCAATTTCATTAGTTTGTTAAACAACATATCACAATATAGATTCTGTACCCAGTAACAAGAAGACTTGTGTACATCTGCGTTCTCCTGCTCATTTTAACCACCAACTGATATTAAAAGAGAATTATCTCTGATTCTAGATATGTTCTAACATCATGATGACATGGAGCCATTGATAGCTTTGTCTTCCATGAATTTGTTTTAAGTGCCGTATGTTGAAGGACGTTGCTTTTTAATATAGCAAATCCCATACATGCTTCCGTTTTAGTGCTCCTAATCATGGTGTGTATTCCTAGTCTAATACAGGTAGTCCTCGTTTAACAACTGCAGTTGGAACCGACAACCCTGTTGCTATGTGTCAAGATCATTCAGTGAAACTTCACGTGACCACACCTGACTTTACAATATCAGTTCCACTTTGGTCATTAAGCACATGACTGAGCCTTAATTACTTCTTGCTGGTTTCTCCATTTGTCGGTCTGAAGGCGGCTGTGAAATTCGCAAATGGTGATCACGTGACTGCAGAACACTCTGACCACTGTAATTGCACGCCAGTGGCCAAGCGCCCAAATCGCTATCCCATGACCACAGGGACGCTGCAACCATTGTGCTATCGTAAGGTTGAACATTTGCTAAACAGGGCAGTTATTAACCAAGGACTATCTATATTTCACATTCAGTCCATTTGCTCTTTTCGTGGAAAAATATAGGGTTAATTTCTGGTTTGCAAAAGGCAGTTGCTAAATGATGCCCAGTGCAATAACTCTTTCTTCACTTTAAACAACAACATAATCTTTCTAATTCTTTTGTGTTTTTTAAAAGGGCTCAGTATCTCCCATGATGATTGGCGAACCTAAAAGTGACCTTGAAGATGTGGATACTTAATGGATGGATGCAAGCTGAAGGAGGAAAAGCTCCTCTGAAGTGGGGAGTACCCAGCACTTTCGTGATATGGCTGGGATCCTTTTGTTTTCACTTTTAGAGGAATCTGAAGTAAATGCTTTCAAAAGATCAAGAGGTACTTTGTAATGAGTTAAAAGTATTCTTCAGTTGAGAAGTCCCATCATTAGGCTATGAAAGTCTCCCAGCATCTGCTCTGGTTCTTATAGATGCTAACTTAGGCATGAGTAAAGTAAAACAAAACAAAACCCTGTCAAGATTCCACCCATTTAAGAACAGTTATCAAGTAATTGAAACTTTTATGTGAACATTTAATGAGTGGATGTAAAACTTTTGCTTTTCTGTGATGCTGCAAAACAAAAGAAAAAAAAGAAAAAAAAAGACTTGGGTTTTATACAGAAGAAAAAATCAGATTGCCTTTACATATAAATGGCAAATTTTAATCTTTTTTTTTTAAAATATTGAATAGGAATATTCAAAATTATGTAAAAATGTGTGATTTACACTTGGCATTGTAAAATATTAGTTAAGAATAAATTTACACAAGGACTTTTGTATTTAATATGTCTCTAGGTAATTTGTATAGTGCTTTACATAAAGGGTTCCTTTTAAGAGAGCCCTTTTATGTAAGGATGATTATTCCTTATGGAATGGTTTTGGTACAAGTTAGTCTGGAATCGGTAACCTTTTTTCCTGATGCTGTGTGCTTAAAGGGTAAGAGCAATAAAAGAGCTTTGTTTATTCCAAGAATACAATTATGGCATCAGTAGAACTTTTTAGAAAATGAAGAGTAAGTTTAACAAAAAAAAAAAGCACTTTAAGACAGAATTTTATTGCTGTTTGCCTCCTTAAATCATCCTTCTACTACTTGGAGACATATTGAATAAACCATTGTGTTAATAATGTGATCTGCAATCATTTGCTTATAGTTTTAAATTGAAAAATAGAAATTGGCTTTACATGATTGAGTAAAATAGGGACATTTCAATTTTTTAAAAAAAATTAACAGAGGCAAAAGATTGCAAGCTATTTTGCTTAGCTAGACAGCACTTGGAGTACAAGTGCAATTCTTTCATAACTGGAAACAAATTGAACTTAATATGGGTATGCTTTTGTTCACCACGTGAAATGCAGTTCAATAATCTCTTAAACTACTCTCAATACTTTTTTCCACACCAATGTTGAATCCCAGGGTTTTTTTCCAGCTTTTTCTTCATTTGCTTTTCCTTTTGCTTTTGTTCAAGGATTTTTGCCTTAATTTATAAAAAATATACCATGCACATGAACTGGGGGGAAATGCTCAGAGTGCCTGGACAATTTGCCAAGTCAAAGGCACAAGCAGCCAAAAAGTGCCTCTTTTTTTTTTTCTTCTTTTATTACTGTTACAAAAACGGAACTGGCACATAAATTACTTCACTGTTGTGCACTAGTTGTGAATATAACAGGTCATTTCACTGTTGCTGGAAACAGTCGCACCTCCTCCAGTTGAAATTCTCTGCCATACGGGTGAGTCAGAGAAGTACTGTTAAAAATGACGCTTCAGCTGAATGTCTCCTCTGAAGGTCTAGTACTTTCAGTGAAGTTAGCAGAACTCAGATATTTTATTAAGCCTTCAAACATTTTAATACAATGTTTTAAAATTTAGAATAAATGTTGTTCCTATCCCATCCTGACTGTGTCACCCTATCTTCCGTTTAATTTAAATGAAAGTAAGTTAGAGAGCTGATCTAAAGAGGAAAGCAAAATCATTTAAATTTGCATCATTTCCTATGGAAAAGGGGGTTTCATCCCAAGTTGAAGCAGGGCATTTTTTTCAGAATCACAGGATGATGTGTTTCACCACTAATACTTTCTAAAACCATGGCAAACTTTTCTGCTTCACCCCCAGCTTGTAGAGAGTTCATGGCTATGGTTTCAAATATAATATTTGGTCAATTATTTGGCTTAGAGCTGTTATCACTTCAATCGGCTGAAGACTTTTTTTAAAAAAGAAACTAATTTGCCATGCAAATTGTCACACTTTATGTTGCAATCTCTTTTACTGCTAGTCCTTTTGGATGAAAAATGCATTTTTATACATAATGTTCTCTAGGATTGGGGCAATTACAATTCTGTTGCGTCTTCTCATTATGTACAATTGTGTTTAATTAATTCCCAAGGTAGTGAAAAATAGAAGGGAGAGGCAGTTTCCCTGAGGGGGGAAAAAATCCTGGTCAATGGAATAAAGGTTATCCCTCTCACAAAAAAAGGAAAAAGATGCCTGATTATTAAGTTAAAAAACAGTCTGGTGGCCTCCAGCTGAAGGTCTTGCCTCACAATCAGAAGGCTGTGGTTTTGATCCTAGGTAGCAGCAGATTTCTCCCTCTCTGGGCATACAGAGAAAATACCTGCTGCAAATTCCACACAGGCGTCAGTGTTTTACAGCACCTTCTGAGCCATGAGGATGAAAAAAGGATGGAAGGCTGAATCAACCTTGAGCCCATCAGAATCAAACTCCTGCTTATGGGTAGAATTAAGCCTGCAATACTCATTCTAACCACTGCACCACCAGAACAATATCAGTATGCTATTTTATATTGAAAGGTGTGAGGGTATTTAAGGATATTTTTCATACCTATCTTCTATATAATCTGGTAATTTATATGTCTCCTAAAGTATTCTGTTTTGCCACACATTTTATAATGGGTATCGCGTATACATTTGAATCTCTAATGAAAAAAATCAAGACATGATAAAAATTAATTTTTTTCCTTTCCTGTTTCCTTAAATATAATTGTAGAAAAATGCAGAGGAGGGGTTTAAGTACAGCTTCATAAATGCAGCCACATTAAAATTGTATGAAACTTTATTTCAAAAAGAAATTGCTTTATAAAATGTTATATAAAACAGAATAAATAGATCCCAGATAAAAATGTAAAATCCACAGCACAAAGAAATCTTTTCAAGCAATTACAGTAGATAATGCATTTGAGTATTAACTCCAAAACAACACATGAGGTTTACTCTATTCATGATTTGGCGTTCCTTTTGACCTTTCTAAAGCAGAAATGCAACATGCTCCAATACACATTTACTCTAAACTAAACTTACATTTAAGGAAACATGTATATGGTCCCTTAGTTAAAATATTTTTATCCAGTAATTGAATATACATGTGGTTAAAGACTCAATTATATAGGCAATTAAACATTTGGTAATAGGGAAAGAGTTTTACATGATAGTAATAGCTTAATTTGAAAAACCAATTTAAATGGTTGCTACCAAATACTTTGTTAGGAAACTACACTATTTGGTGTGAGTTTCCCAGCATTTACTTGGTTTCATGGTTGCCTTAAGGCCACTCATGCAGGAATCCTAAGTCTTCACTGATTTTAAAAGCTCTGGGTTTGCTTGTATAAAACTATTCTTCATTGATTCAGTAGTCTTCCTAGAGCCCAATAATTTTTTTTCAGCTACAGTTCCCAGCATTTTTTAGAATGATCCTCATCATAAAGAGGATGAAGCTGAGAGTTACGCTTCAAGGAGACTAGTAGTTTTCTACGTTGGTCCAGTCTCCTTAGAGAAAACTACTCTCATTTTTGCAGAG
Organism: Bungarus multicinctus; assembly: GCA_023653725.1. Classification (NCBI taxonomy): domain Eukaryota; kingdom Metazoa; phylum Chordata; class Lepidosauria; order Squamata; family Elapidae; genus Bungarus; species Bungarus multicinctus. The sequence goes on from CM042842.1 coordinate 67,924,918, forward strand.
CTTCTTCCATTTATGGATACAAAAGCTAACTTACAATAATTTTAATGTGTTAAGTAATACATTTGAGGTAACTGTTTCCTGTGTGAAATAAAAGAGGAGAAACTTCTGCTTCTCAAAAGTAAGTATAAGGATACAATAGGATAAAATCCTGTTTCAGACCAGCTACAACCCATTGTTAAGCAGTTTTGTATAATGGCACAGGAGAATGAGGACAGAAAACAGTAATGTACAATCTAGATCAGTACAGTACAATCTAGATCAGGGGTGTCAAACTCACAACCACACATCATGTGACATATTGCAACTTTTTTTCCCCTTCACCAAACCGGGGGAGGGCATGGCTAGTATGATGCATCCAGGCCATGGGCCAAGAGTTTTACACCCCTGATCTAAACCCTAGATGACCAGCACTGTTTCAGGTTGAGAGCTACAACAACCATAGAATCTCAAGATGTGAGCAGAAGCAAGAGAAATACTTCCCAACTCTTATCAAATTGTATTTGAATACTGGCAGGCCTTATTTTATTGTGTTTTGCTTTTATTCAATTTGGTGTATATTGCATTTTTTTAGTAAATTGAAGGCTTATGGCAACCCTGCATCAAATAAATATTGGCACCATTTTTCCAACAGCATTTGCTCATTAGTAATAAAAGAACCTTAATTAAGGTATGTACATTGTTTTTAGACATAGTATATTTTATACATAGAGTGCAAACATAACTTTTATATGTAATCAGAAACCCACCCTCTTCCCCAAAAAATTGTGTGACTCACTTTATTGCAATATTTGCTGATCTGGAACCGAACCCATAATATCTCCCAGGTATGTTGTTTCCTTTTAAAGCATTGAACAGTTAAATTATGATGTAACAGTTTAACTACAAGGGATACTCTATTAATTGCATGGGGCCTTTAGAAGGAAGGGTTAATACAGCCCATGGTTTGCCTATGATTGCTGCAAAAAAACCTTACTACATAAAAATATTTTTAAAAGGAGGATATAATGTTAATTGGTATGCTCTGCAATTAATCTGCTATCCTGGGTAAATTTATAGTATTAGTACTTTCACCTTTTACAGTTTTAAGCATTACTCGTATATACATAGAAGTTTCTGGTTATAGTTCAGCCAATGAAAAGTTGAGACCAAGCTAAAGAATTACACAGAAACTGTTATCTTCTTCATCCTTCTGCCTGCTCCTCCCTCTGCTCCCTAGCCGCCTGCACAACGATAAGCATAATGCATTGAACTAATGGATGATTAACAAAATAGATATTCTAAAAAGCCTGGAAGTCACTGATTGCAACTAAAAAGTTGTTGAAAAATCACATACGCAGCTAATAGATCAAATATATTTTACAAATGCAGCTTAACTGATATTACCAAGACATCAAAGACACCCATCTCTTGATAACGATGGGAATGTTGCTAGAGGGACAATGTTTTTGCACAATTGCAGCATCTGAAATAGCTGTGCTAAGGCTATCACAAGTAATCCCAAGATGTATTGGAGCCCTGCTCTAGGGACTACTGTGCTTTCCAGTGTGACCCTATATGGCAATTGTCAAAATTCGTGGCTCTTGGATAGTTGGAGGGGGAGAAAAGTAGAATTGTCACTTGTTACTGGAACTTTGCCTCTCATCCTCTAAGAGCCTCTTTCTGCAGCAGATGGCAACTGCAATTGCTCCTTTGCTTCCTGGATGGTTGATTACAATACAGGTGTTGTCCATAGAATACGCCCCAAGAGTGTTGGAGCTATGTGACTGGGCACTACATCCAGTTAGAGTCCAGCCATCATCACAGGTCTCCATCACCTAAGAAAAAGGAATTGGAGATTCTTTTAATCAACATACTGCTAAAATTCTCATGTCTGTAATCTTTAACTGGGCAATCACAGGGCAAAACATTTTCAAAGTACCTCAGATGGGCTAATTTACAGAATGTATCCAAAATCCAGGACCTGTGACCCCAGTGGAATTGAAATTTGGTAAACTTTATAAAACATGATATAAAAATAATAAAGCATTTTATGACATTGTACAACATAGTTCCTATGGTCAACTGATGTTTGTGCTATACAGTTCAACATGGGCTACTTTCAAACAGATACATCTTTGAATATCTCCCTGATTTTTTAAGAACTTTTCAAGTATATTAGAAGTTATGCCATTGTTGAAGGCATTGAGAAATCTGGCAAGGAAATATATCTGAAATTATGACCCAACAGGTCCCAAGTTGTCTAGTAAAAAAAAGTTTCCAAAATGGTGTAGGTTCTTCCAATATGACTGGAATTCAACACTAGCAACACTAGCCAGCATGTCCAGTGATCAAAGATCATGGAAAATATATGAAAAGGGGGTTCCCTGCCCTCTGTGTTACTGACTTTTCTTGCTCTGATTTTTTTTTCTTTTTGAAAATTATTATTCTGAGCTTCTGAAGCATAGAAGTATTTTTTCCCTCTCTCTTCCGCTAATAAAGCTCTACAAAATGCTTCAGGAAGAATCTGACATTTCTAATGTAAGAATAAACCATTTTTTCATAGGAAAGTTTCAGAAGCAATTAACTGAAATTGACTGTCTGCTATGATTATTAGATGACTTCCTGCAGTATTGAACATGAATGAGGCACTAGTTTTCTTGTTCTTTCTCTCTAGACCCTCTTTTTTTAGCAGATCCTTGAACAGACAATCTGTAACAGCCTTTCTCTGCCTATTCTGTGGCCATGCAAGGGATTGCACAGAACCATTTTCATCTTTCAATTCATAGAGCTTGCCCATCTTAGGGACCAAGGTACCATAGTTAGACTGAGAGATGCCATCAAGAATGATATGCGCGTACCTTTGTTGAGTATTCCAAGGGAGGATGTCCCTGAACTTTGCACTCAAGGCTGGGTGCATGGCAGCAGGAAGCATGGACCGTTGCTTCTCCTTGGCCTACACAGTGGGCCCGGCTACTGTCCGCCTGGTGTACAGCTTTGATGCCGCCACTGAGATCTCCAGCCAGAGAATGGGTGCTGCAGCCTGCCAGTATAGATCATATTAGGGCATTTTGTAAAAGATTCACCTGAAATATATACATGGCTATCACTGTTAGCTAATAGTACTGTTTGGTGGATTTTGGTTTTGTTTGTACCACAAGATGAGAAAATAAATGGCGGTACATCCCTCAGTCTTTGTATTCTCACAGGCAAAAAAATATTCTTAGCAAAGGGGAAACTACCAACTTTGATTTTCAATTTTTGCAAAGTGCTCAAAGAATATTCACAGTGGACCAAATGGGAAATGCCAGGCATTATAGAACAAGGCAAATGGGGAGCCCAGAACAAAGTGGAATCAGGATCAGTTGTATCATTAAACAACTTTAGATGGTCACTTAAGGTGGCAAATGCTAGAAGATGGTGAGAAGCAGGAATTATATCTTTTTCCTTCTGTTGTGGTGCTAAAGCTGGTCTCTTCCAGTAACATACCATTAGTCACCCGATCTTATATGATGTATCTTATGCATAGAAGACCTATTTTAGCACAGACCCCATTTGCTACAATACAACTTATATATAATGATATGTCAACATCAAAAATGTTGCTTCTTTAGTTAACTTTTATCAGAGCTGTCATCGCATACCTGTCAAAACATAGCTATCTTCGATGCAGCTAACACTTTTCATAGCTGTGCCCTCTGTGATCTGTGAATGGCTATTAATCTGGCAGTCAGCCTTGGGCCAAATGCAACATCTGGCTATGGCATAGACACCTTGGCCTCGAAATCTGTTGTGAGCTACACACTCCTTCTTGCCTTCGATATCCTAGTATTTGGGTGGAGAGGGAGAGAAATGAGAATAAGACACCAAGAAGGGCATCAAATCTGATTTTCGTATCTAGCCGAGATGCAGATCTTTGTATAAAATTAATTAAAATTAAACAGCAAACCACATCATCTTGCCTTTGAACATTACCTCAATGTGCTCCCCTCGCCGCTTGCCATTCTTTGATAAACTTGAGCAGCTGAACATGTCTTCATCGCTGTTGCATCGGGCAACAGCTGTTGCTCTACTGGTTGAGTCAGACAAGGAAGACCACACAGAGCGACAGTACAGTTGTTCCTCTGAAAGAGAATGGCTAATGGTCACCGCTAAGGAGTAGCAGAATCCCATTTGTGTAGGACTATCTCCAGGCTGTTGTTCAACTACTTGGAAAGATTCTATCTTTGGAAAACACATTGCGCTAAACACATAGTTAACTGAATAAGCCACAATTGGTCATAAACCAGAGATGATGAAGCTTGAAATTGTGCTTGCATTATTTTAACCCAAATAAAGGCAGGAATTAGCGTGCTAAGCCTCCCTCCCAATATTTTCCAAACACCAAGGAGAGTCAAGTTTTCACATCACCTAGAGTAGGTAGAGAGAATGGCTTTGAAGAACAGATAGAATATACACAGCCAAGCTAACAATTAGATAAATGAAGTTTGAGTCCAAATAAAAATAATAATTTGATCCCCCACCCCACCACCATTCTCATGAAGATAAAAGATGGAGGTAGGATGGCATATTCATATTTGCAAGATTCTGTTGCTAAAGAATAATAATACTTCTAATAAAAGTAGCTTAGAACTACCTGGTGTCTATTTCATGGTTTGGTGTACTTGGTGACATCTAGTGACATTACTATATCACAGACATGTCCCCGGAGATCTCCAAAGAGGGATTGATGGCAAAAGTTGAAAACATTGGTCGTTCTTGCCATAAAATGAGAATTATAAATTGAAAAGGTTGGGTTCGCATGATACTTAAAGCCAAAATTAAACAAATCACATCAAAGTTGAGTGCAGTTCATGAATAAAACAAAATTGGCTATTTGGACGGATTAGATTAATCCTTGCCTATCTAGCAAATGTGCTTATGTTTTGGTTATCAATTTAAGTTACAAATATTAACTAACAGTAAATTAGATACAAAAAGATGAATAGTTTAAAAAACTAGGGAAAGAGATGTCACTCAATTGATTTTCTAAAGAGAGAATGGGGCCAAACACATATACAGTAACAGAATACAGAATAACACTGCAAAACTGACATATAGTGCAGCACAATTTGATGATTTGATACAATGTATGATCACTGCAGTAAAGAAAGTAAATTGATTAACTAACAAGATTTTCAATTAAGTAAAACAAAGTGAGCTTATAAATCAGAATTTTGGAAACATCAGATAGTTTGTACAACGAAGAGAAAAAGACTATAAGTTCAATAAAGAAAATTGTAAAATCTCACCTAAATGGTGGAATCAGACAATTCATGAACAGTGTCAGTAATTATTACAGGAATATTAAACTTAGTTAATCTTGACCAGCAAATCAGAAAATTGATGCCTATAACTAGTGCCCTATATCCTCATACTGTTATTGACAGATTGTTTTTTTTCCTCCAAGAAAGATTGGTGGGCTAACACCGATTAAAGGTAAAATAAAGAACGAAAATAAAGCTTAACGATTACATCAAGACAATAACAAAGCTTTATTGAATTAATCTCAGAAAGAAAGGCTATTTGGGGAAATGGAATCTCAGTGACTATAAAAGGCAACAGCTTGAAATGAGGTTAGAAAATTGGAAAAGCAAAGCAATATCTTCCTTGAAAGTTATTGAAGGAAAATTAGACAACAGTAAAACATGACAACAGCTTAAGAATGAAGTATTTTAAAAAGGAAATATTGTAGAAAGAATGCTCTGTATTGCTCAAGAACAAGCATTAAGTACAAATGTTATTAGAACCAAAGTAGAAAAAATAAGTTTAGATAGTAAATGCTGGTTGCGCCAAGGAAGAAACCATTGACCATATAATAACTAGATGCTGAAGCTAATTACAAAAAAGGCATAGTTGAATTGGGAAGATATCACTGGCATTTTGGTCAAGAGTACAAATTCACCTTCAATTAAAAATTGCTAGAAACATAAAATTGCAGATAACATCACTGATAGTCGCAGGGCAAAAAAATTATGGTACTTGAAATTCAGACTGATCAATTCTTTGAACATAACGCACATTCCATTACTATCTTTGTAAAGAATCATTTTTGGTTTATTGATGTAATCATTCCATGGTGCTGTAACTTTGAAGACAAGACAAGTGATGCCGTATCCTCAGTGCCTGAAGGTTGTTACGGGCTGGATGGGGAGCAATGGGTTGAAACTAAACCCTGGCAAGACCAAGTAGCTCTGGGTTTGGGGTTCGTTGCCACCTTTGGTCTTGGATGGAGTGGCACTAACCCAAACAGACCCTATGCATAATCTGGGGGTTCTCCTGGACTCACAACTCCTGCTCAAAGAGCAAGTGGCGGTCATGGTCAGGAGGGCCTTTGCGCAACTGCAGGTTGTGCACCTGTTATGCCCTTTCTTAGACCAACAGTCCCTACTCCCAGTCACTCATGCTCTAGTCACTTCCCATCTTGATTATTGCAACGCGTTCTACATGGGGCTGCCCTTGAAGAGCATCTGGAAGTTGGTGCAAAATGCAGCGGCCCACATGGTTTTGTGCAGACCCTGGTGTGTACATGTTTCACCTCTCCTGCGGGAGCTGCATTGGTTGCCAATTTGCTTCCAGGTGCAATTCAAGGTGGTGGTTGTCACCTTTGTAAAGCCCTTCATGGCTTGGGACCAGGTTATCTGAGGGACCTTCTCTTGTCAGTCATATCTACTTGATCTATCAGAGCGGGGAGGCAGGGAATGTTGCAGGTCCCATCCCTGAGGGAGATACATCTGGTGGGACCCAGAAGAAGGGCCTTCTCCGTGGTGGCTTCCTCTCTCTGGAACATCATTCCCCCAGAGATTAGAATGTTCCCCACTCTAATACTCTTCCAGAAGTCGCTGAAGACCTGGTTCTGCCATCAGGCCTGGGGAACCCAGAGAGGAATGGAGCCCATTAAATGGCTTGTGTGATCTGCCATCACCAGGGCAGGGGGTGATTTTATTATTTTATTATATTAATTTATTTGATTCTTTTTATTAGTTTTATTGTTTTAAACGTGGTTTTATAGTCTGTAAGCCACCCTGAGTCACCATGGGCGAATAGGCAGCAATATAAATTTAATAAATAAATAAAATCAGAAAAATGCTGAGATTTGAAACGTAGGTTGAAAAAAATTGGAACAAGTTAACAATGGTATCATTGGAGTAGCTGGTGAAATATCATAAAGACTCAGAAATATTTTGGATTATCTAAACTTAGAACAACTTACAACAGACTGATCACAAACCAATAGTAATGTTGGGCTCCTTCTCATTCCCAGACATTACCATATCCAAGTTTTTGGGCAGACTTCAAATCACGAAGAAGGAGCTATGATACATGATTAATGGAATAAGAATAATGAACCATCACTAAAAGCCGCTAAAAATAAGCTTTATTTGACTATAAAAAAATTCAGTGTGGCAATTAATTGGGCAATAGTTTCATTAGCCAATTTGAAGTCATGGTATAGTCTTCAACTTCTTGAAGAGTTTGCTCTATTGGGACAGTAAAAAAAATACTCCAATTTTAAAGTTCATATACAGTTATGATTTAGTTGAAGTTCAATTAGCGAGTTTGGTGTAGTTTGGTAAAATCACCAAGCTAGAACCACGAGACTGTGAGTTTTGCTCCTGTTTAGGCATGAGACATCTAGGTAATTTTTGGATCAATCACTCTTCCTCAGCCCCTACAAGGAAGCAATGCAAACCACTACCAAAAATATTGCTAATAAAACTTCATAGACATATCCAGGCAGCTGCCAGGAGTCACAACTGGCTTGAAGACATAGAATCTGAAATAGTTTGGGCCTGTACCAATGAAGAAGACATCAAAAGGACTCTCACCTGCTACAATTTTGGAGGGAAGCCCAGCCACTCTGTTTGGTGTTAACAGCCTCTGGTCTTCTGGAAACCAAGCCTCGTTCATAAGGTTTTTGACAGAAAAGTGGATCAGTTTCTGCCTCAGCTCGGAGATGGATAGGGCAGGGTTAGCATTCAATATCATGGCTGCAATACCTAGGACAACAAGCAAGCCCTGTATTTATCCCTCCAAAATACACACATGAAGGTGGATTAGGTTATGTATTTAACAGAACAGAATAGCAAAGTTGGAAGGGACCTTGAAGGCCTTCTAGTCCAATCCCTGCTCATGCAGGAAACCATGTAGAATTTCAGACAAACGGTTGTCCAATCTCTACTTTAAAAATTCCCATTATTGGAGCACCCACAATTTCTGGAGGCAATTCATTCCACCGATTAATTGTTCTGTCAGGAAATTTCTCCTTAATTCTAGGTTGCTTCTCTCCTTGATTAGTTTCCATCCTTTGGTTCTTATCTTGCCTTCAGATGCTTTGCAGAAGTTCTACATTTTATATTTGTTTTTTTAAAGGAAGTCCAATTGATACTGATTATTTGCTTGACAAAATCTGAGGCAATTTAATACAAATGCAGGCTTTCTCTCACATTTTCCCTTCAAAAAAAATATATGCTCAAATCCTCCTGCCTAAATCTGGGAAGATTTCTATATATGCATGAAAATGAATAAGCATGAACCAACTATGCTTTCAAATTCTAATCTGAATTAGTGCCCCAGTAACATTTTCATGTACTTCAAAGTTATAATCTTAATGGTTACATATGCGAATGTCTTCTGTTTTCATGGTTTTGTCCCATTTCACCCCTGCATTTCTGCTTTGTGATTAAAGCAAATTAATGGAAAAATAAATATTTTATCAGGCCCGTTTGATTTAAAACACTGGAAACTTTCAGTCAAATAATTTTCTGTTTCTGAATGTGATTGGAAAAGTGAATATGGTATTAAATTTATATATAGAGAGAGAAAGAGGCCTATCCATCAACAAAAAGTCCCTGTTCCATACTCAATTAAAAGATACACTAAATCCTAAATATCAGTTCAGTTTCTCATATGTCAGCTTCATCAGGAGCTTAAACATGAAAATGATGTTATGGAAATGAATGGAATCTAAAAAGGACTAAACTGCTTATCTTGATAATGGAATACATACAATATTATTAAGCTGCCTTGTCTAGAACAAGACAATGGGAAATGCAGTCAAAGGTCTATACTTCTTTAAGCAATCCACTGGTGCCATAAAATATAGATGCAATGAAAATGTCCAAATTGTACCAGTTTAATTTGTACCAATGGTGGGTATTGCAAAGGTATGAATACTAGTTGCTTTGTTTTTGTAGCCTCTGGAGCTAACCAAGCTGATACAAACCACTGTGTCATTCTTTGCTAGTTTTAAATACTAAAAATAGTCTTTCAGATCTGATAAGCTTAATACTTCAATTTTCCCTTCCCTGGCCCTCAAATGCAAATAAACAAATTCTGCCCATTTTTTCCACTTATATCAATGCATTGCTTCATGCACTGTTCTATATATTTGAATTTTGCAAATCTGAGAGTATAACTGAAATAAAAGTGGGGGGAAAGGCTTTATTTCATTATTGAAAATCTCATCGTTCTTAAAGTCACTTAACAGGGCATGCATTACTGATAGTTCATCTTGAGAAAACCTCATTATAATAGACAAGAACTTGCTAGACTCTTCATATTTCTGTCCTACAATATTACCTGCGACATGGGCAGCTGCTTGGGATGTCCCACTCTGCGATGTGAAGCAGGTGCTGCAGTCACTAGAGGCACTAATGATATCATCTCCAGGAGCAAACACATCTACGCAACGTCCAAAGTTGGTTCCCAAAGTCCCCATAGATGCAGGCTGGTCTTGGGCATTGGTTGCTCCAACTGTAATAACCTGTGGTAAGACAGCATCTTATCAGTCCTGAGCAAGCAGGAGAAACAGAATATCAAAATTAGAGGTGAATCAATGAACAAACAGGTTTCTTCCGTTCTGTGTCTGGATCCAGCAGAGAAATACTTTTGAGGAAAGCGATGAGAAGATGTTCTTCACCAGTTCTTCTTCCTTTTGTCATTCTTCATACTGCTTCAGTAGCTTCTCAAAGTCTTTTAGAGCATTTTGTTCAAGAAATGTTGAAGGAAGGAGAGTTCACAAAGATTGTTTCCTTGCCCTCTCCCACTAGTTCCAACACAGAGTATTATTCTCGCTCTATATTTAGAGGGAGATTTGCTGGCCATTTAGCTTAAATCTATTCAATACATTAAAAAAATTAAATCCTTTGCAAATGATTCTTTAGTCCATATTTCTCCAGTGAGAGAGAACCTCCCTCCAAATGTTTCTAGGTAATTGATTTTCTTGACTGAGCTGATCAGAGGTGTTTTGTGACACAGGAAATGTCACATGGAAATACCAAAAATATTGTGTAATTATTATTTCATGTTTTTCTCTCTCTTATCAAAATCTAGTTTTTCTAAAATATCTCCTAGATAATTTTTCAGTAAGCCTTCCTCTTTAGATGACTCCTGAAAGGGCTATCAAATAAAAAAGAGAACTAAATGGACTTAGATTAATTCTATCTGTCCCATCTGTCTCACTGCTATCAAGAGTCACTTTCCAGAAATTCCACATGTATTTGGAAAAAGCTCTTGACTCAAATTCTGTTGTCAAAGATTGAGCATAGGATCTTCCACAGGAAAAGTATCTTGACATCATGAAATTAAAACGCGTCCTTTAAACAAGTCATACGAGTCAAATTCTCACATGAGTACTATCTAAGCTTGATCTTACTGTCTGCTATAATGAGAAGAGATGGATGTTTTTAATTCTATCGAAGTATCAGACTGGTTCTTCATTGCCCTGATATTAAGCTTGGACCACACAATGCAAATATTTGTATCACACAACAGCCTATGTTTGTTTATGGCATATTGAATAAAACTCCATCATCCCACATTAAAAGAAAGTTCAAGAGACTGTGGGGCCAAATAGGCTAGCTCTGTTTTTTATTGTGTGTCTATGTAATATAATTGCATGTATCATCACCAAACCCACAACAGAATCACTCCATCGGGGTATTTAGATACCTATGTGGGAAACCAGTATCTTGGTGACATCTTGGCACTCCGTAAGCATCCAGGAGACCTGATTCACACCATCTAAACAGTTAAGAGGATGGCATGGGTGAAGCTTCACAATCTTCCTCAACTTCCCATATTCTAAATGAGTTGGGACATTATTGCGACAACTGAAAAACACGTAAAGCATGAATCTTGAGCTGAACTGGAGTTTTATTAGAGCAGAGGTGGGCAACTATGGCAACTTTATTGCCTGTGGACTTCAAAGTTGAAGTCCACAGTCGTAATGTTACAGTTGCCTACCCCTGAGTTCGAGGGATTACAAACCATTTCTGGACCATTTTTCCATGGGTTTTGGGCTGAAAGGAAGACCTTGTTGTCTACTTACCTCTGGTTCTGATGCTGGGGAGTACAGACAAGCATCGTCTTTGTAGTTGCCTGCTGCAGCTATCATGACTACCCTCTTCTGCACCATCTGACGACAAGCGGCATTCAGGATGCGGCTATAGGTGCCAGCCAAGGGGAGCAAAACAACCAGGGGACTGTAGGGCTGGACATCCAGGGTCTTTGCAATGAATTCCAACCCTACATGGCAAAGGGTAAAAGGCAAAGGATTAGCGACACTGCATTTCTTTTACCCAGTGCAAGCTCCAAAATTTAAAGACACAAAACAGGAAGAACATACTGGCTCTTTTTTTAAAAAGTGTTTTTTAGGAGTGAGATGCAGGGGAAAAACAGAAAGCCCTCAAACAAACCACGTAAAACTGAAAAATAATTTATTTTTCTACGTTTTAAATTAATAAAAATAAATTGAACTCTGTATCGTAAACCTTAACCAGATATATGCATGCATTTATGAAAAGATAAAGAATAAGCACACTTTAATTTTTGAAATTTTGGAACTCAGATGTATTCAGAATTTAATAATTCTAAAATCAGCCAAAAGTATTTTCCCATTTTCCCTTCTCTGACCTTTAAACACAATGCCCAGCAAAGAATTTTGATAAACTCAAAATCTTACAATTATTTTAAAATCTTGCTTGACTCAACAAAGGTATTAAAGCCCTTAACTCTTTCTAACTGAACATGATCCCTACTGACCACATGAATAAATGCATGCAATTTTTGGAGGGACACAATACAGAAGTAGATTGGAATGCTTTTGTTTTGGGGTCTTTTTCCAAATACTGTCATATTATTTATAAAGTTTGCAATAAATATACAAAGTCTTTCACATAATATATTGGTCTGTAATTTGACCTCTTAAGAAATGCAATACTGGCCCTTCTGGATAGCCCTAAGTTTTTTTCCTAATATATATAAAGCAGGGACCACTTCCCATCAGGGAGCAGAGACCAATGGCAACCCCCCTGGGCATGAGGATTCATCCTATGAAGGCACAGCCAGGCCTGACCAAATACAGAGGAGCCCGGCAGAGCTGCTTCAAGCTATAGAGTAGAATAATGAAGAACGAGCTAGGCTAACCACAAGGTCACGGGCAAAGCAACAAATTGCAATAGCTGACAGGTTAACACCTTTCAGAGATAAACAATCCAAGCTGAAATCAACATGACTGAAGCAAAAACAACAGAGTTAATTACAGGTGGGAGACAGTTGGAAGGGCCTATTAAACGTGCAAAGGCTAAATTGATTAATGATATATAAAGGCATAGATCTCTGTAATGGTAGTTCAATACTCTGCTGACGAAAGCTTAGTAAGTATAATAAATATAATTTTAGTTCCAGAGATTGCAGGATGTCTGTTTCTTCTCTTACATATGTGTGTGTAAAACATTTATATTAAGCCAATATTCAGATAAAATGGATATTAAGAAGAATATATAGAAATGTATTATGTAACATTCTTTCCAAAAATACATAGCAAATAAAATTGAGAGGAATGCTCATAACAACTTATGACAAATTGCAAATCCATATAAAAATGATTGAACCCACACTTGCCGCTACTCACCAATCAGTGTGCCACTTATGGTGCCTTTTCCTTGGCAGTTGAGCACCCGCAGACTCCGTACATTGGCCCCTTTGGCAACTCCAGCATCCCTTCCATTCACCACACCTGCCATGTGGGTCCCATGGCTGTCACACTTACTGGCCTTCCATGGAGCATAACAACAAAGTTTTGTACTTATTGCAAGCCCAATAATAATAATGTATACATCAAATAGCGCTCAAGGCAACACGCGACTAGAAAAATCAAATGCGAACCAGAGCTTTAATTATAGGTAGTAATGAAAAGGATTTTAAGACTCATCAATTGGGTATTCTCACCCAATGTGTCAGTCTCCAAGAGGAGCAAGCACTTCTGCATTCTCAGTGGAGAGAGATGCCAAAGCAACAGAAGATTTCAAAGTCTTGGGCAGGAAAAGAGACAGCTACAGGTTGTCCTCAATTTGCAATCACAATGGAGCCCAAGATTTTTGTTGTTAAGTGAAACATTTGTTAAGTGAGTTCTGTCCCATTTTGCAATGCAATGGTCATAAGTGTGAAAAATGGTCCTAAGTCCCTTTTTTCTGTGCCATTGTAACTTCGAACAGTCACTAAATGAACTATAATTTGAAGACTACCTGTATAGTCAACTCTACCCATCACCCATTTCCCAAATGATTCACTTTTACCAGCATATTCTAATGAAGGAATAAAACTCATCATAGATGTAATTAGAAGCATTGGATCCAGAAAAGCACCAGCACAGATATTTAATCCAACATCTTTCCATGAAATGCTCCAAAGAGTTACAAATTATGTTTCTTGCAGCTGGTTGGGTTTTAACTCTAAAACTATAAAAGTAGAACCTAGTCAAACTTTATGAACCAGATGTTCCAGAATGTGATGGAATACAATAAGGAGAGGGATCTCCAGGAGCAAGGGAGGCATTCCAGAGAAGAAGTAACTCAGTCCAGATGTTATGTGTGAGAGAAAGAGGGCGAAGACAACCCTTCCCTAATAGTTCACAGACTATACTATAGAAATTAGATAGTAGAGTCTTGGCAAGGTTTTGTCTATAGATGTGAAATAATAAAGAACTCAGCCTGGAAGAATTGCCATGTGTTATTCTTGGTTTGGGCCTGATACAGGTGTACTGAAATACCATTTCCAGAATCTCTTGCTACCAGAAAGAAAAGTACCTGGCGGTGAAAGCGAGTGCCATCTTCTTCAGGGACATTCTCAAACTCAGTCACAAATATTTTCCCTTCTATTTCCCGATGGGTACTCTGGACACCAGTATCTAGCAGATAAACCTCAACCAGTTCACCAGCATCTATAGAGAGAATCAATGATAACAGAAGGATGTGTCCATTGCTTTTGACAGAGGGTCCCTACCTGCTTCTGAAAAAATGTGCAAAAGGTAAAGGGATAGCTTACTGGGGGGATTATACTCATTCAGCATGTCCTGTTCTGGGACAATCCGGCCAAGATTCCAAGGAATGCTTTGAGCAAACACGTAAGAGTCCTCTTCTATGTAATCCACATGTGGAAGTTTCAAAGCCTGCACAAAAGAACCAGAGGAAAGTATTGTAGTACAGGCAATAGGGCCCCCAATTTCTTTGTGCAAAAGTTACATAAATTATGCAAAAGAAGCATCTTATTTATTTTATTTATTTTGTCAAGCAATTATAAGATAACAGGTATAAGTATAACATAGTTATGAATACATGAAATGAATACATATAAGAGAAATAAAAAGAAACAATAGGACAGGGATGGGTTGCTTATGCATGCCCCCTACAGACCTCTTAGGAAAGGGGTGAGGTCAACAGTAAACAATCTAAGATTAAAGTTTTTGGGGTTTGGGGAAGAAACCACAGAGTCAGAGTATTCCAGACATTGACCACTCTGTTGCTGAAGTCGTATTTCCTGCAATCAAGTTTGTTGTGGTTTACCTTGAGTTTGTATCTATTGTTTGCTCTAGTGTTGTTATGGTTGAAGCTGAAGTATTCATTGACAGGTAGGACATTATGCATGCATCTGTTTTATCACACTATAAAACAACTTGTCCCAGATAGGTTTACTCTAGGGAGAGCCATCACAAATACAGTACTAGTAAATGGCAGGTACTTCTGCTATACATTCTGCAATATATGTTTCAACCCAGTATGTAAAGCTGTTTGGCATTACAAGAACCACACAAGAATGTAAAGGATGAATATCAGAATTGAGCCTTCATTCACCCAATCCATGCTGGCTCAGGAATTCTGGGAGGTGAAATTCACAGGTCATACAGGGGCTATAGTTGCCCAGCCCTGATCCAATCTATTTAATATATAACTATCAATATGCTTTATGTAGTATACTCTTACTGTAGGTTCACAATGTGGGTCATATGCCTCCCCAACCCCTGGAGGGCCATATACCTTACTTACATACATATGTATGTACGTACATACATACATACATAGAGAGAGAGAGAGGACGTGCAGACAGATATCTGGCCACAAGCATAGTGCATCATAAGAACAAAATATTTTCAATATTCTGTCTTTAGAATGCAGAAGCAAACAATGTAAGGATTGAGGGTAGAATGCTAAATTGAGTTCAATGGATAGTTAGATAGAGCAAAAGTAAAATATTCCCAGTAATTCCTGGGAATAAAACAAACAACACCAAATTCTTTGCATTATAGAAAAACCTTCATTATGAAGTACATTTTTGTAGTCAAATTGTTTTTGATGGGAATTGTCTAGGTTCACATTTGGTTTTACAGATAATCTCCCCAAAAGGATCCACAACAGTCACTGAGGGTCACTGTGGGTCACTTAATTAGTATTTTATAGATTGATTGGTTTAAAATTATTGGCCACACACCTCCAATGGCCTTTTGCTTTCCCTTTCTGCATAATCTAAGTGTCAACATCCCTTTTCCCATTTCCTATCTTTTCCGCATAGAATTAAATGCCTTGAAGGTCTTAAAAATCTAATGAAATGAGAAAATGTCTGCTTCGGGTGATGGGAGCTGTAATCCAGAAGTTTAAAGTTTGGCTCTACACCATTGTCTCGACATGGAGAAAGTTGCTTTGTAGAAAATAGAAAATCTCAGCAAAGTTTGCCTTCCCCAATGAATCATTTATTTCACTTAAAAAGTTTTCCCCAAGAAGGTATCTCCGAGTGGGCTGGATTTCAATTCTCAAAATTCCCAGCCAGCGAGATCAGGTTAGGGAAGGCCATCCTCAAATGTGGTACATGAGAGCATCTACTTCAGGCCATTGTGCTGTTGCACAAGTCTTCTCATGACATTTGGGTATGAAGCAACCTGGCACCTATTTGGCATCCGGGAAGCATTAACCAAACACCCCTCCTCATTCTGCTTCCTGGGTCTTGCACCATTATCTGAAACTTTTGAAATGTTTGCACAGAATCAGCAATTGCTTAAAAAGCTCCCTGGTTTTCAAGCTGCAAACCAAAGAGCAAAGGTCTTGCAAAATGCCTCCCCTATCTATTTCTGTGGGAATAAATGGGAACATGAAAGATTCACAACTGAGATTGCGAAGTAGCTATACAGGACATGGATGCTGGCAGGAATTATGTGGTTTGAGTGGCACTATGTCTATCACTAGGCAAGCTCCTAAAAACAAGCCCTCTCAAAAAATCTGGATACAGCCTCATGATAGGGTAATACAGCAAGATTTGCCACAAATAAACATAGGTCCACTATGCAAATTGCCTGTCCCTAACATTTACATAACTTTAAACATACACTGCCATTTTTGCAAACATGGGTTCAAGCCATAAAGATATTGTAACTATCATTTATCCATCATGGGTCTGTGAATATTCAGAAAATAAGAAGCATTATCATTATACAAAACAATTTGCCAAAGCCTATACGTTTACAACCTGAAAAATATCTACAATGTTTTTCTATAGAAAAAAATCCTTTTGAGAAATGCAAAGGAAATAATCAAAAACCAAGTACTAATATAAAGAAACAAAGATTGGACATTATTCCGTTCAAAATGGTGAGGTGCAAATTTGTAGCTAAATTTCTCAGTGAACTATCTGTGTAAAGTATGTGTTTACATGCCCTGTGTGTGATAAGAATAATCTCATGGCAGTCTTTGAGAATTCTAAAATTAGTAGGTCAACAATCCCAATTCAGAGCGTGTTCTGGTTCTTAAGGCAAAGTAAGTATGCATTACTGCATTATCATAGCTTAAGCAATTTGCCAAAATACAACTCATTTCCAAGCAAGATTTTAAATCAGTTGGAATGCTATATTCAGTAACTGCAATATGTTGGTTTTTTGCTGAATAAAATACTGAGCTTTGTCACTTCTGAAAATAAAAAAAATTCAGATAAGGTTATCTCCCATGGCAAGTACACCTAGCCAACCTTTACTAACCTGTGCTGAGTACCTGAATGGATGACTACTAAGAAATACCATGATTGGGAAGAAGATAACTATTATTGCCAAGAAAATGATGTGGGCCTGTCTCTATAATCACTAGAAGTCACTTCAAGAGAATCTTTAGTTAAGATTAGCACAGGTAATTTTTTCATTGATGAGGATGGATTAAATATAAATAAAGCCTCTATTTATGACATGCTTCCTAAGTGGAATGCTTTCCACATGTATTCAACGTTATCTCAAGCCAGCAAGCACACACAAATACACACACACAGATAGATAGATAGATAGATAGATAGATAGATAGATAGATAGATAGATAGATAGATAGATAGATAGATAGATAGATAGATAGATAGATAGATAGATAGACAGACAGACAGACAGACAGACAGACAGACAGACAGACAGACAGACAGACAGACAGACATGGAAGCCTTCTGTAAATATAGTAAAATTAATTATTTGCAATGAAGACTTGCACTAGATCGCCCCAAATGATGAACTAATTCTGATTTGGAATCTGGTGAAACAAAGCAACTAACAGAAAGATATTCCTCCCATGTAGAATAATATTTTTATTAAATAACAGATAATATATTTTTAATTTATAGCAAACATTCCCTATAAATGGGTTTAATCACAATATTGCCAGGATTTTTGTTTATAGATTCAGTTGTTATTGAGACAGTTGTGTTAATAACTGGGAAGACATAATTTGATATCAGGAGCGTCTGCAGGATATGGTCACAAAAGTCAAGATGGCTGCCATAATAGCTTGATCAAAGTCCTGCCCACTGTATATAGGTAGTCCTCAATTCATGCCTGTAATTCAGCCTGGAGTTAGTCATAAATCATACCAGTTATTAAGTAGATCAACACATGGCTGATCTGATATTATTGTCGAGCCCTAAATTGACATATATGTAGCCATTTTATTTAGCTCTATATTCTCATCTTATATTCCTTTTCCTTCTTTCTCTTTGCTGGTATAAGGGGGAAGGGTTTCGGGCTCGCCACATCCTTAAGGTAGGAGTAGTAGTTAGATAGTGAGGATTGTTTTGGGTAGGTGACTTTCCTTCCCGTGGAACAGAAACTGTCCCTGCTGAGACCTGGAGGTGGAGATTGTAGACACCGGGCAACGTTGATTTAATTCTTTTGGGGAATGTGACTTTTGTGGGTTGCTTCTAATTTAATATTTAATATGATGTGTAATTCCGGTTTGTGTCAGATCCGGAATTACAACAGACTTTGCCAATTTGATGCTTACCTGAATAAAAGAAATTTGTTTTGGAAGATGGACTTTGCTTATTTCTTTTTGGATGGGTTTTATCACTTGGAAACCTGACATTATTCTGAAACCTGACATTCATACATTTTTTTTATGGCAGTCCCAAAAATGAGCACCACTGTTGCTAAGCAAATCTGTTGTCCGCAATGGAAGATTTTTGCCAGAATCACACACAGGAAAAGTATAGAGCCAAGAATTGGTCAGGATTGGGGCTCAGAGAATGCTAGCCTGACGGAGCAGCCTGAGCTGGGTCCATCGGACCAGGGACAGGCTGAGGCTGAGGCTGAGGGAAGCGAGCTGCAGCAAGTTGGCCAGGAGGCTCCATGCAAGGACCAGAAGCAGCTGCCACCCCTTAGCAATGAGGAAGAGGTGCCATCCATGCTTCCTCCTGATCCAACAACACATTGAGCAGAAAATAGACACAACTCAGTCAGTCAGACTACTCATGAGGAGGCAACCTCACCTCTCATGAAGGGGCTGCACCGGCATTGTCTACTTAACCTCGCCCTGAGGACTTAGGTGTTGCTGGAGCAACATGCCCAGTTCCATGCTTTGTGTGCTTGTGCCTTGTTTCCTGGCCTGTTTGACTCCTGGCCTGCTTTCCTAGACTTGTGTATGTGCCCATTGCACTCTGTTGCCCAGTGATTTTTGCTAACTGAGCTTGGCATCCGGACCTGCGCAACAAGTGTGCTTTTCAAGAACCTGTTTGAGGGGTTTGAATAACCACCTATAGAACTCTTGCCATTATGTATGGGAAATGGGGCAGCACAATATCAGTTTCCAGCAAACAAAATCATAAATCACATTGCAAACAGCCATAAATGTTGTTTTGGGTTGCTTAGCACCCAAAATATAATCACATGACTGCAGGGAGTGGGTTTCCTTTGAAACTTCAAATCTGGGTCATAAATAAGTTTTTGGGGTTCTGTCATAACTTCAAATCATTACTAAGCAACCAGACATTAAGCGAGGATTACATACATGTATACCACCCATTTTTTTCTGTGCAAACTCCCATGTTTAATTGGCAAATTAGCGAATGAACAATCAAGTTAGAACTGAACTTACCATATGCAGCACATCGCTGCTCATCTTGACAACAAAGCCTTGGATTAGTTCATCAAAGATATGCAGGATTTTGGTCATGTAACCATGCTTGGCTGCTCTGGCTTGCAAACGCTTGACAGTTTGTAGGGCTTGGGATTTAAGGGTTTCCTCCTTGAGCACCACAATATAATGTCCAGATAAGCGCCATGACTCCTGGGTTTAGACAAAAAGAAGAGGGCAATCAAGCTTGGAGGACACAAAAATCTCTGTTGGTAAAATGCAGTAATAAAGTGGGGTGCATTGATTTAAATATACTCTTCCAAATAGGTTGAATTTCAAGTCCCATAATCCCTTGGTTGGTCATTTATGGGGAAGGTTTATGGAAGTTGAAGTACACTTCAGTTGCACTAGTTATAACTATTAATTTATTTAAAAAAAATGATATTTTGCTCCCTCTATTTGTGAACAAATTACTGATGCTAAATTACATGGTCTGGGTCAGTTCCACTCTTGAATGAATGCAACAGCCAGAAAAGTAATTCTAGAGCTGGAGTTCTTAACCCCCAATCTGTGGACCGGCACTGGTCCGTGGCATGCCAAAAACCAGGCCACACAAACAAGTGAAGCCCCATCCCTGGGGTAAAGGCAGCACATGAAACCACACACACACACACATGGTCCACAGAAAAACCTCTCTCCATGAAACCGGTCCCTGGTGCCCAAGAGGTTGGGGGCCACTGTTCTAGAGAAACTGTTTCTTTTCCTGAATTTCTATGCAATGCAATCTTACTCATTAACACTATTAACACTATTACACTCCATACTCATTTTTGGTAAAGAAGAAACCAGGGATTTGGTTTCATATCCATAAAATGGATATGAAATTATTCATATCCATAAAACTGTAGCTGAATCAAGATAGTATTCCAATCCCACACTATTCCTAATTATGCCCTGGATATTGTATATTCACTTCTCTGCTAATTTGTTTGAGAAATGCATCGTTTTCTTATTGCCTTCAAATAACACATTCATCAACTGCTATCCTGGCTTAACTTTCCTTCTGCCTAATTATATAATCCTTTAATTATTTTTGTTTATGAAAATAGGGTTGTTGAAAACCTTGAAGAAACTCAAGGGAGAAAAATCAATCAATGTTGCTTTGGCAGTGATGATGGGAGAAGAAAGTATTTGGCAGTTTCCAAATACTCCACCCATGTCAACTGAAGGGACAAGTCTTGGATAAGGCTGGGGTAGAGATGGGTTTTTATCCTTGACTAAACTGGCTTGACCAGACTGTAGCCATCAATCAAAACTCATTCTGTTTTTGTACAAGTGGATTTGCCCATCAGTTGATAATTGGAAAGGTTTTTAATCCAGCTTAGCGCTCTTGCAAAAGATTTCTAAATCTCTATTCAAAAGGAGCAGAAGAGGAGTTTCTAGAAGAGTTCTAAAGTCATGCTTAAAAGCAGTTCAAACAACAACTAACAAATCGCAACTGTGCCAGGGAGCATCAAAGAGACAGCTCTCTTTTTCCACCTCACTTCACAACTCCACCCCAGCATGGTTGAATAAATGCTGTGCAAACTGATTCTGGTCTCATAGGTAGGACTCAGTTCAAGAGACCTGGCAGATACAGAGAGGGAGCCCACCTAAAAATATGACTCTCTTACAGCCAAAACAAAAATAGCCCTACAATCCCGATTTTCCTTTGAAATAATGTTTGATTAAGCTGGCAGATTTTGCACAATTTATGATTCCTTTAATGTTGGAATAAGGGGGTAATACTTTAACATATCACACAGAACAGCTTAAGCTTCATGGGTCAGAGGCAAGGTGAAGACAGAAAAAAGTCATTGTCAGATGTATTTGTGCCATTGTTGGGTGTAAAAGAGAAAATGTCATCCATCTCAAAGAGATAAAATACCTGTGAATCTAGAAACTCCAATGTCACTTGCTTGCCTGCCCTCTTCAGTTAATATCCTTGATACAATCCTGAACTAGAACTCTGGGATCCTGTAAAGCATCAGCTAAAATTTCTTTGGTGTGTCTTGAAGCAATTAAGCAACTTAGTCTCCATCCCACATCATTATTTTACAGTCCTCCTCTGGCTGGCTGGTGCATAGGAATCAAATACTCAGAATAAATACATTCCAACCAAACAAGGAAGGTTCAGAGGTGCCTTAAGACAAATCAAATGAACATAATGCTTTGTGGTTGATACTTGTTCTTCTGCTCAAATGACTGTACTTCCTGGATCAAACAGCTTAACTCATATTCCTTTTTAATTAAGGATTGCCCAAGAATTCTTAACATAACACAGGGATTTTTTCAGAAGTTTTGGGTTCTTTAAGCAGGGTGCTACAGGCATATACTTGTTGGAAAACAACTAGGAAGTGATAGTTACTCACTCCCAACTCTTGCCCACAATTCTCGGCAAGGAAGGTTATTGGAATGTCACCACATCACACCAACTGGGGAGAGCTGCCTTAGGTCACACACAGTCAAAATGACTGGTGTTTGGCCAATTTTCTAAAATGAAAGTTTTTCTTGCTGCACAGAACATCCCATTACAGTATTGCTGTGCTTTATTCTAAAAATCTTCCAAGAAAGCTTTATTGTTTCATAAAGCATAATGGCAACATAGTTTAACTTTATATTATTTGTTCACCAGCAACTTATTAGTATGGTCATCCAACCTTTTCTATATCAGAATAGAACTGAGTGGGGTTAAGAAGATGCTGTAAATCACTGATGAGTCACTAGTTATAGTTACAACATATCCAAACAAATTTTTATAGAGAAAATAAAATGATCTTGTATTACGCTCTCCCAGCATTGCTAGATTTAGGCATGAGTTACACTTAGGAATGGGAAGTCTGAAGGAGCCTCTCAAAATTTCAGATTTTTTTAAATTTAATTTATTACAATTTTATGTCCAAATTAAGCTTCCTATATGGCATACATGATCCACGTGGATTAATTAATTAAGATACAGTAGTCTTTGTTTCTGTATGTATTCCTACCTTTCTATTCAGAAAGAGCCTTTCTTCATTCCATCATCGGTTTGTTGTGCATCTTCATAGCATTTCTGCCTTATTGCACAACCTTATTCTCTGTTACTTCTACATTTCCCATAACGTAGGAGCTTCACTATCTCTAAATCAAGTCCTGCCTATCATTTTCCTATGGCGCAAGCCTTTCAAGGCAGATCAGACAAGAACGACATATTTATGAATGGTAATACTACTTTATTACAAGGTTAACCGAATCTTGTAAAGTTTGAATGTGCTTCTCTCCCTCTTCCTTTATCTTCATGAGAACTAAGGTCATGCCTGAGATGCTTACTCAGATTACATTTCTGCTCTGGACTCAGATTCTTTTATCTGAATATCTCTTCCTCCTGTTCCTCAAGGTAATTCCTACTCCCATTATAAGTGATTACTAAAATCACTAAAATCACTGAGAGAGTGTGTGCCTTCTGATCCATCCACCCATCACTTCAATTCTCATCATGCCTTCCATCAGGGGTCCGAATATGGCCACAGAATGCCCCAGGCAAGGGAGAATACCTAGTCCACATGAGGACACCCAAGGTTCAAACCAAAGTAAAAATAGACAGAGGACACCTGCCATGGTACTGTTGCTAGTATTTGTCCTAGTTGACCCTTCTTGGGAGGCTGTTTAAAATACCAGATCCTTGTTCTGGAGCAAGCTAAGCAGACTGCAGTGAAAGATTGCCCAGAGACGTGTGATTAGATAAATCCAGGCCCACCTTGGGTGGCATTTATAGTGGGGAAAGAGGCAAAGAAACAGAGGCAAAGAAACAGAGCTTCCAATACTTTTCTTCTGGAATCGATAGCTGAACATAAAGAAATCCCAAGTCAGCGGAATCAAGATATTTCAGAAAGGTTGCAATATTAACCACTGCCCCACACCTGAATCTTCTCCCTTGCCTTTTTTCTTCTTTATGACATTTAAGGAGGGCAAATTCATTCAATCCCTCAATTCACCTACAGCCACTTCACGTACAGCCTGCCTCCCAAGAAGACCCTGGGCGTTTTCCGAGGGATGTGGTCATAACGGGGCAGCTTGAGACCATCAGATCGTTGCCCCAGGCAGATGCATTTCCTCCTTAAGCAGCGTCCTCTACTGTGGCATCAATGTTTGGACGCGGCTACCCGACGGTTGTAAACCGCGGATAACAACATGGTCCAAACCGCCGGCCGAGACTCCTCGCGTCCGCACAGCAAACGCTGAGCTTAAGCTGCCTTGCTCGAGCGATGCGATCGCAACCGGTAGCAGTGCCGCTTCTTTCCAAACCGTCACCTGGAGTTTACTCGGGCACCGGGAACGTGCAACCTTCCACTCGCCACGGGAGCCCCGCGGGGGCAAAGGAGGAAGAGTCCCAACCCCGAAGTGGGGAGTCCACGCGCGTCTCAGTCCCCCCATCCTTTCGCCGCCACCTTTTCACACACACCCCCCGCCTCACCTTATTGCTCCGGTAGAAAGCCGCGGGGGAGCTTCGGTGCCTGGCGAATTCGGCCAAGTTCTCCTCCTCCTCGAAAGCGAAGGAGAGCATCAGGTCTTCGCTTTCGCCGGCCTCGTAGTGAGCAGCGGCGGCCGGCGGGGCTGACCAAGCGAGCGCGCCGACGAGCATCAGCAACCGCGAAGCGCGGCAAAAGCCGCGGTTGCCCATCGCGGAGCGCTTTGCAAACCAAGCCTTTGGGAGCGCGGGAAAACCGCAACGCCGGCCTAGAGAGCCAAGCCGAAAGGGAGAAATAATCCCTCACCGAAAGTAACCAGGAAAAGGGCGCCAACAGGACGCCTCGGCCTCGAGGCGAGCCTGTTTTTTGGGGACCTGGGACTGCGCTACCGATTTGGGTTCATAAACTGCCCTTCGCGGTGTGGGTCGCTCGGAAGTAGCAAACGCTAACTGACCATCCCAGCGAGTGCGCACAGTCACACGCGCAGCAACTCGGCTTTTTTCGCTTTCCTCCCCCGCCCCCCCTCACCCGGCCCAGATGTTCGTGTGCTCACCCTCTAAATCTTTGGGGCGGGGATGTGCCGAATCACGCCACCGTTTTCCCATCGGACCATCCTATCTTGTTAAACATTAATTGGAGTTTTTCTCATCCATTGAAATTAAGTTTCTGCCCCCCTTTTTTTGTTGTTTTCCTGGCATCGTATGACAGGGATTTATTTATTTAAAATTTCCCAACGAGACAAATGCCCGTATTTCTATGCCTGAACATGATTAGAAAATTATGCCTGGAAGCAAAGCTGCCTCTTCTCAAAAATACTTTGAGAGTGTTTTTGTATGCTTTCAACAGGCATCGCATTTTTGTGAACCTTACAACTCGCACCGAGGCTAAAAGTCACCCTTGCGTTAAGTAAATATTTGACCCTCAGACAAAGTGGAGGTCCGTCAGTATAACGAACGACAAGTAGCTTCTGGACTAGGATTCTTTTTTTGGGTTGCCGAACCGGGAACTGGGCTGAGAACTTTGTGCAGGTAACAAAGCCTTATTCCTGAGCTTTGTAGCTCTTTTGCAGGGCACTATTTTAACTTGTGTAATTCATCACCGACATATACTTCCCTTTGAATTCCTGTATTAAACAAGGAGTTGAACTAACTGCACCTATCTAAATTTGATGTAGATAGCCCAAACGTACACAGCTTTAAATGGGATCCTTTAAATGGCGTCTATAAAAGAGGATAAACTAATACATGACTTCTTTGAGTATACAAAAAATCCCCACAACACTGCTAGGCATATTTCAGCTTATATAAATTCTAACAATAGCCCCATTACTTAAATTAACTGCTTCATCACTGGAGGTTTTTAAAAAGAGCCTGGACAGTCACTTGCCTGAAATGATATAGGACCTCCTGCTTGCACAGATGGTTAGACTACCTACAAGGTCTATTTCATTCTGACTGATTAACTTAAAAGGAGGTTTTAATTTAAAAAAAAAAAAAACCCATCATTTGCTCAAACCAACTACCACTGTAATGTTAAAAAGTCAATATTGCATGCCAGCAATGTGTTGGATTTGCACTGAAGAGATCCAGGTTCAAATCTGCACTAAATACAAGGTGCAATGAATAATCTCGGCCTATTTTATATCATAAAGTTCATTATGGGATGGCATGATATGCCACTTGGACTCTCAAGAGAAAGTGTGGAATAAATGCAACAACAAGCATATTAAATAAAGAAATAGCAAACGAAATGGAAAACAAGTCTAAAGCTAATCTGTAACTTATCTTAGTGCTTTTGATGCATTTATTTTTAAATATTGTTTTCCACTTTGAGAACAAGCAGAAACTAATTATAAATTAAGATGAAAAAGGAGGAAGGAAGGTATATCTAGGAATATTATTCTTTCATAAATCCTTCAGTAACAAATTCTAGGTTCTCTTGGATGGGAACCAATTGGCTTCTACTCAGATTTTAGGGTATTTATGGTGGAATCATCGCTTTTGAGAGAGAAGATAGCAGTATTTGGATGCAACCTTGCTGGTTCTGTATGTAATGTTTTGGCCACTGTTGATTCCACCAGGCTTAGGGTCTTTCTGGAACAAATGTTAGAGTTGAAAGTTGCATTACCACATCCTCTGTCTTATTTTATGCTACTTAATAAGTATGTCAACCCACTCAGATGAAGTCATTTTGGGTATTTGGAAGGTCTTGTCACCAATTCGCAGATACTTCATTGCTCTTATTCCTCTAATATCTCTGATGTTCAATTGATGCTGGGCTTGAGTTGTTTTTGAAAACAAATTTAGGTTTAATCCAGATTATTTGCAATCACTCTACTGCAGTGGTGGGATTCAAATTTTTTTTACTACTGGTTCTGTGGGCATGGCAGAGGAAGGATGGCAGAGGAAAGATACTATAAAATCTCCAGTCAGAGGTGGTATTTGTCAGTTCTCCGAACTACTCAAAATTTCTGCTACCGGTTCTCCAGAACTGGTCAGAACCAACTGAATACCACCTCAGAGCAGATGGTGTGCATGGGTGTGTAAACTGAATCTTTTCTGAAGAGCTTTTCACTTCACCAAAAATGTTAGGTAGATAATTTGGGCCTGGAACTATTATTGTTGTGGTTTGGCAAAAAAAAGTCTGAATTCAAGTTTGTCCCCTATATCAGAAGCCCTCCTAATGGAGTCCATAAAATCAAGGCTTTCTTGAACCAAAAGATGGCTGCAATTATGGGGCTCCAGCAATCTGTCAGATTAGCATGAGTCCTAAAAAGCTGCAGGAATTTTAACTAAGAAACTGGGCTTTACAATTGGCATAGACTCTGTAAGATATATGGATTTATATATTTTTTTCAAACTACATCAAAATATGATGAAGTAAATATTTCTTAATGTAGAGAGGCAGATGACTCTAGTGGTTAGGGTATTGGACTAAGAACAGAAACCCTAAGTTCAAGTCCTGCCTTATTTTGGGCTAATCACTTTCTCAGCTCTAGGAAGAAGGCAACAACAAATCACTTCCAAAAATGTTGACTATCCATTAGTAGAGTCAACACTTATGTAAGACACGCAAAAAAATATGCAGCTAATTGATTTCAGTAGATATAAATCAGTGGCTTTAAGACTTAGCTCATTGAGAATTTGGGCTAAGATTAATGTACCCAAAATGAAGACCATTACAACCAATTTGTATTTTAAGAGGGATTTAAATTTATTTCATATTAGATACTTTACACACTAAAATAAATTACTGAGATTTTTTTATGACAAATCAGGATACCTTTAATTAAGGTTTTAATTAAAGGTATCCTGATTTGTCATTTAAAAAAAAATCTCAAGTAATTTGATTCTAACCAAATGTTAAAGTCATATTTTAGTGTTCTTATCCAGCTGGTCTTTCAGGTAATTTCTGGGCCCAATTTTGAATCCTGAAAAGTTATGAAAGAAGTTTCAGGACTTGGTGAGTTGTACCACTTGAGTCCTAGCACTATCAATGGAAACACTTTTGGAAGTTTTGAATCTCAGAGCATACGGAAGGAAGACCAGCAAAGAAAGGTCAATGCCTGTATATTAACTAAATACTAGAAAGAGAGTGACCATAAACAATAAAGGTGTATTTTTTCCTCTTATATGATTTCATTATATCCAGGACCGCAATGAAATTCTGGACAAGTATTTGCAGTGCTAAAGAAAATTGGCAGGAAATAAAGTCCAAAGACAGGAACTGCGTGAAAAGCTTTGGTTGGAAAATCTGTTCTGTGGTCTTCTTGGAATGTTTGAAGCTCTGTACTTAATTGCAGCTCAGCCACTTTAAAACAAAACACCCACATGTTCTGCATCCTTTAATTTTATGGTTTTAGGTTTTATGGGTCACTGCTTTGGTGTTGGATACCAAGAGCTTCTTAAAGCTGATCCTGTGTGATTTGTTCAAGCAGTTATGCTCTGCAGGAAGGACAAGGCAACATGTTTTTCTGAAATGAAAAGAGAAAAAGGAAAAGAAAAATATAAGAGATTTGTTAAATGTTCACAGCACTAATGTAAGAGGGAAAGGATGACCACTAGAACTGTGATTATCATGTAACACACACTTTATGAAACAGCCAAAACACTCCCAAATTACTGTCCAAATCTTGAAATAATGAATCATGTTTAAGAACCATGATTTTGAAGGTCATACAGAATGAAACTAAATACCTTAACTTTGGACATATTGAAAGTATATTTTTGAACAATGGACCCAGAGGTTAATTTTAAGAGGGTCTGTCTCTATAGATCGACTATTTAAAAATGTTATGGAAGAAGAAGTTTTACTGGGCAAGGCTGAAATTCATCTAAACTTGGATTTTAAAATGACAGGCTACAAGAATAACATGGAAAAAGATGATACTGGATACACAAATAAAATCGACTAATACCTTAATAATTAAAATAGATATATAAATAATAAACTAAAAGAGCGCCCTTAATAACTTTCCTATATTATATTTACAAAAGAAGCTTGTTAAAAGTGTTAGAGAATTTGTGAAAAGGGACAAAGAAAAAATGAAAACAAGTTCTAGGACATTGTCTGGAAGAATTAAAAGTTTGATATTGTTAAAGATAAAATGAAGGAATATAAAGTTGGCTTATTTGATCAAGATTAAAATAAATACGTTATCTCTGCTGAATCCTTAATGGGCTTTTGCTGACCAAGATTGAATGACAAGACTTTAAGGATTTGTTTATAGATAATAGATGGGATATGGGGATCATATCCTATCTCTTATCCATAGAAGGTGAAAAATTACTAAAATTGTATATACTTGTGATGAAGATAGGACGTTATTTCTTCAAATACATCTTTTCCTTATTACATTTTTATTTTTTCCATTTCTCTCTCTTTTTTCTTTTTTTAGTTTTTAATAGTTTTTAACAGTTTTAATTATAATCTTTAATAAAATTACTATTAAAAAGCAATTACAAAAGTGGATGGGAAATAAGAGCCATCACATAGAACAGACCCAAGTAGGATGGATAATGGTTTTTCCTGTCATGATTCTTCTAGAGCTTAAACAACCTGCTTACATTCATTCATTCATTCATTCATTCATTCATTCATTCATTCATTCATTTCATTCCTCCAGCATGTCATGATGTTACATTGACCAGGAGACTACAATGCTAAGAGTAGTAGTTTGGTTGCCTAAGACTGCTAGCCCTGTTCAGTTCATGCTCGTGTGCTTTCCAAGGTGTTCCGCAGGAGACGACCTAGGTATGTATCAGAAATAAGGATGAACACCATCCTGCAGCATTTGGGGCACTCTCCTTCCACCGAAGCTGCCTCTCAAACAGGCATTACAACTGGGAAGGTCCAGCACTGGCAGGATTCTAACCGTCCACACAAAGCACCAATTCCTTTTCCCACCTAAATGGTACCTATTTATCTACTCACATATAGATTCTGCTAACAGACTGTTAGATGGGAGAAGCTGAGGCAAGTGACAGGAGCTCACCCCACCATGCAGTGCTAAAACTTGAACCACTGGATCAAAGACCATTTCTAGTGTTATTAAGCCACTGAGCCAGTGTGTCTCACTTACAACATTATGAATAGTTAGGCTGCAATTGGCATCCATATTAAGAGAATTTGGATCTTGTCTTCCTTTTCATTTGAAATCATTATGGAAAGTAAAATGGGGGAGGGAGCAAATAATGGTTGCCTTCCAATTTCTTTGCCACTCATGGTCAATTTCACTCAGTCCTTCTTTGGCTTGATGCCCCCTAAAACATTGGCACTTACTCTATTGAAGGCACATTGGTAAGCCAGGATGTTGGCAGAATCCTGAATTCTCATGAGCTGTTCCGGATTTCCACCACGGAGAAGAGAGTCTGCACAGCATATAGTGTAGCAGAATACAGGATCTTGTAAGAAAAGAGGTGAAAATCTCCTTGACTACAGTTTGGGGATATACATTGCTTATTCTGGGTCACCAATATTGGTGGAGCAAGAAGAGTTAATGGACTGGCAAGTCCAATCTCATTTCCTGAGCAGAAGGCAGTGTTGTGCTGGGCTCCAAATAGCAGTAGGTCTCCTTGCCAGAAGAAGGCTAAAGCAAATAATTTGGGAGCAAAGTGAAATTCTATGACCTGCCTTTCTCTAATGCCAGTTGCTTCTACTACCAAGAAAAAAATAGGATGCTTTCATATCATAACAGAAAGAAGCTACTATAGTATGCTAAAAAAAACCCAATCAGATAGCCACAATATGCTACTCATCAGTGCTTGAACCATCAGGAAAGCATGATGGCATAGAATTTGCTGCCTTGATAGTCAAACCCTAGTCTGCTATTATAAGAAGGCCACTGATGCTATCTTTAATGGAGGACAATTAAGGAAAGTGATGGTAAATTCCTTCCATTCATTTGTCTTCTCATTGAATGTCTCATTCTACTATGAAAATGACCACCATTCTCTAAGGTGGGGTGGATGGAATTGAGGAAATGCGGGCAGCAGAGTGGAGCAGCAGGTTAAACCATCTACCAGGTACCCAAGTAACAGGTTGCCTGTGACCCCTTGGTTGGATACTTCTGAACTTGGTTCTAGGCTTTTTCAGAAAAAGTGCTAAACCTGTGTCCAAAAATAACATTTTTGACAAGTGAAAGTGGAGGACCAATAATGATATGAGGATTACAATACTGCCTGAATGAATGGATAATGTACCTCCATATGTCAATAAGACACCATATTGGAGAAAACTGCCTTTTGGGCATAAGGAAGAAAAGGTTTTTCTTCTCAGATTTCTCAAGAAAAAATAGCATTTTTGAGATGATCAATTTGTTGCAGTTTGGCTATAGGAACAATAAGCAGCGGGAGAATAAATGAAGAGAAAATACACAATCAAGTTGTCCAACATGGTTATTGTTTTTAAAAGGTTGCTGCTACTTAATGTCTATATTTGATCTGGTGTCAGGGATAGAACTATCAAATATGGGGTATAAAAATCTGAAAAAGCTATTCCATTTATTCTGCCTCTTTTCTGCCCTCTAGTGGTTTTCTGGATTTTTGCATCCAAATATGATAGCTCTAGTTCTAGTTTGAGATCATTTAAAAAGTAAAGCACATACGTGCTAGTCGTTTCTGGCTCTAGGGCGCGGTGCTCATCTCTGTTACAAAGCCGAAGAGTCAGCGCTGTCCGAAGACATCTCCGTGGTCATGTGGCCAGCATGGAAGGTGCACGGAATGCTGTTACCTTCCCATTAAAGGGGTCCCTATTTTTCTACTTGCATTTTTACATGCTTTCAAACTGCTAGGTTGGCAGAAGCTGGGACAAGTAACGGGAGCTCACTCCATTATGCGGTGATAGGAATTCGAACCGCTAAACTGCCAACCTTTCTGATCGACAAGCTTAGCGTCTTAGCCACTTAGCTACCATGTCCCTATTGAGATCATTTATGAACGTATAAATAACCAGATTTGCACACAATGCAAAGTTACTGAGAATGCTGGCATCTAAAGTTAACCATGAATGGTGCAGTATAGTTCTGGATGAAGAGATGAGAACCATATTTGAAGATATGTGGACCTCAACTCCCAGAATTCCCCAGCCAGCATAGAGTTGAAGTCTACACACCTTAAGTAACTAAAGTTGAGAAACACTGGGCTAGAGGTTTAGTAATATAAAATATTATATTAAATATAAAATATTTTTATATTTTATATAAAATATAAAATATTTTTATATTTTATTATATAAAATATAAAATAATCCTTGATTCTTTATTTTTTATTGATTTGATCTGATTTGTCAATTGCTTACAAGATAATAGGTATAAGTATAAGCATAGTTATAAATACATGGATACATATAAGAGAAATAAAAGAAACAATAGGACAGGGACGGTAGGCACATTGGTGCGCTTATATATACCCCCTACAGACCTCTTAGGAAAGGGGTGAGGTCAATAGACAGTCTAAGGTTAAAGTTTTTGGGGTTTGAGGAAGAAACCACAGAGTCAGGTAGAGTATTCCAGACATTGACCACTCTGTTGCTGAAGTCGTATTTCCTGAAATCAAGTTTGGTGCGGTTAACCATGAGTTTGTATCTTTTATGTGCTCTTATATTGTTATGGTTGAAGCTGAAGTATTCATTTACAGGTAGAACATTGCAATGTATAATTTTATATACTATACTTAGATCGGACCAAAGGTGGCGTACTTCTATGTTTTCTAGGTCTAGAATTTCAAGTCTTGTGGCACAAAGTATTCTGCAATGAGTAGAGGAGTGGAAAACTCTTCTTGTGAAATATTTCTGGACTTTCTCTACTGTGTTAGTATCAGATATGTAGTGTGGGTTCCCAACTGATGAGCTGTATTCAAGTATTGGTCTAGCAAATGTTTTGTATGCTCTAGTTAGCAGTGTGATATTACCAGAGAAAAAGCTACATAGGATTAGGTTAACAACTCTTAATACCTTTTTGGCTATGTGGTTACAGTGGGCTCTAGCACTTAGATCATTTAAGATGAGTACTCCAAGGTCCTTGACAGAGTTTGGATCATCAGCAAGGTCTTGACTATTCAGCTTGTATTTTATTTTCTGATTTTTTTTTTGCCAATATGTAAGACAGAGCATTTATTTGTTGAGATTTGAAGTTGCCATTTGTTTGACCATTCTGACACATAGTGGAAGTCTTTTTGAAGGGTAGCAATATTTTCGGTGGTGTTGAATAGCTTTACATCATCAGCGAAGAGAATGCAGTTGCTCTTAATATGATCACAGAGGTCATTTATGTAGAATATGAAGAGAGTTGATCCTAGAACACTACCTTGGGGGACACCACTGTTGACAAGTACAGAATTTGACAGGATGTTCCCAATTTTGACCATTTGTTGTCTGTTTGACAGGAATGCTTCTATCCAGTTATGAAGGTGTCCAGAGATACCATTAGATTTTAGTTTTAATAGTAGTTTGTCGTGTACCACTGAATCAAAGGCTTTACAGAAGTCTATGTAGATTGTGTCTATTGTTTTGCCCTGATCGAGTTGTGTAGTCCATATGTTTTTGCAGTGTAAGAGTTGCAGATTACAGGATAGTTTTTTTCTGAAACCAAATTGTTTATTAGAGAGTAGGTTGTTTGTATCTAAGTGGAGGATAATGGATTGGCTAGGGTTAGGGTTAGGATTACAGTTAGGGACTATAGCCTGAACTATGCTATACTAATACTAATACTATACTTTACTATACTCCGTACTATAACAATCCAAAACATAACATAACATACTACAATGGTCTCCAATCTTTGTGACTTGGTGGCCTGGCAGGGGATGAGCTGAACTGGACTGCGTGAGTGGCAAGCCAATGCATGTGCACAATTTGTCTTGCATGAACGGTGGGCCAGTGCACATGTGTATACATGTGCAGCTCAACTTGCACAAATGGAGTTGCACGCCAGTGGTGGAATTCAATTTTCTTTACTATCGGTTCTATGGGTGTGGCTTGGTGGGCGTGGCAGAGGAAGGATACTGTAAAATCTCCAGTCAGAGATGGTATTTGCTGGTTCTCTGAACTACTCAAAATTTCTACTACAGTTCTCCAGAACTGGCCAGAACCTGCTGAATACCACCTCTGTTGCATGCCTATGTGCACCTACGCAAGTCCACCACTTGTAGAAGACAAACTGCATGTGTGCTGGCCCGCTGTTTGTGTGGCTTTGTTCCAAATAGGCCATGACCTGGTAGTGGGTGCAGCCTGGGGATTGGTGACTCTTGCCATACTATACCATATCAATTGAGTGGGTGAGTAGCATCAAGTTGTCTTCGATTCCTAGCAACTGGATGGATGGATGGATGGATGGATGGAGGGATGGATGGATGGATGGATGGATGAATACAAACTAGCATAGATAGGCTAGCTTATGTACTATCTGGCTTAATGAAATTTCTTCCTCCTCTCCAAGATGGGGGGTATGGGGTGGAAGTCATGTAAAACCCGTACACAGGGAGGGGCATCACTTATATAATATCTGATTCTCTCTACTCTGAAAGTTTAAGGGAAGGTGGGAGGTATATATACCATTCTGAAGGATACCCAATGGTGTGTGAGTGTACATTTTTCCACTAGAGGGCAGACTGGCACAAACTTACCAACAGAAGGGCCCAAATTTGGTTCCAAGATAGGGAACGTAAATAACCAAGAACCAAATTTCATCAGAATAGGCTTGATAAAATTACGGAGAAGATCATGACTCATTCCTATCCTATTGATTTCAGCACTTTTATTCTAAATACGATTTCATTCAACCTATTGTATTTTGTTTTTTTAGTGCCTCATCTTTGTCCTTTCCTGGGTAGAAATGCTTTAAGAAGTACCAGTATGTATGTAAGTATCTATGTATGTATATATTTAATTACTTTTTTTATACCTTAATAATCTTTTCCTGCCAGTGTGTTGAGTTAGATTCCTATAGGAACTTAAGTCATCGTCACATAGCATGTGACAGAAACTCTGCTGCAAGTCTTATAAACAATGATGGGGCTGAGTTAAGTGCATTTAATTAATTATGGTTTATTCAGTGACTATAGTTAAATGAATGGTGGTTTGATGTTTGAATTAATGTGTGATTTAGTTTACAGAGTTGTACTCCATAGCCATCATTCTCTAGTGATGTATAAGAAGTCCTCATGACCACAATTGGGACAGGAACTTCTGTTGCTTATGACCACAGTTGGGACAGGAACTTCTGTTGCTAAGCAAGACAAATAGTCAGTGAGTCATGCCAAATTTTGCAATCTTTTTGGCATGGGTGTTAAGTAAATCACTGTTTGTTAAGTGAATCATGCAATTGTTAAGCAAATCCATCTTCTTCCATGGACTTTGCTTGTCAGAAGCCATCTGGGAAGGTTGCAAATGATGATCATGTGACCCTGGGATGCAAATACATGCCAGTTTCCAAGCACCTAAATTTTGATCATGTGACCACAGGGACTCTGTGACAGTCATAAGTGTGAAGATTGGTTGTAAATCACCTTTTTCAATACTCTTATGACTTTGGTCATTAAACGAACAGTTATAAATCAAGGTTTACTGTATTCTCACCATTTGTAGTTTCCCTTCTGTTTTTCTTTATGAAAGGGGAAAGCAAAAATACGGGTTGAATTATTTGGAGATGACTGTGGAATAGGGAGCATAGATGTTATTTAGGGGAAACACTTAGCCTTTTCCCTGCCTTTCTGACAGGAACATTTTCCCATGTCTGACAGCCCTCGGATGTGAGGTTGCAATGTAGGCTAAGGATTCAATGCTTCTCTTCCCCTCCCCTTTTTTCTACTCTCCCTGTGCTCAACAGCATTTCCAAGGCTGCTGTTTGCAGGAGGGGAGAGGCCAAAAAAATCAAGGTGGCAGCTGTGACCATCTGATGGAAGCCTGCTTCTCTCATATGCATTGCATGCTCGATGCTCATTTTAAAAAGGATAAGGACTTCAATTGCCCTCACCATCTTGACTTTTTTGCCAGAGTGATACACTCCCTTGATGCTTCTATTACCAAGGTATTGTTGCATCTGATTTGGCTAGGGCACAAAAGATAGAATCATCGGGGTCTCTGGTGCTCTCTGAGAGTGGTTTTCTTGCAGACATTTCCTTACCTAACTAGATGACATCATCAATGCACTGAGGAAAACCACCAAGCTCAGAGAGCACCAGAGACCCCAGAGTTCAACCTTCAGCTACTAATATTCTCTTCTATCAGTACAATTAATAGGTGCATTATGCAATTCAGATTAAACGTCCTAATTTCACACTATAAAATATACTCCCTTCTTGGCCTATAAGTATTCTGCTGCCCAATGAATCATTTTCCCAGATAAAAGGTGAAGTGTTTTTTTCACTATTTCTTTTTACTCTGTGGTGTTAGGCAACCCCAATCCTGCAAGGCCATTTCCCCCACAGCCAAAGTCTCATCTGCCTTGGCAGTCCCTACTCTCACATTCCCCAACCTGACAACCCCCCAGTTCTATCGTATGTGGGGACTGCAAAACTCCCCAAATTCCCAGCCATTCCAGCCTTCACTTGCTGCTTATAGTAATGATTTGCTCAAGAGTTGTTGTTTTTTTCACTCCAAATGTTCCTGATTTTAATTTCTACTCAGGTGAGCTATTTCTGTAATGTAACTAATTGGCTTGGCTCCCTCAGCCCTAGGTCAAGGTTATTTCCAAGGCTGTTGATCGTTGCCTCAGCCTTGTCAACAAATAGGAAGCTTACAACTTGGGCACTTTAAAAAAAATGCTTGTTTTAATTTCATGCAGGAATGTCCCTCTTCCTATAATACTTAACCCCTATGGATATCCAGGATTTGAGCTACTTTGGTGAAAGTCCATGAGCAACATGATTTTATAGGAAGGGACATGCTTATATACATGGTAGTAAGCCATGGGTTATTGAATCAGTGGCAATTTTTGACATTCACACAATATGCTAAAACTAAACCACCTTCCTTCTTAGCGCAACATGTGAATGCAGCCATTAGGCCAGAATGAATTCTATTTTTTTTTTTTTACTATTTATCAAGTGAACCTCACCCAGGTGTGGTGTGCTTAGAAAATAGATCACGTTCTGCTCAATCTGGGAGTCTCTGCGAGGGACGAAGAAGATGGTACAGTCACACACAATTGATACCACATCCTTTTTTAATGTGTGCCCACCATGCAATGCACATTAAAAAGAGGTGGGGATTATGATGTGCATTCCCCCCTGGGTTCATTGGAGAGTTTTGGTTAGTTCAACCAAGATTAAGATGTTTAGATGTTTTGAGGCAGCGTGTAAGTATCCCATCGGGCTCTTTTAGATTGGCAAGTATGATAGCCAGAGAAGTTTCAGAGTAAAGAAAGAGGCATGACAGAAAATAAATAAGCAGATACATATACAATTGTAACAGTGATATGTGATACCATCTGTCACCATGGGGTAAACTTAAAAACACACCCAAAATAAACAGAAATAAATTCTCAAGCAGCTTTAAATAAAAAGGACAAAAAGGAACCTTCTTTTGTAAGGAAAGACAGTGTGAAAAAATGCAAGTCCACAATTTTTCCTAAAGCAAATCCGTCTATATAAAAATGTGCAGTAGCACATTTTATTCAGGCTTCTCTTACCAACTTCTTATGTCCAGACAAAACTACCATTGGGCCGGTCCATTAGCAGATGCATTTCAGCAGTGAACAGGGCTACCATCCAACCAAAAGGGCCCTAACCATACACTACTAACTCTAGATCACTGATCTTTTTCTATAAGCACCAGGTGGATATCAAATTGACACGTGGTAGATCATAACTATCTTGTTTGGTCTTGCTGGCTCCAGAAAAGATCACATCGATTTTATGAGCATTAATAAATGGTTGGTGAGTTCCTTATTTGAAATGTCATGCAGGAGAGATCTGAAGAAAGAGCAATTTCCATCAAAAAAAAGCTAAGCCCTGTAAAAAAAAAGTCCCTCTGTACTATAATAGAGAGCAAAGAAACCAGTTCAAAGGTGTTTTGAAAATTGCTAATCAGAGTAAACATGACAGATCCCCTTTCTTTTTCCTAAGAGTTTATGTTCTCTGAGTACAATGTTTAGGAAACATTCATTTTTCAACCTTTCACTTCTTCCTCCACTGGCAAAGCTGCCTTGAGGTTGTCTAAGCAACATTGTTTATGATTTTGCTTCCTTTTTCTATATTAATTCCTCCATAGAGGAGCATAGGATCAAACCCAGGCATAGCTCCAAGCTCTGAAGGTCATCATGCAACTTTTACTGACTTTATGTCAAGAGGATACATATAAAAAAGCAGCCAATGCCCAGAAAAGATGGGAAAAAAGATAATATGATAAGATTATTTTAACAAGCTGTTGAAAACACACAACTCCAGTTTCCTAGCAAATACCCTGGCATCTACTATATATTTCTAATTCTAATTCAAGGTCACTTGGAACTTGGTATATTATTGGCGCCATATTGGCATCTCTTTCCAGATATTCACCCTAACAATGTGGAGCACCCTCTCACTGTTGTCTGTTTTCTAGAAATAAACAAACATGAGTTATTGTTTTATTTGGTGAAGTTATTTGCTAAATATCTTGTCTACTTTTCAATGAAGGATTGACAGTAACTATGCAAAGAAGAGATGGCAGAGGGGAGATATGATAGTACTCTTCAAATATTAGAAGATCTGTCACAAAGAACAGGGTGTGGATTTATTCACCAGAACTTCAAGTTAGGACAAAAAAACAGCAGATTGATGTTTTACAGATGGATAATCAAATATAAAAAGCCATGAGAACTATTAAGCACTGACATAGGCTTTTGCTTAGGAAACTCATGAGTGGCTCCAACTCTGGATATTTCCAATCAAATATTTGGCAGTCATTTGGGAGGATATGATATTCCTGCCTTGGGCAGGGAGGATGGATTAGAAGATCTCCAAACTTTTTTTCCATCCCTATGATTCTATGATATAAAATCTACCTAACTCTTTGTTGATTGTTCCCGTTGGTTAGAATCTATCCGTGGAAGCTGTCATTCTTATCCTTCCTTGAAAGCCTGATGGTCCTTTCACAGTTTTAGAAGATGCTTAGTACATCTTTTCAGAAGCATATTTCAGGTTCAGGAGAGGGCAGAGTTGACATCTCCCAGTTGAACAGTTCCATCAAAGGAAAGCTAACTTTGATTCCACTTACGTATCTATGCATTAATTTTTGAATGTCACTTTGGATTCCAAAGTCTTCAACGTTTGATATCACACATTGTGGGGCAACAGAAGTAGAAACTGTCTGCTGATTCCAGCTCTTATCCCTTTGCCAAATCCCAGTCAGAGTCCTTCTTCTTTAGAAGAAATCAAAAGATGAGGCAAAAAATTCCGCAAATAAAGGGAAGACCATGATGGCTAAGCCTTAAATTATTGCCACTCTAAAGGAAATTTTCAGAGATGCAGATCACAAGTCTCAAGCTTCGAACGAGGAAGGAGAGATTGATCAGAACTGTCAGAATGGACAAAAGCTTTTTTAAAAATCTGGAAAATATGAAAAATATCCATGAATAAGAACATCTGAGCAAAAATACCTTGGTGCATTTGATAAAGCTTACGTGAGTTTGAAGCATAGTTTTGAAGGACCTTTTGGGGTCATTAACAAGGCTTTTCTGTTTATTATAAACAAAGCATCTCAAATGTCTGTTTACATGGTGAACAGCTGCATTACCTTTGTCAGTACAACTTATACTAAAATCAAAATTCTTCAGCTAAGCATTCAAAAGTAGATGTCATCTGTCCGGCCGTCATTACTTCCCACTTGTGCTACTGCAGTGCCCTCACCGTAAAACTTCCTTTACAAGATGCTTGGAAACTGCAACCAATCTAACCTAAGACCCTTTTGACAATTTGCTGTGACTGTTTCTTCTTATAACCCAAAATGTCCTTCAGTTTAGTTAACTTTATTGTCATTGCATCTCGTACAAAGAAATTAAATTAAATTAAACATTCAAGGCTGTGCTTGAAGCTTTCATAAGCTTTATCAAATGTACCAAAGTTGTTCATGCACAACTGTCAGAATTTTCCTGTCAGAATTATCACTGCCGAGAACTCAAGGTAACAAAACCACATCTGGAGGTTATTAATGTCGACTAAAGTTGTTCCACAAGGCTGAAGTTAGAAATGTGAACTGTCCCATATAGGTTTGCTGTGGTCCAGTATAGAAGAAACACATTTGGAGGGAAAGAGACCTTCTAGATTAATGTTCTGTTAGATTAATTAAAGAGGCCTTCTAGATTAATGTTCTACAGCAGTGGTGGCTAACCTTTTGAGGCTCCTGTGCCAAAAATTGTGCGTGTGCTTGCATGCTCGCACTTGCATGCCAGCACCCAGAAGGCAATGTGTGCGGCCCCCCATGCCCCCTACGCATGCGCACACAATCCACCCCCTGCTTCCCCCTTATCTTCACTGTGCCTCATAGCTGATTTTTGGCTGGTTTGAGGCCTTTTTTGGCCTCTCAAAGGCTTGAGGAAGGCTTCTGCAGGCTTTGCAGGCCAAAAACTAGCCCCATTTTGTCTCTTCCAGTATTTTTGGAAAAACAGGAAGTGACGAAATGGTGATAGTTTTCAGCCTGCAAAGCCTGCAGAAGCCTTCCTCAAGCCTTTGGGAGGCCGAAAAAGGCCTCAAACCAGTTGAAAATCAGCTGTGAGGCACGCACATGCACAGTGAGGTAAATTTGCCTGCAGTTCGCATGCCGGCACAAATGGCTGTGCATGTCACCTGTGGCATGCATGCCATAGGTTTGCCATCACAGTTCTACAGGATGTATTCTTTGATCTACATTCCTACCTACCTTCTTGCAGGCATGTTAGCTTGCATTTGCAAACCATTCCATCATTCTGACTTTGGGCAGCAAAGTAAATCAACCATAAAACTAAATAATATGTTAATATAGTAAAACATAAATCTCCTCAAATCATCCAAGATCAATGACATGCTTACAGAGGATGATCTTCAAAGCTTTGTGAAATGCAGGTCCAAATATAAAAAATAAAAGAATCGAAATGGAAATGGGTTAGTCTCATAGCAAGAAGAAGGTGGACCAAGGCAGTCATAGAATGGATCCAACTTGATAAAAAGTGTCCACCAAAGAATCCAAAACAAGATGGATCAATGACATCAGCAAGTACTGTGGGCCCAATTGGCAAAAGAAAGCTCATGACCATATCAGTTGGAAACATGCGGAAGAAGCCTTCATCCTGTAGTGGATAGACAATGGCTAGAATGATGATGATGATGATTCCAAAATATAAGGGCTATAACTACAGGTAGTTCTCGATTCATAATAGTTCATTGAGTGACCATTCAAAATTACAATGGTACTGAAAAAGTGTCTAGTGAAAAAGTTACCATATTTCACACCTACGACCATTGCAGTATCTCCTTGGTCACAAGATCAAAATTCAGACACTTGGCAATTGACTCATATTTGTGATGATTACAGTGTCCCAGGGTCAAGTGATCACCTTTTGTGATCTTCTGACAAGCAAGAGTCAATCGGGAAGCCAGATTCAGTATCACTAACTTTAACAATTGCAGCGATCACTTAACATCAGTGACAAGAAAGGTTGTAAAATGGGGCAAAATGCACTTAACAAGTACCTTGCTTGACAACAGAAATTCTGGGCTCAATTATGATCGTAAGATGAGGACTACCTGTGTAAAGGTCTGGCTCCTTGGTCCACACCACCTCAAAAGGGATGGAGCCTTCAGAAGATCTTTTTTAGATTTGTGGATATGTTGATATGTTTTTGTTGTCTAACACTTCAATGTTTTCGATTTAAAGGGAGATTTTAGTTTAAAAAATGTAACAATTAAGTAATAAACTAATATATTCTAATGCAGGGGTCTCCAACCTTGGCAACTTTAAGACTTGTACACTTCATCTCCCATAATTCCTCAGCCAGCTAAGGAATTCTGGGAGATAAAGTCCACAAGTCTTAAAGTTGCCAAGGATGGGGACCCCTGTTCTAAGGGAAGAGGACCAAAAAACATATCCCATAGCAGCTGGTGTATTTTGGACCATTATTATGTTATCACAATGGAAATATCTCTTTTTTAAAAACAACAACAACAAAAGAATAATATGGATATATTGGTTGGATATTAATCGTGTATGTCTTTGCCCTAATCCC
The DNA here is from genome assembly GCA_023653725.1 of Bungarus multicinctus. Lineage (NCBI taxonomy): Eukaryota > Metazoa > Chordata > Lepidosauria > Squamata > Elapidae > Bungarus > Bungarus multicinctus. The sequence continues at coordinate 67,966,740 of CM042842.1, forward strand.
AAGTGATGGCTGGCTATGGTTATTAGTGGTTTTGCCAAAAGTATCCTTACATATTATATGTAACTAATCCTTGGAAAGTCATGGCCCTTATTAAACCCCATTTAATGCCTATATAAATTAGCAAACCCCTCCACATTTACAGCAGAGAATAAAGAAATACACTTCCTAACCCATAGCTGTTAAAAGCCAAAAATCTCACATGACTAAATCCTGAGGGAGAAATAGGCTTGGCCATATACTGTATAGTCAGCTTGAAGATACTCCATTTGTTTTGAGAAATATCACTTTTTTTATACAGCAAGATTTGTATTTTTGTCTTATGGACTGGCATTCAAAAGGATGATGAAATTGTTAAGAATTAGTTCAGAAATCAATCAGTCTAGGCAATTCCTAAGTCTTTTCATTCTAAATACAAGTTGCTAGCGAAATACTTCTCTGTGGAACTATCTTCCCAAATATAGATATTGCATAAGACCAAAGCTTGAGGCGGCCTAGTTAGAAATGGATAAAGTGAGCATCAAGTCCTTCTGTCACAATTTGTCAAATTTTGAACTGCCATAGTCCTGCAGCTGCCCCGAAGCGCTGCTTCTTTTCTATGTAGAAACAGCCAACAGACTGATATAAATCACTCCAGATTTTCCACCACAACAAGCTGATCTTCAATAGCCATGAGGCAGGAACTGAACCATGAAGCCATACCTCCATAGCAAAGGTGCAGAGAACGCAGGAGGGCCCTTCTGTCCAGCAATGGCTCACACACATATGCTACTCACTTGAGATTACGATGAGCAATGAAGCATGAGCAAGCAGTCTGCTTGGATATTGACACAGAAGCGTTTTTTAACCTCCAGTTTTAACCTCCCGTTTTACATGTTGCAACTAATATCAACAGGTTGCTGTTTAGGAAAAATTATTGTAAACAAATCTGCACGCAACTATTGTGTCACATCCATAATTCAGACCAGTGTGTTGATGGACAAACAGCTCTTGTGCAGATATACAACGCCATCCTTTAAATAGCCAAGGTGATACGACAATAGAAGTTGTCTTTTCCCACAAAAATCAAGGGATATTTAAGTGAATTTCTTGAATTGATGCCTACTAAAAGAAGAAATTCGGCTGAAGCAAGGCCTAAAATCATCTAAAATTTGTCTAGCAATAATATTCAAATTTAAATGGGATTATGATGTACAATCACACCAGTGGATACTTACCAAAAAGGAATTAAGTGAATTTATTAATTTACTTATTATATGTACATGAAAATTTATATGAAATAATGAAAGCATACTTATCTTACATCCTTTGTAATTTAGGGTACTGTTGTACATTTATTACACATATTATTACATATATTCCCAAAAAAAAAGAAAGCATCAGCAAGTTCAACTCAAACATTAATCATTTAGGTAGTATATTAGGCTATTGAGGGAAAGTCATGATTTGGATGCCAGGAAAGATGCAGCTGCTTTCAGAAGTGCTGTACTCAGGTCCATGCACTGCCAAACACTTTTTGGAAACAGAATCTGGAGCATTACACAATTGTTTTTGCCTCTGCAGCAAAAGCATACCACCTAAGCCTACAGGATTTCATGCAACCCTTGAAACTATTCTGTGCAATCCTCTCCTGACAACAGAAAATATGATTGAACATGAAAATTAATATTATGGGTAAATTAAACAAAATGAAAGGTAGGTTTGGGTCCAGCTTTGGATTATGTACTGAAGATCCTGATATCCTTGACCTAGAAAAAATGCATAACTTGCCCAATAGTAAAGTTCCTACTTCGTATCATTATTTCCACACATTTCAAAACATTAAGACCTTAATAAGATTTGGCTTCCTTCAGAAGGAAGTTACTGGAAACATACGTTATTTAATACATGAGTTTATTGAATTTAATTGGAGGTATTAATTGGAGTCAAATGCAGATTAGAATGGTAGATCTGATGGAGTACAGTTTCCATAATGTGCAGCCAACACCAAAATGAAAAAAGTTGCATTCCAAAACATCTGAAGAAATCTGCTACTACAGATGAACGGGGAAAGGGTCTGTTATAATCAATTAGAATGATAAGGGGGATAGTCTCTCTAGCTGGTTTATTTATCCCATAAAATAATTAAAGCTGAAGCTTCCGCTTATGAAAGGAGGAATTTCCCGCTTGGTAGATTTTAGAAATGAATATTTCTTGGTATTAAAAAAAGGTACTTCTGTTGCACTTAATAGGTATCTGCACATCTTGGTTTAGCATTTGACACATTTTCCTCATTTCAAAAATCACAGAGACAACAAAAAAAGATCTTACTGGCTCTCCTAAGGCACCCAATTGGCTGGATGCATCACAGGCAAGCTTAATGCTCTATGACAGGGGTGTCAAACTTATGTCACAGCAGCATTATGTGATGTATTGGGACTTTTTCCCCCTTCGCTAAATTGGGCATGAGTGTGGCCAACGCATCCAGCCCACAGGCCAGGAGTTTGACAGCTCTGGTCTATGATCACCTCCTTTTATGATACTCTAAAGTAGGGGTCTCTAATCTTGGCAACTTTAAGACCTGTGGACTTCAACTCCCAGAGTTCCTCAGTTGGCAACCTTAAAGTTGCCAAGGTTCCTGAACCAGCATGGCTGACTCCGGAATTCTGGGAATTGAAGTCCACAAGTTATAAAAGGGCCATTGTTCCCCACCCCTGCTCTAAAGCTCTAAAGCAATGTTTTTCAACCTCAGCAACTTTATTAGACCAACTCCTAGAATTCTCCAGCCAGTAGGCTGGAAATTGGAATCCAGACATCTTAAGGTCACTGAGTTGAGAAATAGTACCCTAAAATAAACATATATTAAATACACACACACATATACAGAGGCACATACACACCACACTGTTCTTGGATTTAGAATAGGCATTTTTTCCACTCTGCCTTGCTTCTTTTTACTATTTCTTATTCTGACATTTTTTTTTATTTCCACATCTTTTTCTTTTCCGTACAGCAAAAATAAGCCTTAATGCCATGGATTTGATTGAATTATCTGTTTTCCATCTCCCTTCACTCTCCCTGAATTTAAAATGTAAAAATGTTGAAACTTCTGCACTTTCTCATCAGAGGTGGTATTCAGCAGGCTCTGATCAGTTCTGGAGAACCGGTAGTGGAAATTTTGAGTAGTTTGGAGAACCGGCAAATACCACCTCTGACTGGAGATTTTACAGTAGCCTTCCCCTGCCAAGCCAACCAAACCATGCCCAAAGAACTGGTAGTAAAAAAATTTGAATCCCACCACTGTTTCTCATCTTGGAAGGCTTATGGCTTTGGTTTAGCAACAGCAACCGCAGAAGGAAAGGCGTCTCTTGGATCCTCTTGGATCCCATAGTATAAATCATCCTCTTCTGCCTCCTGCAAGGCTCTGCTGCATTCCAGAGAACCACAACCTGCTATTCCCGCAATGCCATCACCTGCTGTAGGAGGAACAGAGCAAGAGCTCTGGTTTGGGGCCACGGTGTTTTCCTGGCTTTGCCCCTGGCCTTCCACCACCAGGGAATCTATCAAGGCAAAATCTTCATAAGAAGGAAGTTTGAATTGGAGCTGGCTTCCTGTTAGGGGCACGGGATTTGGGACATCTTTCCATCTCTGTAAAAATGGGCTGTTGGAAGTGGAGTCCAGGGAAGATGTGTCGACTTCCTCTTGAAGAGATGCTAATGGTGCAGCCTTTGGAAACCTCTTAGATGGGCTGGAAGAAGAAGGAGAGGAAAAGATTCAGTGAAGGGCATTCCTTCTAAGGCTGTTTGCTGAACTGTTTTGGGTTTCCATTGAGAAGTTTACAGTAAATGAAGCAATGTGGATGTTAAGCTTGTACCAGGTTATTAGTCTAGAATGACTAATTTCCTTGTTATGAATTTGGTTTCTAGGACTAGATTTTATTACTGACCAACCCAGTCTAACATCAGCATCTTGATAAAAGAATGGGAGGAAAATTGAACTGTATTAAGCAATATATTAACTATATTGGCTTGTAAAAGATGGAAACTAGCGTGCTTCTATTTTATTCAACAAACTTTTTTTTTTAGAAATTTCATCTTTCCTTTAACTAGGATCAGAATATGATTTGATAATTCATCAGTCACAGTATATTAATCAGTCAGGGCAACTTTGTTCAAGTAAACTGGTGTTCCCAGTGAACAAGGCAACAAAATGAATGTAAGAACATAAAATATCCAGAGAGACTGTCTTAGAAGAAACATTACAACTTTAAAAATACTTTCAATTAATCTAGGTTACAACCTTACGCTTCTAGTTCCAGCTTCTAGTTCCATGTCCAGCAATTTTCTGCTAATGTTTTCTGCCATCATTTCTCTATTTGGAGATGGCTAAGAATGAGAAGCAACTTGATGGCACATAATCAAAATAGCTGTATCACATCAGCCTTCAATAACATTATCAAAAACTACAATAGAGTCAAACCATTTTTTTCTAGATGATAATTTAATTGTATCATTATCAAAATATCTACTTTTTATAAAACACATAACAGTTTTAAGAATTTTAAAATAAAATTAAGTGATTGTTTGAGATGCCTTTAAGGAATATACACAGGTGACATTTTTGCTTAGTGATATTTTGCTCCATGGAAAATGGCATTTAAAACAGAATAACAGTGTTAGAAGGGATCTTGGAGTTTTCTAGTCTGATCCGCTGCTCAGGCAGGAAATCCTATACTATTTCAGACAAGTTGTCCAATCTCTTAAGAATTCCAGTGTTGGAACATCCATAACTTCTGGAGGCAAGTCATTCCACTGATTAATTGCTTTAACTGTCAGGAAATTTCTCCTTAATTCTAGGTTGCTTCTCTGCTTGATTAGTTTCCATCCATTAAAGTTAGGAATGTTTTGAGCAAGGTGATCAGAGTTACACAACATTTTAGGAGTTCTAAACAAGGGCTTAATTTCCTTTAGGCAATTGCAACAGAATATTCATTGCATTATGTAAAGCAAAATATTGTGAGTGTGATGAAAGACCTGGTAAATTAAGAGCCTTTCACTGAAACAGTTCTAACAACGTAAAATTTATTATGAAGAATCCCCAGAGTAAAGTACATATTGATTCTGACTCTATATAGCAACAATTGTTTTATTTTTACTCTCAAAACTATAAAGTTGTGTCAAAAGTAATCCAGGCGCAAAAATCATTTTATATGATACAGCTTTTCCTAACATCATACATAATGAAGTTACCTATTCAGCGGTTCCTTTATCTCCCCCTCTCATCATCAAAAAAGTAATAATAATAATAATAACAACAACAACCACTAGACCACCACTTGAACACTGACAATATCAACTGCAACAGGCAGCTTTACTTGGAACAACTTACATCTTATAATAATACTTTTAAAATTATTAAACAAGAACATCTACCCAACCCAGGTCTTGGGAATTACTCAATAGGTGGACAAAAATGATAAATCCATTCTAAATATTGGCTGACTGTGTTACCAATTATAATACCTCGGTATCATTAAAACTATGAAAATAATAAGGGTAAGCTTTTTTGTCTTAATAGTGTTGCCCATAAGGAATGAGGAATATAAATTAGCACTGCCAGATCTCAGCTCCATAAATCTGGACAATCCCTAGATTGTAGTTAAAAGGTTAAGGTTGCTGTATTTCTTTGCTTCCAACTATGAGTCTTTTAGATTTTTGCTGTCCACATCCGATTGCCCTAATATAGGCTAATTCAGGGACAGCTCATATATGCTACTCACCAATTCAGCCTTGTTGTTGCATCTCTGTTAGGATTCCCATTACTCTCTGAGTCCCTGTGTACTTCTGCTTTGGCATGTACATGTGGCTGGAGATGTCTTCCTGTCCTGACCAGTGGCACTGGGACAGACAATGTTCCCAGGCATTCAGCAGAACTGTTTGTCTGGATCTGTTCATAAGTCGGCAGGCTTTTCTCATATATGTCAGCTTCTTTCTGGCTTGTGTATTGGGTTTGCAAACTGTGGACAAAGCAGGATAAAGTTTATTTCTATCCATCCATCCATGAATGAATTTACTTTCAAGACAGCTAATCCCTGGACATAAAGGTAGACCTCACTCCTAACAGTATTAATATGACTTCGATCTTTAGGAGATCCTATGGAGAATATTGTCCCAAAGAAGTAACATCATGCATTGACGGGGATATTGAAATCATAATGATTTCTTTTATTAGATTTTATCTCTCCAAATGAAACTGACCAGACAGAGCTGAAACTAACAAGAAGTGATATATTGATTGAGACTGGATCCCAAATAGGGCAAACAAGGTTTATTCTACGGTCAGCCACAGAACTCACTGGGTATCTTTGGCCAGGTAGTCTTTAGCAGACCAACACAACCCACTGGATGGTTATTGTAGACACAAATCTGACGAAAAGGTGCTCCATTGCTGGTTTGAGTTTGTGGAGGAAAGACACAATATCTAATCTAATAAAGATGGATGGATGGATGGATGGATGGATGGATGGAAGGAAGGAAGGAAGGAAGGAAGGAAGGAAGGAAGGAAGGAAGGAAGGAAGGAAGAAAGGAAGGAAGGAAGGAAGGAAGGAAGGAAGGAAGGAAGGAAGGAAGGAAGGAAGGAAGGAAGGAAGGAAGGACAGCTAAAATGAGTTGGAACAATTAACTAGAATCTAGAGCATTGGCAACTGGTCAAGAGGAAGATATAGGAGGAGGTATCTTATGCCCTTGAAGGACTGGTGTTTAGAAAAAGAATGATTATTTTTTCAAACTAACTAAAACATACAGGAAAGGAAAAATGTGTTGAGAGCACTACTACATTTTCCTTCTTCTATACTTATGAGGTATGTCCTTCCTGCTCTCTTTGTGAGCAAAGCAGGTTATCTGGACTTATCGGTGATTACCAAGGAATTCTGGGAGTTGAAGTCCACAAGTCATAAAAAGGCTATCATTCCCCACCTAGCCCAGATAACTCTTAAATCAGGGGATACCCTCAAATGAACCATTGTCTTATGAAAGCTTTGCTAAGAAGGGGGTGATCCAAGTTCAATAGGCTAGAGGGTCACTCTAATATCGTTGAGATATGCCCCTTTGCCAGTGATGTGCTCAGGGGAGGGCCATCAAGCATTCACCTCCTTTGTACGTGTGTTGATGTCACACACCCATATAAAGGAATAAGGTTTCAATAAAATACTTGTGAATTCTACTTGGACTTTTTTGCCTCTCTCCCTGAAGATACCCTCTGGCCCTTCTCATTGAATGAAAAGTTGTTCCTTGAAAAAGATGTTGATCAGTTTGAAGGAAAGGCCAAGCCAATAATTTGTAGTTCAGTACAGGCCATTTTTTCCTAGTCGGAACCCAAACCCTTGTTAACTTGGTAACTTGCTAACACCGAGAATAAACCAAAGATAAACTGTGGTGCATCTTTGCCAGAGGTTAGAATGGCTGCACCAAAGGGGATATTGTTCTCTAGTAGCTTATAGCTCAACATGCAACTATGTTTTATGAAAAGCTTCCTTTGTTAGAGACTTTAATTAAGAAGATGGATGAATGACTTGGACTAATTCACAGCAAATGACATTCAGATCTTAAATCAGGAAAACAATTCTTAACAGAGTTCATAAAAATGAACCACATGGCCCTAGTTTCTGTCATCCTTTACAGTCTTGATTTCAGAAAAGTGAATTTTCTGTATGACTTGGATGGAGACTCCAAGTTTTATATTCTTCTCTATGAGTTTTATACTTTTCTATAGGATTTATAGTTTTCTCTTTGGGAACCTTCTCAATGGGTTTTATAATCTTTTTTAGCTTTAACACATTACATTACAGACACAGGGAGGCAAAAGATCTATTATTCTAATAGCAAGTGCTCACCTTAAATCCTGAATATTTACCAGGGCTAGATAAATACTAAGAAGAAACTGAACATTACAACCTCAAATATTACTCTTTAGTTTTCAGCAGGTAGAAAACTAATGTAATTTCATGAGTTTGGTTTTAATGAGTAATAGGTTTTGAGATGCCCTTCATTTTTTTCTTACAGATATAATGGTGAGTTTATTTTTTTTTAATCAACAGATATAATATTTAATGCCATTTGCTATGCCATGCCAATGTTTCTCATCTTTGACCTTGTCCTCCTGAGGAATATAGCCTCTAGCATATACTGGCTAGCACTCTAATTAAAATGTAGATTGCAGATTATTAGTTGAAGCCTGGTGGTTTGGCATCTTCATAAGCATACCTTTTCTTCTCAGGAATCTTATTTTCAATTGATGATGAGGCAGCCAACTTCTTCACAAGGAACTTTTCAGACTCTGGGTTGTTTACAAGAAACTTCTCAGACTCCGAGTCAATGGAAACAACTCTGATCTAGGGGAAAAGTTAAGAAAAATGGCTCTATTGATCCATTTGTGTTTTGTGTAAAAATGCAAACAGTGGTATAGTTTCACTAGGTATCACTTCAACACGCCTTAGAAGTTTGCATTGTTGAGTACATGTAAAGCACTATACAACTGCAAAAAACCAATTCAACCTCCTATGGTATAGTCTCCTACCCAGCTTCTTTTTAGTTATTTATTATATTATTACCTCAATTCCTTTCTAGGGAGGCAATAATGTAATAAGCAAATAATATAATAAGCAACATGATGTCCATTACAATATAATTGTATCCATAATAATATAATCGTTTCCACAATAATGTCATTTGCAATATGGTGTCCATGGAACAAATGTTGCTCTAGGCGCCTTTCTTGATGCCAATCTTGTTTACCCTCCCACCTAATTTTTTAAAAATAATTGTTTATTTTAACAAAATAATAATAACAGGAAGTTGGAATGTACATATCTCTAATACATTTGTTTCTGAGGTGGTATTCAGCAGGATCTGACCAGTTCTGGAGAACTGGTAGCAGAAATTTTGAGTAGTTCGGAGAACCTGCAAATACCACCTCTGACTGGAGGTTTTACAGTATCCTTCCCCTGCCACGCCTACCAAGCCACGCCCACAGGTAGTAAAAAACATTTGAATTCCACCACTGATTTGTTTGTAGGAATGCTTTTGGGTTCCACCAGATCTGAACGATCCTGTTCCCACAACATCCTTAATTGAGCCAATGGAAAGTAACATATTGTTGGAACACCATATAGGAATTAACTGACCTAATCAAATAACCTGCAGACAGTCACATTTTATCCCAGTCATTCAAACAATTAAACTAACTCCATCCAACCAGTTGTATATGGAAATACCTAAACCCGTTGCAAATTTCTTCCCAACAAAAAGAGGGAGGGGAAACAGCTGAAAAGCAGACAGATGTTTTTGATAGAATTCAGAAAACAGAAATCTAATACCACATAACCTTTGCTAATCTGCTCCTCCTGCTACCTATCTAGTGTCTGGCCAATGAAGAAGTAGGCTAGTTATGTTCATATAGCCATGCCAATAGTCTCCTGATCCAAGACTCACGGAATATCAAGCTCTTCCTGGAGAAAGGACATGATGTCAGCCCATTTAACCATTATACTGCATTAGGACTCCTACTTTTGTTCCATGTGTATCTGCCCTGTCTGAGAATAAAGATATAAGTAAAAACAAGGGTTGCGGGAAGTTCTCCATTTAGTTTGAGTTCAAAGGAAAAGAGCAAGTCAAGGGTCAGAAACAATGTTCAGAAAGTTCCCATCACTACCAGCCATTGTCCACAAAAGAGTTTTAATTAGTTTATATTTGTCAACCTTTCCTTCCTTCCTTCCTTCCTTCCTTCCTTCCTTCCTTCCTTATTTCCTTCCTCCCTCCCTCCCTCCCTTCCTTCCTCAGTTTCAATAAAATTAACAGATTCACACCTGTACAACACACATTTCACTGGCAAAATCAATATTATGCAGAGTTTCAGTCTCAATAATAGTTAATTAGATAGTCCATCCTGAACAATTCTCTACACTTGATACCTAGCTATCACTTCAGTTATGTAAAATTAAACACAGTCTATGGAGATTCTTAGTCATCCAAGTCATAGTTGTCCCAAAGGTGCTTTTTCAAGAGGCAGCTGGACTTCCTGGTTTTTCTCTGAAGACATTTCACTTCTCATCCAAGAAGCTTCTTCACATCTGAGCTGAAGAAGCATCTGGGATAAGAAGCAAAACATCTTTAAAGAAAAGAAAGAAAGAAAATCCAGTTGCCACTTGAAAAAGCATCTTTGGGCCAACTTTGTGAAATGACAGGCTGAAAATGCAACATATAGAGAGTTGTTGTTATTATTGTTATGTTAATACATTCAAAAACATGTTTTCAGTGTAATTCTAGATACCCAGGCAGTAGATTTATGTTATCACTCCAACAGAAAACAATATCCTTACATTTGTTTTGAAAGACAGGAGGGGGGGAGAGAAAAAGAAAGGAAAGAGAGACAGAAAGAGAGAGAGAAAGAAAGAAAGAAAGAAAGAAAGAGAGAGAGAGAGAGAGAGAGAGAGAGAGAAAGAAAGAAAGAAAGAAAGAAAGAAAGAAAGAAAGAAAGAAAGAAAGAAAGAAAGAAAGAAAGAAAGAAAGAAAGAAAGAAAGAAAGAAAGAAAGAAAGAAAGAGGTGTTAACTATTGTTTTAGGCATTTTTTAAAAAAAAAAACCATGCTGCCTACCTTTGGATAGCACTGGCACATGCTCCAGATGATGCCCACAGCAATGAACAAGACTCCCAAGGTGCAGAAGGTGATATAGATTTGTGGTTTCTCCACACTCATTATGAACATGCCGATCATGACCAGAAAGAATCCCAGGACAATAAGTCCATAGCGAAATGTTTTTTCTTCAGCCATTGTAACCTCTACCTTTCGGAAAGCAAAATTGACATCAAGCTAATCTAATGTAGACAGACTTATTCATAAAAGGAGGTTGAACTGGAATCTGAAAAAAGAGAGGGAGGGAAAGGAAGGGAAGGGAAGGGAAGGGAAGGGAAGGGAAGGAAGGAAGGAAGGAAGGAAGGAAGGAAGGAAGGAAGGAAGGAAGGAAGGAAGGAAGGAAGGAAGGCAGGCAGGCAGGCAGGCAGGCAGGCAGGCAGGCAGGCAGGAAGGAAGGAAGGAAGGAAGGAAGGAAGGAAGGAAGGAAGGAAGGAAGGAAGGAAGGAAGGAAGGAAGGAAGGAAGGAAGGAAGGAAACCCAGGGTAGTCCCTGACCCAAACAATCCACAGGTACCTCTTTCAGAGGCAGCCAGGGGACAAGTGTCAGCCCTACCTTCAGACTAGCCCTGTCCTGATCTCAGCCAGCCAGTTTTAAATGGGTTTGTAATGAATGCAAACAAGATCTTTAAATTCACATTTGAGTAACTCTGCCTGGGGGGGAGCTTTACTATAACCTTCCTCCTGGCTACAGACAGTGGAAAAGCTGCCAATGATTTGCCAAGGGGGTGTGGAGAGGAAGTTAGAGGTTCTAGGCTCCAATCAGAGTCAAAGCTATGGGTCTGACTGTTGAATGGTGAATTAGGAAGCTCGTAGACAGCCAAGGGAGTACTATTTCCACCATACTTTACTCAAATTAAAATATATCTTCTCTCAAGTAATATGTCTTTCTTTGTGTGTATGTAATTAACTGGTTTATTTATTGAAAACTTTTCTTAAACATCCTTTGTCCAGAGATTATTTCATATGCCGTGGCAAATGCAGCATGATGTATAAAATTTACAGAAACAGCATACAAAATGTGTATCAAAATATAAAACACCAATGCAATGAATTATTTTAGAAATACACAATACAGGTGATGAGTAAAATTATCAATAAAATTAAATTATGTATGAGCGGTTACTCCAGTGACTAACATATAAAAATATGAATAAAACTATTCATGCAAGCTAATAAATGAAATATTCTGAAAAATTTTCAAGCTTTGGAGAATGAAGTTGTCATATTAAGAAAGGCAAATGACAAGAAAGTTTTATGAATTATTTTCTTTCTTAATTAGTGGGAAGAGTCATATTTAGATGGGAATCCTCAGCTATAGCATGTTTTTCCCCCCGGGGGAGTGGGGGGAATACTGAACTGAACATCAATGTCAATATTACATCAATGTCAATAAATATGATTGATGTGTTTACTATATTTATAATCATCTCTCAGTTTCTACATTCCTTCATTAGATATTATTTTTAAAACTCCAGTCTCAATATTTACAATCTAAATTGTAATCCAGGAGTGTATTTTCCCATAACTCCAAACACGCTTAGTCTTCTGGGTTTACTCTTAATTCATCTAAAGATTTTCCATAATTAATCTTTTTTCAGAAGGATCTTCAAACATTTCATCCTGAATCTGCCATGCCATCACTCAGACTTTCTTTTCCCAACTGCTAGTGAAACCACAATTTGTATTATATATTTTCAATGTACTAATCAAGCTTGTGGGTTACAGCAAGTATCCTTTTTTTTCTGGTCCTCTTTCTTCTAATAACATTTCAATTACAGTACTTTATTTTCTTTCCTATCACTGCAGTCCTTAAAATTTGCAGATTTGCAGTAATGACATAAATATTTTGGGAGTAGATTGCCATCTAGTGGGGCTTTCAATTGGCAAATAGGAAAGTAACTCCCTGGAAATGTGCTTGTTGGTGCTTGATTTTGATGTCAGTTTGTTTCTTTATGAAGAAAGCAGGATTGAGGACTCTAAATATTCTCCCCCAGACCTGTTTTATTCTTCTTGCACAGATAACTTCTTTTCAGTTACTTAGCCAGGAGTCAAATTTGATCAAATCTGGATCCATCTCAGTTTACTATTCAAAATTTGTTACCTAGAATTTTGGCTTTAATTGCTGCATTGTCCCCAGTGGAAATACCTTGAATCTCTTGAATCTCTATTGAAGAGGTTGAATCTCTATTTCTTGAAAGATAGTCAGCAACTAAATGAGACTGAAGAGAAGCCATGGAGAGCCTAATGAATATTCATTGAATTCGGTTCCATCCTGACTGCTATCCCATTCATGAAAAAGATCTGTCTATTTATCAAAGATGCTAGGATGCAACAAAAATTCCATGTTGGAAGAATCAGGCCAGCAATCATCATTTATACCTTTTTCTATTGCCTGTTCTGAAGCACCTCTGCTGTATACTCTGAACATATGTGAATATTCCTGAAAGCAGAGTACAGGTAGTCCACAACTTACAACAGTTAGTGACCAAAGTTACAATGGCACTTTAAAAAGTGACTTATGGCAGTTGCAGCGTCCCAAGGTCATAGGATCAAAGTTCAGAGTCCTGACAACTGGTTCATGTTTATGACGGTTGCAAAGTCCCAGAGTCACATAACCCCCTTTTGTGACTTGATTACAAAGTCAATGAGGAAGCAACCATGTTACAACTGCAGCAATTCACTTACCAACTGTGAAAAGAGGGGTCATACAATGGGGCAAAATTAACTTAACAAATGTTTCACTTAGCCACAGAAATGTTCAGCTCAGTTGTGGTCGTAAATTGAGGACAACCTGTCATAATTAATGAAATGGTTTATAGAGTCAGGTGACTCCATTCTACTGTGTTTCTCCAACAATACACCCCCCCATAGGAAGACCCAGCATGTTTTCTAAGATTAAATGAAATGAAATTAAGCCCCTCCCCCCAAATTTAGGCCTAGTTTAAAACATACGAAATTGAGGGAGAGGGTGGGGAGAACTTGCCTTTAACAGTGCCCCATGGGCAGCCATGCCTCGTCACCAGCCGCTCCTAACAGCCGATCATGGCTGAGTGTGGAATGCTTCCTACCCCTGCAAGCGTCTTTGCTGTAGACCCGGGTATGGTGCTGGTTGCAGGCCGGGTCAGCAGGCGGGTGGCGGCGCACGGATGGCAGCCTTGGCAGGGCACTTTAAATTGCGAGACCTTTGGCGCCTGCTGCTGCTGCTTCCTCTGCTGCTCTTGCTTTTCCTTCACATTCCTCCACTGACAGCGTTTCAACTGCTTCTTGGGTGGGGGAGTTGCCTTCATAGCTTCCACAGTTCCTACTGGCGCTGGCAAGAGAACAGCGCTGGTAGCGCTGGCGGGAACCGTGGAAGCGTTTCAGCTGCTTCTCGGGTGGGGGAGCTGCCTCTGTGGCTTCTAGTTCCCGCTGGTGCAAGAACAGTGGCAGCGGCAGTGGGAACTGTGGAAGCCACAGAGGCGGTTCCCCCACCCGAGAAGCAGCAGAAACGCTTCCACGGTTCCACCAGCGCTGCCGCTGTTCTGGCGCTGGCAGAAACTGTGGAAGCCACAGAGGCGGCTCCCCCGCCCGAGAAGCAGCAGAAACGCTTCCATGGTTCCACCAGCGCTGCCGCTGTTCTGGTGCTGGCAGAAACTGTGGAAGCCACAGAGACGGCTCCCCCGCCCGAGAAGCAGCTGAAACGCTTCCACAGTTCCCGCCGGCACTGCCGCTGTTCTCTCGCCAGCACCGGTGGGAACTCTGGAAGCTATGGAGGCAGCTCCCCGCCCGAGAAGCGGCTGAAACACTGCCAGTGGAGGAATGCAAAGGAAAAGCAAGAGTGGTGGAGGAAGCAGCCGCGGCAAATGCCAAAGGTCTTGCAATTTAAAGTGCCCTGCCAAGGCCGACATCCACATCGCTGCTGCCCACCTGCTGACTCGGCAGGGGGGAAGAAATTAATTCACCGCCAAAAAGACGACCTAGCCATTTTTGGGGGGCTCAAAAAAAAATAAGACCTGGCCTTATTTTATGAGAAACATGGTATCAGGCAAAGAATCAAAGACCACATGCTTTGTGTAGGTGTGCATGAATAATAAAATAGAAGAAAGCTCAAATAGAAGAAAGCTCTTAGATGATAGGAAGGCAGAATTATAGACCAAGAGGGAATCTTTAACTTATATACCATTATAGACCAAGAGTGAACTCATAGGGAATCTTTAACTTTCTATGTACAATCTACTATCCCATTATGGTCAGTGGATCATGAATTGCTGAAAAATCCATGCGATTGAACTTGGAACTCTTATATCCAGAAGGATGCCCAGCCATCCAAAACAGCTTTTGAAGAGCCACAAGGAGTTTCAGGAAAAAGGAGAAACTAAAATATTGTTCTCCTGCACGCTTCCTGTAGCATAACAATGAACAACCCATTAATTGCCCCCTTTATCCATTTCCCTGAAATTGTGCCATGAAAATTGGATGATAAAATGGTCAAATTTTAGTTGGGTGGTTCTGGGACATCTATCAGATACTGAGGAGGATTTTAAGAAGGACTGTGGGAATGCCAGGTGAACCAATTAAAGAGGGAAATCAAAAGAAAATTAACCAATTGTTCTAATTAACCAAATGTTCTAATATTCGAGGGTCTGCCACAAAAAAAAGGCAGTCAAACTATTCTCCAAAACACCTGAAGGCAGGACAAGAAGCAATGGGTGGAAACTAATCAAGGAGAGAAGCAACCTAGAACTAAGGAGAAATTTCCTGACAGAACAATTAATCCGTGGAATGAATTGCCTCCAGAAGATGTGGGTGCTCCAATACTGGAGTTTTTAAAGAAAAGATTGGACAACTATTTGTCAGAAATAGTTGTCAGTGAGTTGGACTAGAACTTACATAGTCCCTTTCAATTCGTTGCCATTGTTGTTGTTGCTGCTGTTGATGTTACTACTACTTCAGAGCCCACTTCAATGGCTTCTCCATTTTATCTAAATATATGCGTACACACATAGACGATAGCGGATATCATCACCTGGCAAAGTGATAGTTCAAATGGCTTGGACAGCCTTAGTATAGGATGGCTGAACTCCAGTGCTCCACTTTGCTGATGATGATCCTGATCACTTTTACTAATATAATTAAAGAATAAGCCACTTTCATTCAAGGCACATTAGAAGGCTCAGATTTGACAAAAGAACAAAATGGAGTCGGGAATCGTGAACTGATAGGAACTAACCTAACGTTTAAACTCTTCTGAGCTCATGTAGGATCTACTTATTGATCCTATCTGATTTTCAAGAACTGTCCACACAGGAATTTGTGAGGTTTCTTTTTGCAAGGAGATGAGATCAGGAGTGGGATTCTATCAGTTCGCACCTATTCGCTAAAACCGGTTGTTAACATTCTAAGCAGTTTGGAGAACTGGTTGTTAGAAGAAATTACTGGCCTAATCCTGTAAGGAAGGCAGGAAGGAAACATTCTGGTGTTGCTTACAGAAACTGCCTCTCCATTGACCCTTATTATATTCTTGGCAGGACTAGACTTCCTGTCTCAGGAACTTCTCTGGAGTTTTTTTCCCCTCCTTTGCTGGTACTTTGCTTGTGTGGAGTGACCATTCAAAGTTACAATGGCACTGAAAAAAGTGACTTGTGACCATTTTTCACACTTATGACTGTTGCAGCATCCCCACAGTCATGAGAGGTCAGGTGAGGAGATGCGTGCCTCGATGTGAGTGATATTGAGTTGGCCACACTCAGCCAATAACATGACCACCAAGCCACGCCCACCACCTAAGCCACACCTACAGAACCAGTTGTTAAAAAATTTGAATCCCACCCCTGAATGAGATCCTTTCAAGATTCAGCATCTCTTTTGCCACAATTAGATACATTCACTAAGCAATTAGGTTTTTTCATAGTTGCAGTCAGGATCTAATATACAGTTACAAAAACAGATTAGCTTAAAAAAACCCTAAATAATCCCTATATCCATAAAAGAATGGAGCTGCCCTTCCAATAGGATGGATTTTTTGTATTCATCATTGGTACTTTCCAGCAATATAGAGCCACAAGTCATTTTATCTACAACAGAGGTGTCAAACTCAAGGCCCGGGGCTAGATCTGGCCTGTGGGATGCTTAGATCTGGCCCATGGGATCGCTCTGGAAACAGCAAAGGATTGGCCCATGGTACCTCTGCCAGCAAAAATGGACATCCAATCTCTGTTTTCAGCTGGGATGGCCTCCTACAACCTGCTGCCGGCGAAAATGGAGCTTCGGAGGGCCTCATGCTCCCAAGCTGTTTTCACTGACAGAGGTTTGCAGAGGGTTTTTTGCTGGCAGAGGGTTGCAGGAGGGCGCCCCAGTCAAAAATGGAGACCGGGAAGCCCCTTTTTGTTGGTAGAGTGCTCGGGCTGCCACAGGTGCCCCCAACATGAGTGACATCAAGCTGGCCATGCCCCCCTTGGCCACACCCAAAGCCCCCTCCCTGAGATCAAACCCAACCCTGATGCGGCCCTCAATGAAAATGAGTTTGACACCCCTGATCTACAATCATTGCAGTATCAATTGGAAATGATTGCATTGCATAGTATTACTGTACATTGTATTGCATTGCAGTGTTATATTGCATTGCATTGTACTCCAATTGTAGTCTAATTTATTTTGTTCATTTATTAAATTTATTGATAATAACGTAGTCCAATACAGTTGAGAGATATCAAACTGACCCTCTGCACACAAGATCGCCTAAAAAGCCAAATTTATTTCCCTTTATCATGGATTTGCAGCACAGCTAAACCTAATTAACATGTTTAAAATGGAAATGCCCCCTCCTTATCAATTTTTGTAGAGCAAGCATCATGTAACAGATCTATTACATAAAGTGAAATACATACAAATAAAAGGAAAACTGACCAAGATATTATTAAATATGCTGTTAATATTCTGAAAAGAAAAATTGAGTTAACAATTAAAGGGCAATTATTATTATTTATTTGCTGTGCTTACAGCATTTGTATTTGGAAACACATAATCTATGTATTGTAACTTTTACTATTACTGATATAATTTGAGGACCATAACATTTAAATGAAATACTTTCTTTGGCCGGCCATCTTTCACATAGTGTCCTCAGCATTTTGTTTTTCCTCCTTGCCCTGCATCCATGCCTTTAGACATGGGAAGAAAGCACATGAATTATATGTCTCCTGCCATACCTGGAGATAAAATGACTGGAGGTTAAAAAAAAAAAAAGGCACAGCAGTAGAGCCATTAGAAATTTGGTGACTATGTTTGTGAAGTCAAATGGACTTTCCAATGATGGCCATAATGCTGTGCGCACTTAACTCTGCCCTGGTAGCCTTCTATGTAAACATACACAGATTGCTCTGAACACCATGGGGGAAGATGATGAAACGAAATCAATTTTAAGATAACCCCATACTGTATATAACTAATTTTAGAGAAGAATATTTCCTTTTAACCAATAAAAGGGTGCAACCCAGCTAAAAATACCAGAGACTTAATTGCATTCTTGATGCTGCCACCAGATCCATTGTCTAACACCCACATAACCTATTCTTTAGCTTGAAGGAAGAATTGATCAAACATGTGACAGTGCACATCTTCCAGGCTTTTTTTCCCTTTTTTGCTGCAGGAGAAGATGGGGAGGAAAATAGCTCCTTGCCTTCTTCTGCAAGGGGAACAGATGGAACACAAGCTACTTTGGAGGAACAGGTATGGGCTGCCGGCAGGAGTGGAGTGTAATTTGACGCCCAGCAGGACAGATGGGTCAGCTTTCCTGTCCTAATTTTAAAGATTAAAAAATGCATTGTTCTAAACCTGCAAATAAACATTTTAATGAAAGAAAGACACAATAAGTCATCCATCCCTTTTTAAGAAGTAAAAAGTAGCTAGTTACTGGTAGTCCTCCACTTATGACTACCATTGGGACTGGAACTTCCGTTGCTAAGTGATGTGCCATTAGGTGAATCACACCTGATTTTACGAGCCTTTTTGCTGTCATCATGAAGTGAACCTGGCTTTCTCCATTGACTTTGTTTGTCAATTGCCATGTGTCCGAATTTTGATCACATAACTGCGGGGACACTGCAGCAATCATAAGTACAAGGATCATTCGTCAGTCTTTTTTTGTTTTTGGCACTGTCGTAACTTTGAACAGTCATTAAACAAATGATTATAAGTCAAGGAGCACAATACCTGTATAGAATGAATGATTCCTCTTCAAGTTCTGATCCTATGCATGTGGCGGCAGCAGCGTTACAAATTAAGCACATGAAATTTTTCAGGGCCGCATAGGTGGAGACCTTTAATTCCTTTATGTTGGACTTCTATTTAAAGCATTCTCACCGGGTCAGGATTGACTCAGCCTTCCATGCTTCCGAGGTTGGTAAAATGAGGATTCAGGTTGTTGGGTGCAATAGGCTGACTCTGATAACCGCTTAGAGAGGGCTGTAAAGCATTGTGAAGTGATATATAAGTCTAAGTGTTACTGCTGTCATACCACTGAATTTTGTCAGATCACAGAAAAGTTGACAATCTCAACTGCATATCTTGATGTATCAATAACAAGCACAAGAAAAGTGTGTGTGTTGTAACAATTTTCTTTTCGACAATTTTCTCAGCAGATTAAATTTTAAAGTCTGCCATTCGAAAAATATCCCACACGTATCATTTCTCCCCAAATAATTTTTTTTTCTTCCATTCAAACATGTCCGTTGTGGTTCGCCGGCAGCCTGTGCAGACAGACAGTGGGGAAGAACGGGGATCAGTCCGGGGAGTCTGGAGAGGACTCGGACGAGGGTCCTGCCTCCGATGCAGAGGTGGGGCCAGGACCATCTGGGAGTGGGGTGCTGCTTCCAGAGCCTTTGGAGTCTGGCAGCAGCAAGGCAGAGGACCCAGGGGAGCCTTTTCCCAGTGCGCATGTGCGCAGAGCTGCTAGAAGGCGAGAGCAGCTGAAACAAAAGGGGCGACTCGGGAGTAAGGCTGGGAAGTGATTGACCCTCTCATAAGGTGTAAAGGACAGGCAAAGATGATCAAACCTTTGCAGGAAGCAAAGTTGTTTGTTCAGTTCAGATTCCTTCTTGAAGCTTTTTGTACTTCGGTTGTTTTTTTTCCTAGTTCATTGGACACTTCTGTTATTGGCAGCACTTCATAGAAAAGAAAGGTGGGTGCTTATCTCGAGGGACTGTTTGAGATTCATTACTGGCTGGGAATGAAAACAATTCCCAGCGTTGCAATAAAATAAGACTTGTTTTTAAAATAAGCATGTGCGTAATTGCGGTCTAGGAAGCCTTGGTCAGAACAATGTCCAATTCTCAGAGATTGCCTTCACAAGTTCCTCAAGTTTTCTTGATGATGTTTTTCAGTGGCTCTTTCCTAGGGCTGAGATGACATAACTAACCCAAAATCACCCAGTTGGCTCTGTGCCTACAATGGCACTAGAACTCAGTCTCCTGGTTTCTAACCTGATGCCTTAACCACTACACTAACTGGCTCTCCCCAATCCCCAACAATGCATTTTAATGTGAATTTTTAAAGTTATATCATTTGGTTGCTGTAATAGCAACATACTCTATTCTTTAAATTTACAACAGGCTAAAACAGCCCATCACTCCTTTGTGCCTTTAACTCTTATATGCAAATGAAAGCCTCAGCAGCTTAAGGTTTAATTAATATTAATCATCATTAGTTCATGATGATTAATATTGTTAAAAGAGTGTATCCTTAAGCCAGAGACAGGAAATATGGCAAGCAGATGATGGTTGATTACATCATGCTGACTCTTAGCCTTGCAATCATATTCCAATCTATCCTCCAGCATATTCAACTGAGACTATTTGCAGTTGTCATTTGCAAATTATTTTAAGTTAAATGATTATTAGAGCAGAGCTAAAGCAATTAATTTTGGGGGGGGAAGCCACACACACCCCATGCCACCCAAAAGATGACATTCTTATATTTTTGCTCACAAACATTAATTGAAATGAGAACATTAATTACTCATATGCAATAAGATATTTGCACAGTGTTAGGAAATATTCTAAATACTATATGAATGAAAGCTTTTTTTCTAGATTAGTAAACTGGTAACAAGACTTGAGGGGAAATGGGCAGCTGTGAATTTAAAAGAGATTAGAAATGAAAAGAAAGATATTTTTTTCTAATCAGTTATGTTAAACAATGAACAAGGAAATAAGTCAGGCTAGGTTTATGGCTGTTTTGGAAGGAATAAAATCTGTTTTGGGATAAGCTTGACTATCTCATTTGAAAATGAGGAGTCATGTCTCTGAAATTACTGTTTTGTGAAAATCTCCCGCATGACAGGTAGCCCTTGACTTACGACCACAATTGAGCCCAAAATTTCTGTTGTTAAGTGAGACATTTGTGTTTTGCCCCATTTTATAACCTTTCTTGCCAGTTATTAAGTGAATCACTGCAGTCAATAAGTAACACAGTTGTTGAATGAATTGGGTTCCCCCATTGATTTTGCGAGTTCACCCAGAGCCTGTCAGCTCTGAATATGCAGCAAGTCAGCTGGCCATGTCATGCTGCCGGATTTGTATTTCTGCTTATGTGCTGGCCGATGGCTTTGGAATGAGTCAGCAGAGCTGAGAATGGATTCTACAACAACTGCAGGACTGTAGTATGGATTCTGCAACAACTGCGGGGATGCTGGAACTGGCTCTTATTGATGTGATGCATATTGTTAAAGGGGGTTGGGGCACATATAGGTGGTAATTAAGCCTTAGGTTAAAACATGGTGAAGGTGGCACCAGGTGGGGATCAGTTAGTGAGGGTCGGAATAGGGTAGGGATATAAACATGTTATAGGGTTAATAGCATTTAGGGATAATGAGTTAGGCATGGCCAGAATTAGAACTGCATATAGGCCTGAGTGTGGTGGTGGGGTGTCTCACGATAGTGGTAATAAAAGGGAGCAAACTCAAACCCAACTCTAACCTTGCCTGGCTTTTAGCCATTCTTGCCTGATTAGAGTATTTGTTGTTTGATGCTATATTGAATAAACCATCATCGTCTTAAAGAGGAGCTGGAGTTTGGATTCATTAGAGACAAATCTTCAATACTCAAGGACTGGCTGAGAGCTCGTGAGAAGGTCACAAAAGGAGACCATATGACCTTGGGAACACAGCAAAAGGTCGTAAGTGTGGACCGGTTGCCGAGCATCTGTATTTTGATCACATGATCATGGGGATGCTACAAAGTCGCAAATGTGAAAAATGGTCATGGTCACTTTTTCCAGTGCCGTTGTAACTTTGAATGGTCACTAAATGAGCCGTTGTAAGTTGAGGACTACCTGTACTATGTTTTCGGAGAAAGTCTGGATTCTTAATTATTTTCTCTGATATATTGAGTTTTACCAAGGCAACATTTGAGACCATAAACTCCCTTGTACATAAGCAGCAAGGAAATCATTTCATGCCCTTTTATCACCCCAGAATAAACAAGTGACTCAGTCATAATATTTCCACCTCGCCATCCAGAAAACAAAACATTCAGATGATAAGTTATTCATTTGCATCTTGGATCCTCACTGATTTCAGATTTAGAGGCAGGATTGGTAGCACGACAGGACATATTTTCAGCTGAAAACGGTTAAGGGAGACATTCATGTCCTCCTTCCCACCTCCGTATGTCACATTATATGTGATTATTCCTCATCTTGATTTGTTAATTGTGAGGCACTAAATAGACTACAACCAATGCTCTGGGGGAAAACAAAGATATTTCCTAACACTTTTAAAGTAAAATTAAAAAAAAAACAATATTTCTGTGCCTTGTTCAGAGTTTCTGGCGTTTACCAAGCTTTTTTTTCTTGTGTTTGGATATAACCAAATACAATATATGACTTCAGACCATAGATAGGAATTACCCTCTTTGTTCAGCCATGCTTGCTTGGCCAGTTTTGGCTGCTGCCTGTTTATAGCATTTAGACTGTTAAACCACTTCATAGTGCTTTATATAGCCCTCTCTGAGCAGTTTACACAGTTGGCATATTGCCTCCCAACAATCTGAGTCCTCGTTTTATCAAGCTCAGAAGGATGGATGAGTCAACCTTGAGCTGCTCAGGATTGAACTCCTGACTCTATTACAGTTAGTCAGTTCTATCCCAAAAAGGCTTTCTGCTATCGGCAGCCAATGCCCCTCTGCGGACACTTCCCTGTCCACATTTTGGCCATGACTTCTCAGAGATATCTTACTCACATTGCAACTTTGAGGAGGAACACCTTAGCCAGGTATAGAAGCTCCTTTAATGAGTGTTCCAACTCCCTTCTGACTCTTAAAATAAAAATCCCATAGAGGATTTTGACTAAGTGAAATCAAATCACATTCTGGCTTGACAACCCAGACAACCAATAAAATTGAATTCTGAGCTTGTAAAGCAGAATGCGCCTTCAGCCTAATTATGTCATGCTGTATAACTCAATTCAATGTACAGTCATATTCTCTTGAAGCAAAAAACAACAGAGTTAGGGGATATTTTAAGGACTTTATTATAACAGTAATCGCTATGGACCATAGGGTCTTTGTTATATTTATATTAGCCTATACAAAAAGGACAACTACATGAAGTCTGATCTGCAAAGCGATAGCTATAATAATAAAATTTAAACTAGTTAGTTATGCGTGAAGTTATTCATCTATTGGATCATATGATGTGGTAAACTGCAATACGGACAGGGTTGGGATTCAATTTTTTTTACTACGGGTTTGGTAGGTGTGGCTTGGTGATCATGTGACTGGGTGGGCGTGGCTAGGTGGTCGTGTGACTTGGCAGGCATGGCTAGGTGGTCATGTGACTGTGGGCGTGGCCAACACATCACTCACCGTGGCTGGCTCCGCCTTCCCAACACACTTAAAACACCTCTAATTGTATCGCAAATCTCTCTTCCACAGCCACTGTCATCACCACAAAATCTGCATTGCCTCATTTGAATCTCAAGTAGGAGGAAACACAATCTATGCACAAGTGGCATTTATTTGCCATTGTAATTTCATCAAATAGTGACTCAATTTCTTTTAGACAGCTGGCAAATAGCTTGTCTTCATTCGTCGAGCACATACAGAGTAAAACTACATTTGCACAGAAAGAATTGCATATTCCACTTATTAAGTGAGGCACATACAGAGAACATATAGCCTCCCATTTGCTGAAACACCTGACAGGCTTCGCGTTGGTTTTCATATACAATTCAAATTGCTGCTAGTAATTTTTAAAGGTCTAATAATTCAGACCTTGCAGTATTTTCCCCTCATGCTTATCAGCTTACATTTGGAGAGGTAAATATTTTGTGAGAAAATGTACTCTAAAAAAAAATCAATTTTAGTGTCTTTAAAACAATCCAGGAGAGCTTATATGTTATTAAATTTGCAAACTGTCACAATCTACAAGCTGATAGCACAAATCTACAAATTACTGCAGAAATAGGATTTAGGCAAGAGTTGATACAAACTGGAAGAAGCTTGATCTGTCCATTTTTGGTTATTTCTGAGAAGGCTTACATGGTAAAGACAATTGTGTCAAACTAAATTATATATTCCTTTGGCCTAAATTTATGAATGACCCTTTTCCTGTCTATTTGCAAATGTTCCATTATTGATCTGACTAAGTATTTGGTGGAAGTTACAAAAGCAGAAGGACTAAGTAGAACTTGAGTTCTATCTAGTTATTTTCAATCAAGTCCTCTTCAACCTTCCCTTGCTAAATGAATAAACCCTACCAACTCCCTGCCTGCCTTCTCTGTGCAAACAAAACAGGTTGTTGCTCTTTACTCTGCAACAAAGCAAAGATTCTGGAGCTTGATGTCTGTGGAGATTCTCAGTCATCCAGGTCATGGTTGTCCCAAAGGTGCTTTTTCAAGAGGCAACTGGATTTTTTGGTTTTTCTTTGAAGATGCCTTGCTTCTCATCCAAGAAGTGTCTTCAAAGAAAAACCAGAAAGTCCAGTTGCCTCTTGCAAAAGCACCTTTGGGATTCTGAAGCGTAATGAGATGACCAATTAAAGTTTCATTTTACAAAATCATTGTGGGCACATTGTTTGCATTGGTGTAATTAAGAAAGCACCAACATTTGCTTGGTGAACTATTTGATGAGATTATTGCATGGTACCCAGGGATTCCCAATATGAAAAATGGGAATGGGAACATTTTAACAGATCTATATGTTCTTGGGTTATAATTTTCACTAGAGAACTATGGGGTTGGAAAGGGAAATGTAGACAATGGAGTCCAAATCCCCTTTCTCAACAGATTGGAAGCCATCCAGAGAATTATTGCTCCCAGTTCGCCTGAACCGGTCAGAACTGGCTGAATCCCACCACTGAATAAGGATTCACTGAAAATCCAGAAACCTTAATAATGTGTTTATTATAAGCCATGAAATTCACACATTGTCATGGTTAAAAAAATTGTATGTGACTGTATGTGTCTCAAGGTTGTTTATAAGAATGGCTACTATCTTCACTCTGAAGTCACTATTGAAACATTAATGAATATTTTTGTCCCATTGGATTTGCAACCTAGAATTTGGGTCTCAGAAGATTTCTTAGGTTCCTGGATCTCCATCTTTCATATATGAAGTTCTACGAATCCTTCCATCCAAGAACCTGAGGTTCACCAAGTTAGAAATAAGAAGCCTAGTTTTTAGTTACTGTATATTGAAAGTCATATCAAAAGCAGTAATGTTGTTGAAAATAATGTTTACTGCTTATAGCTGTAAGAGACAACTAATTTGGGCTGATTTAGTGAGACAATCATTTCTTAAACACACATCAGGGAACACAGTACATTAAAAGAGAGGTTGTTAAATAACACAAAATATTATTTTGTTTGCTCAGTTCTCCATGTTCAGCCAACTTGACTCCCCACTCCTTCCCTTCTCTTTCTCATGCAGTCTTTCCCAACTGTGAAATAAATTCTGTCCCATTTGCAGGTTTTCCCTGCTTGCACATCACTACAAGCCACATCCTTTCATGCCATATTCCCATGATGCTACTTTCATCTCCTTGTCAATTTGTAAGTGAGACAGGCTTAAATCTCCTTGAGCTACATCAGTATTAAAGGAGTATTTCCCCACTTCTCCAGCATTGTCCAAAGACCGACTCAAGAGATATAGGTATTTGACCCCAGGGAAGGGAAGTCACAGCTAACTACAAATAGAAGGGGAAGTGCCCAACATAGGATATGGGACTGCAGTCAGGTCAACCAATGTCACACTGGGATAGTTTTACGTTGGCTCAAAGATGAATGAAGAACAGCAGTTCAGCAATGGGGAAAAATCCTTAGACCTCTTCAGTGGTACCACCAATAGGATAGCCAACACTGGCTAAATTACATTGTACCAAACAATTAGATGTAATAGTAATAAAACATTGTCCGAGGTAATGTTTTATTAAAAAGCCAATAAAACATTGCTCCTGGCAACTTAATGCAATAGTGAAAGCCAATAACAGCATCTGTTCTTGTAAAGGATCTCAGAGGGGCTATATGAGAAAGCATGTGTTAGAAACAGGTGAGTGAGATGTAAGAGAATTTTCATTGTTTAAAAATCATTTCATTATTTGATTATATGTTTTTTTATATTTTATTTTTCTTATATGTATCCATGTATTCATAACTATGTTTTACTTATATCTATTACCTTGTAAGCAATTGACAAATAAATAAATAAATAAAAATAATTTTCCAGTGCAACCTCTGGCCACAGATAAATGAATCCTTCCAATTCAGATGTTTTTTGCTGCTACTGCAAATGTTCAGAAGTTATTATATCCCGTTATGCACATAAAGTTGAGTTGATCATCAATTGATAATACATTTTATTACGAACATTTTTATTTTTCCAATAACCATTAACTCAGAACCTGATTATCTGAATTTGTTGTGAACTTTCCTTCTATCTTTCAAGTAGTTCTCCCCAAGTCAGTTCTGTTATATTAAGTTCATATTTTGGATGCACCTCCAAAGAATTTGGACATCCATGAGGCTTACATATTAATCACATACTACAAAACAATGCTGAGACTACTCTTGGATAATTTAGCAAAAGCTCCTACAAAAATATATATACAGCAGTTATTTATCCCAGTGTGCCACAATTAATTAAAGGAAAACAAATATCTACAGCATCCCAGAAATTCCTACACAGTGCTATAAAAGGTGCTTGGATCATCCATCACACAAGCCTATGTTCTCATAACTTGGGGGTGGAGTGTCACAGACAATGATAGCTTCATCCTGTGACGCTAAGCTTGGCTTGGGTGGAATGTTCCGAAACAAAACGCCGTCAGAGGAGCTGCGTCTTCGGCTGCCCTGCTCTTTGTGATTTTCATCCATCACCTGATATAAGGGCAGCCTGATCTCCTTTAAAATCTGAGATTGCATGTCGCTAAAGGCATTTTCAGCGGGTTGACAATTCAAAGCCTCCTCGTAAGTGGGAATACTGGTGGTTTCCCAGGTGCTGAAACAGAATCAAGCCACAAAGAAAATCAGTTGGGATGAGCACGTCCTAAAATTCATTATTTCATTCTAAAATAAGGTTTATAAAGACAAGCATGACCACTGTTATCTGTTGTAGAGGGGCTAGAAGATCAGAGGGGGGGAAGTATCTTCACTTGTCCCATAGATAGGCAGGCAGGCAGGCAGGCAGGCTCAGGCTAGATAAATGATGGATGGATATTAGATTGTTGTGGTTCACCGGTAGCAGGTGTGGATAGCTGAGATCTTGGAGAGCGAGGACTCAAATGAGAGGCCTGCGTGTGATGCAGGGATGGGGCCAGGACCATCAGGGAGTGGAATGCTGCCTTCAGAGATTATGGAGGCTGGCAGCAGTGATGAAGAGATCCCTTAGGAGCCTGTCCCCAGTGCATGTGTGTGCAGGGCTGCTCGAAGGAAAGAACAACTGCAACAGCACAGGCGAGTCAGGAGTAAGGCTGCAAGGTAAGGCCCCTCCCTTAAGGAAAAAAGCCAGCTGAGAAACTGGAGTTCTTTGCAGGAAGCAAAGAAATTTTTGCACTCAAGCCTTGTGGGTGTTTGGAATATCTTGGTTGATGTTTAGAGACTCTTTGTGTTTGAAATATTTCTTAGTAACTTTATCTAGCATTCTTGGCAGCCTTGCACAACCTTGGCAAGGCTTGTTCTTATTAGAGACAATTAGTTTGAAACAGCCTTTTAACCGTGAAGGAACAGAACTTGTAAAGAATCATTAAAAGGTTTTGCTGTTACCTCTATTTCGTGTTTGTTTTCTTGGAACAAGATTTGAGTCAGAAGATGGATGGATGGATGGATGAATGGATAGGCAGGCAGGCAGATCCATCTTGATTCAGATTTGGGGCTGCTACAAGGGAGGATGCGTAACTCTGGGAAAGAGAGTGAAGTGAGAAGGGAGGATAGCCACAACAACATTATTTCGCCAGAGAGCTCAAGGTCGAGTCGCTGGAGGGGAGTGACTGGACTTGGCGGGAGTTCAGAATGGAGGTGGATTGGAGACTGTGGGTCATCAGTAAGGGGCTGGGTGTGAGTTTTAGTTTAGCAGGGGAAAATGTGGGAATCCAGATTCGGGTTTTCCCAGATGTGCCAATATGATTTCTCTAATATATTCTTACTTGGATGGACTTTGTCTCTGAATGCTGAATTTGAGATGGAGAGTTTGGTTGGAACACTGACAATAGATAGATATTAGACAGGGAGAGAGGGGGAGATGATAGATAGATGATAGAGATATATTCAAATAGCTTATATGTCTCTGGAGTTACGTCATGCTGATCATAGGTTTATAAGGATGAATGAATCTGCCAGTTTTACAAAATCCTAAATTCAAATCTTTTGCATCTCAGGTTCTTCCTCTGCCATATATGAAAAAAATATGCAAATGCTTTATTAATAAAATCTTATTGTAATGAAATTCTCATCCAGCACCAACCAAGTTCCATAAGTCATAATAATCTGTCCTTATCACCAGCAGGAGAAACAAAATTGAGGGTGCAGTACAAGTTTCAGTTGAAGGAGGAGTTTACAAATGTTGATAACCTCGGTTCAATATTTAAAACAGGGGTCTCCACCCTTGGCAACTTTTAAGATTTATGGACTTCAACTCAACTGAAGTCCACAGGTCTTAAAAGTTGCCAAGGTTGGAGGCCCCTGATTTAAAACATGGAAGAATATACAGGGAAACAAACCCAGTCTGGCAGAGGTGTTATCAAGTCAGGTCAATCTAACTCATAACAATTAATTGTTGTACATATCACAGCCAAGTCCTAAACTCCAACCCCCTTACACCCTGGTTCCATAACATAGTTATCCAAACAGAATGGAGAAGAAAACCAGGGTGCATTTAGCAGAAATCGGGCTTTCAGAGTCACACCCCTTCCGCAATCACTTTCCAGGCATTGAAGACAGAGTGAGAAAAATGTGAAAGTAAATAGTTCTTTTCGTCCTGTACTAGCAGAAGCCATAATCTCTTTAAACTGGGGGAGATGTCCCAAAGCCTTTACCCAGTACAGCTATTACATTGGAAACACAGAGGTTGAATGTGTAAGACGGTTTGAAGCTCTTTTCCATTCAGCCTCTAAAAGCAAGCTAAGAAGCAGATCGTGCTGCAAATTTCTTCACTGTTCGTGTAATATTCACACACAATGGATCCTCAGCTTTTTCCACACTCTTAACAAACACCCAGTATCAAAACTCAATGGTATGACCACTGATTAATCTTTACTGCATGGGCCATAAAACATGCCCTTTTTTTTTCCTATTGTGTTTTACTAAACAACAGGGTTTGTGTACAGATAAAACTTTCACATAACCTTTGCTCATCTCATTTCCTCTTTTTCAAGGGGAAAAATAATTTAGAAGTGGAAATAACTGTTGAAAACACCATGAAACCAGGCTAGTCAGGCAGAGACTGCTCTATCTAGACTAAAAGGAAGAAATGGGAAAAAATAGCTGTAATAAAGTATGTAATCTTTATAATGTCTGGAATGGAGAATTGGAGGAAGTAATTTTATTGTTACGTATAAGAGTTATACTTTTAATCTCAGCCTTCCCCAATGCTGGGAGAAGGGGGTGCAAATGAATCAAATTTGTGAGAAACAAAATTCGAACAATTCAGCCATCTTGAGGTTTCACAATGATATTTAAAATGGGCTAATAATACCCTTATTGTGTGACTGGTTTTGAGAAGTTTATACACTAACTAATACTAAGTGTCTCAATATGATACCCACCTGAAATTTGGACTATCATTCTTATTTTTTTTTTAATTAATTACATTCTTATTGTGTCCAAACACTTGCTATGCTGGCTGAATATTTTGTAATAGTAGTCTACTATCTAGCTGTCCTTGTTTTGTCTCCAAAGCTAAGCAGGGTTAGGGCTGGTTAAAACTTGGATGTAAGGATTGCAAAGAATAAGGGTTTATTGGCTAGACTAGGAATTTGAAAAACATCCCAGAAGGTAATGGCAAACCACTTCTATATTGACAGTTCAATGAAGTCAAGCTTAATTTGAAGAATATTACAACCATGCACAATACATTTATAAGCCATGAAACTGGGGTAGACTATAATGGAGACATTCTTTTGGCAGCATTGATGGCTCAACAAGCACGACCTTTGGTTGAGAAAGGCCTAATGGTCTGCAAGAGTAAATGTGGTGCTGGATTATCCCAAGATAAATTTTATTTTTATTTATTTATAAATTTTAATAAATAAATAAATAAAAATAAGATAACAGTCTTGAAAGGAACCTGTTTCAGCATGCCATTTGGCTAGATGGCTTTTGACAAATTAACCTTCTATTCCTCTCCTCTCTTGTATGATGCTTCTCTTGAAGCAACACTTCCTGACAATTATTTGCTGGGCAAGTTAAAAGGACTATGTTGATCTCTCAGATATGACTACAAAGATCTTGCTAACCTGCATGTCTGCTTTTCAAGAGGCTCGACTGTGGAGTACTGAAGGTCACTGGAAAAATGGTATTGGTAGTGCCGGGAAATTATTCCAGCATTGGCTGACCAAAGGAGTCCAAACAGAAGAAGAAGGCCACCAATTCCACAACAGAAGAAGCTGATTGATCTGAGTACAGGACTGGAAGAAGAAGCCCTGGTCATAAGTTCCGTTTCTCCTTGAGGCGTGACTTTGGGATCACTGCTGGGTGCAGTGACCCCCATTTCACCATCACTCCACCAAGCAAAGCACAGTGTTCCTGTCACCAGCAGGATAGCTCCAGCGATGGTCACTCCGTGACGCAAAGAAACTATGGCCATGTTAGAGACTGACGCTTGTAGAGATTATAAAATACTTTACAAGGGTATAGGTCCTGGAGTCAACACTCAGACTGGAAAAGAAGCAAGAAAATGAATGGTGAGTAGATACAAGCAGATCATAGGACAAACAAAACGAAAGCACAAACATTAGATTCAAAGAGAATCAATTAAGATTTGCCCTTTGCCTTTTAAAACAGCCCAAAGCCTTCTTAATGGAAAGAAAAATCAAATGCCATTTTGTGGCTATTTTCAATAAAAAGTTAAACCTGGGAGGCAAATTTACAGCTTTTGCGTTTGAGATCAATCAAATAGATTTATAAAAAAACCCTACAATTTACAGCAAATTCATTTTATAGGCACTTTTTAGATGAAGGCACCGAATTTGAAAAAAATCAATAAAGAGGATCCCCACTGTCTACCTGATCTACCTATATCTTGATTACCTATATCAACATTAGTTAATCCAATTTTTACAGTACTTCATCACAGGTTCATTTTAAGCCTTTCATTCAACTTGTCTACTCAGAGTGAAATATTCAGTTCAGCTGTGAAGTCAGCTAAAATCTGACATTCATCTTAATGCGGTATTCCCTTACCATATGATTTTTGCATTTCAGATCCCTTTTGTAGTAAAAAAAAGGGGGGGGGATATAAAAGGAATATATGTGTATTCTAAGTAATTCTGGAGGAGATTCAGATTTGAGAAGCCAATCAATGTCATCTAATAATACATAACGAAAGTTGTGTTATACTTTTTGATGCATATTTTCATTACTACACACACACACACGTCAATTCCTATCAAATCTCAAATTACACCACGGCCAAGGAGTGGAACTCACATTTATTTTGTTCTATGAGATAAAGTAAATGGAACCTTGTTGGGATTAATATTTTTCTTATCAAGAAATATCCTATTGATATTTTTTGTGGTACATGAATGCCATTGTTTTCATTACATATGCTACATGACCTATAATCATTAACATGCAATTTATATGCTAGTAGATAAAATCCCTGTTATCTTGTGTTTTGATAGCTTTTGGGTGTGGGATCCCCTGCTTTATGGTTGTTCTCCTTTTTCTGTTTGGTTTCAGTTAGTATTGATGGGACAGAGAGGTCACGCTCGTGGCCCCTCATTTATATGATGTCTCAGAGCTCACCTTGCTCCTACCAAGTATCTCTACTTTAATTTCCTGCAAATGTTCTACTGTCACTCTAGTTTCTTTCTCTTACTTCCATTTACCCATTCCATTCTTCCCAAATTCAACTCTCGACACTACCAAGAAACTGATTTATGAATCTCTCATTCACTGCATACTTTATTAATCATCTCATTCTTCCACAATAAGCAACACTCTCTTGTGCTTTCAGATTTATATACATTCCTTGCCAGATAATTGGAAAGACTTATAAGATCCAATCTGGGTCAGCCACAGGAACCAGAGGATTTACTGAATAAATTTCTGATCCCAGATTGGATCTTGCAACATTATCCTGGGACATGCTTATTTGCCTTCATTCGTAAAAAGACGGGTTTTGACATTCTACAGAATCTAAAAGCTTGAATTATCCAGGATTTTTAAACTCTGGAAAACTTTTATAAGGATGAAATTAGCACTTTTGTCCTCATTTCTACATTCATTTACAGAGATGTTACAAGACATAATTTTCAAAGGTCAGAGAGCTTAATCAGCCCCAATCTACCAACAAATTTCCATTCTTAGAAAGAACTACCCCTATCCAATGATCAATAATTTGCAGATTGAGGAAGATTTTATACTTTGTTCATCCCATATTTACAGCTGCTAGCACAGTAGCTAAATGTTGAAATGAATTCTCTCTCAAGATGCATCCCTACATCTATGTGCAATGTGAGCACTGTAATTATGTGGGGGAGCTACTAACAGTGCAAAAAGGCTTGGTATGAATCAGATGTTAATCATCATACATGTGGTTTCAAGTGAAATAAAAGGGCAAAATGAAATAAAGAAAAGTAGTGTTTCAAAAACTAGCTTAATTAGGTATTCATGTCAGCAAGATATAAAAATTCCATTACTGGTCTCTTAAGATCTCATTTTCATATATATAAGGGAAGAGAAAGAAATATATCAATTTATTTGGTTAAACATAATCTTTGACCATAAATAGAGGTAGGCGTTTGTTTATTTATTGTCAAAACCTGGTAAAGAGCATGGCTGTGAAAGTCTCTCCGCTCTGTGTTCAGAAACAAATGCAAAAAGTGTAGATTACTAGCTTTATGGTGCACAAATAGGAAGCCAATAATTCTGCATAAACTTGAGCAGTGCACAGGAAACGTGTAAGTCAAGAACAAGATTCAACTCCTCCAAAGTTCAATTCCTGGACCTGTCCTTACTACCTTTTTAAGTTAAAAGGAGGCCTCACTTACTGACCACACATTCAGCAATTGTTTAAAGTGGTGAAAGCATGATATTTATGACCAGTCCTCAAAAGTTCTGGCTTTGCAACTGACTTGCACTTCCAATGGATCCAGTTGGACCACAATCACATGATCGCCGTTTACTACTTTTCCTGCTGGCTTCTCACAAGCAAAGTCAATGGGGAAGCTAGAAGGAAACTCGCAAGTCGCTCTGGTAAGTCGACCCTTCCTCCCTGTGCTAGTACCCTATCAAACCTCCACCCCTGGTCTTCCTGCACTCATGCACCCCGTGCTCCCAAATCCTCACCCATCCCACCGAGATTTTTGCGCTCCTTACCTGGGACTCCCGCTGCTTTCGACTTAACAACCCATGCATCTTATGGCTAATGGGAGTGCCAGGATTATTTTTGCTAAGCAACGCAGTCATGTGATATTGCACTTTACTACCGCATTACTTAGTGATGACAATCACTAGTCCCAATTGCTGTCATAACTTGAGGACTACTATGATGCACTTTTCAATGTTTTTTCAATCTTAAAACTTTCTGCCACCCATTTATCAAATGCCTCTTTCTGGCTTGAAAATTAGAGGTTCTCATTTCACCTGCTTCTAAAATATATTTTCTAAAACAACTTTCCTGTTGCTGTGTTGGTATTGTATTTCCCAGAATGACAAAAATCCATGATGATGCAGATGGATTGAAATCCAGAAAAACGACATTCATTAAACCTATGAAAAGCAAAATTGCATTTCATTTGAACTGGGCTATGGGTAACTGAATTATGAAGCACTGAAAGAAAACTTGCATGATCTTATCCCTATCTAATGAAAAGATATTGTAAAATCAGGTTTTATTAATATAGCGACATTAAGTTTATTAAAGCTGCAGATAGGATGATGATGGAAGTTAATGAATCCAGTATGTTGTTTCAGTTCTAGATATGGATCTCTAAACAATGAATCTCGAGTCCGAGAAAACGAAGTTGCTGTATAGTTTGTCCTCTGTTGAAGGACAAAATATATACCCTTTAGCCAAAAAAAATATATCAAAGCATCTATTAGCCAATTATACTTGGGGGTGGGAACAGAGTTAATTCCATCTTCATTAAAGTCTTTTCCTCTCTATTTACTTTAGTTCCCAGAAAATCTTGGTGGCACAGACTCTCACATCTATTAAATCCATTTGGACCTCTAAAGTTGGAGTTATCCTTGGTAACAAGTTCAACTTGGGTGGAAAAGAGGGATAACAGAAGAGCTTTTAGCTTTGAAACTGACATAGGTCACCTTGTGTCCTTAAGGTATTTGGAAAAATTTGTGACTCAATGGTTAGGACTGTACAAGTAGTACTTTGAGGAAAAGAAGCATATGGCCAAAGCTTCATGACCCCAGCTTTATAATTTGATGCAAGAATTTGCCTTATTGAAACAATTCATACTGATTTTATAGGAATGTCATGTTGTAGTTCTGTCAACTCCTTCTAAAGCCTTTAGAAGGATTTGCATTATACAGGATTGCTTAAGCCTGAGTACCACATCTGAACAGTACCAATTAATTAATGTTATTGAAATAGTCTGTTTTTGGTAAATTGGATTACAGGATCAGGCTTCTTGCATCTTAAGACTTTCATAAAGTATCTCTCAATATCTTGGATAATCCGGATCAAACTTTCAAACCAAGGGTGTTGTCACTGCTTCCCCTTCAGCACTTCTAACCAACTAAAAAGAGGGAACATTCACAGATTAAGGCAGGATGCATTCCTATTTTATCATTTAAAGACAAGAGACAATCTATATTCTAGATCAGGAACAGGTTACCATTTTGCTTGGGAGATGTTCAATTTTTAAAAATAAGTGAAAAGTAACTAGTGACAATATTGTGAAGGATGGAGGCAATGTTTTTCAGTTAAACTTTTCTGAAGTGGCGTGATGCAAAATAAATTTGTTAAGCTTCAGCTGGATCAATTTTGCATCTTGAGACCAAAAACAAACCCTTTTAAAATCAAACCGCTCCAAATGATCAATTTTGTAGCCAGATTTTTCGTGGAGCAAACTGGGAATGATCTGGGAGTCACAAAAGAGCCACTAGATTGCCTATTGCTGCAGTTCAGTCTTCCCCAACTTAGTGCCTCCAGACATAGGGATCAAAATTCAAATCATCTTAAGTTAGCAGGGCTAATGGTCAAAGATGATGACAGGGCAAGTTTTACAATATCTGAGGAGACCTGAATGGGGAAAAGCTCCCAATCACAGGCTTGCCAATTGTCCTTTACTTCTTTGAAAAACAATGTAAGTTTTTCTTTAAGTTCCACCACTGTCTCATAAAGAGCTGGTGGTTGGAGGGCCATCTCACACAGACTTTCTCAAAACAAGTCCTGCTACGCTCAATGTCATTTAGGAAGCATAAACAAGATAGAATCCTAAAACCTTGGAACGCAGAAGTGTCTAATTCAAACTTAAACTCACTAGATAAGAAACTAATCAAGCAATGTTGAGCTGCACTGGAAAAAGTCTGAATTGTTTAAAAAACATTTTCTTCTTCATTTATATCTTCGCAATGTCTGATGATAAATAGTTTGGCCTTCACATAAAAGCAAGGCCTTGGATGAAGGAAAGAGGAATTTGTCCTTGTGAATGGAAGGGCCAGAGATAATAAACCAAAGGGTAGCTGAAAGTGGAGAGTTTCTTTGCAGTTCAGCCAAGACCAGTTTGCTTAAATATATATATATATATATATTTTGCCATGTGAAACAACCCAGCAAACATTCTCCAGTTCAGCATTCCAGGATGATTTTTGTGGGGGAGGTTAATAGCTGAACACATGTTCTGTCGCTTACAAAATAATAAGAGAGTGACAGTTTTATAGGAGGAAAGGAAAAAAAAGAATTTTTCCCTCCCTGGCAAAAAAGCTGCAACAGCAACATTTCTAACATTCCCAGCCCACGCTGCTAGAAAAGGAGGAGCCGCAGATACAGTGGGTCCCCTTGCTGAGAATTTTTAAATTCTATTGAAGTCTGCTCGGGATTAAACCTTTAAAAGGGACCTATTGGAAATAAAGCACTTTTGTTAAGGGTAAGACAAAATCTGCTTTTGGAAGTCGGATACAGTAATTACAAGTTCAACAAATGCTTCTGCTTTAGGAATTTAGAATAAAGCGATTGATCCTTCACTTTTTTCCTTACAGCAAAATTAATGCTCTACCACTAAAATTTGAAGATTAAAGTGGATTCCCAGTTCAATACACAAGCTTTAAATAATGTTGCATGTACGCATTTTACGAGCTGGTATTGGTTGGTTGGCTGGTTAACTTGTATACGATCAGCTTCTGTGAAATCTGGGTTCTTTGCAACAAAACCAGCAATGTAATCAAAGCAATGAAATAATACTAGTTATCATAATGCTAGCCTACTCATACCTAAAATGTTTGGAAGAACTCTGTCCTCCAGGCCTTCTCCAAATATTTAAAGCATGTGCAATCCAAACTTTTTCAGGTAAGCAGTTCTATAAGAAGGAACTCATCAGAGAAACCCTACCTCTGGGCCAACGCACTTTCTCTTCACACCTGTGGCCATCTTCAGCTTTTCTGTTTGTGGCACTGCTTTTATGGTCAAATTTAGGTTCCCTGAATTGCATTTGGAAGTCTACTGGAAGACAATGTAGCATCTGCAACTGCATCTGCTATGGCTCTTACCTGTCAGCATGCAGGCTGTTGTGTTCAATGCCAACTACAGCCTCCTGATGTCTTCAAAGGAAACACTGTATAAAATTCATTATTAGTACAGTCCATTTAGATGGGGATGGGGATGTGAGTCATTTTTGGGCCTTCACCTAGCCAGGAGTCAAGAGAACTCCCAAGCTGCAGATCTGCTGTTATTGTACATTGAATTTGATAATACACACTCAAGAATAAGCCCTATTGAACGTAATAGGGCTTAAGTCATTTGGTTACACAAGACAGGGGAGATATGATAGCAATGTTCTAATATTTGAGGGCTGCCACAGAGAGGAGGGAGTCAAGCTATTTTCTAAAGCACCTGTAGGCCAAACAAGAAATAATGGATGGAAACTGAACAAGGACAGATTTAATCTGGAAACAAGGAGAAACTTTCTGACAGTGAGAACAATCAACCAGTGGAACACTTGCCCTTGGAAGTTGTGGGAGCACCATCACTTGAGACTTTAAAGAAGAGATTGGACTCCCATCTGTCAGAAATGGTGTAGGGTCTCCCACTTGGGCGGGACTAGATGACCTACAAGGTCCCTTCCAGCTCTGATTATCTGTTAAATCTGACAGTTACATTGTTTAAAACAGCAATTTTAAAATTAATTAGTAAGCTTAAACTCTGCCAGAAGGTCGCCTTGAAACATGTGTCTGTGTGTACGTGCATGCATGCACACGTATTCAAGTCATTTTTGACTCCTGGAAACCATCTGGACAAATCCACACAGTTTTCTTAGCAACATTCTCAGAAGTGGCTTGCCACTGCATTTTTCCTAGGGCAGAGAAAAGAGTGGTCCAAAGTGACTTTATTCCTTAGACTTAGAATTTCCTGGTTTCTAGCCTGTTGTCTTAAACCATTACAACAAACTTTCTTGCTCAGAAACTAGCTCTTTAAAATTTGGGTTTTAACAATTAGATTGATAGGTGTTTGTAGAAATGGCTAGTTTATATTACTATGAAAAAGCAAAAAAAATGTGGTTTGATGTTAAAGATTTATTTTACTGCAATAGGAGTCAGAAGTCAATGCTTTTTTCCCCCCTTTTCCCAGCCCTTCCTCACTTCTCTTTCCCCTTTCCCCTTATTGTCTTCCTATTTACTTTTGTATTTTGTATCTTGTCTTATAACCTAATAAAATGCTTTTTTAAAAAGAAACTAGTTCTTAATTTTTCAGAAACACGTTTGGAATACTTTTAAATTCCAGAATCTGAATTCACAAAGTCGCATTTGCTACTTAGAAAAAAGAAAGCATCACAAGTTCTACAGGGATTGTGCCGATAGGACACTCAATGCACGGATCCCCCCAAGCATGGAGACTATATAGTTGCAAAACTGCATGAGGGTGAACCAGGCCATTAATGTGGCAATGCAGCAACCATCTGCTGAATATCACTGAAACATGGGCAGTCATTATAATAAGTTTTTTTATAATAAAAGAAAAATTGTTCTGGGGAGTGTACTACAATCACTTAAAGCAGCAAAATATAAAAAACATTATAAAAAGTATAAAAGTCATATTTAAAAAAAGAAAAGCACTTAAAAAATTTAAAAATATACAAGCACATGGAGAGAAGAAGAAGTTCAAGCACTGTAGAGTCAGCTAACATTCTGAATCCACAACAGCTGATTAGAGGAACTATGAGGAGCAGTTTGGTCTAATGGTTAAGGCACCAACAATAGCAATAGCACTTACTTATATACTGCTTCACAGCCCTCTCTAAGCAGTTTACAGAGTCAGCATATTTCCCACAACAATCTGGGTCCTCATGTTACCCACCTCGGAAGGATGGAAGGCTGAGTCAACCTTGAGCCTGGTGAGATTTGAACTGCCAAATTGCAGGCAGCCAGCAATCAGCAGAAATATCCTGCAGTACTGCATTCTAACCACTGTGCCTCCATGGCTCTAGTAATCAGGCTATAAACCAAATTCAAGTCTCATCTTAGCCATGAAAACCAGCTAAGTGACTTTGGGCAAGTCATTCTTTCTTGATCCAACCCACCTCATAAAGTTGTTGCTGTGGGAAAATAGCAGGAGGAATATATAATAAAGGTGAGATGCAAATAAATAAATAAATCACAGACAAGCCTTCTCTGTGGCGGCCCCTGCCCTCTGGAATACTCTGCCACCGGAATTGCGTACCGGCATGGACCTGAGATCCTTCAGGCGCGCGCTGAAGACCTGGCTTTTCGAGCAGGCCGGCCTGGGCTGAGAGAGGGTTTTAATTTGTCTCCATTGCTTTTTAGTAATTTTAATTTGGGGGTTTTAAGGGGGTGGGGTGGGCTTTTATATTCGGCCAAATATTCAATTTAATTTCTTTTTAACTTTTGTATCATTGTCGGGGTTTGGATTGGCTGTACACCGCCCTGAGTCCCTAGGGAGAAGGGCGGTATAAAAATTTTATAAATAAAAATAAAATAAATAAATAAGACTGATGGGCATCAGCTTTTTTCTATCCTTACTTTGTAACAATTGACCTTTAAGGGGCACAATCTTTGATTCTGGAGGTTAAATGCAGTCAGGAAATCTAGTAGCTAGTTACATAAATTCCCTTCCATAAATTAGTCTAGACTCCTTCTAAAACCACTTCACACATAGCAAATCAACTGAACAATCTGCAATAGATGAAACTCACCCTCGGAAAATCACCTTTATGATCATGGTATCTCCCCTACCATCTGTGCGTTGGATTAATCCAGAAAAGGACTTTTTAAAATAAAAGTCACAAAGGCATCCTTTGGCATTATCAAATATGCACGTCATAAACAATTACGTACTAGCAGCTGTTAAATTATTCAAGGCTAAAATACTGGGCTCGATGTATATGGCGCCCAGTTAGGTTTTTTTTATAAGAATGCTTTTAAGATAGAAGCTACCTAATCCAAAATTATAAGGGCTAAAGTACAAGTTCCTTACTCCACTTGAACCAGTTGGAATTAGGCTGCATCTCCTTTGGAGCCCACCTTTTGTCTTGAAGAACATCATTGATTCACTTCACCTTCACAGACAGGTGTGAATCTTCCTTTAAAAGCCAAATGAATCTTCATCTGGTTTTGAGGTTTTTCTTTTCTGGCATTATCTGGTCCCACCCTTGATAAATTATGGTTGCCCTTTTGATGAGGTTTAGATCTCCTAGCAGATCTCTGACTTCCATTACCACATAACAGATACCCTCCCCTGTTCCACTCCCAGCAGAGATGGTATTCAGCAGGTTCTGACCAGTTCTGGAGAACCAGTAGCAGAAATTTTGAATAGTTCGGAGAACCAGCAAATACTACCTCTGACTGGAGATTTTACAGTATCCTTCCCCTCCATGCCCACCAAGTGATGCCCACAGAACCGATAGTAAAAAAATTTGAATCCCACTACTGATTCCCAGATACCTTTTTATCTTTTCCCTTATTTCACACAGAAGTTTATTCATTTTGGTCAAATCAGAAAATTACAATGTAAGGGCAGTAACTCATACTATAGATACGTGATTAAGAAGACTGCACTTGTATATACAAGACTGCACTTGTATAAGTAAAATCTGTTTCACATGTATATATTGTACTATACAATAAATGGATGTTAGAACTCATAACACCTTCACATTCACTGACCAGGTCATTGTTTTTCTCCTAACCAAACAGACTTCAGCTATTTCTAATAAAGTTACTAAATTTTTAACAATAGCCATGGCCTGCATGAATCATCTGATGCCCTACACTGTTAATTGCTTCTGGCTTTTCTGTACAAGTTCTATTTTTTAAAAAAAAATTGTATGGCACTATTATATATTTGATGTATTGTAATATCCTCTTTGAAATATTAGTTTCGGACCATAAATAAAAGATGAAACAATGTGCTGTGTAAAGATGTGGTGTTCTTCCTTTTTGGTCTTCTGTGCAGAAACGGACCAAAATTCCAGCTCTTAGTAGAAAACTATACAAATGGTTAGAACTGAACTTGGATCCCTTTCCTGAAGGGTGCAAAGCAAACGACTATCAGTTTCAATGCCTAGCGTTTGTTCATATCCATGCGAATCACTGAATCTCAGAAGGCAGCATTGTAAGCCCAGCTCACAGCTGCGTGTGAGGTTTTTTAATTCATAGGTTTTTGTATTCTAGTGAGAAACAGTTCAGTTTATATCTGAGCATTGATAGAAAGATTTTAGCAGCAGTATTTTCTCCCCATTAAATTCTTCCTCCCCCTGCCAATTCTATAGAGAGGGACATTTATAGTTTTCTCAGGGTCAGAGTACCCCAAAAGAATAAGTTCAGAGCCTCTAAATATGATTTACATACTCTCTTTATCTTTAATTAGTTATACCTTTTGTCACCTGACAACTGTCAAAAGTGGGTGATAATTTCAAATGTCTTTTCTCCGATACAAGAATTTTGAATAAATTGCTACCTGAATATTATGCCCCAAAGAAAGATCCTTAAATCTCAGAGAAAATGTCAATTTCGGAGGAAACCTGAAGAATGAGTTACATTTGGCTTTCATAAACACTTCTAGGAAAGTCTAATCACAGTCTTAGCTTATGTCAGAAGCAAACAAGCGATAGTGAGAGATCAGATTGTCTTAACCTGCATTTTATATCTGTCTATTCACAGAAGGGAAATGAAGCCCTAGCTGGCCTTCAGGGTACCTCTAGTCTAGTTGAAGAAGGAAATAACAGCTCAAGATAGACAAGGAGAGGGTAAAAGAACACTTAAATGGTATCACTGCTCTAAGTCTCCATGGCCAGATGAGCTACATCCTAGGGAAAGGGTCTTCAAACTCCCAGAATTCCAGAGCTAACATGACTGGAGGAGGAATTCTGGGACTTGAAGTCCATAAGTCTTAAAGCTATCAAGTTTGAAGACTCCTGCCCTAGGGTAATGAAGAAACTAGCAGATGTGACCAAACAGAACCACGAACAAGATGCCTGAAGACCATAGTAGGGCAAATGATGTTCCTATCTTCAAAAAAGGAAAAACCGAAGACCTAGGAAACTACAGAGCTATCAACCTGATGTTGACGCTGGGCAAGGTCCTTGAGCAAATTATCAACATGATTTTGAGCACTTAAGTAGTAATGAGAACTTGACATTTGGCAAAACCTCTTATGATATCCTCATTAATAATACTGTAAAATATAGGATAGTTAGGAGTCCCCAAGCCCCAGACTGCAGACCCATGGCCCTTTAGGAACTGGCCAGGCAAGTGAACGAAGTTTCATCTACATGTGCACAGGATCTAGGTCAGGGGCTCCAATCTTGGCCACCAGGCTTAAAGTGGCTAAGGTTGAAGACCCCTGAACTAGGTAATGTGCGAACCATGCCCCCCCTCCCATTTCATGGAAAAATTGTTTTCCATGGAACCAGTCCCTGGTGTTCAAAAGGTTGGGGACCACTGGATTAGATGATACAACCATTATATGTATTCATAAGTGGCTGAATGATACCCACCCATCCCAAAGAGTATTCATACATGGCTCCATATCAGCTTGGGGATTTGCATCAAATACCATGTCATGAAGTTCTATCCTAAGCCTTGGACTGTTCAATATTTTTATTACTGACCTGGACGAAAGAAGGGATTGAAGAGAGCTTGATCAAGACTGCATGTGACACAAACTACAAGGGATAGGTAATGCTTCAGAAGAGTAACTGAAGGTTCAAAAAAGAACTAGACCGCTCTGAACAGTAGGTTGAAACAGACAAAATACAAAGTCCGACATGTGGGGAGAAAAAAATGAAAAGCACCTACATATAGGATGGAGACCTGAATAGAGACAGGATCTAGGTCAAAGGTCTTCAAACTTGGCAAGTTTAAGACTTGTGGACTTCAACTCCCAGAATTCCTGAGCTAACATGACTGGAGAAGGAATTCTGGGAGTTGAAGTCCACAAGTCTTAAAGCTGTCAAGTTTGAAGACCCCTGATCTAGGTGCCCTAACAGATTATAAACTAAACATGATCCAACAGTGTGATGCAGCTGCTGAAAAAGGAATTGCTATTTTGGGGGGTATTAACAGGAAGAACACAGTGTCTTGATTACAGGGCAGAAATGCCCCATTTTATTTCACTTCGGGCAAGCCCCTATGTCATGCTGATGAGAGAACACTGTGTCCAGTTTTGGGAACTCCAATCTACAAAGGAAAGGGCATCAACGAAGTATGTAGAGTTCAGATATATGTTCAGATCATGGCCATGAAGAAAGTGATGGGACTAGCAAGCCCTATAACAGTTAAAGGAACTGTTTGCCTGATAAAAGGTAAGATTTAGGGAAATTTCAGTTGCCCTCTTTAGATATCTAAGGAGTTATCACACAGAAGAGGGTTTGTTCTGGAAGGTTTGAAACTGTACAAAAGCAGACCCAGGCTAGAAAAGAAATTTCCCCACTGAAAAAGCTGTCCTAAATTGCCTCATGAAGTGACCCATTCCTTTCCCTGAAGATCTTCAGACGGAGACTAGATAGCCTGGATATTTGAAATGCTTTACACCAAGTAGGGAGCCAGACTAGATGATCTCTGAGATTCCTTCCAGTTCTACAATTTTCTGGAAGTCTGTGCAAAGCAGGCAAAAATATTGGAGTTCTTCGTGCAGCTCTGCGTGCTAAGCAAGCATCCACCGTTTCGTTTCATGATACCATCGGCTCTATCCAAAAACAGCTGTGGGATATAGAAGATCCAAAATTACTGCTGGTAGGGCATGGAGACAAGAAGACAAGTTGGCTGAATAACCTTCAGGTTCACTGTGTGTTAGTGTTCCTTAGGATCACCACGCTTCATGCTAACAGCGAATCCAAGGACAGCATTACCCACAACTGAGCAAAAGATGGTTTTTGAAGACTCAGCTCATCCTTATATATGACTCATTTTCAAACCCTGTAAAACGGGGATGCCTGAATCTAAACTACCTTCTATAAATACACCTGTGGATAAATCTCAATTCTTTTACTGTATAAAAGCAAGCAAGGGAAGGAAAGTTTTGGTATTTCCAATACACAGGGACAAATAAGGAGAAAGGGGATATA
Source organism: Bungarus multicinctus (assembly GCA_023653725.1). Taxonomy (NCBI): domain Eukaryota; kingdom Metazoa; phylum Chordata; class Lepidosauria; order Squamata; family Elapidae; genus Bungarus; species Bungarus multicinctus. The sequence goes on from CM042842.1 coordinate 68,010,795, forward strand.
AGGTCAATACCATTTTCCATTATCATCATCAATTATCATCACCATCATCCTATTTGTCTCTTTTATATGCCCCTTTAGAAGAACCGGCAGACTCACTGGAAGGAAGCAATTCGATTCCAGAACCCCAATTAGATCCGATCGCTTAACTAGCTAGCAGACGAGACCCTCCCCAGTTATGTTCAACTCTTTAAAAAGATCCAGCATTAAAGGGGGTGGGGGAATAATAAGGGAAAACTCCTCTTTTTTTCCTCCCCGCTATGTTAATAGCGGCAAGATAGCTTAATTCACCTCAGGAAGACATACTGCACAGTTCGTGAACAGCCCCGGTCAGCACGTAGCGCCTTGCTAGACACGCTCCCGCAGAAGCCACCACCAACCTTGCGCCTTCCCGCCCTTTTTGCGTCCACTCGGCTTGCGACCCTCTCCCCCCCACACTCCCCACCGCCCCTGGAATGTACTTACGAATCGGCCGCAGCTTCACGGGTTTCCCCATCTACTTTAAGTGGCGGTCTTCGCACAACTGATGAAGCCACCCGCGGAGAGATTTCGGCAGCGGTTAGGAGAACGCGGACTTGCAAGCGTGGCTTCTCGCCAATTCTGCCAGTCCCCCGTCGCTAACTTTGGAAACTGCAATAGCGACCTCCAGTGGAAAAAGCCAGGATTCCTATCTCCCCCCTCACCCAACTGTCGTTGGAATTAAGCGAGGGGAGGGGGGAGGACATCCCGGCTCAGAAATTCTGCGCTGATGCTTTCTGCTGAAGCGTTTTTGTTTTAAAAATCAGTGTTTCTCAACCCTGGCAATTTTGAAGATGTATGGACTTCAACTCCCAGAATTCCCCAGCCACCGTGTTGACTTGGAGAGCTCTGGGGGTTGAAGTCCAACACCTTAAAAGTTGCTACGTTAAAAGAAAGAAACACTGCGTTATACTAATGCTGCAAAACGACCGCGTTTAATACTCTTCTGTTCCACATCCTGGACAAAAAGCAGAGGAAAAAGCAGAGGGGAAACGGCGTGGGGAGCGCTGTATTTCAGCATATCGAAGGCGGGGCTAAATCTCAACGCAGAAATCTGAGGGGCGCCCTCTGACGTATAAAGAGTCTGGCGTGGAGAGTAGGATGGTTTTAGAACAGAAGTTTCTCCAACCTTGGTAACTTTAAGACTTGTGGACCGACTCCCAGAATTCCCCAGCCAGCATACAAGTCTTAACGTTGAAGTCCACAAGTCTTAAAGTCGCCAAGGTTGGAGACTTTTAGAAAGTGTGCCTGTCTCTTTAAGAGAAAAGTGCAAAGCATCTCAATAATTAATAGCAACTTATTATCACTTTACTGTAGTTTTGGGGCCTATGTGGGGATGGGGGAGGACTTCAATAACATATTTGAGGTTTTGAGCACATTTAAAGACCGTTTTCTCAAACTAGCTTCCACAAAAGTCATGGGCTTTTCCTAAATATCCATTTGTTTAAAAATAGTGTTTCTCCATTCTGGCAATTTTTAAGAAGTGTGGACTTCAACTCCCAGAATCCCTTAGCCAGCATTGGTGACTGCAAAATTCTGGAGCCACACATCTTAAACCTGCCAAGTTTGCAAATCACTTAAATAAGTGGACAAAGATGCTTGCTGCCACCCTTTTAGTTGCTCAAGTTGCTGTTCTATTTTAGTCTTCCTTTAGCATTTTTTTCTGAATATGTTACCATAGTCCCAAACAACACACTTATCCATTATTCATTTATTATGTTAATATTTTTCACACAGTAACGCATGTGTGATCCAGGAGCATTTTTAGCATGAATGTGATATTTGAAGTTAGTCCTTGGTTTTATAGTATCTATTTAATTAAATAATTAAATAATTTATTATAAAATCAAGCCATATGAAAATGGAAAGGTTTGCCACTGTAGGAAGTTAGCACCCACCCCTCTCCTAGAAAATTGAAATAGCCTAGGAAATATTAAAAAGGCAGAGTATTTCCCCTAAAGAGAGTAAAAACTCAAGAAGCAGAAACTCACCCACACCTTTGTTAATGGGTGGGCCATTAAGGCCTGGGCCAGAATACTTTACATAACAAGGAACTCCAGGTAAAGCTATAGAAATTGCCAAAAGCCCTTTTAAGGGCATAATCACCCAGCAAGGCTAGACCAAGCCTGGAACTCAGGACAGCCTACAGAGTTGCCCCAGAGTCTGACAACCAATTAGTATACAAGCTCCAATTCAAATCCCAACAGAGGGTATAAAACCCAGCACTCTCAGTATCTCAGCCCCTTTTTTTCTTCTTGACCTTCTCACCTTGAAGTATGTGAGCATCCTTCTCTGGAGCTCCAGGCCATGTGGTCCTGTACACCATTAAACCTTCCAAGCAGCCTCCATGTTTCCAGTGTCTTTTTCCCCACTTGGAACTGAACCCAGAAGGATATTTCTTTCAACACCACTATTTTGAAGGAGCGAGGGGGAGGGGAGGAAGAGGGGGAGAAGAAGGAGGAGGAGGAGAAGAGTAGTAGTAGTAATAGTAGTTTTTCTTCTGGAGTCAGAACTCAACAGCCCACAAAATTACCATTTGAAGAATCTCCAAGGAAGTCATGAAGCTATTCATATCCAATTACTTGAAACATGTGGCTACCCAAATTCTTTCTTTTGTGACCATTTCTGCTATATATCAATTTGTATTATGGAGCAAAGCCCCCCCACACAAGGTGCATATCTTCTAGGCCAGGCTGTCATCACTATAGACACCTTTGCCCTGCGGATTTCGTGACTAGATAAGCAAAACCATGCTTATAATTTTAGCAGATGAAAAAGCCACCCAGCATTTATATTCAGCTTGATTTTAATTTTGATACAGGCTTCCCAAGTTGCATATGTCCTCACCTCGAGCAAATCTGGCATCTTTCAGAGCTTTCAGCCAAAGCAAAGATTAATTTTTATTATCTCTGTGTTGCTGAGAAAAGACCCAGAAGATTAAGGAAAACATAATCCAATAACAGAACTCTATAAAGAAAAATGCCATAAACACAAAAGGGACAGAGTTTTCTAAAGGGGGAAAAAATACCTCTGCTTATTTTTAACACCAAGAAAGCTATTTCTCCTTTTTATGCTCTCCATTGTACTGATCCATCTGAAGAATTCATAATTCAGTCATAAGGCATGGTTCCATCTCTGATTTTTATAAGCAGAATCCACTATCTGTTGCAGAGGAAAGATGAAGGGAGAGTGGTGGTTGAATTAGTCATGATGATGACAAAATAGACAGGGCTATGTGAACAAATTTTAGAGTTCAAGATTTTGACATAGAAAAGTGCTTGGGGTTTTTACTATGGTAGGTGGCAGCATCTAGCTGGATCTGGCTGGTCTTAAAAAGCTAAACAGTATTGCATCTGGTTAATAGTTAGGTGTGAAACCATCAGAAATCCATGAGCCCTGGTGGTGTAGTGGTTAGAATGCGGTATTGCAGGCTAACTGCCAAAGTCTGAAATTTGATCCTGACAGCTCAAGGCTGACTCAGCCTTCCATCCTTCCGAGGTCAGTAAAATGATGATCCAAAGAGTGATATAAATCATTATGAGGCGACACATCTTAGCGCTATTGCAGGGCTCAATGGGAAACTGGAAACCTATTTGGAAAAAAGATGGTGGCAAACTTTTTTCCCCACTGTGGCTGAATATATTATTATTTCTTCTTCTTCTTTTTTCTTCTTTTCTTTTCTTCTCCCTTTTTTCTTCTTTTCTTCTTCTTCTTCATAATAATAATAATAAATTTTATTCCTATTCTTACATTGACCAACTCTCAGAAACTCTGGGTAGTTTACAAATTGTTAACTACATTTGAAAACAAGAAAACCAAAGAGAGCAAAGATGCCAGAGATGACACATCCAGATGAGAACAAAGAAAAAGTAGAAAAAGGAGCTTCAATCCCACTTGCCAAAGGCGGGGGCAAAACATCAACAGAATGAAGGCCATTCAAATCTGGGGGTGGGATGGGAGGGTTTGGTGGGGAGAGCTTCATTCCAGAGGGCAGGTGCCAAGACAGTGAAAGCACACTTCTGGGTTCCTCACAAATTTATTTATCAGATTTATAGAACTCATATACATCACTCTGAGTAGTGTAAAATAAAACAATCAAGTAAACAATTATAAAACAATATTATACACTAGTTGAAAAAGTTGAAAACAAATAGAATGGGCCAACATCCTACACACAGTGAAGCCACCTCATGGGCTTTCTACCATCCATGCCTGATCGAACCAGCTCTATGAGCGTGTCCATGAAGTCATCAGGAGTGTAAATTTATTTTAATGAGTCTTTCAATGATTTTCTTGTATTGACAAGCTGCTAAGATTATGCTAAGGCTTATAATTTAGTACATGTATCCAGGAGTGGGATTCTACCGGTTCAGGATGGTTCACATGAACTGGCTGTTAATTTTACATCCACTTCAGCAAACTGGTAGTTCTGAAATCAGCTGGCCTGCCCCTTCCCTCCCAGGAGTCCCCATGAGGCCTGTCTGGCTACCAGGTAAGTGTAGGGAGCAAAAATGGGTGTTGGGAAGGGTCCGGGGCAACTCCCTTCCCCATTTTTGCTCCCAAGAGGCTCCAGGGTGGCTTGCTAGGCCAAAAATGTCACCCCCACTCCGTTTTTGCTCCCAAGAGGCTCCAGGGAAGCTTGCTAGGCCAAAATCAGGGCATTGGGCGGTCCGGCGCTGCCCTCACCCTGGTTTTGTTCCCAAGAGGCTCCAGGGAGGCCTGCTAGGCCAAAAACACCATCCCCACCCCATTTTTGCTCCCAAGAGGCTCCCTGGAGATTTGCTAGGCCCCATTTTGGGCCTAGAAGGCCTCCCTGCAGCCTCCTGGGAGCATCCAACCATTCAGTATGCCTGGATTCAGTGTTTAGCCAAAGTAACATTTGGAGCTAATTCAGTATTGGAAATGTTCTAGGTAAACAAAACTATGCAGTCTCCTAAAATTGTTGGAGCCAATCTTCTTTCTTCTTTCCATATCCTCCTCTTCAAAACTAGTAAGTTGCTATGCTTTTTCATGCCAGGCTTAGTATGATAAGATCAGTGTGGGTTTTGTAGAGAACAGCTTACCTTTAAGTATCATTCACTTGCTCAATTTCAGAGCATACATTACACAATTTCCAAAGCATAATTCAGACTATTCAGCAGTTTGCCTAGCTGCTGCTTCATTACTTCTTTTGCTGTCACAACCTTTATGGAGTCCAATGGCTTTTTAAACTTGACAAGCAAAAAACACAGTAAATATTTCTCACAAATATTTTCCCTCTTCCACTTTGTGGTTCGATATTTAACATACAAAATTATATGCTGTGTTACTTACTATTCAGGCAGTTTGCAAACTTGTGTTTTTTGTTATTGGAAGGCAACTCTTTAATTTGAAGATGGTGGTAACTTCTTGGTAATAAAATGGCAAGGCTCAATTCTACTTGCCATTTAGAAAGGGTTAGAAAGAATGAGGTTAATCTTTGCTTTGTTTCTAATCTCCTTTTCTTGACTTGGTCTTCATAAAAAGTAGCTTTGGAATTGAAGCCAATATGTGTTAAAATAAAATTATTTCTGTTTAAATACAAGTATGCAAAAAGTTTCAAGATTAATCCAAAATGTTTAATATCTGGGGTGTTGTACTAAGGTTTAAGTCAGAGGTCTTCAAACTTGGCAAACTTTAAGACTTGTGGACTTCAACTCCCAGTTATGCTGGCTGGAGAATTCTGGGAGTTGAAGTCCACAAGTCTTAAAGTTGCCAAGTTTGGGGACCCCTAGTTTAAGTAGAAAGAGGATCCAGCTGAAAATATGCCATGAATAGCATAGAGATGCATAGTAGCTTTCTTTCTTTCTTTCTTTCTTTCTTTCTTTCTTTCTTTCTTTCTTTCTTTCTTTCTTTCTCTTTCCTTCCTTCCTTCCTTCCTTCCTTCCTTCCTTCCTTCCTTCCTTCCTTCCTTCCTTCCTTCCTCTCTCTTAAAAAGAAAGAGGGAGGGATGGAAGAAAAAAGAAAGGGAGGGAAGGGGAAAGGAATGTGAATTGAGATATGGATGGATGGATGGAGGGATAGAGGGAGGGAGGGAAAGAAAAAGGAGAGGACGGACCACAAACTCTGGCACTAGACACAGCTTCAGAGGATGCTTTGAAACAGCATAGCAATCCAAGGCTGGAAGGTACCTCAGAAGTCATCTAGTCCAACCCCGCTCCAAGAATATTGTTAAAGTGAGTTTCTATCTTTTGACCCACCCAGTCACGTGACCAAGCCATGCCCAGCCACCAAGCCATATCCAGCCAGTCACATGACCAGCAAGCCACATCCACAAATTACGCCACGCCCACAGAACCAGTTGTTAAGAAATTTGAATCCCACCCTTGTCTGTATCAGTCTCAAAGTGCTAGCAAAGCAAGTTGCCCAGTTTTTAGCCATAGTAATAAGCACATTAGAGAGTCTCTCTCAAATCTTGCTTTTAACTATCCTTAGCTGCAAACTAAAATTTAGAGCAAAAGTACTGAAGGGAAATCATTTTCCGTTCTCTTCCAGCTGCATGCTGATTTCTCAGCCCTGCAAGAAAGTTATTCAGACTTTGCATTATTTTCTTTCCAAGAATAAGAAGATCTTGTGGATGTGTAGCAAGTTAGAATAGACACTCCTGCATTCAGCAGGCCTTCTCCCGTCTCTCAATGCCCTGCTCTCTGATTCAGCATTTTGATATTTCCTTTCAAGAGAGAGGGAAGTATTGGAAGGAAGAGTTATGGGTAGTCTATATAACATGTAGTTTAGCACTTAAATAACTCCAAATCTCCTTTCTCATTGCTCATTCTTTCACTTCTTTCTACTGACAACATTCAGAAACTTTTTCAGGCAGTAGGATGTGGTTTAAATTCCAGTCTGGGTTTTTGAAAAAGCATTACAAGTGGTCCTCATTCAATGAGGAGGATGAAAAAATAACTTGACAACTAGTCCTTGCACTTATGACCTTCCCCAGTCTATAAAGCAAACAAAAGCTGAAATAAGACTCAGCATAAACATAGTTTCACTTAGTGACTGTAACAACTGAGTTGCTGATCCGAACCGTGATGTCTAAATGAGGGTAAATGAGCCTGTATAGGTGATATCATAGAGTGGTTGCCAGGGACTGTGAACATGTACAATTACAACAACGAATACTCATTTGTTAGAAAAGCACCTGAAATCAAAACAAAGAGAGACTGAATGTCATGTTCCAAGAAACAACCAGTGATGCCAATGCATCTTTGGGAAAAACAAGTGAACAATTTCTCCAAAATGCAACAATCATTTACAAATCACTTTTCCCAGTATTATATCCACACAGATGTAAACACATCCACATTCAACATATGAACTGGCTGCTATACTTCCAAGAGTTATTCCCCAAAAGCTACTTTTCTAAATGTTTGCTAGCCCTATTAGCTTTCTCTATGGAGAGGGCAGACAAGTTTATTGGATACCCAAGGGAGGATGGGCCTTTAAGGATCTCTTGAACCCTTCTAAAGAAGGTAGACATATCTACCAAGGGAACCTTAATTATTGCCTATTGTCCTAATCAAAAGATCCCCAGATCTGCCACAAGGTGAGTTTATGGCACCCAAGCCCAGATGTCTCCAGAGTAGAATTGGAGGGGACCTCAAGGATCATCTAAGTTAATCAATTATGTGTATAAATAGGATTTTTAGGAAGATAATGCCATTGCTTAAAATGATGGCATGGAGAAATAGATGTGTTTGTCATTATCATATTGATAACACCAAACACTAAATCTCCTGAACAACGGTCATCCAGCAATTTTTTATAGATAATGGGGTCAGAATGAAATCCAAGAGCCTCCCTATAACAGCTTCTGTTTTAAAGACCAGCTGGCGCCAAGTACCACCACGAGATTTACCCCAGAGAAAAAAACAAAACAAAACCATACCAGAACCAAAACCACTGCAATGCAATGTCTTCATCTCATAATCCCAGTCAAATGAACATGGTATCACGATCAACAGTATTTCAAAGAGACCCAAAATAATCAATATGTTTCAGGGGTGGGATGCTATCGGTTCTAAAGAGCCGGTAGCTCTGAAGAGCAGCAGACACCAAACCGGTTCTGTGTTTGCTGCTGTTTGACCCACCCGCCCGCCTGGGCTCTTTACCTGTCCTTTATTTCCTGCTTTTTCAACCTCAGCTGCTTTGCGCAGCACAGCTGAGGTTGAAAAAGCAGGAAAAAAGAGGCTTTTCAAATGCTGCGCACCCTCGGGCTGCGCTTTTCAGCTGTCTGGGCGGCACAGCCTAAGGTTTTTACACGCACGCAAAATGTAGTCACCGAACCGGTAGTAACACCGGTTGAATCCCACCTGATATGGTTACATTCTCTCATTCAGATAATTTGCAAGATTCATCTACTAGGCTGTCCAAAGACACTTTTAGCTTCATTTTTCTAACTTAAATCAGGTCTAGATAAACAATTTCTTGCCTGTAGTTGATTAACCACCACTTCCTTTATTATTTTTCTCAATCATGAAAGTTAGAAAATAGCTTCTAATTATTGATCTGCAAAGTTCCAGAATAGCCTCTGAAGAGATCTAACTATTTCAAAAAACTCTGTGCTGCAGAATTGTCCAGGAGACCTGTTGACACTTCACTGCATGAAGATATCCACCATGTTGGGCAGGAATCCAAAGAGTAGATGGAGATCCATTCAATTCCAAGCAACTTGCCAACATCTTCAGGAGCCACAAACTAAAACTCATCCAGTAAACACAAATAAATATAACTCAAAGACTATAGGATATAAGAGCTAGCTTATTATAGTATAGTTTAGGACAGAGTGGAGGAATTTGCTCAAGCAGTCAAGGAAACTCTCCCAGGCCCGGCTGAAACAAATGCATCTGAACGATGAGAACATTTCAAGAATGCTGTTTGTAACACTGCCTTGTCAGTATTTGGTAAAGAGACCAGAAAGACAACAGATTGGTTTGAAGCCCACTTGGAGGAGCTGACCCATTGAGGAAAAGAGGAGAGCTTTAATTGTATATAAAGCCTGTTCCAGTGAGCATAACCTACGGATTCTGCGAGCTGCTCGTAGTAAAACCCAACAGACCACCAGATGTGCTAACGATTACTGTCTGCAGCTTTGCTCTCGGATCCAGATAGCAGCTGACACAGGCAACATCAAGGGGATGTATGATGGCATCAAGCAGGCCTTAGGTCCAATACAGAAGAAATCTGCCCCCCAGGTGAGGTCATTCGGAACCCAGCACAGCAGATGGTATGCTGGGTGCAGCACTACTCTGAGTTATATTCCAGAGAAAATGTTGTAACTGAAGAAGCATTGAATAACATTGAGTGCCTGTCTGTCTTGGAGGAGCTTGACAGCGAACCAATTTTAAAAGAACTCAACAGGGCCCTGGATTCCCTTGCCTCTGGCAAGGCACCTGGGAAAGCTAACATTCCTGCTGAACTTCTGAAGTGCTGCGAAGAGATCAGCCCCACTGAACTGCATGAAATCTTCTGTCTTTGTTGGAGGGAAGATGGAATAGCGCAGGACATGAAGGATGCAAATACATCACACTGTGTAAGAACAAAGGTGACTGTAACAACTACCGCGGCATCTCTCTTCTTAGTGTTGTAGGGAAGCTGCTTGCCTGTGTCTGTACTGAAGAGGCTCCAGGGATTGCAGAGAGTCTATCCAGAACCACAGAACTGATTCCGAGCCAACAGGTCCACTACTGATATGGTATTTTCCCTTAGACAGTTGCAGGAGAAGTGTAGGGAATAAAGACAGCCACTTTTTGCAGCCTTCATAGATCTTACGAAGGCTTTTGACTTGGTTAGTAGGGACCGCCTTTATATTGTAAAATCCTCCCCAATATTGGATGTCCACCTCAGCTCCTCAACATCATCAGATCCTTTCATGAGGAATGAAGGGCACAGTAGTTTTTGATGGCTTAACATCAGATTCCTTTGACATTCAAAGTGGAGTGAAGCAGGGCTGTCCTCGCGCCAACTCTATTCGGAATCTTTTTTGCTGTCATGCTGAAACAAGCTTTTGGAACTGCAACAGAGGGTATTTATCTCCAGACCAGATCAGATGGAAAACTGTTTAATCTCTCCAGAGTGAGAGTAAAGGCCAACGTCCAGCTAACATGCTTGTGGGATTTTCGCTTCGCTGCTGCCTCTGCCCTTACTTCTCACTCTGCTGAAGACCTTCAACAACTTATGGATATTTTAGCCAAGACTTTGGACTAACAATCAGCCTGAAAAAAACACAAGTCATGGGTCAGGATGTGGATTCACTTCCCTGTATTACAATCTCTGCACAAGAACTGGAGGTCGTCCATGACTTTGTATATCTTGGCTCAACTATCTCCGGCACTCTCTCTTTAGACATTGAGCTGAATAAATGTATTGGTAAAGCAGCCACCACTTTTTCCAGAATTTTATTTATTTTTTATTTATCAATTGCTTACAAGATAATAGGTATAAGTAAAAACATAGTTATGAATACATGGATACATATAAGAAAAATAAAAAAATAAAAGAAACAATAGGACAGGGGTGGTAGGCACGTTGGTGCATTTATGCACGCTCCCTCCAGACCTCTTAGGAAAGGGGTCAGTAGTAGGCAGTCTAAGGTTAAAGTTTTTTGGGTTTGGGGAAGAAACCAAAGAGTCAGGTAGAATATTCCAGACATTGACCACTCTATTGCTGAAGTCGTATTTCCTGCAATCAAGTTTGGTGCGATTAACCTTGAGTTTGTATCTATTGTTTGCTCTTATGTTGTTATGGTTGAAGCTGAAGTATTCATTTACAGGTAGGACATTGCAATGTATGATTTTATATACTATACTTAGATCGGATGGAAGGCGGTGTAGTTCTAGGTTTTCTAGGTCTAGAATTTCGAGTCTGGTGGCATAAGGTATTCTGCAACGAGTAATGGAGAACTCTTCTTGTGAAATATTTCTGGACTTTGTCAACTGTGTTAATATCAGATATATAATGTGGGTTCCAGACTGATGAGCTGTATTCGAGTATTGGTCTAGCAAATGTTTTGTATGCTCTAGTTAGTAGTGTGATATTACCAGAGAAAAAGCTATTATTTATTTATTTATATTATTTTTTATTATAAGAATTACAAAGAGAGATTGGCTTAATAAGAAGCTGACGGAACATACAAAGATTCAGGTCTATAGACACTGTGTTTTGAGCACACTCTTATACTGCAGCAAGTCTTGGACCCTTTACGCACAGCAGGAGAGAAAGTTGAACACCTTTTATATGCGCTGCCTCTGACATATTCTTGGCATCACCTGGCATGACAAAGTTCTAAATAGCGCAGTCTTGGAACATGCTAGAATTTCTAGCATGTATACACTATTGAAACAGCGACATCTATGCTGGCTTGGGCATGTCATGAGGATGGCTGATGGTCAGATTCCGAAAGACCTCCTGTATGGAGAATTAGTGCAGGGAAAGCGCCCTAGAGGGAGACCACAGCTGCAATATAAGGATATCTGCAAGAGGGATCTAAAGGCCTTGGGAATGGACATCAACAGTTGAGAAACCTTGACCTCTGATCATTCAGCTTGGAGACTAAAGATGCAGCATGGCCTTCTTCAATTTGAAGAGACACTCGTTCGGCAGGCAGCCCTGGAACCAGCAAAATTTGGGGGCTGGACAGGGGACAGACTGTAACTGTCCTCATTGTGGAAGGGATTGCCATTCTCAAATTGGCCTTTTTCGCCACACTAGATGTTGTTTTAGGACCTCTTTTTCAGAGCACGATACCATAGTCTCTTGAGACTGAAGGATGCCAATATATAGTAGTTTTTTAAGGGAAACTGGGTTAGGACTAGGGAAACTCTACATAACAGTCCCTGTGAGAAATGGAGAAGAAACGTCTATGAACATTTGAGTTCTTGAATACATGTGGGAGTTAATAAAACAAATACTTACATTACATAAGTATGAATTGCCGTGGTACCCCAGAGTGGTGGTGGTAGAATCAACATTTCCAAAAGTAGTGCTAGAGAAGGAATTTCTTTAATTATAGGTTTCTATGGAAACCTTTTATTTACAGTTTTCTCGCTGATCTTTCTGGATAAGCTGTATCTTCCTTAAATTTTGTGAAGTTTACCTTCCTTCTGCCAGTTTAAGAACAATACCAAAACTAAGGAGGGTTAGAGGAAAAGGCAAAGAGAATTTGGAGTTTCACAAGCCTTAAGGAAGGGGAAGAGCTGCCTTGTCTTGAAAATGTGAGGTAATAGATATTTTATCTTGTCCTGCCCTTGTGCTATTGGTAGATAAAATCAAATGCTCTTAGTCTTGGGACTCTTTTCCAGAGAAAGCAACATTGGAATAAGTGATCTGCCCTTAAAACATTTCACAGCTCAGAAAAGAGAGGTCAGCGTAACTTCATAATATGGCTCTTAGAATTCATTAGGATTGTCTAACCTAAACCCACAAACCTTAAGTGCAACAGTGAAACTAAACCAGTGAAGCAAAAGGTTTTTTTTCCACACTGCAACCTTAAACTGCTCTATTCTAATGAGGAATTATTAACAGATCATGAAGCCAACTTAAGAAATACCTTTCTCGATTTCAACCTTGTCTCTGCTTTGACCATGAAGAGAGCCTGATCTCTCATACACTATGGCTCCTGATTGGTAGATTGCTCCTTTTCTTTCCCATTACTCACATGCCTTAAGCTAGCAAAGAAGTGACAGAATGCTTGTCAAGTTTACTCTGGTTAAATGCAGGGCCATCCATTCACTGTTCCACCATCACATCAAAGAACTTGGTTCAGTGATTCGCTGTTTCATTAGTACTTGTATAAAAAATAATAGTAGATCTATTGGAAGGCGGAGGAGAAGTGGGAGAAGGAGAAGGAAGAGGAGGAGGAGGAAAAGGAGAAGGAAAAGAAGCAAGGTTTGCCTAGAATGAAGTGAAATGTAGGAGATGAACCAGACAGCACTCTTTGAGCTGTATTGACACTGGGGTCAACTAATCATGTGAATCAGACCAAGAGAAATAATTCAGGCAAAAAAACAAAATATTCATGAAAATTGAGTTTCTCAGGGTAATAGTGGTAAATTAGTTTTTTTTCCTTTTTATCTTTTTAAAAATTACAATCAAAGTATTCATTACATTGATAGTTCTCTAATCTTACAATATTAATAATCAGCGTTATAACTCTATTTTATTTTTTTTTAAATGCTTAAAATGACAAAAAGATTACAAAAGCGCTAGTGGTAGATAAGTTAAAATAGATGTAAAGAAATAACATAAGGTTATTTGCCTTGTGGAGCCTTATTCATCAATAATCCTTTTACAAAATGGCACAATCCAGGCCTGTAGAACTACAACTTCCACCACACAGAGTTTGGGAGAATATAGGGTATTCATTTGGATGACAGGAGAAAGTATTTGAGAAAGGGTTTTAGTTTTATAAAGTAAAGAATTTTAGTTTATACCCATTAGGCCTTTATACTGGAACTTCCAGATATGTTTGGGCAGGTGGCTTCTGTTTATGTAATACCCGTACTACATTTCTACTTTGCCACCAAACAAGGTATTCCACATTCCTACACATAAGCAACCTCATCTACTTCAAAGTGAAATGCTATTATTATCAAGGTGTTTTTTCAAAAACAGTAACACATGAAAGTTTATCACTTTCCAACCTTCATTTGCTGTAGAATTTGGGAGTATTTATTGCAAAAATGAAGATGACCAATTTTGTGAGCCAGTCACAAAAGGCACACTGCTTGAAGTGGGGATACCTGTTTTTTTTTAAAGAGGTAGAGAACAATCACGGGCCTGATTATATGTCCACTTATGAGCACACTGCCATAGATATAGCCTTTGTATAGAAAGCCCTTGATTTAAGACTAGAATTGCCATTGCTAAGCAAAGTTGAGAGTCCAATTTCAACAACCCTTTTTGTCAATGTTAAGAGAATCACTGCTGTGGTTACATGAATTATGAAGTTATTAAGCAAATCTGCACCCCCCCCCCCATTGATTTTCCTTGTTGGAAGCTGGAAAGATTACAAATGGCAATCCTATGATAAAGACACACTAGCTGCAAAGCACCCAAATTTTGATCACCCGGCTGCCCTGTTTAGAGTGACCCGCTCCTTCCTGGAGGAAGGACCCCTTGCAGGGACGGGCTGAGGACTTTTCGAATTTCCTGCTGGATAAAATCACTCGGATCCGGGACGGGTTGGACTCTGAATGGGCAACTCTGGGTGGTGGGTCGGGGGCAGAATTTGGTGAAGTCATTTGGGGGGAGTTTGATCCTGTGACCCCCGAAAACATGGACAGGTTGCTGTGGGGGCTGAATGCTACCACATGTTTATTGGACCTGTGTCCCTTCTGGCTGTGTCCCTCCTGATGGCCACTCAGGAGGTGACACAAGGTTGGTTCCAAGGTATTAACACTTCCTTGAGTGAGGGATATCTGCCCGCCGCCTTGAAAGAGGCGATGGTGAGACCCCTCCTCAAGAAACCGTCCCTGGACCCAACTTTGTTATCTAATTATTGTCCCGTCTCCAACCTTTGTTTTGTGGCGAAGGTTATTGAGAGTGTGGTGGCACGACAGCTTCCCCAGCACCTGGATGAAGCTATTTGGATCCACGCCAATCAGGCTTCAGGCCCGGGCACAGCACGGAGACGGCACTGGTCACATTGGTGGATGATCTCTGGAGGGCCCGTGACAGAGGTTATTCCTCTGTCCTGGTCCTATTAGATCTCTCGGCGGCTTTCGATACTGTCGACCACAGTATCTTATTGCAGCGGCTGGAGGGGTTGGGAGTGGGAGGCACTGTTATGCGATGGTTCTCTTACTTCCTCTCTGGCCGTTCGCAATTCGTGTTGGCAGGGGGGAAAAGGTCGGCCTCGAAGCCCCTGGTTTGCGGGGTGCCTCAGGGGTCAGTGCTCTCGCCCTTTCTGTTCAGCATTTATATGAAGCCGCTGGGTGAGATCATCCGTGGCTTTGGGGTAGAATTCCATCAGTACGCTGATGATATTCAGCTGTACATCTCTACCCTGGGCCACCCCGATGAAGCCGTCGAAGTGATGACCCGGTGCCTGGAGGCCGTGTGGTGTTGGATGGGGCGGAACAGGCTTCAGCTCAACCCATCTAAGACTGAGTGGCTGTGCTTCCCGGCACCCCGGTACAGCCAGCTGGTTCCATCGCTGGCTGTGGGGGGGGGGGGGGAATTCTTGCCCCCAGAGAGAGCTCGTAATCTGGGTGTCCACCTGGATGTGCAGCTGTCATTGGAAGACCATGTGGCGGCCGTCGCCAGGGGGGCTTTTGGCCAGGTCCGTAGGATCTACAGTTGCGGCCCTTTCTGGATCGGGATGCGCTTCGCACGGTCACTTCCGCCCTTGTAACCTTCCGCCTAGACTATGCCAATGCTCTCTACATGGAGCTGCCTTTGAAGAGCATCCAGAGGCTCCAGCTGGTGCAGAGTGCGGCCGCGCAGGTGGTGTTGGGGGCTCCTCGGGGCTCCCATGTTACGCCACTTCTGCACGAGCTGCACTGGCTCCCATTGGCCCTCCAGGTGCGCTTCAAGGTCTTAGTTATCATCTTTAAAGCGCTCCATGGCTCGGGACCAGGATATTTGTGAGACCGCCTCCTGCCATTATCGGCCTCCCGCTGACCAATACGCTCCCATAGAGTCGGCCTCCTTGGGTGCCGCCGGCTGGCGACCCCGAGGATGCGGGCCTTCTCATTGGGGGCACCCTCCCTCTGGAACGAATTACCCCCAGAGATGAGGACCATCCCTGATCTCCTGACCTTCCGCTGTGCATTGAAAATCCATTTATTTTAGCAAACCGGTCTGGCCTAGGGGTTTTTAAAGCTTTTAATTTGGTTTTAACTTTCTTAATCCCTTATTTTTAATCTTTTGATATGGCCAACGTATTTAATTCTTTTAACTTTTAAATATTGTATATGTATTTCTATATGTGTATTTTATCTTGGCTGTTCACCGCCCTGAGTCCCTTTGGGAGAGGGGGGCGGTATATAAATTTAAATAAATAAATAAATACACAATCTTGGGGATGCTGCAACAATCATCAGCGCATTGTAAGTCACATTTTTCAATGCCATTGTAACTTGAACAATCATTAAACAAATGAACATTTATTTATTGAATCATGTGAAAATAAGATTATACCTATTAGACATTCGCTTATTTTTTCATGAAAAAAAAACCCTAATTTTTAACAAATAAATACTAATGAGAAGAGTGGCATTGTTTTAAATTTTTGCAAATTCTTTCAGTATCTGGCAAATCATTTTGATTTCGTGGATTACTGAGAGTCGTGGGAAACTCCTTGGGCCACACTTTAAACTTACAGAATTCCAGGCGCCCTGCCAAAAGTCAGCACGTGCCTTGAAAGGTATTCCTGCCATACAATTGTATCCTGCTCAAATCCTTTAAATGTGGTGTGGTAGTCTGCCAACCAGTCTCTGCCCATTCATTCTAGGTAACATGCTGATCCACTTGGTTTTATTTTGCCTACTAATGAATTTGCTACGTCCAAACGCTGCAAACTCCTGGCTTGTTCAGCCCCGCATGTAATATGGCAAATACCCAGATCCTGCAGATGGTTCGCCTCGTGCCGTGACAACATGCCAGGGGATAGAGGAGACCCGGAGAGCATTCCCAGGCAACCCGCCACAAATCAACGCGTGGCTTGAAATGGACCCCTACGGTGCTCGTGCCAATATGCCTGGCTGCTCTATCATGCAAGCATGCCAGTTGCATTTGCAAGCTTATAGAAATGGTTGACTGCCCAGTCCATTTTCTAAACTCATTTCATGGGGAAGAGGCAGGCTATAATTAATAATACAGGGCAGATGAAGAACTACATTTAGCCGTGCAAGCTGTGGGAAGGTAAGACATCTTTTGCAGGGAGGAAAGTGTCCGTGAAGAATGTAATGAAGCCTGCATTTTTATCTCCTCCCCCCGCCCCCCCCCACAGGAAAAAACCCCATACCATTAACAGTTACGGCTACTCAGAGGCAGCCAAACTACTTATGGTAAAGGTCAATTCATTTCTGTTGCCTCCCCGGGAGCGGAGGTTTTTAATCCGAGCGGAAAAAGCAAGTTTCTCTTCTTAGCTTGGGCAAAATCAGATTCGATCCTGTCAATTAAATGGTTTTGCCCGGTTTTTCTCAACAAACACCTGCTCGCGCCGCTCAGTTGGGTCCGATCCTGAAGAAATACCTTGGGGAAATCTCCCCACGCTCAGAGGCTACGCTCCATTTGGGTCTCTCGCAAGGCTGAGCCCTCCTTCCAGCCAGAGACACATTTTGCAAACCCGTTCCGAAGGCGCAGGCCACAAAGAGCCCATTCTTCGCGCTAACTCACGCTCGTGCCGTTCCGAAAGCCCCGATCTTCAGTTTTGGGTCCGTCCCCCCCCCCCCCACTCGTCCCTTCTACCGGCCCTGGCTTCCCTCGGCCAATCCCACCGCTCGGCGCCTGATCCGATCCAAACGGCGCTTTCCCATTGGTCAAGGAGTATCCCTCTCCTCACCGGCTCAGCCAACTCGAAGAGAGATGAGCGGGATGGGGTGGGGATGACGGGGGGAGGTGGCTTGCGCCCGTTCTGAAAAGATTCGTGCCGGTGGGCGCGATCCGTGGGGTTTCGATGATCCAGTTCGGTGAAGGGAACCACGCGTCTGAGGTGCAGAGCGAGAGGAAAGCAGGAGTGAAAGGCCATTAGGAATAGACTTTAGGGATCCAGAGTGGAAGAAAACGTGAGGATTGGAAGTGGGCGAGGGAGCATCTTATTCTGACCTTTTGGATGCACTTTTGGGGGGTTCCTTCAATACCGCATAGAAAGAGGATCTACGCATTAGTAGCCAGAGAGAGAGAGAGAGAGAGAGAGAGGAAGCATAGTAGAAACAATTCGGAGGTCTCCTTAAAAAGGCGCGGGTTTTGATTGCAAGACATCTTGCAAGACATAGGGAAGCGGCTGGAGAAAGGTGGGGCCGAGAGCAAGCTCAGGTTGCTGAAAGTCGCGGCCGTTGCGCCGAAGGGCAGGGGGCGGGGGGCTGTGCATTGCCTGCTTGCGATCTTGCAAGCCCGGTTAAAAGAGAGAAGCGGGAATTGGCGAAGTCGCGGAGAGGCTGAACGAGGATGGGGCCTCTGCTGTCTCTAGGCATTGGGCTGCTGCTGTTCTTGCTCTGGGCTCGCTATAGGGGCATCGAGTACGTGCTAGTCCACCACCGCTGGATTTTCGTGTGCCTCTTCCTGTTGCCCCTTTCTGTCCTTTTCGACATTTACTATCAGCTCCGGGCTTGGGTGGTGCAGAAGCTGCACTGCGCTCCTCGGCAGCACGACCTGCGCGTTCGGAACATCCAGAAACAGGTAAGGGACCGGTGGAACTTACTTGGGTTGGAGGGGGGGGGAGGAAAGTTTGGTTTTTCCCCCCAAAAAAATCCAGAATGCGAAGGGGCCGTTGGTTCAGTGACCTTAATGAGCTTGAAGGTGATTTTCCTGTGCGGCTTTCCGATTAGAGAGGCAAAATACTGCAAGCGCGACTTTAACAAGAGTTCCTCTCGCAGTTCCCAATTGCATTGTCTTGGCTCACTGGAACGATTCAAGTCAAAACAAATCTGGCTTGAAATCTGAGAATACTCTTCCTTTATCAACATTTTTTAAAAAAAAAAACTTGTTAATAAGTAAAGGAATTATTAAGATAAGTTTGACTTTTATTTCTTAACCCGTGCTTTTTTTTTTCTCCCATTGGCAGCTCAGCAGTTTTAGCAATGCAATGCCTGAGTTGGAAGAGCGGGAAAGACGCTTGAAGCCAATGCCAATTGGCATCATTGCTTGCTTGTATCATGTTATCTAAGCCAAATCTATTTTCTTTGTGACTCTGGTCAGCCTGGTAAATCGTACAATGCAACTCATCCCAGTTGATAACTTTTTGGGGGAAAACATAGTAGTTGGTTGAAACTACAAAGAACAGAGGGAATACTTTGCTTGGGATTGGCAGTTTTTGTAGTGTTGGAAGAAATATCCACCTGGTTCAGTTCCAAGCCGGGAGAAAGACACTGGAAGCATGGAGGCTGATTGGAAAGATGAGTTAACGATGAGTTCTGGGCAGCTGACCAGATGGATTTGAGAGTGGGGGGTTTTCATACCTTCTCTTGAGCTTCCTGAGCATGTATTCTATAGGCTGTTGTCAGACTTCCCATGTAGGAATTATGTATCGAGCCTCGGTGGCGCAGTGGTTAGAGTGCAGTACTGCAAGCTACTCCTACTGCAATTTGGCAGATCGAATCCCACCAGGCTCAAGGTTGACTCAGCCTTCCATCCTTCTGAGGTGGGGGCAATATGCTGACTCTGTAAACCGCTTTGAGAGGGCTGTAAAACACTATAAAGCGGTATATAGGTCTAAGTACTATTGCTATGTAGGGGCCATAGCTGCGCTCTATAGGCCTCTAATGGCTGCCTTATATAAACACCTTTTAAAGAAGTAAAACTTCTGTGGACCCGTACATATTCTTAAAAAAGGCAATACCAATGTTGATTCATCCTCATTGCATCAACCTTACATTATATTAGCCTTATAGCAACTGGTCAGCTCTTAAAACCCAATATCTTAACACAAATCCTAGGTTTTTGTGAGGCCAAATCCTAGATTTTGGAGGTTAGTCAGTATGCAACCCAGGCTATTTTTGTTTTTAAATAGTGCACAATGAGCCTTGGGACTCCTACTAATGAGATCACCAGTGAAACATATTCAGCCTTACTGGGCAACTGGAGAGCATCATTTGTGAGTCGCAATCAGGGCCTGAGGTTTAGAGATCTCTTTTCTTTCCCTTTTCTTCAGTGAAGGAATTGCCTGAGGGGCATGCCCTTGCTCCCATGGAATTGGCAGGAAGATACGATTGCTTGGGCCTTAGTGCCACAAAGCAAAAACCAACCTAGGAGAAGCTTTATGTGGAGGTGTGTGAAAGGGTTAACCTCATTCTGATTCTGAATGGGGTATGTGTGTACACAGCTACTTCTGTGTGTAACTATTCTGTAATACAAACATGCTGAACAAATTTTTGTCATAGCAGACAGAAGACCAAGGTTTTCAGGACTTGCTGTGCCGACCACTCCAAAATGCCATCCTTCTATGAATCCATTTAACTAATTACAACATAAGTGAGGCAAAAAAGAAAACCTTACAATGAATTTCCATCCCCCCCCCCCCCCCCATAGTCTTTCCAGGTGTCTTCTGGGGATTGAAACTATTCTTTAATCTTCACTTGTTCATCTCAGGTCCTCTCTTTCCTGTCTGCTGGGTGGCATTAGGCTTGGCTTGGTTGATAAGGTCAGTCAGGCTTGGGAAGGTTGCTCCATTCTGGTTGCTGTGATGACTTTCTAGTGGATGGCTGGATCCAAACTCAATTCCCTGGCTCAGATGGATGGAATTTTTCTGGAGGAAGCATCTGGGTCAGTGTGATCTGCTTCCAAAGGTTGCAGAGTTGTCTGTGGGGCTGAAAGATATGAGACCAGGGGGCCCTCCCCCTTTGTGAATGATTCTCCCAGAAAAAGCATTGTTGGAGAATAAGAGATGAGGAGGTGGAGTGGGGGTGGATAGATAACTTGCAGGCAGGGTTTGAGGTTAAGGTTAACATTGACATTAAGATTAACATTGCAGGTGTTCAATCGACAGATAAAACCACCTAAACACATACAAATAAATACAAGAATGAATTTTTTCTTCTAAATGAACTTAAAACATTCCCTCATAACCTTGGCTGTTGTTAAAGGGAGGGAAGGGAAAAAAATGACAACAGTTCTCTGTACCCTGTGGCCCGACAAACTAGAGTGAAGGCATTTTCTTTTCATTACTCAATTTAATATTATTTTCTATCAGTTTAATTATTATTTTTCTAGGGATGGGAGACATTTAACAGTTACAATTACCTAACACACAAAGACTTTGATACAAACACACAAACAAGGAAAAGAGAAAGAAAAGGACAGAAGAACTCTCAGGTTTATGCCCTGGTCATTCCCATCATAAATCTCCGTTAACTCAGGGAAGGCACAAATCTTAATAAACATCATTTGGTTGCATGGAAGAGAGAGGGGGGTGATGGAAACCCCAATGTTCTTATTTATATATTTCCTTTTTCTTTGAAGTCGTTTTACTGTTCTGGACCTTACAACCACTAGCTGATTATAAAGCAGACAGTTAACTCCACAAAGCATCCATACAAAGTCTTTTTATTGGTTCATCAGGCATCCTCAATATAACTCACAGTTACGCTGAGATTCATCTCAATGTCCAACTCTTTGCATAGCTGACTTTATGGTGTAAAAGGATGGTAATCTCTCATCCCATATAGAAGGAGCAAGGAGGTGAGACGCCAGCATGATGCTGGGTTCAGGCAAGAATGAAAGAACCTCCCACAACCCACCAAGGGTCAATTAAGTGAACAATCAGGATTACAGATGTGACCACATTTCCCAGGATACCCTAACTACATTTACCATGATGCATTCCCTTAAGGGGACAGCTCCCAATTCCTAACTAACTATTCCAATTCTCTATTAACTATAACTGGCTGAACAGCACACCCTTTATTTAGCCAAATTGGTTTTCCAGCTTTGTCCCTGAGCAAAGCTCACTCTACACAATGTGCTCATATCTTCTTACCAGCATTTGCTATTCATCCCAAGCCTCGAGCAAATTTCCTAGGGGAGTTCCTTTCACAACCCTCGAGCTACAGCTTCCCATGTTCCCCTTCCAATGTGGGGTTCACTTTGGCTTAGCTGGATCACAACTATCAGTTTTCGGATGGAAAAAAAATCTGGGAGGACTGGTTCCCTCACAGAACATGGGCACCTCCTTTTGTAGGGAACACAGCCATCAGTTTTCAAAACAAAAAGGGAGTGGGAGGACCTGCTGCCCCCTACACAGACTAGAGTGGACTTCCTAACACAACTCAGTTTTCAAACCCTCAGGATTCTGGGAGGACCTGATTTTCTTGAGCAGTTGGGTACGGGGCACCTCCTAACACAGGACTTTGCTCAGTGACTTCCCAGCTGGTTACTCTCTCATTCACTTTTCCATTCCATTTTTACATGGTCTCTCCCTTTTCCCTAACAGAAGGTCCTATGCTCTTGCAAATCCCCCATGCTTTCCAGATTCTGTTGATGGAACAGATATTTCTGTGGTTAGGAAAGGCACAGAGGGAACAGGACCCAGCTGTGATTGGGAGAAGAGTCCTCACACTACAGACATATACACATTTCCCTCACTTTTCTGGGCTTTAAAGTTCACATTTAGAGGTACTCACCTTCTTTCCAAGCAAAAACCCTTTACTACCTTTGCACCAAGTGGCCAAAGTCCAGGACAATCCACCCACAGACACAAATGGTTCTGTTGCTAGCAAGGGAGGCTTACCCGGCCAGGTCCGTTGGTCATGTTAGCTTTGGATGCCAAATTGTTGGAAGAAATATACACCTGGTTCAGTTCCATGCCGGGAGAAAGACACTGGAACTATGGAGGCTGATTGGAAAGATGGTTTAATGAACCATCAGAACCACATGGATGTGAGAGTAGAGGATTTTCATACCTTCTCTTGGGCTTTGCACTTGTGTTTCCTGTTCCTGGGCAAGAACATATATTCTATTGTCTGTTGTCAGATTCCCATGGGGCCATGTAGGAGTTATGTAGGTGTCATAACTGGCTGTATAGGCAAAGTACAAATCCTAGGTGTTTATCTGAACTAAGTTTGGTTGATGTTTGTGAGGGTGGATGCAATGAAGGGGATTGTGTTCTGAAAGGATGTTGGGAAATTCCTATTGTGGCTTAATGGCTTTCATTTGGCTCTTGGGTGAGGATTTTTGCTTATGAATAGAGCTACCTAGTTACTTGTCTTTCAGTAAGCTCTGTATCACTTAAGTGCTGACATCTGCTGTGGGCTATTAAGAAAAGATGGAGGCTGCTTTCTCCTTCTAAAAAAACATGTTCCTCCATTTCTCTTTTGGGGAAATACATTATTCTACCTTTTTTAATATTCCTCAAAATATTTCATTCTTCTAGGAGGAGGGAGTGGCAGCTTCCCACAGTAGTTCTTGCAATAGATGCCCAGAACATGCTAACCTTGTGAGCCCACTTGCTTGGCTATGCTTTGGTGCATTCACCTGCATGGTATTTCATGTTGCCTATGGCTACCAGGCTAAGTGTCTCCACGAGGAAACAGGCAGGTGATGGTGAAATTGATCTATGCAGTGTTTCCACTGATTAGTTATGCCTGGTGTTATTTTCTATAATGCCTTGATGGAAATAGTAATTTCACATTTTCCTTTATAGCAACATTCAGCCCTGTTTTTTCTCTTAAATTATTCTGAAATTGGAGGATTGAATTAGGATTAATTAACAGTATGGAATCTCTTCTGACAAGAGCAGCTGAAGGAACCTTCACCTTCAATGGTCTCTCGTATTGTTTAATGCCTCTTTTTAAAAATTTGAGATGCCAAAGACTGGATCTAGAATTTTCTGTAAGCAGAATGTGGACTCTGCCATCTGTCGGGACTATGTTACTTTCAGGCTATAAATTAAGGACACTTTTATAAGTTCAAGCCTATTCACAGGCTAATAAAATGCTACTACAGTCTATGCAGAAAATGTTGTTTTAGGGTTTTAATTCCTTACAAATTGTTCACTGGGATTTATATCATAATATGCAAGAATATAATTATATGTGATATCTTTATCAGAACAAATGTTAAAAGTTTGCTCTATCATTTCATTAGGCTTAAAAATGCAGTTGGCAGGCTTGCATGCAAGAGCAGATCATTATTTCAGAGTGGCCTTTCATGTCATGTGCAGACATCACATGCCTCCGACATGTGATGGTATGAAGCAGACTATCTGCATGTTCTTGATATTTACGTATACATGTAGTGCTTTTGCTGTGGTTGACAAAGCAAAACCAGATCAATTATTTTATCTAAAAATGAAGCAGCAAAGAAAACTAGCAGATTCCTCATATTCGTATGACATTAAGTTTAAAGGTTCAAGCATTATTATAAATGCAATAAGTTGATAGAGTGCTAAAAGTTTGTAGATTGGGAAAGATTGCCTTATAAATTGAAGTCAATTAAAAACTATGTAATTGGCTGAGGAAGAATTCATAGGCTTTATCTGCTTTTTTCAGAGCCAATGTGGAACTGGTTACTGACAACTTATAGACAGTCAAGTCTATCTTCTACATCATACCACTGTTGGAGTTCTCAAAAACATTGTCACAGACTGCAACTTCCAGGTGCAGTCTAACTGGGTGCCTGGGAATTCTATGAATCATTGAATAAAGTTAATTTAACAAATGTTTATGGGTGTGTATCTAATTGCTGAAACGTTTTGAGATGGGAAATCCTTTTGTACATCTCTCTTGGAAATGTGCCATTAGTTGGCTAAGCTACTTCAGACCCAGCCCAGAGACTGTAATTTAGCACAGTTTGTCAGATTGTTTTAAGTAGAAGGCTGAAAGGTAGCACTGTGGTCCAAATGAGCTTTTAAACATAATCAGCTTGGCAGCAGAGAGCAGATAAGTTACAGAGAGGGAAGAATGGCAGGGTACAAAAGGAGTACTAGGTTTTGAGTCAGATTGGAAGTACAAGTTGTTTGTATTCTGAGTAAGAAGGAAAGCTGTTCTACTGCAGAAGGTTAAACCTTATTGAAAGTAGCTGGGTTTACTCTGCTTCTTTGAAAGTTTAATGAAGACTTAAAGTGGAAGATCTGTGGATTGTTGAAGTGGTTTTGTAAAACTATGTGGGATAGAATGTGCCAGGTACCTTCATCTCCACTGCCATATCAAGTAGGTTATATCATTCCTTTTCTAACTTCCTAACTTTGAAGGATATTTAATTAGCACAGGTGTTTCTCCCCTTCCCCAGCTGTGTGCTCTCCATTTTTTCTCTCTAAACCAGGGCTGTCAAACTCCTGGCCCGTAGGCCTGATACCAGAGGTGGTATTCAGCAGGTTCTGACCAGTTCGGTAGTGGAAATTTTGAGTAGTTCGGAGAACCAGCAAATACAACCTCTAACTGGCCCCGCCCTCATCTGTTCTCTACCTCCTGAGTCCCAGCTGATTGTCTGGGTCTTCTTTTGTTGCCCTGCACAGGAGAACAGAGCTGGAAAGCAGGTTAGTGGAGTGAGGAGGGAATGGGATTTTGCAGTAACCTTCCCTCAGGAGTGGGGTGGGGATGGAGATTTTACAGTATCCTTCCCCTGCCATGCCCACCAAGCCATGCCATGCCCACAGAACTGGGTAGTAAAAAAAAATTGAATCCCACCACTGCCTGATACGTCATGTGCTGGCCATGCCTATGCCCAGTTTAGCAAAGGAGGAAAAAGTCCCAATAGGTCACATGACAATGATGTGACAACATGAGTTTGATTCCTGTACTCTGTACCAATGACTGCATTTTGTTAAATACTATTTATGTTAAATAAACTTTATGTTAAATAAGTACTTTGTTAAAGTACTTGCAGTTTGCAGATGATAACAACAGTCACTGGTCTCATTCAATATGGTGATGAGTTTGCATGAAGATGGGAGGTTGAACAACTGGCCCTGTGGTGTAGCTGGAGCTGAATACACTTAAAACTGTAGAGATGATAGTGGGTTTTAGGAGGAACCTTCTATTCTACTGCCTCCTATAATATTCCACAACACAGCATCAATAGTAGAGACATTTGAGTTTCTGAGTTCTATATTCTTCCAGGACTTGAAAAGGACACTTAACAATAGAGCCATCATTTAAAAGGCACAACAAAGAATGTTCTTCCTGCAATCAACTCAGAAAGTTCAGGCTGCATAAGGGTCTGATACAGTCTGGTACAGTTCTGCAGAGGAATTCTGGAATATGTCATTTTTATCTCTATAGTTGTCTGGTTTGGTATCGCAACCAAACAGGATAGGTACAGACTTCAACAGATAGGACTGCACAAAAAAAAAACATTTGCAACAAGCCTGCCTTCCATTGAGGACCTGTATATTGCACGAGTCAGAAAGAGGGCTGAGAAAATATCTACAGACCCTTCACATTCTGGACATAAAACTTTCAAAGGATGTTGCTATAGGGCATTGCATGCCAAAACAACTAGACACAAGAGACAGTTTTTTCCCTCATGCCATCACTCGACTAAACTTCTAATTCCCACAGCACGGTCTCATCTCTACGGATATTTACCCATGTAGTAGGGCTATATTCTTATTATCCTTCTCATCTTTCCTACTACCTTCTCCTGTTGATATCTTATTCTTATATTACTTCATTGTTTGTATGTACACTTGAGAGCTTATACACCGGAGACAAATTCTTTTGCGCTTGGCCAATAAAGAATTTTATTCTATTTCTGAGGTGAGCATGCTATTAATCTGATGCTATACAAATTGGAGGCTAAGGCTGCAAAAATTATTGAAACTAGTCAACCTAATTTAAGGTATCGATTGTGTTCCAGGCTTAATTGTTAGGACACTGTTAGCAACAGCTGGCAAGTATTTTGCTACTTGTTAAAATTGGTGAAAGGGGTACATTTATACTTCACTATCTCATTTTTATTCCTCCCTTATAATAATAGGCTATCATTTCGCATCTGTGGGTATACATGGTGTAAACTCTTTGTTCTCTTATCAGTTCCTTAAGAAAGCAGATTCTATACTACAGCAGTCCCCAAACTTTCCAGCTTTACGTGGCAGGGGGGAGAGGGCCATTTGCATGGCCCAGGATTGGGGACTTTTGCTATATGGTACCCTCTTCCAACAATGTGTCTTTCATGTTTGCCAAAAGCATTCTTTCAAAATCAGTTGTAAAACTTCAAAATACTTCAGAAGTCAGATATTTATGTCTTAAGAGCAAGATTGACCTCACCCCATTCCTAAGAGACCTGTAAGAGGCGTGCATAAGTGCACCATCATGCCTACCGTCCCTTTTCCTATTGTCCCCATTTATTTGTACCTATTTCCTGTATTCTTACTCATATTTATACTTATACCTATTATCTTATAAGCGATTGACAAATAAAATAAATAAATAAAATAAAAAAGATACACCTGTATGATTAGCAAATAAATTCTATATTTATTTGAACTTTTTTTGTTGAAATGAAAACCAAAGAATATTTTACGGTATTTGTGTGCGTGTGTGTGTGTCTATGTCTGTTTGCACCCTCATTTTTCTGAATTTGAGAAAAGCAACTGCATATGTTAGAATGATGAGATACTGGAATAATGTATAATTCAGTATTCTTGCTTATCAGACTTATTTATTGCATTTCTATAACTGCCCATCTCTGGGCAGCATGCAACAATTGCATAAAACAACAGATACCTAAAAGTGATCATTATAAAAATATAAAAAGTCATTATTAAAAATGAAAATATTGTCCAAAATATGCAAATCACATAGAGTGAATATATCAACTACAGTAGAGCATATCTAAGAATGCCTTTAGTTCCCTGAGGCCTGGTGATATAACCCAATATTGACAGACTTCCAGAAAAATAACCCAACCTAACTTCAGTGTTTGTGTGTGTGTGTGTCTTCCATAAGTCAAGTGCCACAGCAGAGAAAGCCCACCTCCTGGGACCTACTAAATGTAAGTTGCTGGCAGATTGTACCCTCAACATGCCTTCTCTGCCAGATCTAATGGGGTAGGTTAATATAATTAGGGAAAGACCATCCCTTGAGTAGGCTGGTCCCATGCTATGATGGGCCTTAAAGATCAAAACTAGCATCTTAAATTGGACCTGGAAGAATGCCACTTCTAGAGCAGAGATGTAATATGTGGTCTTCTAGGAGCAAACATTGCATTCTGCATGAGTTGAAGGTTCCAGACACTCTTTAAAGGCAATCCCATGTAGGGAGCATTACACTATCCAAATTAGAAGTGACTAGAGTATAAATGACTGTGAAATACTCCATCCAGCCTTCCAAAGGTTCCCTGGGCCCCTTTATCTAATTCATCAACCAAAATTAGAGTTGTGGGACAGCACTCTGTAGACATAATATGGGTAGAGAAGTACTGCCAGTTCTTCACACTTAACCTCCACAAGGTAGACCTTAATAGCAGATTAACCCACATTTGGTCAAGTTCATCCTTGGTTGAGTGCTAGGGAGACTCTAGAGCAGAAGTTGCCAATCCTGGCAATTTTAGGATGTGTGGACTTCAATTACAGAATTGCTGGCAGGGGAATCTTCCTTCATTACATCTCCTTCAACTTCAGTAAACCATAGGAGATAGGATCCCTGACGTGTGTGTGTGTGTGTGTGTGTCTGTGCATCTTTCAATATTTACTTTTCTGATATTGAATCTGAAAAGGGTAAACTACATCTATTAAAAGGATTAGATATTAGAGCAATCCATAATTTACTATTTATGTTTATATTATCCAAATCTAATGGCCTCAAGTAAAACTTTTCATTTAAATTTTTTACTTGAGGACTAATTTTAAATGTTGAGACTCTAGAAAGAATACAAAATACAGATAAGAGCAACGAAGATGATCAGGGGACTGGAGGCTAAAACATGAAAAACGCTTGCAGGAATTGGATGTGTCTAGTTTAACGAAAAGAAGGGCTAGGGTTGTCATGATAGCCGTTTTCCAATATGGTAAGGCGCTGCCACAAAGAAGAAGTGGTCAACCTATTCTCCAAAGCATCTGAAGGCAGTAGAAGAAGCAATGGATGGAAACTAATCAAGGAGAGAACCAACCTAGAACTAAGGAAACAATTCCTGACAGAACAATTAATCAGTGGAGTAATTTGCCTCCAGAAGTTGAAAACTCTCCAACACTGGAAGTTTTTAAGAAGAGTTTGGATAACCATTTGTCTAAAATGGTATAGGATTATCCACTGTAGCAGGAGTTGGACTAGAAGACTCCAAGATTTCCCTTCCAACTCTGTTGTTGTTATTTTATGACTCTTAACCTAAAATTAATTAATAAAAGAAGGTAATATTGTTCACCAAAGGTGCTTACAGAAGCCAATGTACATTATTTAACACCTTTCCTGCCTAAATTTCAGTATTGAAGGGGATTTTCCTGTGGCTTTGGAAAGCTGGAAGAAAGCCTATCCTTTCAACTGTTGTTGATTTTTTTAAAATGTTTTATTTGGAGTATTTATATAGCTTCCCACTTACATTCAGTGACTCTAGGCAACTTACAAATATAAAAAGTAAAAAAAATATACCTGGGAGTCAACTATTTTGTTTGTTTGTTTAATTATTTATATTCAATTTAGATAGCCATCTGTCACATTCATGACTCTGGGTGGCTTACAATTAAAACAAACATTATCAAAAATAACAAAACAATCATACAAACAATATGAAACATTAAAACAATTAAAAAGCATTCAATTCAGTCACCAGAAAAGCACAGTAACTTAGGAATAGTAGGGCGTTTTTATGGGCTCTGTACCAACTACTTGTGATTTGGGTGCGGACATCAGCATTCCTCCAAAGTGGTTTCTGTTTATGTCCTCTCATCACATCCCTTGGATATTGCATCAAATCGGTGCAATCACAAAAATCTCAGTGCTTACTCTTCTCCATGCAAGAAGTCTTCAAATCCTGATACAAACTTTGAGGGAACCAGCAATGAAGTCTCAGGCTCCAAATCTCCTAGAGTTTAATATTGTACTGTGTTCCTTTGCAGCACCTATAGGATCAGTGGTTTTAAATGAGCTGGTCAACCTGGGACAATTTCCTTGTTTTCTCACAAATTTTCCTAACTTGGAAAAACTTATTTTCTGGATTTAAAACATCTTTAGATGCAATAGATTCAGAGGCTGTTCTTTTGAAACATCAATCTATTAAATATTCCACAGAGGGGCATGCAGCCAATGGGGCTGGTTAGTGCCCTGAAGCCCCCAACTCTTGTCTTTTTAATTCTGGATTTTAATTATTTCTTCTTATTGTTAGCTGCTTTATTATATTTATATATAGCTTTCTGTTTTTATATCTATTTGTTCACTGCTCAGAGTAACTCTACGAGGGAAATGGACAATCTCTAAATATGTTAAATAAAAAATAAAACATCTTACTACTTGTGGGTTGGAAGATAATGCTAGGATTAATTACTGAAAACACATGAGGTATAGGGCAGAAGATAATTTAAATTAAATTATATGCCTCTCCCCAGGTTTTTTTTTTTCAGCGAGGGGAGGACAAATGATAACAAAAGACAATTTGTGCTGTCCAGCCAGTGTATGGGAATTGGATAGTTAGGTAGCAATTGTGAGCTGTCCCCTTAAGAGAATGCATCATAGTAAATGTAGTTAAAGGTATCCTGGGAAATGTAGTTCATGTCACGTGGCCACATCTGTAATCCCGATTGGTCACTAATTTGACCCTTGATGGGTTGGGGGAATTTTCCTCTCTCTTGCCTGAACACAGCCTCGTGGTAGCAGCTCTACCCCCTACCTCTACAACTATGGGATAGAAAGATTAATATCATGCAGCCGCTTCAATCATCATGGGGTTGAGGTTTTATCATCTTTTTACTTACACGGCAAATATATAAAGGATTGGTCATTAAAGAAGAACTTCATCACAAATGTGAGTTATGAGGATACCTGATGAACTAACAAATGTACTTTGTTATGGACGTCTTGTTGAGTTTATCTATCTGCATCTGCACAGTTTAGAAATCCACTCCTGTGCAGGAGACGGAAAACAATTCTTTGTTCTTTATTCTTGATTCAGAACTGTATATCAAGTGAGTTCCCATGGATCTCAAAAACAAAAGAGACAAAAGTTGGTTCATTGAAGGCACCTCACACACAAAAAGGAATCAGCAATCCAAACCAAAGTGAGGGAAAGTGAAAAAAGGAGCTTCCTCAAAGTTGTTTTTTCAGTGCAATTATTTTAAGCCAGGCATACTAACTGGATTTTCAAGTGCGCACAAATTCTGACTCCTACAGCATAGTTTTTTTTTTAATTATGTCCATGTTTTAAATTATGTCCAGGGCAAAAGGAGTGATTATTAAACCATGGAAGAAAATATCGTCACAAAGCAGGATTTATGGAAGACGAAACTAAAAATCCCTAACAAAGCATCCTGAAATCTTGAACATTTTATCAGCATGAAGCTAGGAATCCGAAGTTTGTGCTTCATGGCCAAACTCTGCTCTAACAGGTTGAGGCGGTGAAATCCTCCCGCCCCTCTTCGGAAACACTCGGACCAGCCGCTCGGGCGGTCTCCATTTTGGCTCGCCCGAGTCTCTTGTGCCATCGGACAATCCACACTCGGTGCCACCTCTGATCCAAATGGCTTTTCCATAGATTGGATAGGATCCCGCTTTTCTCAAGAACGCTTTGCAGCCAAACGGGAAATGAGGTGGGCGGAAAAGACTGGCTCCCTGCTGGCGTTTTGACAGGGGTGCCAGGCGTGGGAACGTCGTTCTTTATATATATATATATAAAGAATATACAACACCCTGTTAAGCCCCAATTAAGGGAGAAAGCATACTGCTTTCTTTTCTGTCTTTCTTTTATGTAATACTTCCCTGTCTTTCTTTTATGTAATACTTCCCTGGTTCGAATCCCAGTAAGGGTATGGCTAGCTGAAGAGAGCTAACTAGCTCGAAATAGATCTATACTAGTCTCCCTTATTTATTGTTTAAAAATTATCAGCTTAAAAACCTTACACACATGTAAACAAAAGGCAACGAAACAAATAGCTTTCTGTCGGTATGGTCTCTGGTGATGAGCCGAAAGACAGAAAAGAAAGCAGTATGCTTTCTCCCTTAATTGGGGCTTAACAGGGTGTTGTAATACAAAGTATATACTTATTCCCCTGCCTGAGCTGATAAGGAGAGAGCCAGTGGTGTAGAGGCAATTACAACTGCCTCACATGTAATACTTCCCTGGTTCGAATCCCAGTAAGGGTATGGCTAGCTGAAGAGAGCTAACTAGCTCGAAATAGATCTATACTAGTCTCCCTTATTTATTGTTTAAAAATTATCAGCTTAAAAACCTTACATATATATATATATATATGTATAGTAAGGCTGGAAAAGGGAAGGGCGGATGGTCTGTCCTCTTGACAGGTGTTTGGAGGCGTGGTTCTCAATTGCGTGGGGAGATTGGTACCAATTGTCAAAGTGACTCCTGATCACGTGAAGGTGGCAGACGATCTGGGTTGTCACAGCATGGTGCGATCTTGCAGCCCGCAATTAGGAGAGCAGTTGAAGTAGAGAAGTCGCGGAAAGGCTGAAAATGAGGCTCCTTTCTACCGATGTCTGTAGAGATTAGCCTGCTGCTTTGGGTTCATTGCAGGAGCAATACTAGATAATCCATTTTTGTGTGCTTCCTTGTTACCTATTTATATCCCTTCAGTGGTCTACTACCAGCTCCACCCTGAGTGGTGCAGAAGCTGCAGAATGGATGGATGAATGAATGAATGAATTCTTTATTGTGTGATTAAACACACAAGGAATTTGTTTTGGTGCATATGCTCTCAGTGGACATAAAAAGAAAACATACATTCTCCCCAAAAGCATGACTTGCGAGTCCTGAACATATAAAATCAAGTTGGGGTGAGCAGAACTATTTGGGTTGGGGGGTGGAAGAGTTTTTTAAGGTCTAAAATCTGAAAATAGCATTTATTTTGCAATATTGAGTTGGAAGGTGTTTCTGTATCTCTGATAATCTTTTCTGTTGGAAAAAACATGTTTGAAGAAGGAGGGTGTTTTGTTATGTTTCCCCCTTGGATGTTTACAGTTGATACATTTGAATTGTGCTTATGCAAACACTCCCAGATTGGTTTGCATCATTGCAGCTATATATTTTGCTATTTTCTCTTTTTTTAATAGTAAAACTTCACTAGAAGACCAATAGAAATACAGGTAATTTTGAAAATAATATGTTGTAATTGTGCAGTTAATTAAAAAAAACCTAGATAAATTATAGTAAATAACCACACCATACCACCCACCCCGGAAAAAAAGAAACCCCTCTTAAAACTATTGGCCATTGCAGTTATATTGGCTTACCTGGGAGAAGAATTAGCAATGCTATATTGCAGAACGTTGTAATAGACAGCTTAGTGGGGCTGTGAAGTTCAAATGTCATATATATGAACAATAAGCGTAATAAAAGAAAGTTCATACATGGATGAGCATTATCTCTGGTCCTTGGATCTGTATCCTTCTTGAATTCTTTAAATTTGACGCACGGACTAATGACCCTGCCAGCTTACTTTACTAATTCATATTGGATAATAATGCTGATTTCATTTTATTGCGGGCCTTGCAAATCGACGCTGTATGCTGGGCCCTGCATGTAAGATGGAAAAATACCCTTATGGTTTGCCTTGTGGCATAAGTATTCCAGAAGAAGGGGGGGAATTCTGGCAATGAGCCACAAATCATGTGACTTACCCCTACTGGTTGAATAGTATCTCCCTTCCCTCAGTACAGCCAACCAGGGGTTAAGTGGGAGCAGGAGGCAAGAGAGCCAATTTTCCAGCAATCTGAAAGATTAGAACACGATAGAGGAACTGCGCAATCCATGGGTATGTGGGAATTGTTTGGCTATGCAAGAAAGGGAACAGGGAGCATAAATAAAGGTGAAATAGGAATGAGCATGCCAGCCATGGGGGTGAGTCAAAGTACAACACATGAAACAATTGTGTTGCCTTTGGGAGAGGCTGTAGGATTTCTGTTCTTACAAACACTTTTGTGGAAAGCTTAGCAAAGTGTATAAAAGTGATAGTGAAGACAAGAAGATAGCAGTGGCCAAATGGAGCATGATAGGAAAGTCCAGTACTCCAGCTTAAAAAAAAAAAGCTCTCCATTGCATGACATAAAGGGCAACTGGAGAAAGGCAGGCAGGGAGAGGATGGTACAAATGTCCACAGTACTCTACTATCTTACTGTCCTGTTTTGCTGGGAAATAAGTTTGGGAGACTCATGTAGGGCCTAAAGATGGGTTGGGGCTTTCTTTTCCTGTTCCTTTTTTGGACCCAACTGAGAGGTAGGGTCTACTTTTCAAGGTAGTTACATTTTTACACTCTCCATCTTACAAGGATTAGTGACTATGTTCATTCCTGAAGAGCTATGATAGTTAGTTTCAGGGGGCATCTGCAGTGCAAGTTTTTTTTTTTAAAAAAAGGCAAAATTTGTGAGCAAGACAATGAAACTACACTTTTGGTTTTAGGCATCTGTTAGAGAGCCTGTTCATTAACTAAAGAAGAAAATTATAGTTTATGGTAAAGCTTTAAATGTAAGCTTAGGAATATTTACCTGAATGTCATACCAAACAAAACATTGATTTTCAATTCTTTCTTTTCTCCTTGGATACTCGATATGAGTAAAGCCCATTTATGCAAGCTTGCTATTATTTCTAATAACAATTTATTTAGTATTGAGTTTATTGTTTCTTGGTTCTCTGTAAGAGTCATTTTTATTTAAAAGGTGAGATAATTCAAAATGAATGTGGACAAATTTATATTAATTATACCTTGGCACTGACATAAGATTCTAGTGCTTTGGACTCTCTTAGCTCTTATTCTGGTCTTGATTTTTAGCTAATAAACAATGCAGTCCTGTTTAGCTAATAAACAACGCATGTTTAGTTGGCAATGGCATTCACCTAACATGTTTCCTCTGAAAACTTGATATGCTGTAAGGATGCAATGCAGCCAGAACTAAGTTTCTTATTTGCAAGCTATTTGCTGACAACTAAAATTGAGAGTAATAACATGTGATGTTAATAATATAATATAATAATAGTGATAACATTTGTCAGTTTAAGGTTATATGGCTGTAAGCCACATTGACTGATAGTGCTACCTCCGAAAAGTGCAAAGATGTATGTTTTTAGAATGATTTGGAAAGAAGGACAACTTTGGCACCCAAAGCTAGTACTTATTTGGCCTTAGCTTCAAACTGTCACTGTACAAGGAAGTGATTCCATTTTCTTTTCTTGTAGGTTCGAGAATGGAAAGCAGAAGGCCAAAAAACATATATGTGCACAGGCCGTCCTGGCTGGCTTACAATGTCTCTTCGTATTGGGAAGTACAAGAAGACTCTAAAGAACATCACAATCAACCTGATGGACATTTTAGATGTAGACACTGAGCGACAGGTACTTTGGGGTTTTCCAGATGAAATTGCTTTTGAGCTGAGCAAAACAACTAGTCCATTGTTGTGGGATTGCCATTGCTTTCTTCCATGATGGGTTTTTTTCCCCCAGCTCTGCAATTACTTTCAGCTCTGGACTTCTGGTCTCTGTTTTCTAGTTTTATAATAATTCTTTTTAAGAATTGTACACGATCCTCTTTAAGTGTGGTACGATCCTAATTTTCATAAGGGCACTTGCTATAGTCCATAGTTCTATTTTCAAATCCCTTCCTAATGATCTCAAGAATACAATCTGCCCTTTTTATATAACAGATACACACTGGGTGGACATTTTTCATCAAGCTGATCACTATGATATCAGGATCCTATTCCTGATCAATCACTTCCAGTTCAAATCCTATTAATGTATAGGTTGTTGTGCAAATGATGGAATTGTTATGCAGACTGATGGATGTTATCTCAGCCATAAAATGTGTTCTGTTCTAGGTTGTACGGGTGGAGCCTTTGGTATCAATGGGACAATTAACAGCACACCTGAATTGTATGGGCTGGACTATTCCAGTGGTACCAGAACTTGATGATCTTACAGTAGGTGAGAAGCCTTGGAACATGGAAATCAGGACTACTCTGTTTATTAAACTACTCGGTCATAACTTTACATACGAGAATGTTAAGCATAAGAAGTTTCATGCCTATATGATTTCTTTTGTTTTGCTTGCTGTAGATACTCTTGTTCTGAACTACTGTTCTGTAAAGTTTAGCATGTATTTCAGCTCATTCTTGATTGTGGTCTCTTGCATAGGTGGTCTGCTCATGGGAACTGGCATTGAATCTTCCTCTCATATCTATGGATTATTTCAGCATATCTGTGTGGCCTGTGAACTTGTTCTTGCCGATGGCAGCCATGTGAGATGTACCCCGGTAAGAAATTATATTCCTTTGCCATGATTTAAGAAGTTATGCCAGCTCTATTTTGAACCAGTTCTGCTTAGCATGGTGTGCTTTTTGCAGGAGGAGAACTCAGATTTATTTTATGCAGTACCTTGGTCTTGTGGCACATTAGGCTTTCTGGTTGCAGCAGAAATAAAAATGATCCCATCTAAGAACTATGTGAAATTACATTACGAGCCTGTGAGAGGACTGAAAACCATCTGCAAGAGATTTGCTGAAGAATCAGAAAAGAAAGAGAATCATTTTGTAGAGGGCATTGTGTATTCTTTGGAAGAGGCTGTCATAATGACTGGAGTTTTGACCAATGAAGCTGAGCAAGAAAAGGTAACCTTACTTTATTATCCTTGTCAAGTAAA
Organism: Bungarus multicinctus; assembly: GCA_023653725.1. Taxonomy (NCBI): domain Eukaryota; kingdom Metazoa; phylum Chordata; class Lepidosauria; order Squamata; family Elapidae; genus Bungarus; species Bungarus multicinctus. Next base: position 68,047,216 of record CM042842.1, read on the forward strand.
AGGGGGCACAGGAGACAAGGACAAAAATTTATCTGTTGAAAAAGCAAGTTGTTTCTTCTAAAAACTAGAGAGTCTATTTATACTGTCAATGCATGTTTATGTATTGTAAAGACTATGTCTCCCCCAAGAGCAGTGTTTCTCAAATTTGGCAACTTTAAGATATGTGGACTTCGATTCTAGAATTCCCCAGCCACTATGGCTAGCTAGGAAGTCTACACATCTTGAAGTTGCCAAGTTTGAAAAACATTGCCCTAAATTGTTTTCTGTTGTTCCATGCAGAATAATAATTCTAAAGGTCCTTTAGTACTAGGGTATGGCTTTTAAAACTAACTGTGAAATAACTAGATCTGACGTCTCCAGCAAGTCAACATCTATGCTGACAGGGGGACAATAGAAGTGCTTGTCAGAAATTAAGTTAAAAAAACCTAAGTTAAATGAATTAAAACATTGTTAGCTCTCTGCAAATTAAAATTGCAATACTTGTTAAAGACAGTTGAATTGCAATATGGGAGAAAAGGCTTGGCTAAGGGAGCTTATAATGATTAGAAGAGTTTCAGCCCAGCAGGCCTTTTCATCATTTGGTGTCTGCATTTTTGTGGGTGAGGTACATTTAGTGTGAAGGTCCAGTAATGGCATCCAGAATAATCATCACTTGTGGAAATTATACACTACCTGTTCAAGGCTTCCTGAGACAGTAACAATCACACGTTGTTCCCAAAAATCTTGTTTTTATTTCAACGGCTGTGAATTATATGCATTCACAGCCCATAATGACTCCCGAACAGCTTATGAATAGTCCAACAGAAGTCTGCCACTGTCTTTCAGGATAAGGCTGATAAGCACCCATCTCTACCTTGAAATGCTGCCAACGATTAAATTGCCAATTGGCTGTACAAGGCCAAATGGAGCACAAAGTCAACACGGAGCTTCAGATTTTAAACCGATCACAACGAACAAAGTTGCTTCCTGCAAAGGCTCATGTCTCTTTGCTCCTCCTTTATTTCTTATGGGAGGGGCCAGTCATCTCCAAGCCTTACTGCTGAGTCTCCCCTTTCGTCTTAACTGTTCTTGCCTTCTGGCAGCTCTGCGCAAGCGCTCACTGGGAACAGACTCCCCCTGTTATTCTGCCTCACTGATGTCAACTTCTGGAGACTCCGGAGTCAGCACATAACTCTAAGATGGCCCTAGCCCCATCACTATGTCAGACGCAGATCCCTCGTCTGAGTCCTCCCTGGACTCCAGGATGGGCCCATGTTCCTCCCCACTGTCCAACTATGCTGCTAGCTCCAAAGGCCGCTGGCAGACCACAACACAATATTAATCCTATACAATCATGTATTAAATGTGGTGGCAAACAGAATGCATTGTATTTTTGGTGCATTATGTAAATAGTGGTAGAACATTGCCTCATTCTTAAAACACATCTTCAATTAAACTGTAACTTTGTAAAGCTATATATCATTCAACAGAATTATATTTTCATTATCTCCCTGTTCTTTCCATGAAGATCAATAGAATTGGGACGTACTACAAGCCATGGTTTTTTAAGCATGTGGAGAATTATTTGAAAGCTAATACCACAGGAACAGAATATATTCCAGCAAGAGATTATTATCATAGGCATACAAGGAGTATTTTCTGGGAACTCCAGGTGAGGATCTACTTGTAATTTATAATACTGTGGATACTTAAGACCAGCTTTTCTGTCAGCCTATCCTATGGATAGTTGCTCTCTTAATTATTAACTCACTCTGCAGATTTATATGGCCATGCGTATTAACCAACTAACTCTGGGTGGCTGACGAGATTTAAGAAACAAAAACATACAGTATATATAAAAACAGTAAAAATGAAAGCACTGGGGGGTGGGGGGGATATATTTTGCAGAAGTCTCAAATGAGTTTTGGAAAAGAACTAGGTGAAGAAGCAGCATTGTCATTTCACTTCATTCTCACTGTGCTGTCCAGACAGTTTATAGGTTATTGGGAATTAGGATAATTAGTTAGGAATTGGGAGCTGTCCCCTTAAGGAAATGCCTCATGGTAAATGTAGTTACTGCATCCTGGGAAATGTAGTCCATGTCATGTGGTCACATCTGTAATCCTGATTGGTCACTGAATTGACCCTTGGTTGGGTTGGGGGAGGTTTCTTCACTCTTGCCTGGACCCCAGCAACGTGCTGGTGCTTCACCCCTTTGCTCCTTCGTTATGGAATGAAAAGATCGCTATTTTACACTATGAAGTCAGCTATGCAAAGATTTGGACGTTGAGATGAATCTCGACATAACCATGAGTTATATTTGAGAATGCCTGGTGATCCAATAAAAAAACTTTGTATGGGCGCCTTTGTAGAATTGTCTTGTCTGTCTTTACAGACAACTCTTACACTCAGCCAGTAATTATAAAAGACAGAACACTCACCCAACTCACCAGCAATAGCAGAGCAGCATATAGAAATAGAAACAGAGGCATAAAACAAGCACAGATTTGAAGTGTGGGGGAGAGATGGTTTTCTTCATAGAGCAAAAGATGAATTAACAAGGGACTGCACATTTCACCCTACTCTGCCTAAGGAAGGAGCCACAGGTAGTCATGGAGAATTTTTTTTTAAAAAAATGCTGACTAAAGTTGCTGATGTATGCAATTACACTGATTTTAAGTTTTTCCTTTTCTTATTATTAGCATTGTTTCCCTTACAGGACATCATCCCGTTTGGCAATCATCCAATTTTTCGCTATCTCTTTGGCTGGATGGTTCCTCCTAAAATCTCCCTTTTAAAATTGACTCAAGGCGAAGCCATGAGAAAGCTTTATGAGCAGCACCATGTGATACAAGACATGATGATCCCCATGAAGAGTCTTGAACAATGTATTCAAACCTTCCACAGCGTCATTAAAGTAAGACCAACTTTCCTAAATCCAAGACGGGTCATGGGAGCAGGAATAAGATTGGTTTCTTACTTAATACATGTGTCAATTCATAGAATATTTCTATGGTCTTTTAAGATAATTTCTGTAAAAACCAAAAATAATTAATGCTTAAAATAACCCTTTATATCAATGGTAGGATTCAGAAAGCACAAAAGTAGCTTCCACAAAGTTAATACGGTAGAACGGAATAGCAGTAGCTTTTAGACTTACATACTGCTTCGCAATGTTTTACAGCTATCTCTAAGGGGGTTTACAGAGTCGGCATATTGCCCCCAACAATCTGGGTCCTCGTTTTACCGACCTCGGAAGGACAAAAGGCTGAGTCAACCTTGAGCTGGTCAGGATCAAACACTGGGCAGAGTTAGCCTGCAATAATGCATTCTAACTACTGCACCTCCACGGCTCCTAGTGCATCTTTTTCCTCTTCTTTTCCGTAGGTTTATCCCCTGTGGCTGTGCCCATTCATCTTGCCTCACAATCCTGGAATGGTTCATCCAAAAGGAGATGAAGAGGAACTCTATGTAGATGTGGGAGCCTATGGGATGCCGCAGACGAAACACTTTGAAGCCATGGCGTCCACCAGGCAATTAGAAAAGTTTGTCAGGAATGTTCATGGGTAAGGATCTAAACCCTGGGAAAAGAGTTGTTTCTAGTCGTATGAGAGCTCTCTTTTGAACTCTTAGTTACCCATGATTGCACCCCATTATCTTGCTATTCTGTATAGTAGTTCAACTTTGGTTCTGCGGCGCACTTGCTGGGACACGCAGGTTTGGTTGATTTGCTAGAACAAAACATGGACATCAACTCAAGTGGCTTGCCCTGTTTTGCAGGCAAAGGTCATTGTTGCCTTCTAATGCCACAGCTCTACGATCTTTCTCATTTCCTTTAGTTTTCAGAAGTTATATGCAGACTGTCCAAATGAAGTCAGAGACGCTGAAAGAAACTTGTAGTTTTATATAAATAAATATATTTAATATCTATATTTGCAGCAGACAAGATAGTCAGGCACATCACTACAACAAGAGGTAAATTGTCAGGTAATTCACAGAACGGCATACAGAACATACAGAATAAAAAGGCGGGGAGGGGGAGAGAAACTCCCCCTTTATACCCAGCAACCAATCACAATGTAGATTGCCTCATGCAAGAACCCGTGCTCTCTAACCAATCAACTACAACCATGTGTTCTGGCCCATTATACACCTTTCTGTTCCCGCTATTAAATTAAATATCTTAATAGTCACCTTCTCATGCAAGAACTCTTTTAACATCTTTCTTATTTCCTTTAGTTTTCAGATGTTATATGCAGACTGCTATATGACCCGTGAAGAATTCTGGGAAATGTTCGATGGCTCCCTATATCACAAACTGAGACAAGAGCTTCAGTGTAACAAGGCTTTTCCTGAAGTGTATGATAAAGTCTGTAAAGCCGCAAGACTTTAAGTCCAACTGGTCTATGAAGCATCTGGGAAAATTTGGGTCTAAATAAAAACTATTTCTTCTGCTCCTTTCCAAACCCCCCCCCTCCCTTGTTGCTACTTCAGAGACTCCAAAATGTGAAATTTAGAAGAAATACTTCTGCCTTTGTATGAAAATATAATTGGTAGTATTTGTCTTAAAAACGTGTATGCTTCTTTATCTTCTTTCTAGGAATTTCCATTTTTGACCACTGTGGTTTAATAGCTTAGGTATAGATTGATATATTTAGTAGAAGGGGAATAGAAAAATCAGAACCTTAAAATAGAAGAATAACTTATTATAGATAAATGTGTGGGAGATGTATGCCAGGTCTGCTATTACAGATGTACCATAGGCTCTTTCTGAGAGTTGTGCCAAATAAAACTGCCTTTCTAATGTCACAGTTGCCTATATCAGATAGGTTTCTTTGCCCAGGGTTGAAAAGTCATAATTCGCAATAAAGTCATAATTATAACCTGTCTGAATGCTTTGAATACTATGGATTGGAGACTATTTTTTTGAATTAGTGTATGTTCTTTACAGTTCCCTCTCTGTGTCTCTCATTTTGTTGACATTTTTTCTTTTGACAGTTTTCATCAAAGTTTATGTGCTGCAGGAAAAAAAAGACTGTTACAGATATGTGCCCAGGAAGAAGACAATTTAAAAAGTTTTTTTCCCCTTGTTTAATGTTTAATGTTACTACTTTTCTTGCCTTCCAGTAATCTGTCTCTTGGATTATGAATGCTGGCTTAACAGTTTCATAATGTATTTCTCCAAAGTAAAAATCTGTACTTCTGTTTTAATTGTAAAGAGGGCTATCAGTAATCTGATATAAATAGGAAAAATATTATATTCATTGTCAGGTCAACCTATTTTATGCTTATGTTGTTCATGAAATTCATGGTAAAGGTAGTCCTTGACTTACAACCTCAATTGAGCGCAAAATTTCTGTTGCTAAGTGAGACAGTTGTTAAATGACTTGTCCCCTATTTTATGACCTTTCTTAGCACAGTTGTTAAGTTAGTAACGCAGTTGTTAAGTGAATCTGGCATTCTCATTGACTTTGCTTTTCAGAAGGTCGTAAAAGGGGATCCCATGACTCCAAGACATTGCAACCATCAATGTGAACTAGCTGCCAAGCATCTTAATTTTGATCACATGACCATGGGGATGTTGCAACGGTCGTAAATTGTGAAAAACTGTCATAAGCCACTTTTTTCAGTGCTGTTGTAACTTTGAGTGGTCATTAAACAAAACTGTTGCAAGTCAAGGATTGCCTGTGAGTGGTGGTGAAGGTTTATATGGTAGATGGTAAATTATTAATAGCATTATATAGAAGTATTCCTCCCCCACTCCTTTTTCCATTGTTACTGTTATTACAGGATTTGTCATATTTTTCTTCTGCTGAGATTGTTTAGTGCCTTAAATCACCTGAAATAAACTTGTTGTAGGCCTGCTTATTTTCAGGAATACAGTAGATGTGAGAAATGCTTGAAAAAAACTACTTGGAAGGTAGATCTCTTTAAGCTCTTCCCATTAAGCTCTTAACATTACTAGTAAAGACGGCGTTGCTGGGAGCTTTCACTATCAGACAAATACACCCTACTGATATAACATTTTTTATAATTATCTTGATGTGGTTGATAATCGAAACACTTGAAACAAAGCTGCTTGGAATAGATAATAGTATTCTGAGTTTTGTCCCGTATTGTGGCCTGGCCTGCATTTTGGAATACTTCCAACTCTTATTTCAGACTTGAGATAGTTTACACTCAAACCTTTTTGCATATTTTTCCTCCGCTTTTTGACTGAGTGATACTAGATGAGCTAGAAAAGTATCTCCTGCATAAATGTATTCCTATAGTTTAATATTACAGAAAATAGGTGGTTGGTTAGCCCTAAGAGCAGTTGATCATTATATGATTTTAAAGGGTTTTTATTTGAGATTTGTGTATGTTTTAATGTCACCAATATTAACCAAAATTGGATCCAAGGACTAAGACGCACAGTTCTAGCAAAGAATACATTATTTGTACTTAATACTTTGATGTTATCTATGGCAGTGGTCGCCAACCAGTGGGCCAGGGACCACTAGTGGTCTGTGAGAAAACGTTGGTGGTCTGCAGAGAAATGTCACCCCCACAAAGAATCATTTCTGATGGAGTTTGGGGAAGAGAAAGAAAGAAAGACTTCTGCTGCTTCTGCTGCTTTCCTTGCGTGAAGCCAAAAGTCTGTCCCCTGAGAACAGAGCTGGAGATGGTATCCTGTGATCTCAAATAAACAGTGATCGATCGGTAGGAAAACAGGGTGGGGAATTTTCCTGCAGACTTTTTTTGGGCTTTTCCCAGGGTCTCTATTGCTTTCTGCAGAGACCATGGGAAAATGTCAGCAAGCCACTATCAGTCAAAATTCATATTAGTGGTCTGTGGGATTTAAAATTATGAGTTTGGTGGTCCCTAACGTCCAAAAGTTGGCAACCCCTGATCTATGGCATCTTAACATCTAAACTGTCTATGAGTTTTAAACAGTTGTTGATATTTAATGGACAGATTGGTTTAGAGCAGGGGTGTCAACCTCAATTTAATTGAGGGCTGCATCAGAATTGTGTTTGACCTCGGGGTCAGGGAGATGTGGCCAGCTCGACGTCACTCATGTTGGCCCAAGTGCTCTTGCCAGTGAAAACGGGCTCCCGAGCTTTGTTTTCGTCTGCACTGGCCTCCTACAATCCTCTACCAGTAAAAACAGCTCGGGAGGGCCACCCGCAGCCCTCCCGACTCCATTTTCACTGGCAGAGGCACCGTGGGCCGGTCCTTTGTTGTTTCCAGGGTGGTCCTGCAGGCCAGCTCTAATCACCCAGCGGGCCAAATATGGACCGCGGGCCTGAGTTTGATACCCCTGGTTTAGAGTGAACCAGTAAGAACATATTTTAGACCAGAGGTTTCCAAACCTGTCAACTTTAAGACATGTGGGCTTCAACTCACAGAATTTGTCAGCTATGCTAGCTGAGGGATTCTGAGAGTTGAAGTCCACAAGTCTTAAAAGTTGCCATGTTTAGAGAGCCCTGTTTTAGACTAATTCAGAAATAGTTCATATCCATGTTGAAATCTAAACATTCCTTGAGAGAAAAACTTGCATACAACTTTTCTAGTGCCTTCCCAGACATCTGAGAACCATTCCCATACGGTGGAACCTACAAAATATCTGTATAACAACACCAGAGTATCAGGCATAAGTTGAATGTGGAAGCAGATCAATATTTGTGTGTAATTTCTGAAATATGCCTCAGGTTATTTACAGTAAGATAAGTGAAGTAGTACCTTGGTACTCATTGCTAATTGGTTTCAGGAGGTACAATGCGTACCAAAAATAATAAGTACCAAACAAAGTTTAGTCATAAGGAATAATTTAGTGAATCACAAGTCCGCTGATACCGACAGGTTCTAGCTTGTGCATTGAGTATCAAACAGTGAATACCGGAACAAAATTTTCATGTCAGGATGTGTTAAAAACAAATTCAACAAGTTTCAAAGCAGCTGAGTATCAAGGTATTATTGTATCTGCACGTTTGATTTTTGTTGCAACAATCCTAGCACACTATTCCAATCATGCAGGTAAATATAATAACAACAGCATCAGTATACTTTGTTTTGCAGTTGTCATTGATGTACTGCTGCACTTGGGCAGAACATGTACTATTTCCTTATAATTACAGCTATGGTGTGCCTGAATAAAATTGTATGGACAGTATTTTTTTTCCTTTATTGTACATCTAATAACGTAAGTCATTTGGTGCAATGAAATTCCATATGTCATGGATCTGCAAATATTCCCCTTAGTTAATATTTAAATTAGAAAAAAGTTGATTTCTTACCCTTGATTTTTAAAAAATGTATTGATTTAAGGCACAATCCTAGGCAAAAATGTATGAGATTAAGATGCCAACACTAATCATTTGTATATATATATATATATATATATATATATACTTTGTATGTATGTATGCATATATATGTATGCATATATATATGCATGCAGTTGCTAAGTTAGTATCACGGTTGTTAAGTGAACCTGGCTTCCCCGTTGACTTTGCTTCTCAGAAGGTCGCAAAAGGTGATCACATGACCCTGAGACACTGCAACCATCATAAATACAGGTCAGTTGCCAGGTGTCTGAATTTTGATCATGTGACCTTGGGGATGCTGCAATAGTCATAAGCTTTTCAGTGCCATTGTAATTTAGGTCACTAGACAAACTTGCAAGTCAAGGACTATCTGTATTACTTAATATTTTAAGTGTCTATATGTTAAGTAACAAAGTGCCACTGATATCATTCAATATTAAGTTCCAGAGCAGCGTTGTACAATCTTATCAACTTTAAGATGTATGGACTTCAACTCCCAGAATTCTCCAACTAGCAAGCTCCAGAGGGAAGCAGGAGAACAAAGGAAGAATACATTCAAAAAGTACAAATGTTTATTGGGGATTAATGGTTCTCGTATAATTGTCCATGAAAAACCCAGTCCCCCTTCACAATAACTATTTGAGGAGGGGAGGTGCAATAGAATAAAGCAGAATACACATTTTTTTTGTCAATACACTAATACACAATACAATACACATTTTTTTGTCATGGGCGGCAATCCAGAACAAAACCAAAATGTTATGCAATGTGCTTAAGTTTAGTATATAAACCAGTTCTTTTATAACTGGCTGAGACGGGTGTAATAAAAATCTAATAAAAGCAACAGTAAAAGCAATATGAAACTGAGTGGGAATAGCTTGTGACCCTGGAGACTTGAGTATGTAATAATGAATAAAGCTATCACTATTGGAATACAAGCTTGTTTCTGATCCAGGGTCAGCCAAAATATATCCCTATTTTTGAAGTCCATCTTTAGCCAAGACATCCTCCCTGTTGAGGTTTTGATTTGCTTTTGATGTGTGCATTTGAATTTATAGCATTGGCATCAGTTCACACCAGTCATTGCACAGACCATCCAGAGATTATTAATCCATGTTGATAATCCTGTGTTCCTTTTTCTCAAATGAGGATCATTTTAGGCAAATAGAAGTGCTAAATTCCGTTAGTGTAACTGCTTTTTAGGCAATTACTATTCCTTGGGACTCTGAGGGAGACATTTAGCTGAGGTGGCACTTATCATTTGCCCTTCTGCTCAAACCCCAGTTGTGAACATCCATAGTGGGATTTTATCTATTTACACATATTTTGAATTAATTCTGGAACAGATACACCACTGGGTTGCCATACCTACCTCCCACCCATGATAAAACTGCCTTTGATGCTTTTCAACTAGGAGTTAAGCTCACTTTCTTAAACTTAACCTGTGTAGATGTATGAGCAAGCTGAAGGAGGTAAGATTGCCTACCTTCTCCATTTTAAAAGTAAAATTGGGGTTGGAAAAAAGTAGTTCTTTTTATGTAAATACAAGCTTGCCAATAATGCTTCCACTGAAATAGAAATAATGTATACAACGTTACTATGTGCATTATTTTTAAATGGGAAAACAATAATTTCCACCGGATACAGCCCATGACTTGATCTTTTCCTATATAAGTCTGTTTTAATTTTTGAAAGCTATGGATTCTAATGAGACCCTGTTGTTAAAAATTAAACAGTTTCCTTATTGCATTACAAACTTCCCTTGATCTGCACTCTTCTACCACAATCCAGTAAAAAAAAAAACCTGATATAATTGTGGCCTGTGAGAATTAGAATCAGGGAAACAATAACCCCCCAACCTTTTTAATTAAAGGACAACATTTTACAAGTAGTTGCTAAATGAAGCGATAAATAAAGTGTTAAAGCATTAAAGAAAACTTAAATAAAGCATTTAAGTTATTAGCAATTTTAATACAGTATTGACATAATTATGGCAGCACACTGATTTTAAAAGAGAAACCTACAGTTACAAATTCTAACAAATACCTTGATTTTTAGTCAAGAATAAGAAATTCCTCAGTGTATCTTTTCAGTTTTCAGGTCCTGCAGTTAGGCTGACCAAACTAAAGCTATGTAGGCATACAGGTCATACATGATTATTTAAGAGTATTTTTTTCCAGATGGAACAATTTTTAGGCAGATTTTGGGTTGCTCTGGCGACCTTTATTAAAAGGAGTTATCCTCTCCCTGTGGAAAAAAAAAATCCAATAAATTGTTCACATATTCTATCCTTTATCAAAGCCAAGATTGAGGGCATATGTTCATCCAGATATCACTGAATTAGCATCTTTAACAATTGGACATACTGATTAAAGACTGTTGGAAGCTTTAATTAAGGAAAATTGGGGAACTCTTCCTCTGAAGAACTTAGAGCTGAAGGTAAGCATCCCAACAAACTTAATGATCTCTCCTAATGATCTTAGCTTATAAGTGAACAGAGCTTTGACTCCACCTAATGTATGGGCTAGAGTCTAGACTAAACAGAAAAAGAAGAAACATTGAATGCAAGGCAATAGTAGAAAGAGAATTGTAAGAATCATTCTCTTGGGTCTTACCTCCGCTTAGTTTTTACATCTAATTTTTGAATTTTTATGGTATAGAGATGCTTAAAAACCCATACAGTTTTCTTAATAATAATAATAGAGTTAGAAGGAGGCCTAGTCCAACCTCCTTCTCAAGCCAATACCATTCTGGGCAAAAGGCTGTCTAGTCTCATCTTGAAAACCTCCAGTGAGCTTCTAGAGCTCTAGACTCATCTTGAAAACCTCCATAGCTTCTAGAGGAAAGCAATTCCACTGATTAATTGTTCCCACTGTTGGGAAATTTCTCCTTAGTTCTAGGTTAGATCTATCTTTAATGATCTTCCAAGTCAGTGTAGATGTCAACTGTTTAGCTACATTCACTTTTATCATTAGATGGGTGATGATCTAAGGAATGGCTAAGAGTTTCCTACCTTGAAGCCATTTTCATATTATCTTCATAGGTTCTAGATCTACAAGCAGCAGTTCTGGTTATGCTATTTCCTCAATTCTCAGCCAAACTTCTACCTTGCATCCTTAAATTCTGAATTCAGTCATGTTGTTTCAGAAGCAGACATAATGCATTAGGAATATACTGATTCATTCATTTAAAAATAGAGTACACAGCAGGATGCAAGCAGTTTCACTCCGTTTTATCTCTGTCTTCTACGCAACTCTGCCAACACTTAAATATAAATATGTACAGTGGTGACAAGACTATTTTCTGCTTGTGTTTTGCTAAAATGCAGAGTAAAGTGCATGAATAAAACTGCAAAAAGTAGTATCAATATAGTCATAATTAACATAAAAGATCATATTAAGAATTTGTGCTCTTGTCTACAGAATTATATTGATCATGAACATGAGGAGAGACTTAAAGATGCTGAAAATTGGAACACTGAAATTCCAAATTATGGCATGAAGTTTAGAAACTGAGCCAAGTGAATTTAGAGGCAGAGCAAAATAGAGAGCTAATTATAATAAATTAAAAATATAATAACGTCTTCACTCTAAACATTGTCCTGTTAAATCCCTGTTGTTATCTATTTTATGAATTCAATTCCAGCTACAGTGCAAGATTTTGTGAGACCCTATGTACCAATGGGAATCAGGATCAATAGTCCAAACAAATGGATAAATTTCATCTTAGAAAGTAAGTGTGAATTTAAACTACAGACAAAACAACTAGAAAACAAGGTCAGGCATGCAAATTAAAAATAAAAATTCCAAAACTGATGGAAGTTTGGGGATTTTAAAAAAATGATTTGTCATTCTTATCATGTTTCACTTACTGTAAACACTTGTCCTTTTCCAAGTTACTAAGATAACGTTGTGTTTCATTCATATAAAGGGAACGGTATCTCAACTTCTTTGAATATTTCTCATGCTTTATGGTGTCATAGCGGCCAACACCGACAGGATTCTGTAGAATAGAGCATTGGGGACATAGTGAATGCTTAAATCTTCCTGATTGTCCACTTCAAAGCAAGGCCATGACAAATTGCTTCTTTATTGATGTCAAAAAAACCACATGGATTTCTCTGTGAAGTCAAAGGAGAGGGAGGAAGAATCCTAGAGGCTAGCTAATGAAACAAACAAAATGTTTAAAATTGTGATATTTATGTACTTACTTAACAAGCACATCTACACTATATTAAAGTAACCAAAATATCTTTACAATCTACAAGACATGTCACAACTTTTGAGCACCCTTAATGTTTGGAAACTGAAAGTTGAAAAATTTGACATGCCCCACTAGCTATGGAATTAAGCTACTTGGAAGATTATCTTGGAATTTATTTATTTTATTTATTTATTTATTTGATTTGTCAATCACTTACAAGATAACAGGTATAAGTATAAACATAGTTATGAATACATGAAATGGATACATATAAGAAAAATAAAAAAGAAACAATAGGACAGGGACAGTAGCACGATTGGTGCGCTTATGCATGCCCCCTACAGGCCTCTTAGGAAAGGGGTGAGGTCAATAGTAGACAGTCTAAGGTTAAAGTTTTTGGGGTTTGGGGAAGAAACCACAGAGTCAGGTAGAGTATTCCAAACATTGACCACTCTGTTGCTGAAGTCGTATTTCCTGAAATCAAGTTTGGTGCGGTTAACCTTATGTTTGTATCTATTGTTTGCTCTTGTGTTGTTATGGTTGAAGATGAAGTATTCATTTACAGGTAGAACATTGCAATGTATGATTTTATATACTATATTTAGATTGGACCGAAGACGGCGTAGTTGTAGGTTTTCTAGGTCTAGAGTTTCAAGTCTGTGGCATAAAATATTCTGCAATGAGTAGAGAAGCGGAGAACTCTTCTTGTGAAATATTTCTGGACTTTCTCAATTGTGTTAATATCAGATACGTGATGTGGGTTCCAAACTGATGAGCTGTATTCGAGTATTGGTCTAGCAAATGTTTTGTACGCTCTAGTTAATAGTGTGATATTACCAGAGAAAAAGCTATGTAGGATTAGGTTAACAACTATTAAAGCCTTTTTAGTTATGTAGTTACAGTGGGCTGTAGCACTTAGATCATTAGAGATGAGTATTCCAAGGTCCTTTATAGAATTTGGATCATCAACAAGGTCTTGACTATTCAGCTTGTATTTTATTTTCTGATTTTTTTTGCCAATATATAAGACAGAGCATTTATTTGTTGAGATTTAAAATTGCCATTTGTTTGACCATTCTGATACATAGTTTTGAACATTAGTTGAGGTCTTTTTGATCACCAAAGGAAAAAAGTGACTAAGATAGCCTAGACAACAAACACTCAACAGCATAAAACAAAGCTGGAGAAGCAACAAGACAAGGTTGGAAAACAATTTTTTTAAAAAGTATCCTTATCACACTATGATTTTCACAGGGTCGTAAGTACTCCCTTGCTCTATGAAATCCTGAGCAGCTGAGCTCCACCAGAATAAAAATTTGCTTAGGATGAAGTATTGTGCATCCTTCAATACAAATTGCCTTTCATCTATTGCAGAGGTACTGCAGAAGTGGTTCACAACCATGTGTTGTTAGTTCTTGCTATGTCTGCAGCTCTGCCACATTGAGAATGCAATTTGTACTGAATGTTCAGCTGGATGTTCTGTGTTGAAAATGATAACAGTTCTCCAACTGATGTCCATGGGGTGAAAGTATATCTCGATTATTCCATGTATGCATTTTATTACCTTAACAGTATATAAAATTACTAAAACTGAATTTAGTGGAATCTCAATTGGTTACACAAATGGACGGGGAAAGCATCAATCAATCAATCAATAGACAAATAAATAAATACATGCTGTGTCTGAAATGCATTTGATATCAGTATAAACCTTAACTTTGACCAATCCTTTAAAGTTGAATAAAAGATCCAACATGTTATACTCATATCCTTGAAGGATATAGGATTGTCACCTGTTTGTTCTAATTCATATAATAGAATTAGAAGCTAATTGGTCTTTGTGGAGAGAATGTTGGAAGATACATATTATTTTATCTGATCTAAATCTATAGATGATAATGATGAGGATGATGTCCATCAGAGGTGGTATTCAGCAGGTTCTGACCAGTTCTGGAGAACCGGTAGTGGAAATTTTGAATAGTTCGGAGAACCGGTAGCAGAAATTTTGAGTAGTTTGGAACACCATCTGACTGGCCCCGTCCCCATCTATTCTCTGCCTCCCGAGTCCCAGCTGATTGGCTGGGTCTTCTTTTGTTGTCCTGTACAGGAGAATGGAGCTGGAAAGCAGGTTAGTGGGGTGGGGGAGAGAATGGAGATTTTACACTATCCTTCCCCTGCTACGCCCACCAAGCCACGCCCACCAAGCCATATCCCACAGAACCGGTAATAAAAATTTTTGAATCCCATCACTGATGTCCATTCAATTGAGTCCAACTGTTAGCAATTCAATGGGCCAGATCTCTCCACATTTTCCAATTTTGCACTATTTCTTTTAGTTTTTCTATGCTCTGACTGGTATCAGCTTTGATGGTATCCCACCACCATGTTTTTTGATGACCTGCTTTCCGTTTACTGCTAACTCTTACAAACATAATTGCTTTCTCCAGTGAATTCCCCCACATGACATGGCCAGTGAGATGGAGTTTTGTGGTTTTGTCTTCTAGTGACATGTCTGGTGTTAGGCACTCCAGTTCTGCTTGTTAGTTAATTGCTAGACAAGGAATGTGTAAATATGTATTTACATTGAGAATATTGTATGGATACCAGTATTCTTGTAAGGAGAAACTGCTGGCTCTTCTTAAAGAGAACAGATTAAATATGTAATTATACAAAGGCCTCTTAGTATCACCATATCTTGGCTTTATATCAAAGAATGATGGATTTGATTATTCTATCTCTGGAGAATAGGGAAGTTAAGCTACTATAGACCATCTATCGATATTTTATCCAAGACTTACTCCACAGTTGCTTTAAACCACATGAGTTGAATAATCTGCCTTAACATTGTTTGCCCTGAGCCCAGCAGTTCTTTAGTGATAGAACTGAACTTATATTTCTTCCAGAATGATATTTGTTATTTGGCTATTCCTCTGAGAAAAATTGTGGCACAAATAGCATTATTTCATGTAGCACACCATAAATGCAGACAATTATGCACTAAATCAGAGGAAAGTTGTTCCAGTCACTTAGCAATTTAGCCTGAATCTTTGTGTACACAAGCAGCAACTTTCTTAAACCTTGTCCTGGATTTGCAAATGGAAACCAGAATTCTGTTTTTGCCAGCTTTAGCCGCTTGAGCCTAAACTGCTGATGAGTCCAGATCAATAGGGAAGTGAAATTTTTTCTAAATGAAACTTTTCCTAGCTGCTTGGGTACTTCTAATGTCACCATAGTAACTCAGATAAATGCAAATGACAAAAGAAAAGGCATAAGGAAAACAAATACCCCACTAGCACCTTCCTTCGGTGCACCAGAATTTTAAGAAAATTGAATCAATGGGAAAAAGAAATATCACACTCTTAAACTGCTAAGAAATTGCCTTAAATCTAATATAGAGAAAGTAGCAGTTGAACTACTGGAGATTAATTATTTCTCTCCCAGGGACATCTGCAGAAGGAGTGGCACCCCAAAAATCAAGATGATGGTTACAACCATGCCCTGCAAATCCCATCTCTTTTGCAATGCATGATAAACCCAGTTGTGATTGTCATCTGTTTTTCTTGTCTTTCTAGTCCCCTGCTCCCTTCCTTAAATGAGATTCTGTTGACTCTGTCTTACTGGCTGTCTTGTTCCAAATATGCTTTTTCCAGAAGGCAACTGGACTTTCTTGTTTTTTTTTTTCCTCCTTTGAGAAAATCATTTTGCTTTCATCTAAGAAGCTTCTTCTATTCTGAATTGAAAAACTTGGATGAGAAGTGAAATGTTTTCAAAGGCAAAAACAACAACTCAAGAAAGGTCAGTTGCTTTTTAGAAAAAAGCACCTTTGGGACAACTACAGGTAGTCCTTGACTTATGACCACAACTTGCTTATGTTGCTAAGCAAGACATTTGTTAAGTAAGTTTTGCGCCATCTTACAACCTTTCTTGCCATGGTTGTTAAGTGAATCACTGCAGTTGTTAAGTTAGTAACACGGTTTTTAAATGAATCTGGTTTCCCCATTGAATTTGCTTGTAAGAAGGGCGCAAAAGGGGATCGCATGACCTTGGGACACTGCAACCATAATAAATATGAGTCAGCTGCCAAGCATTTTAGTTTTGATTACGTGATCATGGAGATGCTGCAAGTTTCATAAGTGTGAAAAAATTAATGTGACTTTTTTCAGTACCGTTGTAACTTTGAACACTAAATGAACTGTTGTTGTAAGTCAAGGACTATCTGCATGACCTGGATGATTGAGAAGCTCCATAGATACTGGGTGTCTTGGACACAGTGTCAGCAGTGGGCTGCAAATTTTTTAACAACCGGTTCTCTGGCTGGGTAGGCATGGCCGGTTGGTCATGTGACTGGGTGGGTAATGTCACTCATCATATCCAGCCCCGCCTCCTGGCCACTTGCCTTAGGAACAGGTAGGCCCCGCCTCTGCCCCTGCCGTTTTTTTGGCCTGTTTTTCAGCCATTTTCAGGCCATCTTTCCAGCCAAAACCAGCCTGAAAACAGCCCGAAAAACAGGCCATTTTGGGGTGTTTTCAGCCTTTTTTTGTTTTTTCACCCAAAAATGGCAGGAAATGGCCCAAAAAAAGGTGGGGGTGGGGCCAGACGGTGGTCCAATTTGCCAGTTTTCCGAACCATGCAGAATTGGAACAAGGGGTTTGGGCAAACCCATCCGAATCTGCAGCAACCCACCTCTGCGTATCAGGGCTGCAATGAGAAAAGAAATTATAATCATGTTTCTCGCTTACCGTATTTCCAAAACAGAGACGGTAGGCACGTCTGTCAAATCTTTTCGCACCAATCCAGAATGGTGGTTGGTTTTTATATTCTGTTCTCTTAATGGGCTTTATGTCATAGGAGCCTGGTCCTGTTTGGAACTAGGGGAAAAAAAAAACCAGGCAATTATTTTCTGTTATTGATTGATATTACTGTATGTTCATCATCCTCATTAAACACCCATTACAGAAAAACACCTCAGAGATTTGCTTGTCAGTTCCCCTCATTCTTCTTCTTTGTGCAGCTGCCTAGTAAATATAATTCTGGATGTCCTTTAATGTTTTTCTGCTTAGAGAAACTATTTTGATATTTTGAAAAGAAAAAAGAAAAACGCATTCTTTAAAAAAACAAAACCAAATTGTACTTCGTTCTGTTCCCATCCTCATTGGAAATGGTAAAAGAAAATCAGCACCGGATGAACTGTTGAAGAAGCCGAGGAAAGTCACCTACCTGTTCACGTGATAACATGCCAATTTTAGACCAGAAGATCCGTTCAGTTGGGTAATCAGGATCCCGTGAAAATGTACCAAAAACACCGTGTTTCTTTTTCTCTCTCGTCTCCAGTTCATCCAGGAAGGATTTGATATTGCAACCAGACAACTCAGACGTTTTTCTCTGCCGTGATTAAATAAGAGAAAAATACACCCTAGTTTCACAGTCACAATTGGGACCAGGATTTTCATTGCTGAACAAGGTGATTGTTAAATGAATCACATTTGGAAACTGCTCCAATGGCCTGGAAACTGCTCTGGTGACCTAGAGGTGGAGCTCTCACCCTTACAATCAGAAGGCTGTGAATTCAATCCTAGGTAGACGATAATATGTGGAATAGACTCAGCAGAATAGATGAGCAGGGGGTTGGACTAGATGACCTCCAAGGTCCCTTCCGACTCTGTTATTTTATGAAATAAATCCTAAATGTAGGACTTTATTTGCCATGGTTGTTAAGCAAATCAGTGTGGTCATTAAGTGAATCATACAGTCATTAGGTGAACCCCACTTACACCATTTACTTTCCTTGTTGGAAGCTGACTGGGAATGGTTATAACTTTCCTTGTTGGAAGCCGACTGGGAATGGTTATAAATTGAGAATTACCTCTGTATATGTGTGCATACATACAGAAATCTGTGAACAATTAATCCAAGACAAAACTGCATCGAAGAACTCATTTCAAAGAAATGTGTCTACTATGGAAAATATAACATAGATATAACTCCCAGTGTAATCTAAATCCTGTAAAAGAATTCTTCCTAGTCAAAAATGACGAGGCTCAAATTATCCTGCTTTGGATATATTATGTAAAGACCTAACTCTTCAGAGAGAAGATTCTAATGCTGGGGCGGTGGGGGGGAGAAATGAAGGAAAGAGAAGAAGACGACCAGCAACAAGGAGGATGCAATGGTAGTATTCAGCACGTTCTGACCAGTTCTGGAGAACCGGTAGTGGAAATTTTGAGTAGCTCAGAGAACCGCCAAATACCACCTCTGACTGGCTCTGCCCCTATCTATTCTTTGCCTCCTGAGTCCCAGCTGATTGGCTGGGTCTTCTTTTATTGCCCTGCACAGGAGAATAGAGCTGGAAAGCAGGTTAGTGGGGTGGGGAGGGAATGGGATTTTGCAGTATCTTCCCCCAGGAGTGGGGTGGGAATGGAGATTTTGTAGTATCCTTTCTGCCACGCCCACCAAGCCATGCCCACCAAGCCACACTCACAGAACCATTACTAAAAAATTTTGAATCCCACCACTGGGAGGATGGATTCAGTTATGGTGGCGAAGGGGCCACCTGAAAGACCAAGTTAGGGACCAATCTCCATGGCGAAAATTTATCTATGTGATCATAAGAGTTAACATCAACTTAATGGCACATAATCAAATACATTAATCTATGACATATAATAATAGTGTTTGTAGAATCTATGGTTTCAGTGTCCAGATAACTTATTTATAGGAGCAAAGCTTCTCATATATTGAGAATTATTTTAAATTAAGTTGGAATTAGTCCAATTGAACAAGTGCAAAATCAAGACTTTGACAAAGTCTACCAAAGTCCACTGATCTAAACTAAGTACCAGATATGAAACCACTCATTTTTTTTGGCTATATGTTTTCTGCCATGTAATGGCCAGGGGTAGGATTCAAATTTTTTAACAACCGGTTCTGTGGGCATGGCTTAGTTGGTGGGCATGGCTTGGTGGTCATGTTATTGGATGGGCATGGCCAACTCAATATCACTCACATCGAGGCACGCATCTCTTCATCTGGCCTCTCATGACTGTGGGGAAGCTGCAACAGTTGTAAGTGTGAAAAATGGTCATAAGCCACTTTTTTCAGTGCCATTGTAACTTTGAATGGTCACTCCACACAAGCAAAGTACCAGCAAAGGAGGGAAAAAATACTCCAGAGAAGTTCCTGAGACAGGAAGTCTAGTCCTGCCAAGAATGTAATAAAGGTTAACAGAGAGGCAGTTTCTGTAAGCAACACCAGAATGTTTCCTTCCTGCCTTCCTTACAGGATTAGGCCAGTAATTTCTTCTAACAACCGGTTCTTCGAACTGCTTAGAATGTTAACAACCACTTCTAGTGAATAGGTGCGAACTGGTAGAATCCCATCCCTAGTAATGACTGATTGTATCTACAGTGCTAAGTATTTGTTCTCATTCTAGAATGTGAGAAATATTAGCAGTTGTCTTTTTGTGGATCTATTTTAATTGTTGTCTACAGGATTTCCCCATGACTCAACTAAAGTGCTTTTCTCTTCTCTGTGTGCCATCAGAAAGGGTTGTTTCAACTGCCACTTCTAATTTATTCGTGGGGTTCTCTGAGCTTGGTTGTTTCCTTGCAGATGTTTTATTACTCAAACTATATAGCATCTGATGAAAGTAATGAAACAGTTGCAAGAAAACAGCCAAGCTCAAAGAGCACCAAGGACCCATCATTTCAACCCTGAGCTACAAGTATTCTCCTTTATAGGTAATTTATTCTGTTTTGGTTTCAGCCAGATGACAATATAGTCACTTCCTATGCCAGGAAGCCTCCAACATCAGCTTCTTAACAGCACCACTTCTCAGGAAAAGGAGTAATCTGTTATGGAACTACTTCAAGCTGGGAACCTGACTTAGACCAAATAGCTGAAAGACGTGTGTGTGTGTGTGATCTGGTTATCTCCATATGGCTTCAGCTTTTGCTTGTATTACTGAATATAAACTTACTACTGCTTTGAAAGAGTGTTAAACCTGGGATCAAAAGCAGCCTAGCTTGATGGAAGCATGGTGGTAAGGATTTCACAAGTCACTTCTTTTTCTGCTGCTTCACCACACTTGTCAGCTTTTGTACAGGTCCTTTTGAAGCACAGTTTTAGCACCCCTCCAGAGCAGTAATAAACCCATTATTAAACATGAACTTTTCTGATCTTCCTTTTTCTGAAAATGGTCTTAAATTCCAAATTGTCTTCCTGTCAGGGAAACACATTGTGATATTTTCACTAAAATATTCCGTTTTCTGAATCTAAACTTCCTTAAATAACTGAGTCTAGGACTTACAGAATGCAAATCTAATACAGGATTGCAAAATGTAATTTGACTCTTATTATTTGTGTCTGTTATAATAGTACAGCATTTATAACATTTTTAAAAAGAAAATTTCCAACCACAACATTTCTTAATTCTATTCTTCTTAAAATCCTAGAACCTGTTGGCTGGAGACAACTTAAAGTCCACAGTTCTTCAAGATTGGACACCCCTGCTTAGAGTTTTTTTTTTGAAGTGACTGGGAGAAAGGATTCACTCCTGTGTTGAAGTTGTCTCAGTCAAATTGTAGTCTTCCCCAATTCAATGTCTTCCCAAATCTTCACCTATAGTTTTGATCATTCATAGGCAACATGGCCAATGGCTATCATGGATCAAAGCGTTTGTCACGCCCCTGTCAGAGTCTGAATCCGAGGAGGAAGCCAGACAGCCTTCAAGGAATGGGAGTGTGGCTCCATTGGCTGTGAAGGAGGCTGGGGAAGGGCAAAGTCTGGCTGGGCAGAGCAGGGGAGAGATAGAACAAGGGAAAGGGAGTTCAGAGGAAGAACCAGGCCCACCCCCTCTTCATTCTAGGGCACGCAGGGAGGAACAGAGAAGAGAGCAACGTGAGTTGCATGGCTTATGGGGGAGGAAAGGGCCCTGATTCCCTTCATTAGCCAAAGCTGAGAAGACAGTTGATAACAAAGGCAGGCTGCGTGCGACTGGCTGCTGGGAGCAAAGTGACTTTATCCTGCGTTGTCATGGCTTATCTGTGTTCCTGGCATCTTCCCAACCATGTGAATTTTGTTGTGCCTTCAAGCCTGAGATTCTTGCTTCTGTCCTGCCAAACTAATTACTTCAGTTTGGTTTGTTTGGACTTTAGGTTACAGTTTGTGTTGCTCATGTTTTGGACTTAATTTTATGCAGTCAAAGGCTATTCCTGGGAGAGTTTTTCTCCAGCCAGAAGGTAACCTGGACATTGGGGCAAAGTTGGAGATAATGAAGGGACTCTTATTGCTTATCTGACTGTGTTGCCTTTGTGCCATGCCCTGGATCATCACAACATTAGTCCAATAAAATGGATGAGCATTCAATCTATATATTACTAACCAAATTGTGGAGAACTCTTTGTAAGCAGAAAAGGGAGAACACATACATCACCAGCAAAATGTCCAGAAACCATAGGCTTTGATCTGTTGCCGGTGAAGATTTCATAGGGACCTCGAATACTGATCACCCGTTTCAACATCTCATCCACACTATTTTTGATATTGTAAGTACCAGGTCCCAAACCGCTTCCCTAAAGTCAATCACGAGAGAAAGCATCAGACAGAGACACATGAAAACAGCTACCTTTAGGCAGATGAACATTGATCCCTATCTAGAAGTAGTTATGCTCTATCTGGAGATCCAGCACTTGACTCCATGGCTCCAGCTGCTCCATAGGAAATCAAAAAGAAATATGAGGGTCAAGTAAGCACTGCCATTGGATGGTTGCAAAGCTATTTGTAACCCATTAAGAAAAGTTTATCCAATCTTGCTCCTGTAGCATGGAGGAGTTTTGTTTTGCAGCTGTCATTGGTTGCTTTGGTTTCAAAGGATTTATGCTTGCCCCATTCATGGACCAATAAGATGAGATGAGTTTCAGGGGGATGCAGCCAAAAATAATAATAATAAAATGTTGCCAGAGCACAGTTGGACCATAGAGAAGTGTAGAAGGGAAAGGTTCATAGTCCATATTCAACAAGTAAATTGTTGAGTTGTTGCTTCTATGGAAGCATTAGTCACATACAACAGTGAAATGGAAAATCAAGAGGATATACTTGCCGCATGGACAATGGTGAATTGTTTAGGAGTTTTACTATCCATTAATCCTACAGCAGTGACTGGGGTTTTTTCCCTCTCTTGTAGTTTGGCATAAGGATTTCCATAGGTGCCAGGGCCAGGATAACATTCCTAAGAATACCAGGGGTGAGGGGAGAGAGAGAGGGAGGGAGAGAGAGAGAATCTTTATTTATATATATATATATGTATGCATGCATATATGTATGTATGTATGTATGTATACACACACACACACACACACATATGCAGGTCTTGATGTGTTTGTGTTTTTTCCCTTGTAAGATTGAGACTATCTGGGCAACGGTTCGATGAGATCCCACTCGCCATCTTCAGTATGGTGCACAAAGCTGAAAGCACCAGCCTGAAGATGGCGAGTGGGATCTCGTCAAAACGTTGCCCAGATAGTCTCAATTTTACACGGGAAAAGACCCGAACACACCAAGACCTGCATACCTGTACCTGTGAAAATCTACAGATATATATATATATATATATATATATATATATATATATATATATATATATATATATATAGTTGACCATCATTATTTATTTTAGTATGACCTAATGAGATCTATATAACATTAGAAGCCATTCTTTAAGTAGATTTTCCCCTCTTTCATGCTGAAGTGTTCTCAGGGAAATAAAGTCCTATGTTATAGTTGAAAGAGATAATATGGTTATGTTTAAGGTGGGTAAAGGGAGCTTCCAAAAGTTCAAAGAAATTTCCTAACAAAAATCACTATTTATGCTGGAAGGCCCGTGCTCGGGAAATAGTTGTCTGAAATTCTTAAGACAAGGGCTATATCCTATTTCTGGAATTCTGATCAAAGGGTGTATTAGATATCCACAAAAGTTCTTTCTCCTATATGGCCTTTCACACAACATACTTAACTACAGACAAATGTGTCTTAGCTGACCCAGATTTGGGGGAAATTACTGAATTACTACATCTTTTAGATCTTTCTATATCCTTTGAATCCTTATGGCAGGGGAATACATGCAAAATTTCATTACATCAATAGCTGCTTTCCCATTGATCAAGCAGATAGTAATACAATAATTTGGGTTAAATCGCTGCTATTGTAGTACAACTACTACTTGGCAGAGGGTTTCTTGCATTGTTGGGTCTTGGGGATGAATTCTGCACTGAAGAAAGCTGTTTTTTTCTGCCATTTTATAGTTTCAATAGTTTTTCTCAGAGGATTGTCTGAATGAGGTTTGATAACTATCTAAGAGTTGATTCAGTTTTATAGTTTACTCACCAGGGAAGCACAGTTTAACCTAAAATATATCCAGGACTATTTGGTGTTAGGAGCATTTCTCACCAATGCTGTATGAATAAAGACTTTGTCAGAATAGGAAATTTGCTTATTTCTTGGCTTTCTGTTTGTTATGTTGCAATGACAAGCACATCAACCATGCCATGGAGAAACATATTATGTTCATTCATTGGTGCTTAGATAAGCATCGGTCTGAAGATTATATATTAGTTTTTCATGCATAATAAACAGTTCAAGCCCTTTTAAGTAAGAAATATGCTAAAACTGATTTCCTGTCAGTAATGTATGCACTTCACATGTGTGGTATGGTGGCCTAGAGGTGAAGCTCTTGCCTCACAATCAGGAGGCTGGGAGTTCGATCCCAGGTAGAGGCTGATATTTCTCTCTCTGGGCAAACTGAGAATATATCTGCTGAAACAAACTCCGCACTGGCGACAGGAAGGGTATCCAGCCAGTAAAACACTCAGCTCCATTCAGTTGCCCAGACTCCACCCTGCAAGGGTTTATGGGGTCATTAAAAGAGGATGAATGTATGTACTTCACCTGGGCTTATAAATATAGAATAATAAAATTAATATTGCAAGCATCAGCTTTGTCACATCGATGATAGAGATGTGCAGAAGGACGGCATAGAGGATAAAAGAAAACTCAAGAAAGCAGCCATAACTCAGAAATCAAAATCTTACCTCTTTTTATATGTGTTGCATATGTGATGCATATATGGAAAAGCAGCAGCACACACGCTTTGTGTGTCCATAGCTGCTATCTCGACTTTTTTTCCCCATCCCCTGCCTTCAAGACTTTCCTGGTGATTAAATGTTTTTTGTAATAAATTAATGGGGCATAGTCAGAGGTGGTATTCATCAGATTCTGACCAGTTCTGGAGAACCGGTAGTGCAAATTTTGAGTAGTTCGGAGAACCAGCAAACTCCACCTCTGACTGGAGATTTTACAGTATCCTTTCCCTGCCACACCCACCAAGCCATACCCACAGAACCGGTAGTAAAAAAAATTGAATCTCATCACTGGGCATGGTCTTCCTAAATTGTGTGATGGACAGTTATATCACAGCTAGTAGTGCCAGATGGGAAAAGGCTAACCATAAATGAATATTAAAATCTTTCTTGGAAACCATTGAAAAGTCAGATACAGTAACTGTTATATCCTAGTAAAATGAAAGTTAAGGGTACTAGAGCAACAATGGGAAATACTGCAGTTATAGTTGTATTAGATAGTTAATTATTTTTCTAGCAAGCAGAATAGTGGTGATACAAAACTGTTTTTCACCTACGAAGCCGCCATGAGTCACTCTTAAGTTGCAGTTTCCATCCTCAGCCTGCCAACATTTCTCTGATGAAGACATGCAATTTAATTGCTGAGGAAGCATGTTGTCTACCTGGCAATAGCTTCTAAAAGCATCAAGAATAAAAAATGCATCTTTTCCTTCAAATTTGTTCTTTCTTTTTCTTCAACACATGCCCAGGGGTAGAGATTTGCCAGGAGAGATTTCACAAAAAAGAGTATAGATTTCAGATTATTTTGACGGAAATGGACAATCTGTAACCCAAATGCCAATCCTAGGTCTCCCATATCAGGGTTACTTAATCTGAACCAAATGAATTGGATTCCATTAGTTAAGCAATTGGCAAGCTTGTTTTAGACATAAAGTTGGTGGGAGAATACCAAAGGCATCAGAGTCATGGCTTGGATGTCAAGGGGAAAAGAAGACAAATGAAAAACATACATCAGGGCATAGCTATGTGTCTCATATATTTGTGATGATGTTAAGACCCAAGTACGTAAGAACAGGTTTTATATCATACAATCTTTACACGAGGATTGCCAGTTTGCATCATTGCAGGATTATGCTGGGTTGCATAACACTCTGCATTAAAATGTGATTGGCTTATTTCTGTTACAGTACACCACATAACCATAGCTAGATAGTATACTGATGGACAACAACATACAGAGTAGACTAAAACTTTTTATATTTTCAATCTAGAATAACATAAATTATCCAACTTTAAAGAAAAACGAATAGATAACTACTAAATTAGGTTGGTGCTTGAATGACCTCTACTCTTCTACATTTTTATGACACTAAGCTGAAATTATTTCTTCTTATGTGGAGTGGCAAGGAAGTGATTAAAAAAAATCCAAGATTCATGGTAGCATCCATGCAATCAAAATCCCACCTTTTATACATACAGACACACAATGCTGATGCATGTACAAAAGAGCAAGGGCTTCATTCTCTTGGTTGCAACTGCTGGCTTGGTCTATTTTACTTTTTCCTGCTAACTGCAGATGCCATTTGGCATTGTTATTCCAACACTCCCTGTCTTGCTGTACACCCTTGAGTAAGCCCAAGGGAGAGCTACTGAACAAGCCAAGAGATTAAGGGAGGGCAATGCAGGCTGAATGAGAGAAGAAATAGCTCAGATCTATAGAAAGTCCCTTCATTGGCAGTCTTTTTGATGGGGAAAACATAGTAGTGGGGGAAAAAGAGAGGAGGAATCAATCTAAAAACAACAAAGGATGACTCAACCCTTCTTTGCTTTCTTCTTGCCATTATTGTCACAGACATTATCATATTAGTGGGAAAAATACATGAGCCTAGTCAATACATTGACTAACCCCATAATAAATCACCAGGTATCCTCCAGGATTTTTGCCAACAACTATCATATTTCCTGACCACTAACCATGCTCGCTGGTGTTTATAGGTAGCTATAATTTAAAACAGCAAGGCACTAGGTTGTGAACTGGAATCAGGAATGCTAGATGATAATGCAATGAAACTTCCAATTGTGGGGAAAAACTTCAATTTCCAATACTCGATATCCATATCCTTACATTACAAAAACGGATCTGAGTTCTGCTTCCTCTCCTTCTGTGCATTGTCTTCTAAATTGTTGGATATAGCTGGGTTTATATGGTTCATACCTGGACATATTTTAATCAACTATATTGTGTGAACCCAACTTCTTTTTGTTGTTCAGTCTGCAGTGTAAACTCAAAAAAAAAAAGATTAATTGTGTAAAACCTGGACCAAGTAACATGAAGAAATATATTCCATAAATATAGCCAACAATCCAATGTTTAGATGTATGGAATCGCACTGCCCCACAATGCACATTTTATAAATGCAACATTTCCTCATGGAAACAAAATAATCTCCAATTGGCTTTAAAATAATCTTATTTTTAGACCTGTGCCACAGCAAGAACCAATGAAAAAGAGACATATTCAACAAATTATAATACCTTATAAACATGAATTTTTGGTTGTTTTGTTCTGTTTGGTTGGAAATTGCTGTTCTTCATTGAGGATCCCAGCGTTTATTTTCCCAGTTATAATGCACTATTCTAGATCTATCTCATACCATCTCCACATGTTTTCATTAGCAATGTCCAGGACTATTTCTTCCTCAATGATTATATTTCACTAAGAAACTGTAGTCCAGGTTTATCCCACTAACCATCATTTAATGTGCTGAACTACATACACCTTAATCAGATGGCTGTGCTAAGGGTAATAGAATATATGAATATATAAATCGTTCTATCCTAATAATGCTGAGTGATAATTCAACAACCTAAAAGCCTGTCTAACTTTTACTTTATTTTTTAATGTTCTTCAAATTATTAGTTCCAGCAAAGATAAAAACTAAGTCATACCCTCATGTAGTCTTTAAATCTTATTGCTCCAGTATCACAAATTCCTCTAATACTGTGTGGCTGTTTTTCCATGAGCTGCAGAAAATCTGTGTGATTGTAAGTCCCAGGTCCCAGTTTTCTTTTCTTGAAGAAAAATAAAAATAAGAACATAGTTGAGAAAATGGATGCTATCAACTGTTAGAAAGGCTGGGGGGAGAAGAGAGAGATAAACATATACATATTGCATGTGAATGTATTTTTGTACCCCAGCATTCTTGCTCACAACTTCACTGTTTTCTCATTCCTAATAACAGTGAGGAATTTTGATTTAGGGTGAGTGTTGAATCTTGTCTCCTCTCTTCTATAATAACACATTCCTCAATACCCAAATGATCAACTACACAGTGAATGTATTTGCCAGGGATCTATGGGTCAAAGAAACATTAGATTGTATTTATGTGTTGTAGGGATTATATCCAGCAGGCAGAAATTGGAACGTCCACTAACTGAAAATAAAGAAATGTCAAAAACTGTGACTAGCCAAGGATGTAGATCATAGATAATTTCATATAATACAGAATTATACATAAATTAGAGGATTTTGAGCAAAAATGTTGAAGGAAAGTAATAAAATTATTCATAACACTTGTATGTTTCTGAGAATAATTGCACAGCATTGTGACAAGTTACCTTCTGAGAGCCTTTCACTTAACATTTGCCATTATTGAGTGGACCACGTAAGAGAATACTGTTGCAAAGAAATGGGATGGACGGACAGATGGATGGAATTCATTGTTTTGAATTCTAGTGTTGTTGTGACAATGTAATAATCCTAAAGAGGAAGATTTGATGTAGTTCTTTTTAAAAAACCTTGGAATTATGTTCTATTAAGACGGATAGTCCCCTTCATGGTTGACTTGTCTGATAAATCAGGCTCTATAGTTCCAAAGATATTACTACTTATGTTTATTTATTTTATTTTATTTTATTTATTTATTTGATTTGTCAATAGCTTACAAGATAATAGTTATGAATACATGAAATGGGTACATATAAGAAAAATAAAAGAAACAATAGGACAGGGATGGTACGCATGTTGGTGTACTTATGCACGCCCGCTACAGACCTCTTAGGAAAGGGGTGAGGTCAATAGTAGAAAGTCTAAGGTTAAAGTTTTTGGGGTTTGGGGAAGAAACCACAGAGTAGGTAGAGTATTCCAGACATTGACCACTCTGTTGCTGAAGTCATATTTCCTGCAATCAAGTTTGGTGCGGTTAACCTTGAGTTTGTATCTATTGTGTGCTCTTGTTTTGTTATGGTTGAAGCTGAAGTATTCATTGACAGGTAGGACATTGCAATGTATGATTTTATATACTATACTTAGATCGGACCGAAGGCGGCATAGTTGTAGGTTTTCTAGGTCTAGAATTTCGAGTCTGATGGCATAAGGTATTCTGCAATGAGTAGAGGAGTGGAGAACTCTTTTTGTGAAATATTTCTGGACTTTCTCATTTGTGTTAATATCAGATACATAATGTGGGTTTCAGACTGATGAGCTGTATTTGAGTATTGGTCTAGCAAATGTTTTGTATGCTCTAGTTAGTAGTGTGATATTAACAGAGAAAAAGCTACGTAGGATTAGGTTAACAACTATTAATGCCTTTTTGGCTATGTAGTTACAGTGGGCTCTAGCACTTAGATACTTAGAGATGAATATTCCAAGGTCCTTTACAGAGTTTGGATCATCAACAAGGTCTTGACTATTCAGCTTGTATTTTATTTTCTGATTTTTTTTTGCCAATATGTAAGACAGAGTATTTATTTGTTGAGATTTGCCATTTGTTTGACCATTCTGATACATAGTCAAGATCTTTTTGAAGGGTAGCAGTATTGTCTGTGGTATTGAACAGCTTTACATCATCAGCGAAGAGAACGCAGTTGCTCTTAATTTGATCACAGAGGTCATTTATATAGAGTATGAAAAGAGTTGGTCCTAGAACACTGCCTTGGGGGATACCACTATTGACAGGTACAGGATTTGATAGGACACTCCCAATTTTGACCATTTGTTGTCTGTTTGACAGGAATGTTTGATAGGAATGTTCAAGGAAATGTATGAAAACCATACTATACTACAAGTCTACCAGGTCTCTGGTAAGTTTTACTACCTCATGGGTGTCAAACTCAAGGCCCAGGGACTGGATCTGGCCCTCAGGATACTTAGATCTGGCCTGCAGGGCCACCCTGGAAATAAGAAAGGACCGGCCCACAGTGCCTCTGCCAGGAAAAACGGAGCTCAAAAGGGCGCCAGGGGTTGCAGGAAGCTGTCGCAGCCAAAAAAAGAGTTCAGAAGCCCATTTTCACTGGCAGAGTGTTTGGGCCGCCATAGGCACTCATAACATGAGTGATGTCAAGCTGGCCATGCCCCCCATGGTCATGCCCCCCCCGACCCTCCCCAAAGTAAAACACAACCTTGATGCAGCCCTCAATGAAATCGAATTTGACACCCCTGACTAGCTGAAAATAAAGAAATGAATTTTCAAGAATTCTTTTCTGTATCTAGTGGTCAATCAGACATTTGCAGACACACCTAGTAGCCTTAATATCAGTGAGCTGGAGCCCTGAAAAGGAGGAATTTGCAAACTGGTACCACAACAAATAGTTTTGTTACCTTGCTCATTTTGAGACCTTATTGATTCAACGAATGCATGGAAAAGGCTATTATCAGCACTCAGTGCCATGGACCTAAATAGATCCACTCACCCGAGCTTTCTCCTGCTGGCATATTTCTTTAAATTTAAAATGTGGCATTTGAGTGAGTCGAGCCGCTTCCTGAGACTTGGCCCAACTGGAGCTTGATGCCTTCTTCTGCAAGGCACTAGAGCTGAAGCTTCCATCGTTGGTCACATAGGTGCCCGGTCCCAATTTTCGGCACTAAAGAAAGTACAAAGTAAATATTGACACCTTCTCGGCTTCCAGGATAATGTCAGTATCATTAAGGGTATAATAATCAGCATTCCGTGAAATCATATATTGCCTGATTTGTGCGACTGCGTACCAAAGTGGATCCCGTTTTGCCTTTTCAACAGCATATAAACTGATATACCGAAAGGCGTACAAAAACAGACAGGAAAGCATGAGAATGCCAACTGTTGCACAGTTGTAAGCTTTGGAGACATTGTTCTATTTTGTTTGGAGGGCTGCATGCCACCACGCCCCGGCTCCATTTTTTGCCTTCCTGGGCCCCAGGGAAGCCTTCTGGAAGCTAAAACGCCCCTCCAGGAGGTTTCCCTGAGGTCCAGGAGGCAAAAAAATCAGGGGAGAGGGGTGCTGCCAAAAAAGAAGAAGTAGCCATGCCCACCCAGTCACATGATCACATCCACCCAGCCACACCCACCTAGCCACGCCCACAGAACCAGTTGTTAAAAAATTTGAATCCCACCCCTGTTTTTAACCACAAAGAATTCATTTCATATCACACTAAGAATAATGGGTAGAAGGAATAGCCTTGAGGAATAGGAGGAAAAGCTGCAACCAAGACAATTATCTGATAAAAGAAATGTTAGTTTGGGTCAAAACTGCAACTAGAGAAAGCATCTCAGACAAGACCTCCATTATATGTCCCAAAGATAAAGAGAAGGAGAGGAGAAGCCTTTTCAGGTTTGCAAGATTTTGCTACTACAACCTTGTAATAAAAGTATCGTAAGTATGCATAACTTTGGTTTCTAATCTGGTCAAATTTGAATAGCTAACATTAAGCAAAATCCAAGCATATTATAACCTAACCAGACATTTTTCTCCAGGTGTTAGCTGATACATCCATTCTGTTCTCTCTGTTCTTCATCATTTAACAACCCCATAATCAGGGATGGGATTCTACCAGTTCGCACCTATTCGCTAGAACCGGTTGTTAACATTCTAAGCAGTTCGGAGAACCGGCTGTTAGAAGAAATTACTGGCCTAATCCCATAAGGAAGGCAGGAAGAAAACATTCTGGTGTTGCTTATAGAAACTGCCTCTCCATTAACCCTTGTTACATTCTTGGCAAGACTAGACTTCCTGTCTCAGGAATTTGTCTAGAGTTTTTTTTTCCTTCCTTTGCTGGTACTTTGCTTGTGTGGAATGACCATTTAAAGTTACAATGGCACTGAAAAAAGTGACTTATGACCATTTTTCACACTCACGACTGTTGCAGCATCCCCACAGTCATGAGAGGCCAGGCGAGGAGATGCGTGCGTCAATTTGAGTGATATTGAGTTGGTCACACCCTGCCAATAACATGATCACCAAGCCACATCCACGCAGTCACATGACCACCAAGCCACGCCCACCAACTAAGCCACGCCCACAGAACCGGTTGTTAAAAAATTTGAATCCCACTCCTGCCCATAATCCCTTGCAGGTGGAGTCTGAATGGAGCTAGCAGAATGGCCGGATGCCCTTCCTGTCTCCAATGCAGAGTTTTGTTCAGCAGATATATTCTCATTGTGCACAGTGACAGAAATATCTGCCTCTACCTAGGATCGAACTCACAGCCTCTTGATTGTGAGGCGAGAGCTCCGCCCCTAGGCCACTGCACCAGTCCTTTCTGCTCTCTCTGTGTGATTTCTGTAAAATACCAGCCATGACATGGCTGCATCTTTTGTATTCCAAGCAATAGATAGCTAGTGATCATGAATTTACATTTTTGCAAATTTAGGATGAAAAAGGTATGCCAATAGAAGAAACAGAAAAACGTTATATTATAGAGAAGAATTTCTGGGATAGGGATGAGATCTTTACATACAACCGTGTGCCAGGAGACCAAAAAGGACATTAGACTGCATGATACTGGAGAGTAGTGATGATTATTTTTGTAGCTTGCCCACATCTTTTAATCCAAATTTCTATGAATCAAAAAGTTCCACAGAATTTTACAGGAGGGAAGTTCAAAATATTTGTCTTGGTTTCAAAAAATATCTTTTTGATTGTGAAAACTGTGTGTTCTTGTTCAACCACATATATAGGAAACTGGGGGAAATAGTTTTACTTTGTGGATGTGAGACCCATTGAGAAATATACTCACCAATTCTGAACAGACATTCTTACAGTATGGGGCCTGGAGGAAAGTACTGGGCTTCTTGCAATTCGGATAAATGGCGGATACATCAAATCTAACCAAGAAAAAAAACGCATTCAGAATATATAGTCAGAAGAAAAAATATCCCAAAGATGAAAATATCTCTTTTTTGCCTTTAGTAAAATTTTAGCCAGAAAGACTAGCCAGTCACTGTGATAAAATAAGAAAGCAAGATATTCGTACTACGTCATATTCCTTTGTAGTCAACTTCTAACTGATCATTTGAGGTGAATACAGAAGTTTTGTTATAGGATACTCCAGAATTAAAATGGGGTGAGGAACCTGCATGCTATTAATCATCCTAACCAGCACAGCCAATGTTTAGCGCTGCAACTTTGTATAGGAGCTTCTATACCAGACCCAGATCAATTTTAGAAGTCTACTACATGGAAAGTCTAATATTCCTGTACGTGACTGCTCATGAAGTGATTCTGAACTACAGAATTTGAACACAGGGCTTTATCTAATTGCCTCTACTTGACAGA
This sequence comes from Bungarus multicinctus, assembly GCA_023653725.1. Classification (NCBI taxonomy): domain Eukaryota; kingdom Metazoa; phylum Chordata; class Lepidosauria; order Squamata; family Elapidae; genus Bungarus; species Bungarus multicinctus. The sequence continues at coordinate 68,080,370 of CM042842.1, forward strand.
ACTGATTCATCTCTTTTTTCACATGTTTATTTCAAATCTGTTCTAGAGCAGCAGGAACCTACACAGCAGATCTGAGAAAGTATAAACATGGGGCCACAGCAAGAAAGAGAGAAAGGAATATGTCATTGTACAATCCTTTCATCAGATATAATTCATAGTAATTTAGTAATTTACATGAAAATCTATATTAAAACCCAAGTGTTTATATAGAAGGTTTCATCAACACGACACCTTCCAAACATGTCAGAAAAAAATCCACCTTCTGGCTTGAGGTGATGAGTTGTATAAGTGAAGACATCTGAAGATGTTGAACTAAGGAAGACTACTTAATTAGTATAAAACATATCTATGCAGTGTGGTATTTAAGACAAGGAAAAAGGAAAGCCATTTTTAATAAACAGTTTGAGAAAAATTTATTTATTTATTTATTTGAATTTATATACCACCCCTCTCCCAAAGGCACTCAGGGCGGTGAACAACCAGAATAAAATGCACATATAAAACACATATACAATATTTAAAAATTAAAAAAATTAAATACATTGGCTCTTACAAAGATTAAAAAGAAGGGGATTAAGAGAGATTAAAATCAGATTAAAAAATTTAAAAACCCCTAGGCCAGACTGGTTTGCTGAAATAAATAAGTTTTCAATGCACGGTGGAAGGTCAGGAGATCAGGGATGGTCCTCATCTCTGGGGGTAATTCGTTCCAGAGAGAGGGTGCCCCCAATGAGAAGGCCCGCATCCTCGGGGTCGCCAGCCGTCTAGCCGGCGGCACCCCGAGGAGGCCGACTCTATAGGAGCGTATCGGTCGGCGGGAGGCCGATAATGGCAGGAGGCGGTCTCGCAGATATCCTGGTCCCGAGCCATGGGGCGCTTTAAAGATGATAACTAAGACCTTGAAGCGCATCCGGAGGGCCACTGGGAGCCAATGCAGCTCGCGCAGAAGTGGCGTAACATGGGAGCCCCGAGGAGCCCCCAACACCACCAGTGCAGCCGTATTCTGCACCAGCTGGAGCCTCTGGATGCTCTTCAAAGGCAGCCTCATGTAGAGAGTATTGGCATAGTCTAGGCGGGAGGTCACCAGGGCGGAGGTGACCGTGCGAAGTTCATCCTGATCCAGAAAGGGCCGCAACTGGTAGATCCTACGGACCTGGCCAAAAGCCCCCCTGGCGACAGCCGCCACATGGTCTTCCAATGACAGCCGCACATCCAGGAGGACACCCAGATTGCGGGCCCTCTCTGTGGGGGCAAGAGTTTCCCCCCCCCACAATCAGCGATGGAGCCAGCTGGCAGTACCGGGGTGCCGGGAAGCACAGCCACTCAGTCTTAGATGGGTTGAGCTGAAGCCTGTTCCGCCCCATCCAACACCGCATGGCCTCCAGGCACCGGGTTATCACTTCGACGGCTTCATCAGGGTGGCCCGGGGTAGAGATGTACAGCTGAGTATCATCAGCGTACTGATGGAACTCTACCCCAAAGCCACGGATGATCTCACCCAGCGACTTCATATAAATGTTGAACAGAAGGGGCGAGAGCACTGACCCCTGAGGCACCCCGCAAACCAGGGACCTTGGGGCCAACCTCTGCCCCTCTGCCAACACGAATTGCGAACGGTCAGAGAGGAAGGAGGAGAACCACCGCATAACAGTGCCTCCCACTCCCAGCCCCCCCAACCGCCGCAATAAGATACTGTGGTTGACAGTATCAAAAGCCACCGAGAGATCTAATGGGACCAGGACAGAGGAATAACCTCTGTCATGGGCCCTCCAGAGATCATCCACCAATGCGACCAATGCCGTCTCCATGCTGTGCCCGGGCCTGAAGCCTGATTGGCGTGGATCCAAATAGACAGCTTCATCCAGGTGCTGGGGAAGCTGTTGTGCCACCACACTCTCAATAACCTTCGCCACAAAAATATTATGTTCTTTTCCATTTACCTACTATGTAATGCATTTGGGAAATATTTGCGATTTTGAGACACTGTATTTTAAAGCATTTTGTTGATAAACCTTGAAAAGTTAAGACGTAATGGGTGTCCTGTGTTTAACTGGGTTTTTTTTGCATTTCCTCCTCTTTCTACCATTTTCCTTCTTTGCAGAGGGGAGAAATTGCTGGAACAAGCTATCTCCCCAAACTATCTCTTCCTAAACGGCTGTTCTCTGTAGTGCAGCACTTCTCCAACAGATGCTAACTGCAGGTTAATAAGCTCAGTTCTGCAATCTTAATTAGTCAGCTAGCACACTTCAACTCTCTTGTGCTGCTGTTTGAAACTGGCATGATCCTAATCAGTTTCACCCGAAAGGCTTTATTTTGCCTTCTAAGTAACTGGGAGCAGGCAATGCAATATTATTAACACAACCACTATTTCTT